>JAESUZ010004362.1:0-600000 GCA_017311185.1 Proteles cristata cristata | reverse complement strand
TATATATAATTTTCTATAGTGAGAGATTGGTTAAAAGATAAGCATTCCATATTTTAAGTGTGCACAACTGTTGTATATCTTTGTATAAATACATCTCTCAGGCTGTATTTATAGAAGTACAATAAAATGGAAAATTGTGGCAGCAGATGGCAAACTTCCAGTTTGTTTCAAGTACCTGATTTTTGTCAAGCAGAATGATGGGGATAATTGCTCTAATATTCCACTTTGAGTAGGATGTAACAGCTACTAACTTAAAACAATTTTCTGAGTTTAAAAGAGATTAAGTGCCTTCACACAAATCAGACTCTGTTGCTTGCTCTAATGCTTTTGGTCATTTGGGAGTTAAAAATAATATAATGTGAAACATCATTTGACATTAACTATTCATTTTCTACAGCAGTTTCAGCTCCACAAATGTTTCAGCTTAAACATTCTTGCTTGCTTAAAAATTCTCTGGTTTCAGTATTCATGCTGGAGGTTTAACATATTACCAAAGTTTATATCTTTATTTCTATTTGATATCAAAATTAAATATTGCTTTTTAAAAGGTCTACATGTTTTCCCACTGACGTTTATGTATATTAATGTGTGCGTCTTCATATCATATATTGTCTATATATTATATAAATATGTGTATTATGAGTGTTAATAATGGTTTCATCTGTGTCTTCTATTTTTGAGCAGTCATAATTTGTTCTCGTGTATTGGCAAAATATATATGCATGACTAAAAAATATTGCAACCACTATTTGAGATTGAATCTGTGTTCAAGTTTTAATAATTGATATCTGATATTTAAGAACCTAGAACAACATAACATTTGTCTTGCCATTGTATGAAGATGAAAATCTGTTGTTGTTTTTTTCTGTCTCCCTTTTTTAGTAACATCTTCAAGGGGTCCGCTGTGTGTATGTATAGCATGAGTGATGTGAGAAGGGTGTTCCTTGGTCCCTATGCTCACAGGGATGGTCCCAACTATCAGTGGGTGCCTTACCAAGGAAGAGTCCCTTACCCACGACCAGGAACTGTAAGTGGTCTAGGTTTTTAAAATACCAGATGTATAAATTTCTCCTAAAGGTTTAAAAAAAGTTGGTACAAACGTATTAACTACAGATAATGTAAAACAAAGTTGACAAGACTATAAACAACAGAAAGCAAGGATATTCTATGATATTGTGGAATTCTACATTTAAAAGCATGTTCTTTAGCAACATTAGTGGTTAAACTCAGAGCTTACCAGTTACTAATAACCATAAAATTTGAGAAATAGAAACTAAATGGATAGACTTATTTATTTTCTTTTCCAAAACCAGGTTTCATGGAGAACTGAAACAATTAGGATTCATCTCAACTTGTTCCCCCTAATTAGAATGAGAGCTTCAAGGATTAACCATTAAATAGGAGGATGATATGTTTTAAATTGGTATTATTTTACCATGGGAATGGGACACACCCCTCAAATAGGTAAAGGAAATATACAGGCAAATCTCATAGAGCAGGGCTGAGATACTTTAACAGACACTGTCTGCTCTCGCTGACCTCTTTTTTCCCTCCAGCAACCCCGGGGCACATTCAGGCCTAAAGAAAATTGGAGAAAAGTCAAAATAAAACCAACTTTGAATCTGCAATTTAAAGTAGGGCAAAAAAAAAAAGAAGAAGAAGAAAACATGGTAGGAAGTGAGTGACCTTAGCAGTGGTGTCCTAGCACCTGCACCGACGTGCAGCTCTCATCCTCAGAGTCTTTAAGGAAATGATTTCACATGATGCAAAAACTTAGATTTGAAGTTTAGCCACTGCTGTAATTTTACTTCAGTTTGGTTTCTTCTGTTAAATTCAGGTAAATTATGTTTTATATCTTTTATTAAATATGAGGATTGTAATCTCATATTCTTCTATTTATAAACTTCCTTATGAGCAAATTGAAAAGTTCGAATTTTATAAATATTACTTCTAGCTGATGGTACTTGTGGATAAAATACCTGCAGAGGCTTTTAGAATAATGAACTAATAAGATGAAATATTGACTATATAAAGTCAAATGGGTTTTATAAAAAAGCACAAGATATTTACTCCATTTCTTAATGGCAAACTGCTTTTTTTTGGTTAGTGATGAGTTTAATATCCCTATGGCTCATTAATGCCAGTGTATTCTAAATATAACCTGACTCTAGGTTTCACTTCAGCAGCTTTGGTGGAATTCCTTCAGCATGCTAGATAGTGTAATACTATTTGGAGATACAAGGGTTTTGATCTGAATTTGTACTCCACATATTTGTGATTAAGGATAGCCATTGGAAATTATTGTGTGCCAGACCCTCTCCTAAGAAATTTTTATTTATATATATTATATTCAGTAGTGCAACTCTTGCTCCCATTTCACAGATGAGGATTCTGAGGCAATGAGAGGAACCAGGATTCAGTTCAGGCAGTTTGATTCTAGAGCTGTGTTCTCACTCATTCACAGAGAGTTGTTAAAACGTGAGATAAAAAAGTCAGCAGTATGCATCAACTGTTAAAGACAGAAGCAGAAAGCATTGCCTAATCTAGGAATTAGGAAGTGGCCAAGCAGAAGGACAAAACTCTAACTCTGTGACTAAAATTCACTTGAATGAGTTCATTAATTCTAAAAAGTGGCAGCTGAGAGTAACCATTTTGCAAACACTAGTGGAGAAAAACATACTAAGTGAAACATATTACATTAAATAAGTAGCTTTATAATTTACTTAAAAAGTAATCACTTAAATCCTTTAACTGTTATATTAATATATTAATTGTGTGTGTCTATATATACATGCATGTATATTCAGAGATAGATACTCTTCCCATTTCAAAGCAAGTTTATTTATTTCACTTATCATGAATTATTTATGTTCTGTATCAAGGTAATGGCAAAGAACATTGATTTCTCCTAAGCCTCTTGTAAGATCAAAAACTTCTCTTAATTAAAGTTCAGCTCTCAAGCTCTTACATTAAATGGAAAAAATTACTTAGGTATAAGACAAAAAGCCAGAGACTGGAGATGTTGTACTTTGAATGCTTCTATCACATAATTAACTGCAGTGAAAAGACACATGGTGAAATCTGAATTTTTTCATTTTTGTTTTATTGCCTTATGTGGAGTGTTTATAATCCAGAGGTGATGTTATGCCAGTGTACCACAGTGTTTCCTTTCTGATTCTCTGTAGCCATCATCTGTTCAGCTTGGTCTACTCGAATTGGTCAGTTTCACTGCCATGCAGATCGTTAAATGCTTTTTTAAGTTTATTTATTTATTTTGAGAGAGAGAGGGAGACCATGAACATGGGAGGGGAGGAGAAAGAGCAAGAGGGAGATATTCCAACCAGGCTCCACACTGTCAGCACAGAGCCCTATGTGCGGCTCAAACTCAAGAAACGGGAGATAATGACCAGAGCCAAAACCAAGAGTTGGACATTTAACTGACTGAGCCACTCAGACACCTCCAGATTGCTAAACACTTTACATAACACATTTCCTTATCCTTAAAATTAATTTTTAATGAAAAAGGGTACTGTTGATATTTTCCGTGATTATTTTTCAGGATTATGTTAGAGGGGTGACTGGGTGGGTCAGTCACTTAAGCGTCTGACTCTTGATTTCAGCTCAAGTCGTGATCTCACGACTTGTGGGTTCAAGTTCTGCATTGGGCACTGTGGTGACAATGTGGAGCCTGCTTGAGATTGTCTCTCTCCCCTTCTCTCACTCCTCCTCAATGCATGCAAATGTTCCCTCTCTCTCTAAAAATAAACTTACAAAAAAGAAAGAGTAGTTTATGTTGTCTTTTAGCTTATCAAGAGTATTTGCATTTAAGCATGATGCCCTGGGGGGATAAATTTACCCAAGAGAGTTATTCTGAGATTCTCTCATCTGATTATTAATTGAATTTAGTTGTAACATATTCCATTTCTCATTTCAAATATTGTCTCACATCAGTAAAATGTATTGTGTTGCCACTGATAGAACGTCAGACTCCTGTACACTGCATTCATTAGCTGCCTTTGTAATTTTAGGTAAGAAATGGAGACATAACTAAATCCCATTGAGACTTTTATGCTTAGGAAATATATACTCTATATTGCATCTATTAATTTAAGTAATATTTTTTAGTTTTTCAGTTGCTTAATTTTAGAGTAATAATGACACGTTAGATTTAGTTTATGATTATTGAGGTTATAAATTATTATATAATTTACAGTTCTATTCACTATATTTTAATCAAAAGCTCTTCTTCTCTTTATCTTAATAGTGTCCCAGTAAAACGTTTGGTGGGTTTGACTCTACAAAAGACCTTCCTGATGATGTGATAACATTTGCAAGAAGTCATCCTGCTATGTACAATCCAGTGTTTCCTATTAATAACCGGCCAATAATGATCAAAACAGATGTCAATTATCAATTTACACAGATTGTGGTAGATCGAGTGGATGCAGAAGATGGCCAATATGATGTTATGTTTATTGGAACAGGTAATTGTTTTTAATTTTAGCTCTGAATTTCCTTCCAGACCTTTGTTTAACCTACTGAGTATACAAAGAACTGAAGGAAGTTTTGCTAGTCACTGACACATAGAGTTAACCTCTAATACATGACCAAAAAACCTGAACATCTACCATGACAGTGTTTTATTAAAAAGTAATAAGTTGAGGTATATTTAAACAAAATCTCCTTTACAATCAAAGTTGCTTCATGCAATTAGGTAAGGCTAATTATTCAGTAAACACTCAGTGTCTAGAAGTAAACCCTCTTTTCTGTCCATTGACTTTTTAGATGAGGATATATTGCTTAAACCATGCCTAAAACTCCCAAGACATTCGATAATGCTTCTGGGCTATATTGGTGCAAAATTAGCTAACTTTAAAATTATCATAGTGTGCAAATCTTCTAGCAAATCAACTTTGGCAATACAATTTGTTTAGTGTTTTTGCCATACAATGAGAAAAACAAAACAAAACAAAACTTTCATCAGTGGAAGAACAAAATGGACTTAAAGAATCATCAGGGACATTTTAGGTTCATTTCTACAGAAATTTAACAATATATTTTTACTAACTCCATGGTTAGAAACAAACTTTTTGCACATATATTTTCAGAATGAATCCCATTGTATTATGACATATTTTCCCCCAGTCTCTTTATTAATACTATTTTGAAAGCACCAGTTACAAACCCGAAACTTGCTATTTAGGGTCAGATTCCAAGGCAATAAATTCCTCATCTCCATTAGCATTGTTAACTGACATAAATCAATGCGAAGCAGAGTGACCGCTCCACTGAAACTTTGTGTAATAGCATGTCTTTTCCCTGGGTGAGGAACAGAGATAAAAAAGCTGAATTAAACAGTGGGATGGCAACACTGTGGTAACTTTAACTTTAAAGACGTAAAGTTTTGTAATGAAATTGTGAGCTGCATATGTTATTGGATGGAACAGTGTCGGGTTCTGAGCAAGAGTGCAGTCTGCTTTTATGAGTGAGAGCATTTACCAAATCAAAGAGTCCCAAAGAGACTCCGAGCTTGATAAAAGTCAGTGAATTCGAAGTATCAACTTCTGGTTATGTAAATCTTTAGAAACTGTAAGATGATAGGGTTTGTCTTCAGTAAATATTAGTTTATCAATGTAATATCAAAGTATAATTAGATCTATCTACAGAGTAGTTAAGTTTATTCAATAATGTTTTTCTTCACTCTGACCTAAACTGTTGAGAAGTCCCTCACTCATTGTCGATGAAATAGAAGCTTGCTTCCGGCTATTTGACCATAGAAATCCGATCATGAGTTTTTAATTCATTTTGGACCCAAGCTGTCTTTAAAGGGACCAATTTCATGAGCATGTTGAATGTCTGAAGATGCGGATGGCTATCGGTCAGCACAGACCGGGGTCATCTGTCAGCAAAGTAAATTGATTACAGTAATTTTATCTTTTAACTGAGTTGCACATCATAGTGTATTGATCCTACTTGAGTAATTTGATTCAATTTGTGTGAAATTGTTTGAAATACTACTCAGTAAAACTAGATCTGGAACACAGATAAAGTTCTATTTGGATACTAGAAACCCATCAGAGGCACTGAATAGATTAACCTAATTTACCTTAAATCTTTGGTGTTATGAGTAGTCTAAAATCCTATAAACAGAGAAGTAACCTCTTAACAAAGGGCACTTTTTTTCACTTTACAAGATATACACTATCAACTTTTCTTTCTTTTTTTTTTTTTTTCTCACTAGCAACTTTTCTTGTCTCATATAGCACATTACATTGATGCCTGAAAAATGGTTATCAATGGTTATTCAGTGAATACAGTGAATTATTTTTCTGGTGTAACTTATTCTTTACTGGTATGGTTCTCTTTACAAATAATGAGTCATTTGAACTTGATTAAAATGAGCCAACTGAGGCTAAAAATAATTGATCAACTGATCAGAATTGGAATGTTGAAGAGTCCATACTGGAAAAAAAAATCTTCTAAAAACAATTTAGAGTAAAAGCAACAGCTCTTTTCCTTAAAACAATTTGTCTCTTTTCATAATGAAAATTAGAATAAACAGTGCTTTAAATCTCTATACCATGTATTCAGTTTAATAGTTTTTATGATATATGCTTTGGAATTTAAATTCCTTGAGTACTCTAAAATTGATTATTGAAGACATTAATCAAACCATTTTGTTAACCAAAGTTGATTAATCAATATTGAGCAACTACCGGAACAGGTAATCCTAGGTGTTCATTTTGAGAAATCAAGTTATTGTCATTCATCACGTAATGGTCATTGAGCTGTCCTTAGGGGCCTGTGAGGACCGCAGGCTTCCAGGTGCCTAGAGGATGAGCAGCAGGCTCAGACCACTCCTGTCGCTTGACAGCATTCCTTGCATTTTGCATCTACATTAAATCTTCACAGGTAGTCCTAGTTTCACAACAGAAGTGGAAAAACCTGCCAAATCAACTGGCATTATTATATTTTTCCAGAGACACCTGACAATAAAGGTTAAAAATTTAAAAAAAAACATAATTCAACCTAGTTATTACTATATATATAGATATCAACCTAGTTATTACTATATATATAGATATTTTGATAATTTTTCAAGTTCAGGATAACACCATTTTCAAAGCTTCATGTATTTCTAAAAGTTCAGTTATTTTCATTGCACAGCTATGTTCATACTTCATCTAGTTTCATGAAATGCATTTGAATATATATTTTACCAATGCTGTAACAAAAAAATAAAAATAAAAGCAAGACTGAGGTCAAAATGTACTTTCTGGTCAAATACTGTTTCTATTCATTGACATTAACTTTTGTTCAGATCTATTTAAACTGTGTTCTCCCCCTCCACTTTCTTTCAAAGATGTTGGGACCGTTCTTAAAGTAGTTTCAATTCCTAAGGAGACTTGGCATGATTTAGAAGAAGTTCTGCTGGAAGAAATGACAGTTTTTCGGGTGAGTGCTGCTTAATTTCAAGTGTCAACAAGTTCACTCGTATGTCTTTCCCCCAGGACAGCTGCACACTGAACTTGGTATGGACAAGTAGTCTAGCATACCCTTCTAATTAGCTTGTCAATTAGAAAGCCAGACACTAGTCAAAATAAACCTTGAAACTTTCAATGCTAGTTAAATCTAAAAATGTATGGAAATATATTCTTGGCTCATATTTTGTTTTCTCAATAACAAAATATATGATTTACATTTTATACTATTTATGTAATTTACCTCAATGAATAAACTCATGTTGCTTCCCCTCATCTCTTCTTTCATGCTTTATGATGTAACGAATGATAGGTAACTTCCATGAGTGTATTAAGAGAAAAATACATTCAGAATGACAGGAGAATGAAGATTTCTCATTTTGTCTAGCTTATTCATGAATTGTTTTATAATATTTTCTTAAAGAAATAATTTGTTAGCAAAAAATGTTTGCGATTTTAAATCACTGGTGTCAAATTTGTTATGGGTTCCTAGTCTACACACTTAAGGACTATATAGATATTTGTTCCTTTGTCCAGAATCATGGATGGCCTGGGTAAATTTATATAGGATTAGGGGTAGAGGCAGTAGAATATGGGTTGAAATGAGAGCCAAGAACTGAAGAGAATAACATATACCATAATGTCTGTTGTTTCTTTCAGATAACTTGCTAATGGGGAGAGTTTAAATCACAGTATACCTTGATATAAATTATTAATGAGATATGACAGGGAAATAAATGCCCATAAAAGGCATCACTTCAATTTTTAAATAAAAGAATAATGCAAACATTTAAGACATTCATAACTGCAAAATGAACTAGAATTAGAAGACAAAAGATGAGAAAACATTGACTCTGGTCTCACAACTTAAAATGATCTCATTTAGTCTCCAGGTGTCCCACATACTTTAAGTTTTTCAGTTGATTAAATATTTTAATTGTGAGCAAAGACTTACTAAGGCTTTTCTTAGCCCCATAGTTCTAGACCATTTTGTTTAACCCAGTAGGGCTCTTGGTCACTATTCAGCAATATTTTGAAGAAAAAGTAGAATATGGCAAGTTCTTAATATACACTCACACAATTAAAATTATGATCAGCACTGAAACAAATAACTGGTAAATCATGACATGGATACCTTGTAATAACAACTAAATGGTGTTCTGGTGGAAGGACTTTAGGCGCTTCAGTCATATCTCCTTAGCATTTTGGGGGAACACTTATATGGTCTCTTTGAGCTTCCCCATCAGCGAAACAGCAGGTGTAATACCTACTTCACAAGGAAGCTAGGAATCTGCCTTTGGTTTAGATCATGATCTCTGGGTTTGTGAGTTCAAGACCCTTATTGGGTGAGCTCGAGCCCGCTTCATGTGAACATGAGCATCACTTAGGGTGAGGTCATGCCCTCTTTCAGGTGAGTGTGTGCCTGCTTCGGATGAGCCCACTTCTCTCTCTCTCTCTTTCTTCCTTGTGAGATTCTCTCTTTCTCTCCCCCTCTCTCTGCTCCTCACTCACTTGTGCCCTCTCTCTTTGTCAGACAACAAAACAAAATAAAACAAGTAAGCTAGAAAAACTAAAGACACTTACGTAAAGCATGCAGGATAGTGCCAGGTACCATGCTCAGAATTTCATTCATACAATTGAATTGTTTTAGCTTAGCTGCACTGAGAGTAAGCCACATTCCACTTTGCTATTAATTTTTGGTTTAAGTTTTCAAAATAATAAAAATCATCATAATTCTATTCTGACCTTTAAAGTCTTAAACTTTGGCCTTATTTTGTGTCTCTTATAGAGTAATAATTAATTATACTAATTATAATATAATTGTATATAATATAATAATTAATTAATTATAATAATATAATAACTCGTGTTCACTAAGTGCCATTTCAGTTTCAGTATTTATATATTGATTCACTAGTCTGTGAATTCAAAAATACAATTATCCAAATGGACTGTGTTAATAATATAGAGTCCATCTAGATTTAGCAAATTGCTAAGGCACTAAGGGGTGAATAAGGAAAGTGTTGTCTTGTGTTCATTGTTGTGTCTCCAGTGCCTAAAATATGTTTTCATCTAGCATCTATTAAAGGAATGAAGGAATCAATATTTTTTTAATTTAAATCCAAGTTAGTTAACATATAGTGTAATAATGGTTTCAAGAGTAGAATTTAATGATTCATCACTTATATATAGCACCCAGTGCTCACCCCAACAAGTGCCCTCCTCAATGCCAATCACCCATTTAGCCCATTACCCCACCCAATACCCCTCCAGCAATCCTCAGTTTGCTCTCTGTATTTAAGAGCCTCTAAATGGTTTGCCTTCCTCTCTGTTTTTATCTTAATTTTTCTTCCCTTCCCCTTGTTCATCTGTTTTGTTTCTTAAATTCCACTTATGAATGAAATAATATGATATTTATCTTTCTCTGACTTATTTTGCTTAGCATAATACCCTCTAGGTCCATCCATGTTGCAAATGTCAGAATTTCATTCTTTTTGATCACTGAGTTATATTCCGGTAATCAGTATTGTTGAAAAAATGCAATATGAGAAAGTAAAGAGTTAGTGGTCTTCCTCAGGGAGACCATTCTTAAAGTGAGGTGCCCAAATATGTGGAAAAGAAACTGGGTTTCTTTTCCTACTGGTTATATCCCATAGTATTCTTTAGTGTAAAGAAAAAAATGTACCAACTCTATATATTTAGAAATTTATATTACAAGTGAAGTTACAGGAGATATTGAAATATTATGTTAACCTAAAATATGTTTATTATTTCTAGAATCTCTTACTTTTGTATTTGTCATGGTTCCTTTGTGAATTTCCCTTCAGTTGTTGTATAGTTTATTCCCCATGTCTCTATGATCTTAAGGCTATATTTCATATCTCAGCTATGTTCTATTGTAAAATTCTAGTTTAAAAGATGTTAATTTAAGCTAATCTATTAAATGATTTAACAAAATCTTGAGTTGTTGAAAGCCACCAGTGTTGCAAGCACAAATATTTAATATCTACTAGATTTTGTTAATATTTTGTAGTTTCCAGAGAAATACTCAACTGAATTAAACCTGTGATAACTATTGAATGACATTTTTGTGGTTTTTGAGATATCATTGATCATTCACTGTCACATATAAGTTTGTAATGTTATGCTGGTACACAAGTGATTTTTTGAATTTACGATTTTGTAAAAAGATTCTTTGCAACCTGGGACACATCTCCTTCCATAGATAAATGCTCCAGTTCTCTCCCATATTCTCTGCTATGCATTATTGTCATTATTATTTCTTTGGCACTCAAGTAGACAAAACATATTTGGGCAGAGTTTAGAGAAATATTTACTTTTAACATTCTATTCTATCAGGCAGAGTTCATATATATATTGTGGTCTAGCAATTGGAATATTTCACTGTCAAACTTTGTTTAATTTTGTAGTGGGAGGAAAAAAAAACACAACACACTAAAGCAATTGCTATATACAGTGAAGCAAGCAGAGATATGTTACAGTTTCTTTATTTCTATTTAAGCCTGGCATGTCATTCCATTTAACATAAAATAAAATTTAAAAGTGTTAACCTGAGCATAACAGTATTTTGACAAAGTAAATAGACAAGGAACAAATTTAGACTCATGGTAGTATCTGATACTCTTGGATTTTAATGTCAACCAACAAGTTAATTTTACCAAAATATCATCTCCAGGAGACCATGTTCATTATGTGCTCTTGCTAGGCTGAATAACCAGACGTCATATAAAAGCCTGAATTAAAGCCACTACTATGTCCTTTGCCATCTTGAGGTCGGTTTTTAGGAAAACACCCTGGCTAATCACAGAACATTCCAGTGGTTTCAATTATATCCAAGATACTTTTTTTTATTGAGGGTGAAATCAAATCCCAATCAGAGTATAGAAAGAAAAATATCCCTCAGTAATAAAAAATTCCATTTTGGAATAAAATTTTAATAAGTAATAAGAGGTGAAATAAAATTGGCATTGGTGTAAGACTCTAGAAATGACTTCAAATTACCATTACATATTCAAAATGTTATTAAAGTACTAAGACGTAAACTTAATTCCGCATATTACTTAGAATCACAAATCTGTATTTGGACCATATTTACTATGTGATTCTGAACAAGTTGATTAAAGTCAAGCAAGCCTCAAGTTCTTAAATTTTTAAAGTTTTTTAAAAATTAAGTTTACTGCTAAGTTAATATTACTAGTAAGATGTTAACAATAGCTATTGTTAACTAATTATACAAATGAAAATCTCTTTTAAAATTCTCGAAAAGCCCACATCTATAACATTTAAAAATATTCAAAGTTGTCAACCAAGATATATGCTGATTTTCACTTACTCAGTGTGGGATCTTCTTTCCTGTCCAAGGAAGGATTTACTTTTTGACAAAGGAGTGTTAAATCAAGGGACAGTGCATTTAGTACAAGGGGTTTTATTTATAGTCTTATTGACTGCAAAGGATTGCAAGGCAGTTACATTGATAGTGCATGCATTTTAAACTCAATTTATGCAATATTCCATGAACAGCTGAGCTAACAAATGAAAGAGTTTAATTTTCATTCAAATGTAAAACATAATTGATGCTTTCCAAAACCTCATCTATTAACTCATTCTAAAGGAGTGTTTGCGTGCTTAGCATCCAGGGAGTCATGTCAGATTCTCCTGGGATCAGCAGGTTGAAAAGCTCTGCAAGTGCGAAAGTTTAATAAGGACTGGATTAAAATATCTGCAAAAAAAAAAAAAAAAAAATACAGTAAATTAGAGTCATAGAAAATCTTGAAAAGATGCTAAGTTTTTAATTTCATTTTTACTTGAACACCAATTAACTTTGCAATTGAAACCAGTTTCATGAAAAAATGCTTATGAGGCTACATCTGTTTTAAATGGAAGTCATATTCCCCACCAGCTCTTTCTCAGAAAAAGAAATATAACTTATTTAAATGGATGTCATCTTAATATATTCTCTATTAAAACTCAACTGCATACAGCAAATAACACATTCTATTCCAAACTGTTATTAATTTCTTGGTCTAAAAACTAAATAAAGTTCTTTTAATTAAGGAATTCTCAGATCTTAATTTAAGAATGTTGAAATTATAATATGGTACAATAGAGTTTGGTTGTGTTGATGTTTGTTTTGTTTTACAGTTTATGTATGAAATAATAATTTTCATCTACTTTATAGACATTTAATTTTTTGAATTGTCAGTGATCATGAAATGTATAAATATTAATCAGCTTCACTGTTACATAGTTGCACTTAGATTTTAAAAGAAACTAGACATAGCAAACTTTCACTTCAATTATGCTAGCGTTGATTCTCTATCCAAAAAGCACTTTCCTTACACATTGGCTATAAAACTTATTTCATGAAAGTCTACATGAAGTTAGCTGCTTACATAACTACATAACCATTTCTCATGTGAAGTTGTTGGAATGGAAAAAGCTGCTGTGGAAAATTTTTCTAACTCCTTCAAATTGTCTGTTTGGGTTCATTGATTCCAATATTAGACAAACCTAAACACAATAGGCAGCTTTGTCTTTTAAAGCTGAAAATCTGTGATGAATTGTCCCCTTGATTTTTGTGATTTGACAGTACTAAATTTTAAAGATATTTCTGCAAAGAGAAAATTGGTAGGTATGCCTTCATCATAACTGCCTTTCTGATTCATAATCCTATAGAAAGTTCTTATTTTTAATTTCATTAATTTATGCTATGAAAATGGGAAATAATGGGAAATCTCTAAATTATCTTATTGATTTACATCCTAAGTCATTTGTTTCATTTGTGTCTCAGGCAAGTTGTCTTAAATTTGTTACGAATATCCTGTACTCAGCTTAGATAACTGAGTTTGAAGTGAAAATCTGCAATTCTGCAGCATATAGTGGGTAATTAAAACCACAAGAGTGAATGAGCTCACCAGGAAAAGAATGTAGCATCCAAAGGGGAGTGGAAGGGAGTAGGCAAGGGAAGGCAAACAGATGAGGAATGGCTGAAGGAAGAGAAGACTCTGAAAAGGGCTAAGAATAAATAGTAAAGAATTCCAAGGCTCTGGGCTCCTGGGTGGCTCAGTGGGTTGGATGTCCAACTCTGGATTTCATCTCAGGTCATGATCCCAGGTCAGTGTGGTCAGGCCCTGCATCCATCCAGCTCTGGGCTGAGCCTGGAACCTGCTTAAGATTCTTTCTCTTTCCCTCTGCCCCTCTCCCTCTGCTCGTGCTCATTGCTCTCTCTGTCTCTTTCTCTCTCTGAAAGAAAGAAAGAAAGAAAGAAAAGAAAGAAAGAAAGAAAGAAAGAAGGAAAGACTTCCAATGCATAATGAGATTTAATAGAGGAAGCCGTCAAAAAGAAATGAGTGGTCAGTAGTGCCATATAAAACAAAAAGAGTCCAGTAATAATAATATAGACTCAAAGTGTTCATTCACCAATACAGTTCATTAGTGATTTCTGCTTCTGAGACTCATAGGGCTCTTCTCTAGGAGAGGGGAGAGCCTAGTGTGCTGAAAAATGGATAACACTGAATTGAACATGAACAAAACAATACATTATTTTCAAAGATCTTCAGCTTAACTAAAAGATTAAGGAAAGATCTTTTTTTAAAGATGGCTGCCTTTATTTCAGACAAATTAAGTGGAAGGAACAGAATATAGTGGGGAAAGTGTGTGTAAAAGCGGCGTGGGTGAGAGAGAAATTTAAGTAAACACCATGCGTCAAGCACATTTGTAAAATCCTTTACATTTATTATTAACTCATTTAACATTTCTATCAATCCTACAAGAAAGATACTATCATATTCATTTTTCAGATTAGAAAGCTGAATTACAAAGAGGTTACATACCACCCCTACTATTACACTTCTGACCAGGTATGCATTACTATTTGAGTCTATTCAGTTTGGTATCAGAATCTAACTCTACATTTTGTTCAAGGTCATACACAGTGAGGCCTTTTAAGATTATTCTTCCTTCCTACTAAGCCTCTTTTTCATCAGCCACCTCTGAAACCCCTAAGCAATATCCTTCTTAGTGTGTAGTTTGTCATTGATGTAAGGTATGATGGAGTACACTTCAGCCAAAGTAAATCTGAGAGAATATAAGCTAATATGTTCAGGTGAATAGCCCATTGGTGGTCTCAGTTAACCAAAAAAAGGTAGTTATTAATAGCAACTATATGTGTTCTATGATTGGGTTCAGTAGAATACTTAACAAAATATATTAGTGGTTAATACTTCCCTAGTTATTATTTTTCTAGATGAGCCTTTTGATAGAAATTGAAGAGATCTTGTGCTCTGACAAAAATGTGTAGTGTAGGTCCTTGCACAAGAAGCAGTCATTTTGATAATAATAAAATAATCTCATTGTACCTGAGCTCTCAAAGCCCTTGACAGCTAGAAATGCCAAATACAGTGGTGTTATTAGGAGCTGGCCTGTCACTACAGGCCAGTGTTCTCCATTTGAGCATATAAATTCCCACAAAGCACCAGCACATACAGGGCTGAAACCATATATGAATCAAGAACAAAGCAAGACTATTCTGTAATCATGCCTGAAAACAGATAAGAATGGGGACATTGCCCAAACCACAAAAAATGACCAAATATCCCCCTATCCTACCTATATGAGTAGTTGCTACTTCTTCATTAAGTACTGCTTTAGCCTCATTCTGTTCTTCCTTCCTCCTAAATACAATACACAAAGAGACCTATTCATACAGTTACCTGTGTTCTTTGCAGCATCCCGTGCAGAGCAAACCTCACTTCCTTGAACCCTCCCTCAAGTCAACTAACAAATGCCCAAAACATAGGTGTCCTTTCCAACACTCTTGCTCGGCTATTCTGTAGTTTCCCTGACTGCAGTGAGCAGTAACCCAACTTGATCAACTATGAGTATGTTCCTGCTGCTCTTTGACTACAGGACATTAAGATGCCCATATTGTCTGCTGCACACATTTAATGCTCATCTCTGCAGTTCCCTTCTTGTGTCTTATTTCCCAACTATATTGCTTCTTGTAGGCACTGAAGTGAATTCTCTGAAAGCTTATGTTGGTGTTCTATGTTAATTAATATTAATGAATGACTATTCTCATTGACCAAGTAGTTCACATTTTCTTTCTCTTCTTTAGGAGCCAACTACTATTTCAGCAATGGAGCTTTCCACTAAGCAGGTACTATCAATCATTATGTATTACAATCAATATTCCATGTTTTGTTAATTTTGTGTTTCAAATAGATAAACATATTCATGATTCATCAAATTTCACAGATTTATTAACAATAGTTCCAAAAAAGAGAAAAGAAAGCTTACAATAAGCTAGTAGAGTGAAAATTAAAGGTAATTTTCATTGACTCATGTTTTTGACCAATCTTAACATTCCTATAAATATATTTCTTTGGATCATTATTCCTTGCAAATGTTCATATATAGCATTTACTTTTGGGTGATTGTAATATAATTTGCTTCATAATTATTTTAATCTCTCCTTGAAAAAAGCACTGGTGGATATTTCAGGATGTAAACAAGTTTATAATTAAACCTGCATGTATAAACAAATACATTTTATAAGCTAATAAAATTATGCACTGGGCTGTATATGTTTGTAGAATCTTAACTCAAAACTTCATTTTATTTTTTCAGTAGTATTGTATGCTAGAGAAAACATTTGGCTACATATAAAAGGAAAACAACAAAACAGTCACTGCCAAATGATGTTATTAAACTCCATGAATTCGGAAGTTAAGGGTAGCATGTTAATAGTCTTTGCATTCACATTGAATTAATGCTTTGGCAAGACACTTAAGAAACACAAATGACTTCTAATGCTAAATTATATGTACAAAACAAATATAATTTTAACTTCTAATAAATTATCTTTCCCCCATATATGTTGCATAGTCTTTCTACTCAGTATATCAGTGGTAACTTCAAACACACACACACACACACACACACACACACACACACACGAACAAAAACAAAAAACAAAGAGAGAGTTGGACACTGAGTTGAAATTAATTATTAAATAACCTAGCAGAAAAAACTTGGAGTAGGAAGTTCTTCACTGATTGTTCTGAATACCTATGTACAAAATTGTTAAATATGAAAATCATTCGGCTAATCTTAGTCCTGAATTGTTTACATGTTTTATCTCTGACGGTGCATTATCCCTTGTACAAGACGAAAATACTGTGCCATTAAAACTCAGTGTATATCCTTTCTACACTTACATATCAAAATAGATTGATAATCTCTGAGATATTTAGAGAAACTCAAAGTGCAGATATTATTGACCTGATACTGTTATTTTACACTTCATAAGTATGTGTTCACCTGTTCTTGCAATCTAAAAACTGTCAAATGTTGGCAAGGAAATCTGGGGACTCCCAGAATGGAAGCTATTGGGATATTCTTTCCTTTAATGATTTTTTCAATTATTTGTTTATTCTCTATTTGGCTTCCTTGCCAATCTTCATTACATTGCTTATAGTTTTATAAAATAATTTTTGTTTAAATATTTTTAAGTACTTTAAGAATTGCCGATTAAATGCAACACATTTCACACACACACCTACACACACCCAAAACATCAAAAATACCATGTTTAAAATACAATGATACAAGAAGAGTATTCCTAGCCTCGAATTTTGATTAGTGGAAGTTTGATTACATTCAGATGTGAATCAGTTTTACTCATGCTCACAGAAACTTTCAAAGTGAGGCAATGGTTTCAAGAGGGGCAAGCAGTGTTGCAACTAATTTTCTGGATAAATGGATTCATCGCCTGCTTCTGACCCGAAACTTGTTAAGGAGGATAGTGAGAAAGCCTGTGGTGATGTTAAATTGGGCAGAAAAAGCACATCAGGTTACTTGCGAGTGACTGGATTATGCTCAGTGGTGCCTGCAAGCTTTCCCTATATTTCACTTAGATAGCATGATTAGTTTTACAGTTCTTAAATAGTACTGCAGAATAATTGTAAAATGAAAACTAAACTTGAGTTGTATTTAATTTTGGGCACTTTACCACACTTGAAGTTTTCATTACAGTAATTTTTGGTTCTCTTCTTCCCATGTGTTATTTCTGTGGTTTTCTCCTAAAGGGATATGACATATTTAGATACTATTTATTTAGGTAATAACTCCTTTCCAAATCAAATGTCATATTCTTAAAATTTTACAAGTATGAATTTGCTTATGCTTCTTAAGAGTTATTGACCAAACATAGAGATCATTTGATTTCATATGCCCAGCTTAATCCGTAGCTTTTCAAATAGTTCTGATCACAATACAGGGGGTCAGCAAGTCCATACTCACCAATGCCAACCATGCTTGTGGATATTGCCGCTCCATTTTAACCAATTGCAGAAACGTGGCAAGTTTATTTCATTTCTTTATTGATTTGAGATTACTTGCCTTCAATACAATCTAAGTTTTGTTTTGTATTTAAATGATTTTGGAAGAGAGAGATAAAGGACTGGAGGGGAAAAGAAATTCCTTACATTAGTTAAGTTCTTTGTTCATATTTTTCAAATCATGGTCAACTGTTACCATGTATCACTTCATTTTTCTTCCCAAGAAATTGAACTACTTCTTATTTAGCCATGGTGTGTAAGATCTTGGTGCAATAATAAAAAATATAGTAAGAAGTCAAACATCCATAGTGTAAACTCTATTCTATATGCTATCCTGTACTAGAATATTGATACAAATAGTCTTCACTCCTGGAAGGGAATTGTATTATTTTCCCCACTTATTCCCCTTTCTTTTATTAAAACATAAGTTACTTTTAAGCACAGAATTATTTTCTATATAAGCACTTTTATAACTTTAATAATTTCATAGATTTTAATAGATGCATCAATCTTTATTCAATTTATATATATATCTATATATAGTTAAACATCATTTATAAATGCAACTTTAATTATATCCATTGCTGTCAGGAAATTTGTAATATTAACAAAGCACACCATGTTTCAGAGACCAGCTTTTCTATAACATCTTTTTCATTTATGTAGTGGGGAAATTAAAATACACTTTTGAAGTCTTTTCTCTGATACATGATTTAGTATTTATACCACTTTCATTTAAGGCTTACGATCATTCAGTCCTTTAGTACGAGAAAAGGGAGCTATGATACTAATTTCAGTAAAATGTGGAGAAATCACAAAGCAATTTTATTTGTATTTTATTTTGCATTTACGTATATTACAACATCATTTCAATGCTACATCAGCTAAACTTTGTTAAAGGCATTTTAAAAATTGTATTGAAATCCTGAATTAGTTGCTACTAGAAAATTTTTCTGCGTATTTTACTTCATTTAGTAATTGTAAATTCACTGGGTATAATGACATCGTAGAATAATCTGAATGTATACTTTAAAGATCTAGTTAAAGTTACCATTTTGTGAATAAGGAAGTCTTAGATAAATTAAAGGAATGGCTCAAGATTTACACAGAGAATTATTATAGGACAAGATCTAGAATCTAAGTACCTTGATGCCCAATATAGCACTTTTTCCCACTGCACCTGAGCTTTCTGTTGGAAGTTTACTGCACCAGCCACCTTGTACTTGATATTCCTCATATGATGGTCTTTCCACTGAGATGCAATTTAGTAGTTTTGTTTAAAGAACCTTTCTGGAGATAGTGCAAGGACAAGACAGTTGACCAGTGAAAATCTTCACAAATGCAAGCACCAAAACTTTGCCTTGCCCTTTCTTATAGGAGGGCAGACTACATCACAAGCAATGAAATAGAGCATCCAGGAGTGAAAAGCAAACAATCCCTGGTCAACACCAACCAGAACACACGGCAGTAGAGATATACTGATTAATCAAAATTAGAAACAGTAGAAATAAAAACAAACTTTCTAAGGAAAAAACCTTGAGTGTTTGAAAATTATATTACTCAGTGTCTTCTTTTATTTAAATTTTTATTTTTATTGAGATATAATTGATATGTAACCATTACTGTCTTCCGTTGGCTTTATACTTTAAAATATACCTGTTTGAGTCAAGTATTGCGATTTTGATCCTAATCTTTTTAAAATGGTCATATTATCTGCCAGGCCAATAATGACAAAAATGCCAATAATAGGATTTTTTAAACTCACTGGGTTTAAAAATTTTTACCACTAGTAAAAAATTATTTTTGATATGTATAAGTAAGCTTTCTTTTAAGAAAGAAGATTTTTAAAAACAGGATAGTATTGGGACGCCTGGGTGGCTCAGTCGGTTGGGTGTCCGATTTCGGCCCAGGTCATAATCTCACAGTTCGTGGGTTTAAGCCCCACGGTCGGGCTCTGTGCTGAATGCTCAGAGCCTGGAGCCTGCTTCAGATTCTGTCTCCCTCTCTCTCTGGCCTTCCCCCTGCTCGCTCACGCTCGCTCGCTCACTCTCTCTCTCTTCAGAAATAAATAAAACATTAAAATTAAAAAAAAAAAAAGAATTAAAAAAAACACAGGATAGTTTTGTCATCACCATAAACTCTTTCCACAGCAACAACTCTATATTGGTTCCACCACTGGGGTTGCCCAGCTCCCTCTACACCGATGCGATATTTATGGGAAAGCATGTGCGGAGTGCTGCCTTGCCCGAGACCCTTACTGTGCCTGGGATGGCTCTTCATGCTCTCGCTATTTTCCCACTGCAAAGAGGTGAGAAATATTAGAAACAAATATAAATGTTTGTTATTTATTTTACCTGATTCCATTTTTAACAGCTTTCTGCGTATAAGTACATCACATTTTTCTGATGAATGAAGAGTATTTTAGAGGGGTTTGGGGGGTTTCTTTCCCTTAAATAGTTAAAACAACCAGGAGAATGTGTATAATTATAGCTGAGTGCTAAATGTAAGGGAACAAATGGTTTTAATAAATTACTGAGGGAAATCTAAAACATTACAATACTATCCTTGAATGTTGACACTTGGAAATGAGAAAGTTTTGCAACTTCCTTTTATACAGAAGAAAAGTGATGGCCAAAACCACAGAGAAAGTCAGAATCAGAATCTACACTGGGCCTTGTGCCTTTTGACCAAAATGATCTTTTCTCCAAAAATGCTCTTCTTTTTTTTATCTAGCAATATTGTATCCTGGTTTTAAATTTTAAAAAGGCAATATTTGTCTTTGAGTGAATGGAAAATTTACAAAGAAAATAATTTTTTACTTTTAGATTCCTAGTACCCAGGGACTCAACTATAAAAAGCCAAGAGAAGATTTTCCAAGTTTTAAAGATATAACATTTTTATAGACTGATGATTAATTAGCATCAAATTGTATCTTTATTTGGCTCCCCCCAAATTTAAAGGCCACTGTATTATCATAGTATCATCTTGTATTTGTAGTGTTTGAACTTGAAGTATAAAACAACATAATAAAGTAGCTATTTGTTAATATTTGTACATGTATTGCACAAATATCTTAAACATGCTCTTAATACTTAAAAGCATTTTTTTGCTTAAATCAAAGTTGCTAAGACATGCCTAGAATTTATTTTAAAATATATGTTTAGAAAAAACGTAGATGTAAGTTGCTGTCTAGGACATTGAGGGTGTGTGATCTAGTACCATATAGGAACACTGTTAACCCTCAGGAAACTCTTAGACACATCCTAAATGTTGTACAAAGTTGACTGACTTCTGCTTGAAAAAATAAAAACACTTAATTTGAGAAAATATTTTTCTCAGCATATTCTCTACTATTCACACATGGATACCTTTCTCTGTTAATATTTACCAGTATTTAAGAAACAAGCAATGAAAGGTGAGAGTTTAACAGTATATGCATCAACCTATTGAAACATAAAATAGAAGTCAGAGTTACCAAGCCAGTGCATTTTAGGAGCAAAACAATTTATTTGAATTTTTTGCTATGGTTCTTATTTTACAAGAAGCTGTGACGTGGATTGTTTTCACTGCTGGTAAGCTGTGTTCCTCAGCATCTGCATCTTTTACAATGTTTTGAAAAAATTTTAGGGGAAAGGAAGAGTCCTAATGCATACTTAAATCTTTTTTTTTTTTTTTTAATGTTTACTGATTTATTTTGAGAAAGAGAGAGTGTGTGTGTATGCAAGCAAGGGAGAGGCAGAGAGAGAATCCGAAGGAAGCTCCGTGCTGTCAAAGTGGAGCCCGGCTTGGGCTTTGAATTCACAAACCTTGATACCATGACCTGAGCTAAAATCAAGAGTCAGACATGTAACTGACTGAGCCTCCCAGGTGCCCCTACCTAAATCTTTTGATTACACACTTCAGATAACATTGGCTGTAGTATTAAATCATCTACAGTTTAATTCTGTCCTATAATCAGTCCATATAGATTTAAACGTTATCTTCTTAATATTATATATAAATGTGGTAATAGCTTATGCCATTTAATAAATACAATTTTCTCAAGCCTTCAACATTCAGAATTGAAATAACATGTTTGCATTCTTGCATATAGCAAATGATTTTGTTAGAAATTTAAAACAAGAGTGTCATGTGGAGATGTTGTGTTATCGAATAAAGAAACCATGGAAAGATTAATAAGTAGCAATTTTCAGTTTTAATAGCACTAAAATTATATTTAAAGTTGAACTTTTATGGTTCTTAAAATCAGTTAGCTCTAGATGTTTTTAGTGTTGAAAAACATAAGAATTCATATTTAATTAAAAATGAGTATCATTTCCTCTCCATGTGGAAGTGTATATAACATTGCCTAATTTAGTAATAATTCATTCAAATTTTAAGCTTTTTTAATGAGAAAGAAGTTAAAAATAAGAAAACTACATCTATAATAAGTTACAAATATATTTATTATATATTTGAAATATGTTTACCACATACCTACAAATCCAGATTGAAGGAATTATCATTAACACATTTTTGTTGTGCCTTGAAGATTTTACTTAATCCAATTTCATGTGTCTTTGAAAAGGATGTTTAGAGGACTCACAATTTATATATTCTTTGTGATGGCATTTTTCAAAAACTTTTTAAATGGCAGTAAAAAATGCCTTTCCAAATGCTTTGTGGTTCATATTTCACAAGTTCCCTTGTTGGCTCAATTTTGAAATGTGCAATATCTGTTTGATAGTCTCACCAATTCTACAAATAGAAATCTTTAAATACTTTAGTCTTCTAAATTTATGAATACAGTAACAATTTCCATGTTTGCAATTCTCAATGGCCTTTGTGAGAACTCTTTTAAGGGATGCTAACTAACTTTGCAGCAGGATAATAATCATTAAAATCAACACAGAAAACAGTTGAGCAGGTGTCCCAAATCTTTTTCATTATCTGTGTGTCGCCACTCTCCATGATTAGCCTCTTTCCAGAACTGTACATCCTGCGTGCACCACAATGGCTGGAAACAACTTCCTTCTTCCCAGTCAACCACTAGCAAAGGATAAAGAGGACCCCTAGAATGTGTAGCAACTAATATGATCTGAACATCAGTATTTAGGAGAAATTTATTTAGATTTTTATAGGAAATTTGGCTTTTATCTTAGAGTGAGTCCATCCTCTTACCTTCCTCTGACAAAAGATGGCCTTCCTCCACCATATTTGTTACTGCGCTTCTCCTTTTATTCACTTATGATCTGAACATCAGTATTTAGGAGAAATTTATTTAGATTTTTATAGGAAATTTGGCTTTTATCTTAGAGTGAGTCCATCCTCTTACCTTCCTCTGACAAAAGATGGCCTTCCTCCACCATATTTGTTACTGCGCTTCTCCTTTTATTCACTTCACAGGTAAATTGGCTTGCGGTCATAGCCCTATGATCATAAAAGAAATGTTTTATAAAAAATGATTGATACAACCAACCAAAAAGGAAAATTGAAAACTGACTTAAAAATAGAATTCATAGAGGTGATGCTTTCAAATTTAACAAAAGCATATTTAAGGAATTACATATAAGTATTAAGAGAAAGAAAACACTCATGGGAATTTTAATTTTTAGGCTCACTCTCTAGTGATCAGAAAAAAAAAAGGTTAATCCAGGTTATTGAAGAAATGGGTTGCTATTCAATTTTCCTCAGAATTTAAGATGCTAAGAATTTTGGGGCTTCTAGATATTAGATTCTTATTGACTGACACCCAGTAGCACAAAACCATGAATCTTCTGTTATTACTTTGGAAGTCTTTACTGCATTGTTAGCACGTTTGGGTACTGTTTCCCATTTTGATAACCTGGGGGCCTACTCCTACAGGTGTAATGACTTGCTTTTAAAAAACTCTTTAGTCAGATATAGATTCATCTCTTCCTGTAAACTCCAGGAGTCTTTGAATTTTGATTCTTTTTAATCCCTGTGACAAATTCCCAAGAAAGAATAAGAATGCCATAATACCTTTTAAATGTAATTGTTTTAGACGCACAAGACGACAAGATATAAGAAACGGAGACCCGTTGACTCATTGTTCAGACCTACAACACCATGGTAAGTTACAACACTTTATTTTTCAACCTGCTAACATTAGGCTAAAATCATAAGCAATAGTGCATACCCACACATGGGCATGCAGGCCACATACCTGTGCATTCAGGAAATGCAACTGAAGAGAAAGGAAATCCAGAAGAAAGAAAATTCTAAAGAATACTAAGTAGTGAATTATATTTTATTATTGCAGTTATGACAAATTCAAGTTTGAAACCCTTTCAAAAATTAAATATCAACGTTCTCATATTAGCAAAAAGAAACCAGGTTTAAGTACATGCTTTCATAATAATAGCAACGTGAGAGCAATAGGTAACAGATATACTCATTTAAGTATATTGAAGAAAAAAGTAGAGTCTTAAAATAAGCCATGAAAATCATTCATTAATATGCTGATGGTAAAGATCCATTATATTGTTACTGGGTATCCTAGTCAAGTAGAAGGTAATTCAGGTACATTCATACTAATTTACCAATAGAATATTTCCTTGAACTGGGGATTTTGGACTGTTTCATTTTATGCTTCCTAAAACACGTCAAGTCCAATTTAATGTTAAGTTGCTTATTTAACGCTGGAATATCAACCAGACTTCCTTTAAAATGCAGCAGAATTGTAGTATGCCTCACTTCCCCAACTTCAGCTCTTTGCAAAAACAATAATGAGCCTGTGCTTCCCTCTGCTGGGAAGACTTATCCATGACATCACTGCTAACAAATAGTTCATAGTTAAAAATAGCTGAAATGTAAAATGGAAATATTTTACATGTAATCAAATATAATTATTCTGTTCACCTTTTTGTTCCCATTTTACACAAAACTTATAGGAAGATCTCATATTTTTATCAATTAACTTGGATTTGATCCACTAATTCTGTGTATACAATATTCATGTTCCATGAATGTTAAGAAAGAAAACGTACTGCACAAATAACACCCCAACTGACATTCTCAGACCTAGATACCTTCTGAAAGTCAGATCCCCTTTTGTGTATCCTATATGTGCTAGTATCTGATTCATGAATGCTCACAAGGTTTTAGGGGATGCCAATAATAGGAGACAAGTAGCCACAAAATGAGCCTATATTTAAGGTCCATTTTGCTTGCTTACAATTTCTTGCCAAGGATATTACTATCTGTTATTATTCTCATTATAAAGAAAAAAGACGCCACTGCATTGGACAAAATGTTGCAAAATTTTTTTTTGTCTTTATACAGCTAGAGTACATTATTGACATATTCTTAAATTTTTCAAACAGCATTTTTCATTTGGGCAATAAAACAGTCACTCATCTTCCATTAATCTATTTCTTGCAGAAATATTGTATTATAGTCATTAGCATTTAAGTAATGAAGTATTATAAAATACTAATTCATTAAAGAATCCTTTTGCTTAGATATGGAGAAGCTAATGATAACTGCAAGTAAAAGAAACAAGACGACGTGATAGAGTTCATTTCTAATCAGACTTTAATCTCCACATCAATATGAACTTTGTTATTTTGCTCACTCTTATATTTCTAAGGTTATAAGAAGATGCAATTTCATGAATATTGTAGATATTTAATAAACTTGTTGAATAATTAAACTAAATGTTGGAAGCAATAGCAAAGTTACTGTTTCTGGTTTTCAGTAAAGATTTGAACTAAATTGCATCTGTTGTTTATCATTAATATGACTTAACAATACATTGCTATTAGTATACATTGCTCTTAACAACATAATACTTAAAAATAGATCCCTCTTTAGAAACCATAATCAACCAATTAACTAATAAATAATAAGTATACACTACTTACTACATGTAGGATAGTATGCTATGTTTTGAAGTTTGCTGGAGAATTACTGATGCATCCACTTGTTTAATAATCCAATTTCTTCATAGACCCAGTTGATATTTCTTCAAAATAAAATATATACCAGAGTCATGAGCATACACACACACACACACACACACACACACACACACACACACACACAGAAAAGCTGACCAAAGGCATATTTACTTTTTTTAAAAAAAGTGATACTGTGAATAAATAAATCTTGACTATTGAATGAATGGGCTTTTGGAAAGTGCTTTTGATTTTAAAGTTGTGTTTTGATGATATTAGAATGATGAAAGCTTATAAAAATTGGGAATATGGAGTTGCTTAGCTATAGAAAGTAAAGTGAATGTGAATCATTTTTCCCTCTTGATACTTCAATCAAAATCAGTACCATAGGGAAGAAGGGGAATTACTGTCGTTCAGTGTTACCAGTATTAGTGTGTGTGTGTGTGTGTGTGTGTGTAAAAACAGTACTATGTAGATGTTTGTGATATATGGGAGGAAATGGTAAAATAGTCCAAGAAGCTCTGCAGAAATAAAACATTCCTTTTTTTTTTTTTTAAACATTCCCTTTTTGAAGGCCTCTTTATTTCTTGTCTGCTTGTATTACTAATTAACCAAACATAAAAATTATACACCATAGATTACAGTAAATTTCAAATGTTTGAAAACTAAGTCAGGCATTCCCATATGGCCAAACCAAGTCTGACCATTAGAAACCAATTCATTATCTTAGAATAGGTGATGTCAACATTTGAAAGTAAAATGGGGAAAACCCAGAGCCCAGCCCTGTTAAATCATGTATGTTGTCTTGCTAGTGTCACATCTCACATTGAATAAAATATATGTGCTCATATGGAAACATACAAAGATAGGAGATGTTTTCCCAGAAAGCTGCTAAGAAACTTGAAGCCAAATTATACACTTCAGGACAATCAGTTCCAGCTGTAATGGTAAACATTCTGTAACACTCTATATTTTACATATCCTGAGGTTTTAATAGAGAGACTGTATAAAATAACTCTACATTAAGGTGAAAGAAATTTTTCTCTCAATGAAACCTTTAACACTCACTCAGCTCTTTGCTCTCTCTTGTGTAAAGTCAGCACTAGTCGTGAGCTGGCCTAGGTGTAACATAGAGAAATCCAGCTCCGTTTCCCCGTAATCTAGTATACTCTTTTCCATCACTGGTGGCTGTTCATCTAGGGAACTTGTAGTATAAAACCCTAAACGTAGTGTGCTGGCAGATCTTGTCTTCTCACTCACACCTCATACAGAAGGCTAAAGAGAAACTGCAGGTTGTTTCTAGTATGCTTCCTTCCCTAAAATAACTTGTGCACAAAATTGGAGCTGTCTGACTTTACATCCAAGAGCATGAGTGAGATGAGTGGCTGAGTCAATTTATCTTTCCACCTTGTTTACTAAACAAGAATAAGCCATACTGTGACCTACATGGCCAGAAAGGAACAAGCCATAAGTAACATTTAAAAAAAAATTATTCTCACCTTAGATTTTTGAATCTTTGAAATACTTTACATCCTAACTTTAGTTCAGTGCCATCACTGAATTTCACTTTGTGATAGTTCTCTGGGGCGTGCTACACACATTCATTTCCCTTCTACAATCCTGTGGTACAATGTCCACAGAATTCAGTCTTCTTAATTATCTCTGCAACTGGTTCATCTCAACTTGTGTCTTGGTTGGCATCAGCATTGTTCCAAAATTTCATAAAGCGTTCATAAATTTCATTGTTTCATGATTTCATTTGACTGCCCTTGCTACTGTTATCGTTAGGGTCCACACTGCTATAAATGTATTTCATAGCAAAGCTAATCTTGTCTGTATATTAGCCTATTTTATACACATAGAATATAGAAATGTTAGCCTATTTTATACACATAGAATAGAAATTCCAACTGAATCTGAGCATTTAGGCCCAAGAGAGGCCTCAAGATTTGATAGATGAACATGATGTCCGCCCTTAAAAAAGAGAGAGAAAAGAAAAAAAACTGACTTTAATAAATTACCAAATTATATCAAGTCTCAGATGTCACTGAATGTTGAGGCACCATTTTTTAAGGACTGCTAAGAAAGAAAAACTGCCCAACTTGGAGAATCTGATAGTGGTGCCAGCATCAAGCCCGTTTGCACTGTTTCAGTATTAGTGCAAAGGAGAAATAAACTTCCATGCAGAAGACTGCAGGGACATTTGCCTGTTTCAGCTCTAATCACAGGTAGTAGAAAAGGGGGAAAACCATTTTTTGAACCCCAGTATGGTATTCATGAAGGTTTACTTTCTGAGTCTCACCAACATTGTGGAAGAAAACCTTCAGACAAGACTTTAATTTAAAGAGGTGTCAGGTTAGGAGAGCTGCATGTGTCTGGCAAAAAGTAAAAATAAACTCTTTCTCGAAGAAAGGAACTTCAACTCAGGTCAAGAACAACTGTAAGACATTCTTTTATCATAGATATTAAAATATACAAAGTATGCATTGTTTTTAACATTTATTTATTTTTGAGAGACAGAGAGAGAGAAAGCTTGAGCAGGGGAGGGGCACAGAGAGAGGGAGACACAGGATCTGAATCAGGTTCCAGGCTCCGAGCTGTCAGCCCAGAGCCCAACGCAAGGCTCACACTCACAGACTGCGAAATCATGACCTGAACTGAAGTCAGATGCTCAACCGACTGAGCCACCAGGTGCCCCAAAGAGTATGCATTCTACAGTGACATTATTGCAGTGTTCTTCTCTATGATTGTGCAAATCCATTTATCCATAGTATATGTGTCAAAGGCATGCTCACACAAACACACATACCTTAATAAGAAGAGGTTTGAACTATTTTCGCTATTACTGTTCCTTATTAAAGTTTTCAAATATGGCATTAAGAGATCACTTGACTGTTTATACACTCATAATTTTACCATTGTAAATGGTGAAGTTTTTAAAGCATGCTGTGTTTTTTAAATTCCAAAAATAATGGAAACATATTAAAATACAAGATGGTATTTTCATTATTGGTTATGGAAGGTTTCTGCTTCAGTAAATGGGTGTTTTCCATCATCTCCTATCATATCTCTTGGGAAGAAGTAAAGTAAACATTAAAGCCCATGTTTCCTGATATTTAAGTATAAAAAGTCCTATGGTAATTTTGCTCTGGCATATAGATTATATGTGCTTCCTTGTTAAAAACATTGCTATAAAATCATGAAAATGAAACATATCAGATGTTCAATATAGACTAAATAAATATTGTAATAGATATTTTCATATTGGTATTGCTTTTTATGTAATTGAATTTCAGTCTGCCTTATATTAAGAAGCATTGCAGCTTCCCATGCACAAAGATATCAAGTATATTGTTAAATATAACTATTCAAATGGCTTCATTGTTACCTTCATAGCATATCAATCTCATTTTCATATTTTAAATTAATAAATCTCTAAAAAATTATTATACCAGTGATTGCCTTTAATCTGATAATTACCTATGAACAGTAGTATTAAAAAAACTCTGGCCATATCTATTTGTTCATCCATCTGCCAATCTATATGCCAAAAAGAACATTTTAAAGGTACATCCACAGGAATCTGTGGATTCAAGAAAGATAGGAAGCTACCTGAATTATAAACTTTTAAATGCTATATTCTGGTTAGGAGTTATTTACTAACACCAGAGTTAGATCTTACTTTAGGAAATAAAGCAAAGTAGTTTAAAATGTAATATTTTAGCATGTTGATAAACTTTAAGTTTCAATTTACTCTAAGGTTTCATAATTGAATCTTTTTGGTACTTTTGACAAATGCATTAAGCACATAATTTTAATACATGCATATGCATGTATTTGTAGATGCATTCATGCAAAACACACATTGAACTAGTTGGTAACTGTAGGTATAAGCATCATACCAATCATTAGAGAAATAATGTACTAAGCATTATATCAATAAACAAGACCCCTGTTCTATAGCATAGAATATACTGAGAATTTGTTTTCATTTTACTATAATATAGAAGATTTGTTTTATTTAAAAATGTTTTTTTTCTTTTAACATTTATTTATTTTTGAGTGGCAGAGAGACAGAGCACAAGTCAGGGAGGGGCAGAGAGAGGGAGACACAGACTCAGAAGCAGGTTCTAGGCTCTGATGTTCAGCGCAGAGCATGACGCACGGCTATAACCCACAAACTGAAATCATGACCTGAGCACAGGTTGGACACTTAACCAACTGAGCCACCCAGGCGCCCCTATATAGAATTATTAAATCAATTGTTAGGCATCTTAATAAGCCCAGAAATATACATGAACGTTAGGGATGAATGAAATTTTTGTCTTCAGTTGTATTTAGGTATTTTATGTCTTCTCAGGACATTGATTCATTCATAAAATGCCTTTTTAGGTACTGCTACTTAAGGAGAGATTATTCCTCCATTTGAAGTCAATTTAGATTATTTTCTATTGACAAATTGCCTTTTGTATTTCTGGAAGAAATCATCTACAATCCAGTAAGGAAAATCTAAGTAATGATGTTTTTACCTAAGAAATGCGTATTTGCAGTTTCTTATGTCACTGAGAGCTTGTGGGCAGCATTTCCTTTCTTCCTTCATTTGGCCTTTAACACTGAATGTTATTCAGGAAAAAATTTACAATGTAAAATATTAAAATTACAATGTGATGAAAACCACTAGTATTAAATTTCTCTTCATATAGTTCACCTACTGACACTATTTGTTAAATAGTTAAAATAACTTGCAACCATTTCCCGCTCATCTAAATTAACTTTTACCTTTATATTCATTATTTATGAAATTCAACTTTTAAATAACTTTCAGGGAGAGAACATCAAAAATGATAACCGAGGTTAATTAACTGATAAATATATGGTTTACTACCCCACTCATCTCTGTCTTTTCTACATGACATCAGATTTTATAAGATTCTTACATAATTAACATTTCAATCCTGGGAGACATTTATGGGGTTAAAATGGAGAGTGAAATAAATGGAAAGCTGAAATGTGATGCCTTCTGTTTCTGCTGTATTGGAAGAGAATCAAATACTAAATAAGGCCTTTAGCAATGTGATATTTCTGGCCAAATGATGGATATCATGACTTTTTGTTGTTACAAAAGGAAGCAATTTATTTAACTTCTTTTTTCCTCCCATTCTTTCTGGTTTATTAACCTCATTTCATTTCCATAAATTATCCTACTAAAGGAGGAAATGATTAATTGAAGATTGCTTCCTTAAAAACATTCTTTCTTGTCATTAACAACTGTGACATATTGTAAGATTGTGTTATTCAAACATACTGTGATGCTTTTAAAATAATTTTAATGTTTGTTGTTCCCAATTATTTTGCTCTAACTATTCAATTCAATTCATGAGAATTCATTATGCCAATTCAACAACTGACTCTACCCTTCTTGTCTACTGGTAATTTTCATGGCAAAAGTTTATATTCTAAACAGTTGCTTTCTGAGTGCAAAATGTATTTTAAAATAGATTAAAATGAGATGATTGCTGTCTTTCTGGAAATCTATAGGATTCCCATCAGCACGGACATCCTTTAGACTTACAGCTGCCCCTGGGGATACGAGAATGTATCATATGATTTCTGAAATCTCTTTCTTTTCATATTATTGCATATTTGGAATTTTTGATTTTGGAGTATACTTAATTAGTCATCATCTTCCCCCACCATATCTGAAATCAACTCATTAACATTATAAAACTAACAAATTGAGAAGATTTACAATGTTTACATTTGCCATGGTCATTAGCATATTCTTTCAAACTCAGGGTTATAAACTCTATTCCCTTCTTAACTGATCAAACTTTTAATCATTTCTATTTTTCCAATTTTTTCAGTATGTATGTATGTATATATTTAGAGAAAGCATGAGCGGGGGAGGGGCAGAGAGAGAGAGAGAGAGAGAGAGAGCATCCCAGGCAGGCTCCGCACTGTCTGCACAGAGCTCAGCACGTGGCATGAGCCCACAAACCATGAGATCATGACCTGAGTCAAAGCTGAAAGCCTAACCAATTGAGTCACCCAGGTGTCCCTTAATAACTTCTTTTATGTAATTATGATATCTCTGTGCTTTGAGGATGTCAAAGTTGCATGAGGGTTCAGCTTTTAAATGTAAAGTAAATAATTACTTGGATTTTCCTTTTGGCAAACTTTAGCTAAAGGTTTATGACTGCCTAGTGCCAGGATTATAGCACATATGGTATGAAACAAGACAACTAGATTAATAAATAACGATAACAAAAAAAGATTAACAAATAATCATAACAAGACTACATGTGCTCTAAAATTATACGTAAAAAGATTTTTAGGAAGCCTAGAAGAGGAAATACTTTATTTGATGGTGGTCAGGAAGTAGGATTGATGTTGGGAAGCAGTTCATTAATTGTCTTACTATGGATTCTCGGTAAAGGATTTAAGTTTTGACTAAATAGTTGAAACTATCACAAGAATAGCAGTAACAATGATGCACCTCATATTTTTATGACTGTTTCTGTATAAAAATGTCTACATTATACTATTATTTCTATGTAGATACATTTAAACAACAAAAAGATACTTAAGAAGCATTATAAAAAATCACGTTGTCCAAAATTGTTAGATTACCTGATGTATTTCAGACAGTTTGTAATTTTTTTATTGAAAACAAAGATAACGATAGCAGTATGTCACAGAGAGAAAACATGTTTACTGACAGAACAAAACCATGCATGTAGGAAGAATATATTTACCATTATACTGTAAGGATAAAGCATAAATTTGTCTAATACTGTTTTTTCAGTGGTGAGGGAGAAATATGATCAACAGATGAGTCACAAAGTTAATTCTTTATAAAAAAATGAATTTGGGGGGATGCCTGGCTAGCTTAGTCACTGGACACTATGACTTTTCATTTCAGGGTTGTGTGTTCAAGCCCCGTGTTAGGTGTGGAGCCTACTTTTAAAAAATTAGTTTTTAAGAGAATCTTAATAATTCCTGAAGCCTAACACCAGAAAAAAAATCTCCCAAGATGAACATCAAAAAAATAGTGCAAGGCTGTGGGCACCATACTGGACAACACTGTGACATAAACACAGTGAGCAAATCCAGAGTATTGCCAATGGGATTCCTCAACGTAGGTCAGAAGGACTGAACCCAACACAATTCCGTAAAATCAATTATATTATTATATGTGTTCCATGTAAACTGCTCTCAGATCAACTAGTTTCATCCAGAGGGAGATTTTAGATGATACCTTGAATATGCAAGATTTCATATCCTTCAGGAAATCTTTAATCAACAGTGTTTTCTCAGCTGAGCTTTGGATTTATATTGGAGAATTTTAAGTTCAGTAGTGTATGCTCTGAATAAACTTAGAATATAGCTATATTATGCTACCATTTCAGTGCAGAACTATTTGCTTTAATAAACTCAAAATGATAGTATACTTGACATCCTAAGAAAATAGTTGAAAATATGCTAAAAATAAGAATTGAAATATTCTTCCTATTTATATTTCTTAATAGAAAGAGACAGAAACAAACAGAGATTGGGGACAGAGGGAAGAAAGGAAGGAGAAAGGAAAGAATTACATTATTATTGAGATTCTATTGTCTCCTATGTTGTATAACATTTCCTCAAAAGCAGTTGGGGTAGAAGGATCAGGAAAGGGAATGGACAGTTATTAGGTGCCTTCCAGTCGTTCTGAAATACTTCTTGGGTATCTGTTTATAAGGTATCATATGTGAGGAAATAAATAGAGAAAGATATTTACAGCTTGTTACATATGAGCACCCAGATATACGAATGTTTGCCTAAGGCCACTGTATTTTTTTTTAAGTTTATTCATTTTGAGAAAGTGAGAGTAGGAGAGAGGCAGAGAGTGAGAGGGAGGGAGAGAATCCCATTCGGGCTCTATGCTGTCAGTGCAGAGCCCATGTGAGACTTGATCCCGCAGTGAAACCATGACCTGTGCTGAAATCAAGAGCCCCTCAACCGATTGAGCCACCCAAGACTCCCCTGAGGCCACGTTATCTAAAAGTTCTGGCCCTAAGTTAAAAGTTCCTGATGGTAGAAATATTCTACTGCAGAGAAATTAATAGAAACAACTGTTCCCAGTGGAAATTGAGTTTTTGCAATCATTATTGATGGCAAAAGAACCTAACAAAACATAAGAGAATGTCAACCCAAAGAAAGACGGTGGTGTCTCTCCATACTGACTATGCTGGGTGGTTAGTGTGGTAGAACTTGTAACCTCATTGCTTACTAACTAGAACTTCATTTTGCTTTTTTATTTGGACAAAGGAAAGAAATGAAGGCCAATTTAAAGGAGGAATGAGTCCTAAAGGTATTGGCAAGGGTAGTTATCAAGGCAAACTAAAGATACCTAGTCACTGAACCAGTTCACTGGTTGTGGTTTGTCAATTACAACAGTGGAGAAGTTGTCTCCGTACCTGAAGGCCATGTCTCTTGAAGAGAAGGTCATGAACCATTGCTAAGTTAAACTCAAACAACTCAGTATAAAACCTTGATTAAATCAAAAGCCATCTTATATTAGATGCTACTATATATAAGTAGCAGATGAAATGAGATTTTTTTAAATATAGAGAAACCTTTACTCTTGAGAGAACTCTCATTACATTTCACTTTTATTCATTGGGAAGCATTTGTTGTCACAAGAGGAGACCTTGAAGAGAAACTAAAAACTGAACAGGTTTCCCAGGGTTGGAAGAAAGGTTAACAGAAAACTCTTTATGGAACAGATAAAAATGATTAAGTTAATTGGGAAGAAGACAACTTGTGAATTTTGAAAATATACCTAATTGATGTTACATTTATATTAAGCTTTCTTATTTGTTATTATATAACTTACATTCTCTTCTTAACTATATGTCAACTAATGTGCTAAAGGATTTAAACAGAATTTTATGTTTGCAAGCAAGAACTTACTTCTTCCATAAGACTTCTATAGCTCTCTGTGGTAACTTACATTAGGTGACAGACAAGTCAGTTATTTCTTAAAGTTCTACAAGAAAAGTAGCCCTGGGTAAGCCAGAAGGTACTACTGGTTCACTATGTTTTTTGTTTCTAAGTCCAGTAGATTTTTAAAAAAATTAAGTTTATTGATTTTGAAAAAAAGAGACAGCATGAGTGGAGGAGGGGCAGAAAGAGAAAGAATATCCCATGCAGGCTCCATGCTCCAGCTCAGGGCCCAACGTGGGGCTTGAACCCACAAACTGTGAGATCTTGACCTGAACCAAAGCCAAGAATAAGATGCTTAACTGACTAAGCCACCCAGGCACCCCAGTACAATCAACTTTTTACTGTTACCAAGCCGTCATATATTTTGTGAGTAAAAAGTCTCTATCTAAAAGGATTTTTTTTACTTAAGACTTTTTTTTAACTTTTTATTTTATTAGGATAAGAACACGTAACACGCGATTCACCCTCTGAAGTTTTTAAGTGCACAGTACAATATTGTTCACTGTAGGCACACTTGTACAGCAGATCTCAAGACCATACTCATCTTGCATTAACTGAAACTTTATACCCATTGATTAACACCTACCCATTTCCCTTTTGCCGTGGTCCCTGGCACCCACCATTCTACCATCTGCTTTTAGGAGTTTGACTATTTTAGATCTTTTATATAAGTGGGATCATCATTACTTACATTACATCATCATTACATTACATCAGTACTTGTTCTTCTGTGACTAGCTTATGGGCCTTTTAGCACTCAAGGTCCATCCATGTTACTGATTGCAGATTTCTTTCTTTTTCTAAAGGCTGAATAATATTGCAAATGAAAGTATTTCTAAATCAAAGGTTAAACTGTACAGCAATTATCAGGGGAAAAAAATGTGTCCACTTAAACTGTATTGACTTCTGTAACAGGGTGTTCTAAATATGGCATCACAGGAGATTGCCCACCCCTGTTAGGCAGATAGAGTCAGTTCGCCTCTCTCCAGAGAAGCAGATATCATGCAAACTAGCATAGCAACATGTGTTATATCTGTTCATTCAGCAATGTACTAATAATTTGGGGGGATAAAAGCACTGCCATATTCATTATAGATATCGACATACAAAGATATGTCTCCAATATAAAAAAACAATGTGACTTAGAATCAGTTAAATATTGTTGTTCCTTTCATTTTCTTTTTCCAGGGTGTTGATCTGTTAAATAAGAAGGGGGAAGTTACTTCCCAAGTGTAGAAGAGCTTCATTTCACAATTTAGGGGGATAGAAAAGCAAGCACTGATATTGACCTCTCTGGAGAGAGCAAACAGAGGCAGAATGCCGACCGTGGCAGGGGGAGAATGGGAGATGGAGAATACAAACTGTGTACAGGGATTGGGTGGAAGCAGGATTTTGGAAAGCTCTAAATCTAGTGAGAGCAAATCATATTGTCTGCGACAAACCAGAGTCCTCAGTTGATTAGAACAAGAGTAGAATTGTCAAAGTGATGCCAGAAAAAGGGGGAAACATTTTTTTTAATTAAGAACCTAGTTGAGTTTGAAGTAGAGAGCAAAAATTTTTCATCTGTCTATGCTGTCAACCCTCCATGCATGTGAAAATATATTTATTATTTTCTGAATTAATTTAATGAGTTCCAGATTGTACAGGATGTCATAATGGAAACAGGATTATACAAGATAATAAGGAGCGGGGTTTTTTTTTTTTCCCTCTCTAAATGAGTTTTACCTAGACTCCCTGTGTCCCACTTTTGATCTTAACTGTGTTTCTTTTACCACATTGAAGGAGGTTACATAAAGGGTAAAATAATAGAAACTTAATCAGGAAACAGGTTTTCTTATTGCTACACTTTATTATATACTATTGCCATATTCTTTAGCCTCATTCTTGAAAATAATAAAAGATGTATCGTTTTAAAATAAGGACAATTGAAACCACATTGCTTTATAATTGTGCATCTTTTTTCTGAGCCATCCCAAACATCTCACACCCATTGATCTTCAGAAAAAACATGTAGATTATTTAAGGGTTATTGGTGGGGAGTATAAACTTCCTGAACTCTACTTTCTGTGAAATACTAGATAAATATCAATGGCTGGTGAAGTTAATTTTACAGATGAAAAGCAAACACAGAGAGGCAAAATAATTTCTCAGAAACAGATTCTTGTGTCCAAAACCTCAGTCAAATAACTTTTCTGCTAGCGAATAGTACAATATGAACTAGCCTCATTAGTCAGAGCATAGAGTTTTATAGTTGAAATAATTTCTTGGAAGGTATTATCATGGCATATAAAGATGTATAGTTATACTGCACACATGACTGATTTTGTTAATGTAATGCTATTTTCTGGTAGACAAATCTCTGCATGTGCTTTGTATAAACTATACCAAAATAATTAGTCTGTTTAAGCAGCCACTCGGGTTCTGAAACATTACGTCCGTGACATTTCTGCCATCCTAAATCGATTTGGAAAAGACTTCCAACTTGGCAACAAATTTATCTTCTGAATTTCCAGATAAATACTTTGGAAAGTTGAATTTACTTCTCTAACATTTCTTCATTTCATTTCCTCATCACCGGCCAGATAATCACCATGGCCACAGCTTTGAAGAAAGAATCATCTATGGAGTAGAAAATAGTAGCACGTTCCTGGAATGCAGTCCAAAATCACAGCGAGCTCTGGTCTATTGGCAATTCCAGAGGAGAAATGAAGAGCGAAAAGAAGAGGTATAGGAATGAAATTGACTGGATTATTTCTATCTAACATATACTGTTAAGTGACCCCAACATGGTTGACTTGAGGGTGAAAAAAATGCCGTGAATCTTTATCTTTTTCTTAACCCATCAATAGTTCATTCATTTAACAAGCATTCACTGAAGGCTGATCATATGACAGGCTTTGTGCTAGGAGCTGGAGAAACAAAGGTGAGCTGTTAAGAATTTTGTCCCAGATCCATTTGGGGATATATTTGAGAGTCTTCTTTTTCCATGTAGTTATCGACAAAGAAAGTATGTTATCTGTATTTTTGTACCAAAAAAAAAAAAATCCTCTACTAATTTTAACTTTTGTTCAGTTAATTCTGTTATCCAAACATGTTTTATTTTCTCTATTGCCTTTTTTTTTTTTTTAACAAATAGCTTCTTGTCAAGTTGGTTTCCATATAACACCCAGTGCTCATCCCCACAAGCGCCCTCCTCCACGCCTTGACTTTCTTCTCAAATAAGGAGGGAAGGTTTTGGACCGGCGCTAGGAGATTTAGGATTAAGAGCCTACGATCCCAGTATGAACTATGCATGTAGCATCAGACAGATCTTCCTCATCGCTGGATTCATTTATTCCTGTGTGAAATTAAAGAATCGTACACAGAAAATCTCGATCCTCTGAGCCTTAAAAGCTTTTAAAAAGTATTAAATAAGGCTAATTAACCAGAATGTGTAGGTGATTTGCAAATGTATTCTGTGCAGATAATTTTACAAACATAATCTGAATTTAAAGTTTAAAACCCTCCCTTATCTTTTTTGACATCATTGAAGCATCATTGAATATGTAATCACATCTACAAATATTGAAGTTGATTTTACACGTTTTTATACACTATCAGGTTAGGCTTTCAGAGATGTCTGTTGTAGACCGTATTCAAAATAAAAGTAAGGTTAGGTATATTCAAGAACACATCTTCATATTTATGTCAAACTAAGACTTAGAAAATGGAATAAATAATTGTTAAGCATGTACTCCTATGCATTTTTCTGCTAGCTTAACTGCTGATTCTTAAATGTCTTCAAATCTTCTGAGTTCATTCTAATGCTGTGCTGTTTTCTAATACCATGGTTCTGTATTTCCAAGATTTAATGTTAACTTTCTCCTCTATATACCTTTTTTCGAGTTTATAAAATAAAGTGTATCTGTGTCCTTTTATTTTGAATATTTTAAATTATTATAATGAAAAATTCTGTTACGGCAGTAGACAACCAGTATTTTCCAATGCATCTTAAAAACAATTTATAGAAGTTCCTCTTTTTTTCTGATGGGGAAATGCTATCATCTCTCTTCAGCTAGAAATGTTATCAACTTTAAAATGTGGCTTAACACATAAACTAAATTTTTAGTGAGACATTTCAGAACTTCTCCTTCTTTTAAATATGTATATTTTTACTACTGTTTTCTTCTGCCAGATCAGAGTGGATGATCACATCATCAGGACAGAACAGGGCCTTCTACTGCGTAGTCTACAGCGAAAGGATTCAGGCACTTACCTCTGCCATGCCGTGGAACACGGGTTCATGCAAACTCTTCTTAAAGTGACCCTGGAAGTCATCGACACAGAGCATTTGGAAGAGCTTCTTCATAAAGATGATGACGGAGATGGCTCTAAGACCAAAGAAATGTCCAACAGCATGACACCTAGCCAAAAGGTCTGGTACAGAGACTTCATGCAGCTCATCAACCACCCCAACCTGAACACAATGGATGAGTTCTGTGAACAAGTGTGGAAAAGGGACCGAAAACAACGTCGGCAAAGGCCAGGACATGCCCAAGGGAACAGCAACAAATGGAAGCACTTGCAGGAAAATAAGAAAGGTAGAAACAGGCGGACCCACGAATTTGAGAGGGCACCCAGGAGTGTCTGAGCTGCGTTACCTCTAGAAACCTCAAACACATAGAAACTTGCCTAGACAATAACTGGAAAAAAAAATGCAATATACATGAACCGTTTTCATGGCATTATGTGGATGTTTACAATGGTGGGAAATGCAACTGAGTTCCACCAATTATAAATTAAGTCCATGAGTAATTTTCCTAACAGGCTTTCCTCCTAATACCAACACCGAATAGGGGTCAGGTGAACGCAGATGTTCACTTTAGCAGACTTAATGTTTCCTATGAGATTTCATTGTACAGGTTTCGCTTTCTTCTTTGCCTGAGAAATAAAAATGTCATTTGCCATATTGCCATCTAAAGAAGAAAAACTGCATCAGCAAAGCCATTTTATTGAACTAAAAGTTTAAAATAAACTGCATGGATTTATGAAGCTGATGAATATTCCAAAATATAGTTGGATTCAAGGATATTTTTTGTCTACCAGCACTTGTGTTTATATGTACTGGAGGAGTAAAATGAGACTGAATGAAATGGTCTGTGGAAGTATAAAAAACATAAACCATCCATCATCCAGAAGAAAAATGGAATACACTGATCTACTACTGATGTCTTCTTTCAGCTTTGATCTAAAGATGTATTTTATTAAAACTATAATTTAAATGTACCATGACAAATATGCAGTAAAAGTTAGCTCTTTTCTAAGCTAGAGTAGGTTTTTGTCTTATACTTACTGTGCTCTGTAGTTTTTGTTTTACAAATTCCAATTGTGTGCTGCTTTTTCCCCCGACATTGTGTTTTTAGTTCTGCAAGAGGGATAGCCGATATTGCTCAAGAAACACGTAAACGTCATTAACAGTTGATTCCTAAAGCCTGGACATAAATTATGCTTTATTTCTCTGAGGAATTCAAAAAATAACACCCCCTTCTTTAAGCATGATCAAAATTAATTTTAACTTGCATAATGTTCTTAGAAAAAACAGAACATGTAACCAAAAAAAAAAAAGAGAAGAAACAATTCGATTTGTTCAATGCATTGTGTTGTACCTAATGGATCAATAAGGAGAAAAGGAACTGCATATTCCATGAAAATAATAAGCATTGTTTTAATATAGCTTTAACAGAAAATCTCAATTCTGGGCTTAAAAACCTGCATGATATTTGAGACATAAAAACTCTCATTATTCCTTTAGGAATTACATATGTGTCACTTAATTTTCTTGAAAAAGAGAGATCAGTAATATTCAGAAGAACATCTAAAAAGCAAGTTTCCCAACTCTGTTTATATTTGTATCAGCTGTCTCTTACCTCACCTTGTTTAAAACAATGATCTGTCTTACAGTGATCATTCCAATTCGTTTCATGTTGATGGGAGCAACTTTGATACAAACTGTTTCCCAGGACACAACTCTCACTTAAAACATGTAAAGCTTTTTGTTTCCTGCAACAACTTATAAAATAAGGTAAAAGATGTCAATAAAGGCCTTGCCTCTTCCCTCGTCCTAACATGATTCCTTGAGAATCATTGACTTTCAGGTGTTTAAGACCTTCCACATTATGGTAGTTTCTTTTGCACTGCACTCACCTTTCCAGGAATCCTTCCGTAGATTCTTCATCATGCACAAAACTGCAAAGGAAACATCTTCTTGCTAATTAATGAAAGCAGCTTTGAAATTCTAACTCTAGCTGTCTTGGGATTCTAATTAACCCAGCATTAATTTCTCACCTCAGACTACAGTGCATCTTTTAAAAAAAAAAAATCTCAGCTGAAATATTTCACAGATGGAAGCTCATGTTTCAGTTTTAGTGATCTGAATAAACAATTTGTTAATGCCTATTTCAAATGAAAGCCTAAAAATATTCTACGTTAAGTTTTAGGCTCCATTGATTAATCCAGTGTTACTTTTAGAAATACATTCGTAAACGGTATTTGAATGTTAAATTACTTGAAGGACATATTTCTGTAGAGAAAAATAAATGTTTGAAATACAAATCAAAGAACAAAGAGTGCTCCAAAAATAGGTAATTCTTTTATTTCCATGGAGTATCTTCACTGTGCTAAAATCTGGTGTTGCATTTCCTTCTAAGTTTGCAGCTGAAACACATTTGCAGTAACAGAAGTATCTTATTTCTTAGTAGTCCTCAGCAATAATGGATATAAAGGGATAGAAGGGATGCCTTCCAGTATCCAAATGCATTTTGTAAGCATTATGAAATACCCAGAGAAAGTAAGTTTAGACTTTAATGAAAAAGAAACAAAACAAACCTACTGGCATGTCTTTCTTTATAAACCATCAGTCTGTTTTCAAAGAAAATTATTGATTTAACTTGCAGGTAGGTAACTCTTATTAAAGTCATAGTCTGCCAGTGTGTATTGAGAGGGGACAGTTTGCACGAAAAATAACTAACGTCTCACTTAATTTTAATAGACTTTTGGCATATGCATGTATCATCAGAGTTGAAACTTTGTTAAAAGACTCATGTGACCATAACCAAGTTATGACAGCTCTCTTAGGATCGGAAAAAAGTACATAGCAGCAGAGAAATTATGGCCCAGTTGAAATCAAATGTAAAATGTAAATGCATGTAAATGCACACTTAATGCAACTCTTATGTATTATTTAGTGATTTTCAATGGTATGTGTTTAATATTTTTGCTACCTACACATTAGGCAAAAGAGGTGTAAATAATTTTGAAAAGAAGAGGAAGGACAGTAAGCTGCAACTTTCTATAGGGATTCCATTTCAGTGTGTTCAACATCATCCTAAAATGCAAGATTTCCCCACACAGACGACAAGGTGGTTTATGTGCTTTTTAAGGGCAGAGAGTGTGTGCCCATTCAATAAGCATGCTTTTTGCCAGGTAGTAAATATGTTCCATATCTGTATTTATCAGTGCATTTCAGATGGGAACTAGAAAACTGGAGAGAAAAATGTAATGAAACTGCTGCTGTAAATTATTCCTTTTAGCATGTATTCAGTTGCTAAATACACATTTCTTCAAAATATTTGAATTCAGATGTCTTTACTGTTCCCTGTAGCATATGGTGTCAAGGAACATAAGTTTAGAAAATGCTGAGAACCAGAGTCAGGTTGCTACAAAATCAGCTAGCAGATTTCTCCGTTCTAGTCATCTGTAAACTGAGTTCTATATTTATGGTGATGATGTTCATTTTTATGCCCTTTAAGTTAAATATTGCTATTTTTATGTCATGCCTAAAAGAGGAGATATAGGGATGAAATTCTATAATGTGTCATTATCATGCTCAGTTTGGTTTCATTCAGGATCAACAAGGATGGTCAACAATTGTTACTGAAATTGCCTATCCTTAAGGTCATAAGCAAGCATTTCATCAATATGAAGTGATTAGTATAACATTTTAAAAGCTTTGTTTTGTGAGTTCACTTTTAAAACACAATTTGCATTCAAACTTAAGTGGAAATTATCCAGTGTGATGTCTTCAACGACAGTCTTAACAAACAGGATTCAACATCATCTTACTGTGTTATAATGTGTTAGATATAAACTAGCCTAATGCCAAAGGCATCGTGCTTTTTATTTTAACGTTGTAATAATTATTCAAATTCATTGTTAATGTTTACAAAATTCATGTTTCCTTAAAAAAGAAAGCATTCTTTTTCACAAAGTCTGCAAAAGCCTATTAGTTTATCTGCTTCCTAACATTTTTCTTACACTAATTAGTTAAAGACACATACTTTGTAAAGTTAACGTACTGGGTCACCTGGGTGGCTCAGTTGGTTAAGAGTCCAACTTCAAATCAGGTCATGATCCTGTGGTTCATGAGTTTGAACCCTGCGTTGCAGTCTGTACTGACAACTCAGAGCCTGGAGCCTGCTTCAGATTCTGCATCTTCCTCTCTCTCTGCCTCTCTCGCTCTCTCGCTCTCCCAAAAATAAACTAACCTAAAAAATAAAGTTAATGTACTAAGAGGACCTATAATGAATGAAGCCACAGAAATGGTATGGCCATTTTCACAGTCAACCCAACCAAAGAAAACGGCTTGGTTTTAATTTCAAACATGCAAGCACACAGACCAAATTGAACCCAACCAAACAGAAAGATGATTTTGACTTAAAGGAATTAGGCTTCTAGACACTTTCCAGACTCCTGGTTCTAAAGGCATTAAGATGTGAAATTTTTAATTGTCCAATTAAATTATATTGGTAGATCTTTTCTATCTACTATGTACTAGACACTGGTAGGTGATGAGGATAGTATTACAACTTAACTGCACATACTTATTCATACTATCTGGAAGTCTTTCCTGATCCTTCCATCTCTAGATGAAACTAGCCACCTTCTCTGCGCCAAATCTGTGCTTCTTGTATACTTTTTATGCCACACCTATCACAAAAGTGTAATTTGTTTGTTTACACCCCCATCCCTTTCAGGACTGTACGCTACTTGAGGACAGGATTTGTATCTAATTTATCTCTGCCTCCAGTATTCCAGTACCTATCCTGATGGCTGGCATAGAAAAGAAACTCAATAAATCATTGTTGGAAGGAAACAGGTTACAATGTGATAAGTGCCAAATGCTAACTGAAGGTAACAGTGTCTGGGATCACAGAAGAAGGGATTAATTTCAAAAGAGCATGGAGAGCTTCAGAAAATAAGTGACATGCAGTCTGGGAATTGAAATATATGAGAAATTTGCCCAAATGAAACAGAAGAAGTGCAGAAAAAAATGAGAATGGAAGAGAGGTGTGAAAATAAATGCTTTTATTATGGGAAGACATATTCCAAATTGGAGTATAGGGTTCATGAAAAAAAATAAAATGCCCCCCTACTGTGAGTCAAAATGGTGGATTTGTTTATTTTTTCCCCAGACTTTGGTTTATTGCCCTCTCTTTGTACCCACGTTCTCATCACTGGCACATGATGTCATTCACTCGGCTTCTTTCTACCGCTCCTCCCTTTTGTTCTCCCTCCCTACCTTCTCCTTTAATGTTGACCTCTTTTGTCTTTACTGGGCAGTGTTTCCACAGTATTTTTAAACTAATCTTTTGAGTTCAACCAATTTTGCTTTTGTAGAATTTGGAATTCCACACATGAGTGCCTGGGAGAAGACAGCTTCCTCATGCTGGTCTAACACAGTTCAAATGAAATCTTCCCTTGTATGTCACCTGCCTTCAGCGTAGCCCTATTCACTACCGTTAGACCACTCAGATGCAGGTTCCAACATTGCTTTGGAATTAACAAGGTGGCCCGTAGACAAGACATCGTAAAGGATGGCATTAAAAAGTAAAGTCTTTGTTTATTCAATGGATACCCTAAATGAGGGCTGCATGGCTAAACAATGATACAGGTGAGATTAGTGGGCATAGTTGACATGCAAAGACTCCTATGTGCAAAGAAAAGAAAAAAAATGAAAAGAAAAGAAAATGGAGGAGGCCTAGCTGCATCTTGAAATTGTCAACTGAACACCACCATTATATTAAACTGTCAAGTCTTTTCTCACATAACAAAAGAAGGTATTTCATTTCTCTTAATCTACACATCATACTTGTAGACACACGGTTTATTTATACAGTACCTAAGCACAAGTTTTCATAAATGTGTTTAAGTCCTTCCAATTTAAGTAGTTTTGAAGTCTCAACTTCATCTCTGTGTAAATCTCACTGAAGCATTAGACCCCAAGTAAATACATCTAGAAAAAAATCCCTGTCATTTGTGTAGCTCAGTTTTTAATGTTTCGATTGTTTTGTTGATGACTAATTCCAGAAAGGCTTACACTGTTTTAGACAAAGCTGTGTGTCTAAAATCAAAGAGCATTTCCGTTTCAGAACATTTTTATTGTGTCTCAGTTTGTAGGAGGTTTGGATCCTTGGTTTCAGTAAAAGAATGACACTTTCATTAGTCCTCGAATATTTTTGTTTTTTCTTTCAATGTTTTAAATTGCTGATAAATGTCAACAAATTAATATAGGTCTCTCTATACCATTCCATAAATTTTACTTGAATTTATACACTGACTAAAACTGGTTTAAAAAAATCTTCTGTTTCAAATGTACATGTTACCACCTACCAATTTCAGAAATAGTGCTCATTTTCTTCTTTACATTACTTTTGACCCTAATGGTTGGTTGTCGAAATTAGTTATATTTTATTTGGCTCAGGAAACAGGTTAAATTATTACTTGGTGAATACTAATACAGTATCAGAAATAAAAACTGGCATCCATTTGGAAAAGTGTATTGTCAAAGAGTATATTGAATTCTTAAAGTTATAAGATAATATATATTCTGAAGAGTTTGAGTAAATATCCAAGATTATTATATTTTGACCAAAATAATAGTCTAGTCATTTATTTGAGAAACATGCCATGATTAAGGTTTCTCTTTTATGTTATTGTTAACCACTCTAGAATTTACAAAGCAAACAACAACAAATTCCCTGGATTACAAAATCTCTCATTATTCAAAATGTAGCATACCCTGTTCTCCTCACTGGAGAATGGAATATAATTTATAATTGTTTCCATACTGGTTTCTTCCTAAACTTCCCTTTGTCATCAGACAAAAGTTATTAAAATTTAGTCATATCAAATAGCTCTGTATTCATTACTGAGAAGTAAGTAACATTTTGAGCTTGTTTAAAGGAAATGTTTATACATTTTTATAAAGTTAACTGATTTATAGTAGTACATATTAAACTTAAGTACAGACTATAAAATATTGAATTGTATTATAATTTAATATTATAATATTTAATGAAATGAATATAAGCAGAAGTATAGAGCATTATAAAGCCTTACTAATGCTACTGCTTGGTGAGAGTAATATTACATTTTTTATATCACTTTATAATGTCCAAGGTATTGTAATCTCATTCAATTCTCACTATATGAAGTAGGACAACTTTATTATCCCAACTTTGTAGGAGAGAAAAATATGAGTGGTTTGTCTTAGATTTAACATTTAGCTAACTTTAAACCTCTGATTACAGGGGCGCCTGGGTGGCTTAGTTGGTTAAGCGTCCGACTGTCGCTTAGGTCATGATCTCGCGGTTCGTGGGTTTGAGCCCCGCGTCGGGTTCTGTGCTGACAGCTATAGCTCGGAGCCTGGAGCCTATTTCAGAGTCTGTGTCTCCCTCTCTCTGATCCTCCCCTGCTCATGCTGTCTCTTTCTCTCTCTCTCCTAGAAATAAATAAAAATATTTTTTAAAAAAGAAAATGTAAACCTCTGATTACAGTCTTATTCCAATTAAAACAGAACCTTTTTATCACCACATTGCATCAAGTAATCTATTAAACTTTTAATGAATTGTCCCTAAAATAAATGTTAGTTTAGATCGTCCAAAAACAAAGTACATCCAAGAAAACATTTTTTTTTAACGTTTTATTTTTATTTCTGAGAGAGAGAGAGAGAGAGGCAGCATGAGCAGGGGAGGGTAGAGAGAGAGGGAGACAGAGAATCAGAAGCAGGCTCCAGGCTCTGAGCTAGTTGTCAACACAGAGCACGACGCGGGGCTCGAACCCACGAACCGTGTGATCATGACCTGAGCCGAAGTCCGACGCTTAGCCGACTGAGCCACCCAGGCGCCCGCCGAGAAAACATTTATTGACTTGAGTACTTGGTACCATAAGATATTAACATGGAAAATGAAAGAACCAATGAAAAGTTGGCCAAATGTTCAGTTATAAAACACTGGAATTTATGCCTGTAATTCACTTTCTCTAACAAAAAGCCTTCAAAGAAAAAATGCTGATTCTTCATGCATCTTTCTTAAATATTTGAAATGAGACAAAAATGGGAGAATATTCTAATTGATACAAGATGAGCTTTCTTCACATATTTAACTATGTGACCAAAAGAAGAAGGAAAATAACTTTGGAATCACATAGGCATTTATAAAATCTGCTTTTATAAATGAAAAATATTTGTTAGCAATAGCTCAATTTTTAAATAACAATTTTAAATAAATAACTTTGTGAGAAACAGTATCCTTACACAATAATTTAACATGTCAAGCATAATATCTCACAAACAAACTTCAAAAATTATTGGCATTTTAATAAAGATATATACCTATGTCAACTTTATAAATACCTGTTCATTGGCTACTTTTTGGTATATAACAGCTGTCAATACATATGTCAGTAAATGCCAGAAGAAATCCTATATAGATTCTCAATTTAAAATAGTGGTAATTAATAATCATCCCATGTATATACATATTCAACTTAAATGTATATCATCTTTTAAATAAGTTATGTTTTTATTTGGTGCAGATAGCCAGATAATATAATTTAAAATTAATACTGTTACAAATAATTTCCACAATTGTCTTCCACCTTCTACAGTATCTGGCACATCTCTACTTCCAATTAACAATCCATCTTGCAAAATTCAATGTCCTCTCAAGTGACCCGGCCAGCATCTTGATTCCACAGTTAATTGACCTATTTCTCCAAGTCACCTTCAGTCATCAACCAGAGACCAGGTAGGTTTTAATGGTACATAGAAATAAAAGTTCAAGGGTAGGTGACCTTAGCTCTGGACAGATAAAAGAAAATAGAGCACAGTTTCACGGAATAAAAATAGGATGTTACTCTAAATATGATTTAAGTCTCAGAAGATGAAGGAGCAAATGGAATATTGGTTGACTTCAGAGGGAGGGAACACCTCTTTCATAAGGCAAAAAAATAGGTGGCCTTAGAGGCACACAAACCTGTTTTGAATGCCATTTCTATTCCTTTCTTTACTTGGTGAACTTACCTCCTACCCACCGGGCTTCACTTCTCCCACATGTAGAATAGATACAACCTCAGTTCTTTCGTCTGTCTAGGAAAGATGATAGAAAACTTTTTCAAAGAGGTGAGGAAATAATTAACATTGATATACAACACTACTGATACTGCTGTATATTCACTTTTATTCATTTCTGTCTTAATAATGAAGCGAAAACAGATGTTCTTTCATGTTTAAAAAACACTCTTGGTTATATCTACTGGCACTCTGTCTAGACATTTATCCCTCTACTTGTTGTCTTGGTTTCTATATCTATAATTCCTCCGTTTTTACATTCTAAAGTAGTGATTGTCACCATAACAGCGATTTCCCTCAGTCACATCATTCACTTGAGGACTTTTCTACTCGACTTTTCCCCTAAAAACTATCAAAAGAAATGCTATGGGACTCCCAATTAAAGATAAAGAACTTATGTGCTTGAATTTTATCCCCTCATAAAACATCATTAATTTAATATGCCAACACATTTATCTTAATTTCCAGCTAGGTCAACTTTGACTTTCTAATTTTTAGAACTACTGTCTGCCATCATTACCCCACAGGATATATCCTAAAAGTGAATTAACCAAATAACCGTGTGTGTGTGTGTGTGTGTGTGTGTGTGTGTGTGTGTGTGTACAACAGACAATCTTCAGAGTTATCTTTTCCAAACTTCCAAGACATTTCTTGGGGCTCCTGGGTTGGCTCAGTCAGTTAAGTATCTGACTTCAGCTTAGGGCATGATCTCGTGGCTTGTGAGTTCAAGCCCAGTGTTGTGTTGTGTGCTGGCAGCTCAGAGCCTGGAGCCTGCTTTGGATTCTATGTCTCCCTTTCCCTGCGCTTGCCCTGCTTGCATTCTCTCTCTCTCTTAATATAAATAAAAATTAAAAAAATTAGAAAGAGAAGAAGACTCGATGTTATTTCATAAACAGTCTTCAGAAAAAAAAATATTTCTTCTCATATCACCTCAAAGTATAATACATTACGTATGCTTTTATATATGAAAAATCTCAAGATATAGTCTAAGCAATTGCAAGTGTTGATGAAGAACTTTCTAAAATAGGATCAAAGTTAAAAATAGTGTGGAAAGAAAGTACATTTCTTAAAATAAGATATAATTTAGAGGAAAAAGCTGTAAGAACAGGAATTTATTCATAGTCTCTAAAGAACACATGAAAAAGAGCACTACCATAATTCACACCTAGGAAGATAATAATTTATGCAAAATCACTCCCTTTAAAAAGTAGAGATGAAAAGAGACATGACACCTCAAAACCCTGCCAAACTAAGGATAAACATAAGAAATAAACCATATGTGTTGTGGGAGGCAAATCCACAAAGAAACTCTTAGGCAAAAATAAGACCAAACTATGACATGATCCAGATGTTCCCTAATACGAAGGTCGCAGCAGAATCCGACAGGCTTCAAGGTCTAGTAGGAAAGAAAAAATTTCCAAAAGTGTGAACCCTGATTGGCTTCAATTATTTTGTAATTCTTCTTAAATAATTGCTTTTTGTTTGAAGTATTGTCATCTTTCAGCTATAACTATCTTGGAAATTGATAAAAAGCAGCATAAAGAGATGGAATAATGCAGCTTTGAAGTCAAATTATTCCTTTCATAGGAATTTTAAGAGACCATTTAGGCGGGGTCCCCAGCAAAGGCTACTGTATATATATCAGACAAGCTGGAAGGAGGAAAAAGAATAAGAACTCTACAAAAGTATTTTATATTGTCCATAACTGAAAAGAGCATGAAGGTCGAAGTCAATGAGCAGTATATATATTTATGAGAGCCCTTAAAAGAACTTTCAGAGAAAATTGAACTGGGCCGTCTTTTATGCCTTAGGTCTAACTGTGTTGTCTGGGTATCCTCTAGGCTCTGGGTTTCTCAGTCCTGCTATGTTTAAATGTCTTTCACGGAATACAACACAATTCACCTTGTACACGATTTTAATTTTTTGGCCACCTGAGGACATATCGAACATATGAAGGGATTGGAAGAAAGTGCTTAAAAATTAGAAAGTTTGAGAACACAAGAGCAGCAAAACCTCAAATACGGTGAGAGGACGAAGAAAAAGATAATAGTGGCTGGGAGAGTCAAGGGAAGAAAGTGCTTTGATCTTCAAAGGAAGGAGAAGCATAAAGGAAAACAGTGATCATCTTTCATTAACAGGGCAAATGCTGTGTCTTGTCTTCCTCCTCTTTCCATCCTTCTGGAGAGCCCAACTTTGTGTCCAATTGATCTCTGTTTGTCTTCTCTCGTTTAGTCAACCATGCACTAAGTCCATGCTACTCAAAATATGTGGTTGAAGTGTAGACTACTGAGAGCAGCAGCACCTGGGAGCTTACAGATCCCTAGGACCTATCACAGACGTATGGAATTAGAACAGGCATTCTAGCTCGGTCTCCAGGTGATTCGTGCCTACATTACTGTCGGAACAGCGGTGCTCTAAGTAACTCGTTCCTAAAGATTTGGATCTCATTTTCATTAAGGGCACGACTTTTGATCATCCTTACCGTATTTCGTGGCTAATTTCTCGAGACTTCACTGGTTCACACTGGCTTTCTCCTGTCCAAATCCTAAGAAGGCTTACCTGTTTCCAGGGTCTGTTGGCACAAGGGGTTGAGATGAGACACTAACACATGTGGGCCTTGAAATATCAGATAAAAATTACTTAGCCGATTGATGAAGACAAACTCTTATGTATATTGAGAGTGATTGTGATGGAAATCGAAAGTTGAGTTTTAAGTAACACGTACCCAACAACGATACTGGCTGGATTGGTGGTGGGAGAATTTCACTTAGAGGATATTTCTGTTATTCAGATTTTAGAAAGTGGTGCTTCCTCTGTTCGTTTGTTTGTTCTTGGATAAAAAAAAAGAATACGTAAAATATCAACTGTATGGTTTTTTTTTCTAGTTTTAGATAACATTCTTAGGAGAGGGAGTCCAGTGCAATGACAGAGTATACTCTGTAGGTATTACTGTCCTCCCATTTCCTCTAAGTTTTCTGCGGCAGTGAAGGCACTAATTTTCCTGGAACATTCAGGCTTCCTGAAGTGTGGCAGCAGTACGAGACTGACTGCTTGAGTTTCTCAGCCATTTGTTTTCCAGTAATTTTATAGTATTTCACTTCTATGCAGAGAAGGTAGCCATGTAAATATGTCCTGTAAGGAGAACAACTCAGATTACCAACAGAAAGACTTTTTTAAATTAAACATGCAATTTAGCAAAAACAGTCATCAAAAGCTATTTCCTTGCAATATTTCAGTGCCATTAAATCCTAATAATATGTAGAGCTACCACTTAAAAGCACAACAACATTAACAATGTATTCATGTGTACGTGCCATATATTTCTAAGATTTATTTTTTACTTCATCCTGGGTGGTCTACTACTGCTTTTTACACTACAACCAACTGATCCCTAAGTTCAGGGTTATTGAAAACTATCATAAATAAAATCCACGTGTGCATTGTTTAAGTACCAGATGATATTTACAAAGGTTTCAGCAGCTTTACCAGTTCACTGCCAGCAAAAATTACCAGTATCTACCATTAGTTGTACCATACAAATGTTTTTACAATGTTAAATTCACCCCAAGAATCTTTCCTGGCAAATTCAAGTCTGACTGTATAGGAATTATTTATGTTGTGCTCACTGTTGCATGTCAAAGCAACAGATACTATCTGTTTTAAAGCAGCCCATGAACTTCTTGTTAGACTCCCCATTGTCACAGATCTATACATTCTTATCAACCAGAATATGTGTCCTTAAGAAAATGAAAAGAAAGAAAGTGTCTCTATGCTATTGTCTCTATGCAAATAGTTGATTGATTAGCAGTAGAATGTGGGCCTATTAAAAGTCGCTTCCAAAAAAAACATTTATAACTGAAATACTGGATGTTTTCTGTCAATGAGATTTCAGGAAGCAAGGACTTTAAATTAAAACTCAGGGGAGTTTCCAGCCATGGAATTTGAAAAGTGAGTTTTCTCTTAAGCTCTCTGTAAATCATTTTAAAATACTGCTGATTTGCTAATGTGTAACACAGACTCCTAAATTTTTGTTGGGGAAAAAGAATAAATTGGGAGCACTGGGAATGAGAGTCTGGTGGCAATTTGAGGTACAAGAATGTTTCCTAAGCAGATAGACTACACTAACTGAGAAGTTGTAAGGACAGAGTAAAGTCACTACCAAAGAGGTGCTGGTTTACTGTCCTGAGTCATAAAACAATTGCTTTTGTGTCATTTGAGTGTCAGCTTCTTGATATGACTTAATATCAAGTTATATTTTTATATTATTAACACAAAAGGGCAATCCTGGCTCATATAGTTAACAGCCACGTCATTAGCCAAAACCGAGTGCTAAAGATATTTTAAAAATCCAAAACGCTATTGATAATGGATAATCCACTCCATTCTTGGATCTGCAGTGACCAATGTGTTGTCTTGGTATATATTTGTGACAGTTTCTTTAAGTAGCAATGGGCCTTCGAGAGCTGTTTCGGTGACCAGGTACAGTGGAGAATCCTGTTTCTTTCCGGGGAAGTTCCTGTGCTGACCTCCAGAGTAGTGGCCAGTGGCTTATGAGTTCTACTTGTTATGTAAAGTGGCTAAGGTTTTAATTAGTCAGAAGTGTGAGACAATTGTTCATCATAGCAGAAGAATGACACTTTGCATTAGGCTCTTCATCCATTCCATTCTGGGGCTGAAGAGAGGGCCATGGAGGACGAGAACTCTGATGACTTTCAGACAGGAAGGATGTCTCCCCAGGACGAAGCAAAAGAGCTGTCAGAGGAGATACCACAAAGTGGAAGTTGGGAGAGAAGTGGGGAGGAAACTGGGAGGGCAACTAACTCTTCCTTCCTTTAGGAAATCTGTATTTTCAAACGGAGAGTTACAGTAATTCTAGAAGGAAGAGAATTTTTGTTTGAGCTTATCTCAAAAATAACATGAACGGATTGATTCAGGAAGCTTCTTCTTTAGCTGGGAGTGCAGTTTCTCCAATCTTGGATTGTCTTATCTGCTTTCTTAAAGAGCTGCGTGCATGTGCTTGTGTGTTTGTGTGTAATTGTGTGTATATGTGTGTGTGCGTCTTTTAATTCAAACATGAAAGCCCTCTCTCCACTTATTCAAATTTTAAAGCAGCTAACATTTAGAAACTTTATTTTCAAAGCTAAAACTACTTGTGGAGAGCCTAGTCTTTACATCTCAAGCACCTAACCACCTTCCTCATCTTTGGACTCCATACATCATTTGCCAATAGAATGGAGTATAGCTTTTATTTCACTAGGAATACACAGTTCAGTGGGAAGAAACCCAGCAGCCATACCTTTATCACAAAAGTCACAGGCAACTAATTTGCAAACATAAAATGCAGTATGGCATCTCACGGTTGTAGAGTCCTCCTGGAAAGCCTGGCCTTCCAAGTTCTGTCCAGAGACCCTGCTGCAATCCATTTTCAGGCCCTCTGCTCTTCCACATCCAGCCCCACTCCAGGCCTCGATGACTACACGTCTGCACCCACTTCACGCTGCCTGCGACACTGTTGTCTAGACTCTTTTGACTCCACCTCGGCTGACATTCACATCTCCAACACTAGACATGTGCTCTAGGAAATCACAACGGTCCCTGGTACCACTGGTGATGCCCTCCCAATTTCTCTAGCACCCCTGCCTTGCTACGCCTGACATAGTCCAGTTCCTGGTATGTTCCACTATAAGTGAACAACAGAAGCAATACATCTACACTGATATTTTAGATTCCCTTAATCCCTTCTAAGAGTTCATTTAAACCCTGACAGCTTCAAATAAGGTGAAGGTGTGTGCAAAGGCCTTTCTTCTGTCTACTGTGAGAGTATTCAAATACGTTACTCTCATTTACTTCATAGAGTACATTTTTTAAAGGAGAATACAAAAATAGGCCTCCAAGTCTTTCTTCAAACTCATACAGGGATTCCAGAGGAAAGAAGGTAAACCAAGTATGTCTCATAGGATCTGCTACAAACATTATAGGACTGTTCCAAAAAGACTGAAAAAAAATGTGTCTTTAATGACCTCCCAGTTTGTGCAGATGAACATAAAGAAAATAATTGCTATAACTGAGAGAAGTTTAAAAATCTAAGTGATTAATATCATCAAATATTAAATGAGAAGAATCTGGGGGGCCGAAAGGGTCGGCTCCAAATTGTATCATCCAGATTACTGCCTCTTTTGCCTGTCTGTGAAGTTCACTTTCCCTTCACTCTTTCCAGGAGAGAACTTTTCTTCTCTGCATACAATTGTGGATTCTCAGGCTCTTGTACTATGGTTATAATCTGAACCCACTTAAAAATAATCATCCTATCTACTATAATACATTCATACCATCACCATACTCTATGTTAACTTAAGCTTTATCAATCAGAAACAAATACATGTGACAGACAATCATCTATCACATGCTTAGAATATATAAAAATTAGTCATTTTGACCCTAGATTCAGGAAGACCAGCAGAGACTGATACAGTTCATTAATTCATTCAGAAATTATTAATCATTTCCCTACTTTGTTCTGGACGTAAGAGATATAAATCTGACTTCTAGGCAATTAAAATCTTTAAATTGAGATAGGAATTGATGCTGAACATGTAATAGAAAGCAATGAACATTTTAAGAGAACACGAGGTGTATATACTATAGCAATTGATAGATCACATTGTCTAAAAAGAATCTCAAAAGTAATTCTGAAACAACTCCCTTCTTTCAGGGAAATTCAGTCTTCTTAGCCCCATTACACAGAAAAATGGACAAGTAGTGGAAGCCATTGATTATAGGGTGCTTTTCATACCAATTATCACTGTCTCTAGGATGTATGAAGTTAACATATTTCTCCATGGTAATCAAAATACTTATACAAATTCACTCATATAAAATGGTTTGTGTAAATATTTTTGAAATCGCAGGAATAAATATTTCAGCTTGGTAACTTTCTGTTTCTCACTTTGCCTACTAGTAGCTTTTATGATTTCATACCTATTAATCCCCATTTAATACTTGTTTTGTTTTTATGTAGACAGATCCTAGCAGTTTAGATTACTCATTTCCTTCACATAACTGATGCCATGCACAATTTATATTTAGCTGCATGTGTTCAGCTTTTAAAACTCTATTTCAGGAAGAGTTCAATCTTGAGAATGGGTTTGTACTAGTGGAAAGCATCAACAGGCTGTCAACTTTGCAAGTAAAGACCTCTCAGGATATGAGTATCCAGGGATTTTGCAAAGGCTATTTTCACATCATAAAATGTCTCAGTCTGAATTTCTTGGCAACTTTTGTTTTTGACATTTTATTTTCCAATTCAAAGACATCTCAATGTGTCATTATCTTGAAGAATGCAACATTACATGAATCCACATGAGTAACAAAAACTCCATAATTTTAGCCAACCTGCACCTGCCTTCTTCCCCGGAGACCCACTCCTGTGTGATTTCTTTACATGAAGTAAAACCTTTTTACAGATCATCCTACAGTGATTCCCAACAGTTAGAGAGTTGTGAAACCCGTTCGTTGTTTGGTTTTTACACTCCACCTCTAGCAGTTGGAAAAATTTGAAGGAATTTTAATTTAATCTAATACTTAAAAAAAACTGTGGTGAAATTAGATAACGAGCATAAAAAGGAGATTCTCAAGTAATTATTACTTTCCCTTTTTACATTAGGCTTGCATTGGTGGACAAAGATTTGTTTCTGCAGATGATATTTCTTTCTGTACCTCTGTTCCATATATCATCACTCCAGGAGGCCATATTTCATTCACTCGTTCATTCATTCATTCATTTATTCAATAAATGTTTGATGGACACTACTCATCAAACCAAGCATGGTTCTAGCTACAGGATATTTAGTTGATAAAAAAAGAAGACAGAATTCCTACAGTAAGCATTCTTCCATTTCAGTGTGTGAAACAGACAATAAAACATTAAACGAGTACAAAACTAATATCTAGTAGCCCACAATTTTCATTACCACCAAGCAGTGTTTTGTGGTTAGTGTTTATTAACTGTTTGCTGAATGAAAGATACAGCCTGGCTTTGCTATTTAATAGCAAACTACTTATCGTCTTTGATAACTGAAAATAACAATAGGTGTCTACTGGGTTTTTATAAAGATTTACAAATGCAATGTGTTTAATATATAAGGAACAGTGCCTTGCCTATTGTAAATGATGCAAAGTGCTTATTTATGTCAGCACAAACTGATACATTATACATTGTAAATGTTATGGAAATTGAAGGCAAGAAGTTGGTGGTTAGATACAGCTAAGTGGGATAGGGTGGCCCTAAATGCACATGAAGAACAAAATAAAAACTTGTTACTTCTTCATCTTCAAGGATGGGAACAATTCATAGCTGGAAACAAAGATACATAGAGGAGCAAAAGCGATTTCAGCTAATGATTTGAATCAGCCTGACAAGAGACGGTGATAGCTTCACAAAATACAAAATAGGTCTGTACTGGTATGAAGGCCATAATGGCTAACCAGGCACTTCCACAGCTGTGGCTGAAAATTAGTCTCTTCCATGTGGCTTTAATATACAGACTAAGGTGGTGAAAGTACTGGGAATGGCAGATGTACCAAGTGGTGGAATAAAATGCATCACACATATGAAAACTGGTAGTTACGTTATTTGATAGCTCCCCTCTTTGCACTATATCGCTTACTTTTTATTATTATTATTAATAATTAAATTTTGATTATAATATGCACCTTAATTCATTAATTCAACAACTTTTGAGTACCTCAAATATGTGTATACTTAAAACTGGAATATCACAAAGAAATCCTTTAATATGGGACAAACTGTACCATATGCTATCATAATGTAAATTCTCAGCTAACCGACCCTTCACATCCTTCTTTTAAATTGATTCCTGTTGTCCAACCATGTAAGAGCTTTCACTCACAGATTTGGTTCCAATGAGCATAGAATCAAGTGAAAACCATTTAATGAAGAACTGGCCCCATTCAGTTTGAATCTCAACATGTGTTCTTCTCTGAATTAAAATCCTCCAGGGGGGAAAATGACACATTGTAAATCTGTGATAGTTTCAATCAGTGTCAGTTGGTAGAACTTAACTAATGCTATTCCATGTTGTAATTACATGGAGTCAAAGTGTTTGACATGTGTAGATTCCATACATGAATTTAGTTCATTTACTAAATTCACCTATTTTATTAAAGGATAGTAGGTGTCATAAATCACAGAATTATAATCCTTCCCTGTAGTGGAGAACAAAATAAACTGTTGGAGAACCAAAATGAACAAGTGAGTAAGTGTACTTGCAAATACTTATTAATTGAACCAGCACCCAAAATGTATTTCTTTAGCCTCATACAAGGTCGTACTTGTTAGAAACTACAATATGAGAAAGTATGCTTTTCTTTCTAAACTTTCTTATGAGCTATTAGAGAATAAAACCTGGTTGGATACGGGAAAGGAAGTCATATACAATCCAATGAATAAATGCTATAGCTTAATGTGGAGAAATGTGGACAATCTACTTATTCAGGAAAGTTTTCATAATAGCAACTCTTTTCTGCCACTATCTCTTAACTCTGAAAACTCGGTAGAGTTGGATATTTACATTTTCTTCTTTGGATTGATTTCCTAAATTCTTTCTTAATTGAGAAAGCTGATATTATATAAATTCTACAAATGACTGTGGTTTCACACGAGAGGTACGTTTATAAAAGAACTTTAATTCCTCTACTTTTGAAACGAGAAGACTATTAATCTTAATTACTTATTATTATAGCACCTAATATTTTAAAAGTAAAATCAAACTTAAAATAAGACTTTCCCATTAGGATACAACAAAATTCTGCTTTAAATACAGTGATTTTTTTTTCTCCAAAGCTTTTAACACTTGTTTCATTTAAAAATAGTGTGTGTCTTATTCACTGCTAACTAAATCAACTCTGATAATTAGCCAGTTATACATTTCAGTTAGCTATATAATAAAAATATATATCTCTGGTATGCTGGGACAAAAGCTAGTAACAGTAGTAGGATTAATTGAGTTTCCACAAAAGGAATAGCCTGTCTGCCAGCCTAAGTCCATTTCCCACCCCTCTGTCCCATCCCACAGGACACATCCCTTTCCACCAAGATAAGTTATAGTATTGGTGTTTGTCTCAGGGTAGACTGCCAGGGTTGGAGACAAAATACAATGTTCTAGGTGGCTGGCAATGCTAGAGAAAAAGAGGAGGGGGACAGAAAGCCCAGAACAAAAGAGCAGAAACCTCTCTTTCTAAGGTTAATCTTGCCCCTCGCCCAGAATCACTGAAAACTGTGAGTAGTAAAAAGACCAGGTGTAGTTTGAGCATTCTTCCCTCAGATAGACTTCAGAATCTAAAGGAGCCAAACACCTGAAAGAGAAGCTGAACTACAGATAAGAACACTTTGATAGACCACAGGACACCTTAGAAGAATCACCTTCATGAAAGAGAAACAGCAATCAGAGAAAACAGATCAAAGAGAGCAATGATTTTCAACCACTGTTGCACTGGAATCTCTTCAAAGAATGTTGAGACCTCAGTATCTGAGTGTCAGATATTATCATGTATTTGGCCCAGGAGTCTACCTGGGGATCAGGAGTTTTAAAAGTTCCCATGTGTTATTAATGTGCTCCTAAAAATGAAATCTTCCATGATAGAGTATTAATAATAATAGGAATTTAAAACACCTATATACTCTCATACAGGCAAAGGACAGATTGCATTTTTGGTGCCTATTTTGATATTCAAAGGTTTTTTTATAGAATTTCTGATATTATCTTTATCTTCTGCCAGTTTTCCTCTGTTACCACTGACTTTTATTGGGAGAGAGAGAGGTTTGAATAAAGACAAGCTGTGTTGGGTTAAAGGATCTCTAGGGATATCCTAAAGATTAACCAAACAAAGGCCAAATAAAATAGAATTCCCTTCTTGTATTTGGCAAGTTCCAATGTCTGGCCCTTACATACTCAGAAACGTGATCTGCCACATTTCAAGAACTGATATACTCAGGGATACTGACTCCAGACTGCAAAATACAATATGGAGAGCAGATGGACAACTTAGTAATTTACAATCAGAAACCGTGAATGAGAAAGAAAAGCATTTAGAGGGAGGTTTTTTATTTTGCATGGAGTTAGAATGAGAAGAATTAGTGATATGCCTCAAATGGCATATGTTTGAGAGCCTCAGCTGTGAAGATTGGAAGTATCACTTCTTCATTTACTTATTAAAAATTCAGTAAATTCTCATTATATGTCAGTATAGCACATAAACATATATAGACAATGTTTCTTGTGTCAGGAAGCTGATGTTCTAGTGGTGGGTGGGATGAAGAAAACAATAAAGAAATCAATACATAATCAAGAAAAATATCAAACAGTAAGCATAGTGGGTTTAACAATGTCCCTCCAAATTCGTGTCTAACCAGAACCTCAGAATGAGAACTTGTTTGGACTGGATTTTTGCAGAGGTCATACTGGCTTGGGATGGCCCTGAATCAAATGACTATCGTCCCTACAAGAAGAGGAGGAGATACAGAGAGACGCAAAGTCAAGTCCAGGTGAAGATGGAAAGAGGCCAGGATTCGGTGATGCTTCCATAAGACAAAGAATGTGAGGAGCACCAGATGCTAGAAGAGGAAGGGAAGGAGGCTCCCACCAGAACCTTTGTAGAAAACGTAGCCCCTGTAGCAGCTCAGCTTTGGGCTTCTGGTCTCCAGAGCAGAATATCTAGTTTGCAATAATTTGTTTAAAATGCTGGTCCTAAGAGACTAATACAGCAGTGATAAAGAATTAAAAAGAGAGTGGAATGAAAGAAAGCCAATGAATGACATTGATTCTGGGATTTGAATGAAAATACAGAGGTAGCCACAAAACGATTAAAAAAAGTGCGCACTAAGAATGCTCGGATAGAAGAAATGGCTACGGCAGAGATACTAAGGCTGTAACAAGCACGCTGTATTCCAGGAAACAAAATAAGGCTGGTGCACCTGGAGTTTAACGGGCTGAGGCTAGAAGGAGACCGATTAATGAGGAATTCAAAATGCAGGTAACATAAGGATTTATGTGGATTTTAAGTTTAAACGCAACTTGAAAATGTTGAAAAATCTTAAACAGGAAATTGACTCAATCTGACTGAGGATTTTAAAAGACCTATCTGTTTGGGTTTTTTTTTTTTTTTTTTTTTTTTTTGGAGAAATGTATTTTGTTTGGTTAGCTCTTCAACAACTGGCACGTGGTCATAGCGAGCAGAACTTGGGGTGGGCACACCATGTCATACCAATGTCTCACTCAGCCCTGTCACAGTAGCAGGTCTGAGTACCAATGAAACGGCAGTGGAAAAGCTGGAGAATACAGAAGGAGGGAAATATCAACACGAAATAATTGTCCTGAGTAGCAGGCCTCCTCTGCATTGGCCTTTTATTAACTCTAATTGCTAGCTGCTGGTTTTCAAAACCAAGAGTGGAGGACTAAGACCCATAGCTTATCTGTTGATATTACTGTAATTCTCTTAAGCTAGGAATAACTCAAAAAAATCCTGTTTGTTATCTATACCATTTCTCACAGAAGCACATAGCTAAATAGCAGTAGTATTTCTCACTAACCACACCTGAGAATCTGGAATTTCTTACAAAATGACCAAAAAAAATCCTACCTTGAAATGATGGTTACTGGCTATCAAATCCAAAGGGTGAGTTATTGTGTATTACATAAATAAAGAAACTACTTATATATACACACATATATATAAAATGTATGTATATATATACATACACGTGTATACATTTGCATGCTAGTGATTCTAATGTTTATAATAATTTTGAACATTTCCAAAGTATAGCTTCAGTATTTACAAATCACTAACAGGAAAATAAACAACAGGTAAGTGCTTTGTTCTAATAAGAAGAAGCAGTGATAGAGATATAGAATCATATACTGTGACCATGTGAATTTGCTAGCACATAAAGTTGAGAATAACAGCTAGTGAAGGCATGATTCTTTGGTCACCTATTTTTCAGAAAGAAAAAAAAAAAAAAAGAAACCTGGAGAACTTATGCTCACCTGGGGAACTTGCTCTCATCAGCTAATTTTGAGAACAGGAAAAAGGAAATTGCATCCCAGGCAGCTTGACACGAGACAATGGGGCAGGTCTCCTTATTGCTTAAACACACGGCATTGTGAGAAGTCATTCTGCACTTGGCCTCTCACAAAAAGCGAAATCAGCCCCAAAGACTAGTGAAGATATTGCAGAAGGAGGATTTATTGAGCTTCATTACATCTTGAAAGGATTAGTTGCACCTGCACATAAAGAATCTCAATCCGTTCAGATAAACAGGGCGAAGGCGCCTTTATTATATTTCTTTCATGGAGAGATAGGTGACTGATACCCCTGACAGCGTCAGAGCCTCCAGGTTCGCTGCTGAGGAACAAGAGTGCCATCTTCTGGTAGAAGAGATTGTGAACCTACACAAGGCTTTCCTGGTGAGGAAAGAAAGTCAACAAAGAATTTTCAGTTATTTGAAGCTGAATTACAGAATTCGTGAAAATATCATTTCTTCCTCAGGATTTCATTCCAGTCTCAAATGCATAAAATGAAGGAAAAACGCACTCTAAAAAGTAAAGGGTATATAAGAGGTGGAAAAGGATGCAGAGATGTCTTTTGACTGAGAAGTTCTAATTTTACAGTTAAGTTTTCTTTTCCTAACTTATTATTTATATTTTCTTGTAAATGCCTTCAAGTAGTTCTCTATTAAATAATCTGGAAATTCTTGATAAGTCAAACATTATTTCCTCAACTCAAGGACATTAATGTCAGTATTTTCAATTAAAGCAAGCATAATAGCTTTATTAATGTTGAATTGTTTCTTTTTTTAAGTTTATTTATTTATTTTGAGAAAGAGAGTGTGAGTAGAGGAGGGGCAGAGATGGAAGGAGAGAGAGAATCCCAAGCCCCAACGCAGGGCTTGAACTCACAAACCCATGAGATCATGACCCGAGCTGAACTCAGATGCTTAACCAACTGAGGCACCCAGACATTCCTAATGTTGAATTATTTAAATAAAGTCTTTGTTCCAAGTAAAACACCATTCACGTATGCAAAAGAACTTAACATTTTTCTCCCAATTTCTGACTTGTAATTTTAACAACATGCTCTAAACACTGATATGTTATTATTTTTTAATCACTACATTGAAACAGTACTAGCTGGTCTACAAAATGCATTTTGTTCCTGGCTACACTCACCGATTCCAGAGCCCCCACCTACTCAGAATATGAATTCTCCATAGAACTGAACTGCGATAGACACAGCCAGGCACTTCCCAGAGCTCCCCTCCCAGAAGGACATGTCCCATATTTGAACTTCAATCCCTTTAGGAATACCTCAGCTGCACATGCTGACTCTTTAACCACGCCAGTACCATGTGGGCCGCATCCAATGACTGGTAGATACCGGAATGTAAAGGCCAGGCATCTCAGCCTCACTTTGGACAAATCTAATAGACCATTCTCAGCTCCAGAGCAACAGACAGGACTGATTTCTGTCATCCTGTGAAGGATTTGAATTTAGTCTTTGCCCAATCCCGCTTCCTCACCCTCCCTTCCATGGGTGTTAACCGCAATGACGTTCGCTAGTGAACATCTTGCAGGGTGACCCCAGCTCCGAGTGGGCCTCAGGGAGAATGCAAAACTCAAGCCATAGGACAGCTTTGCTGTGGCCACTTACTTTGTCCTCTTCGATGGAAAAAGACTATTTTTTAACTTAACTAAAAATCATCTTTCTCTGGACAAATCTTTTCAAATATACATTTAGATAACTAAAATATAATAAGAGGCATAGTTTGGAGCTTCTATGTTTATTTATATCATTGAAATCGTTTACAAAACCCTATATGTGTATGTATGCAAGTGTATTGCTATACTGATACATGATCTAAATTGGAAACCATGAACAGTTTGTTGGATCAGTGTTTTAAATTCTAGCTAGTTTAACTATAGAATCGGGATGCTTAAAATATGTACCATAAAGAATATATGTTCTTCATAATTTGAGTTAATTTATTGATCTAAAATATTTTATCTTTGCAAGTTAATGAAGTATACTCATTACATCCAGTATAAAAAACAAAAAGGATGAAGATTTTTAGATGGAAGGAAAATGCCCTCTAGTGGTAAATATTATTAAAATAAGCAGGGTTTTTTGAAACCTTAAACCCAATACCATAGTTGTTAAGTGTCTACTAAGCATTAGGTATTATGCTAGGCCCCAGACACAATTATGAATAAAACAGAGTACAAAACCTCTTCCAGTGTTCATTCTAGGGAGAGAGACAAATTTTAAAAAGAAAATAGCATGTATTCAGTGAAAAAAATTAAGGGAACAAAGAGGATTCTGAAAATGAGAACAGCAAAGGAGAACTTACTTAATTATTAAATATTACTCACATCTTTATTTCTAGGAAACTTCAGTCTCCTCATTTATATTTTGTGGACTAAGGATGGTTGCTTTGTTCTGTTTTGCTGTTACTTTGCTTTAAACATTTGAGACATGCGAGTGTATGAAACTAGAATCTTAAATCTGACAGAGGATTCAGAGCTAAATCAATTGTCTTCAGACATCCTGAAATACTAATTCACATACACAACATCTAAAATTTTATATAGTGATTTTGTATTTTTGCAAAATAACAAAGAAGTAAGAGGAAACTCATTATATTACCAGTAAGAGAGATTCACAAATTTGTAGTAATTCAGAACCTTCCTCTCACTGTAATAACATAATCTTATTGGTATAAAGAAACAATAACTTCTGAAATCCTCATAACCCTATCAATTAGATGAGCGCTGGGCAAAAGAACAACTGATTTCAAGGTCCTACCAGATCCCGTGGCCTTCATCATTGATGTTCATTGGCCTCTCTAAAATTTTGTTCCAGCATGGGAGCCTACATGTTGCTCACGAATTGTTTCCTGACAACTTTAGTTTCCCAGCCACACCTCCACGGTTCAGGCCTTTGTAGAAGTAGTTCAAGGCAGGGTGATGATCTTTGCCATAAGAGAGAAGTCTTGTCATCTCAGTGACATTCTATTATGACCGTGTATTGTTTGCTTTTGTTCATATAAAATCCAGTATGATGTTGCTGATGAAGAAAGGGACGAGAGAGTGTATTTCCATGCAAGTCCAACATGGTTGCAGGTTATCGAAGTGTGATCACCTTCAACTGATGCTGTCTAAAATCAACTTGGGAGTCAAAAATCACCTAGTGGAAGGGAAATATAAATGGAGATTCCAGGATTTAAAAGCTGCCTTTAGGGGTTATATGTGTCATTTATACCGCCATTCGGTGATGAGAAGCCATTCATATGACACCCCTTACTGCAATAGAGTCTAAGGAATTCAGTGCTATATTACTTCCAGTTGGAGAGAGAAATAGGACTGGAGGCTAGCTATACTTCATTGTCATAACATTTCAGACATATCAGCCATGAGTTTACTTGTGAGCAGAAACAAACTAGCTTTGAGTCTCATTTTCCTGAAACATGAAAATGGATTTGACAGAATCTTCTTTACAGCAAAGTCTTTTTTTCTTCAGAACTGTTTGATTGGAATATAGTCAACACACAATGTTATAGTCGTTTCAGGTGTACAGCAGAGTGATTCAGATCCTCAATAATTATGCCATGCTCCCCAGAGGTGTGGCTACTCTGTGTCACCACACAATGCTATTACAATCTCATTGCCTATGTTTCCCTGTGCTGTGCCTTTTATCCTCATGGTTTATTCATTCCCTAACTGGAAGCCCCTATCTTCTACGCCCCTTTACCCATTTTTCCCATCCTTTTAACCCACGCCTCCCATCAGTTTCTCTGTATTTACAGGTCTGATTCTGCTTTTTGTTTGTTTATTCATTTGTTTGTTTTGGTTTTAGATTAAACGTATGGGTGAAATCATATGGTATTTGTCTTTCTCAGTCAGACATATATCCTTTAGCATAATACCCTCTAGGTCCATCCATATTGTCACAAATGACACAATATCATCCTTTTAATGACTGCATAATATTCCTGTGTGTGCATGTGTGTGTTTGTGTGTGTGTGTGGGTACATACCATATCTTCCATTCATCTATCAGTAGACACTTATATTGTTTCCATATCTTGCCTATTGTAAATAATGCTGCAATAAACATAGGGGTAAACATATATTTTTGAAATAGTGTACTTCCTGGGCGGAGGGTGTAAATATACAATAGTGAAATTGTTGAATCAGATGGTATTTCAATTTTTAACTTTTTGACGGACCTCCATACTGTTTTTCACAGTGTCTGTGCCATTTACATTCCCACCAACAGTGCATGAGTGTTCCTTTTTCTTTATATCCTCATCAACACTGTTATTTCTTGTCTTTTTTTACTTTTGCCATTCTGACAGTATAATGTGGTATCTCGTTGTTGTTTTGATTTATGCAACAGAATTTTAAGGTTCATAAAAATAATTTATGTAAAAAGGACTAACTCAGTGTTAGGCCTCCAACAGGTGCTCAGGTTTTGAATTTGGGGGGGGCAGGGAGAACACAAGTAGGGAAAGGGCAGACAGAGGGGGACAGAGGATCCAAAGCAGGCTCGGCACCACCTGGCTGACAGCACCAAGCTAGCTAGGGGGCTCGAACTCACGAACCATGATATCATAAACTCAGCCGAAGATGGACTCTCAGGCAACTGAGCCACACAGGTGCCTCACGTTTTGAATTTTAAAAAATATATGTGTTCCCAGAGTATCATAAGCCCTGAAAACCTTCCTAAATGGCTACATAACTAATTCTAGGGAATATTACCTGATAAGATTAATGTGTCATCCCTCTGTTGTATCACATTTCTATTTTTAGTAGATTTTACAGACATAGCTTAATGCAGAATACTGACCCTGACCTTGAGAACTCCACAAGTAAAGTCAAGCCGAAATGGGATAGTATTTTAAAAACTACATCTAATGGAGCACCTGGGTGGCTTAGTCGGTTAAGGGTCTGACTTTCGCTTAGGTCATGATCTCGTGGTTCGTGGGTTCGAGCCCCACGTCGGGCTCTGTGCTGACTGCCAGCTCAGAGCCTGGAGCCTGTTTCAGTCTGTGACTCCCTCTCTCTCTGACCCTCCCCTGCTCACTCTGTCTCTCTCTCTCTCTCTCTCCTAGAAATAAATAAAAAAAATTTTCTAATTTTTTAAACTACATCTAAATAGGGTGTGTGCTTTTCTCAAGAAGAAGGAAATATGTAGAGAAATGAGCACTTATGTTATAGTATTGAAACTGGATGTGGAGAGTCCTGGGTCTTCCCTAACGTTTAATGCCTGGCAGCAAGGGTATTGTACTAGAGAGCTGAAGCTGTAAACTAACACATTGTATAGTCTAAACTAAGCTCTATACCTTCTTGTGTCTCTTCTCTAAGTAAAAGTGTTTTCAGTGTTGTCAAAGTATTCAGAATATTGGTTTATACACTGCATAATATTAATCACCCACAAAGTTAACATTCTTCTTTCTGTTCATTTGATTGAGAGTTCCATTATGATCCTAATGGTCTGTTTACAAACTTTTCCTATAACATTCTCATTAGCCTAGCATACTATGATATGATCCTAAGCTAGATGCCTCACTTTTATTTTTGCCTACTCCATCCTATTCAGCCTGCTGTTCAGGCTAAGACCCACTTTTATTGAAGTGACTGGTGTCCTCCAAATACATCACGATCTGTCATGTTTCTCGGCCCTTGACCAGAAAATGCTTTTATGTTTCTTTCTATTCTTATAATTCTAGCTCAAATGCCACATCTATGAAACCTTCTCCAACTGTTTCTCTCACTAAAGAATTGGTGTCTCCCTAGACAACGCTCCCACAGCATTATAGTCTTTCCGTTTGCGTTTTTTGTTTGCACACCTGCTCCCACACAATGAAAACAGTAAAGACCCCTTTCTGAAAGGTGCTTACTTCACCAACTAAACCACTGTCTGGTTTGGGAGTCAGAAACATATGTGGGCCAGTGACAAAAGGGTTATAAACTTCTGCTAACTTGACCTAGTGCTTCTAAATTTATTTTTTTTAATGTTTTATTTATTTCTGAGAAAGAAACAGCATGAGCAAGGGAGGGTCCGAGAGAGAGGGAGACACAGACTCTGAAACAGGCTCCAGGCTCTGAGCTAGCGGTCAGCACAGAGCCCGACCTAGGGCTCGAACCCACGAACCACGTGACCTGAGCCAAAGTCGGACGCTTAACTGACTGAGCCACCCAGGGGCCCCTCAAATTTAATATACAAATGATTTGGGGGAACTTTTTGAAATTCAGATTCTTGAAATTCAGTAGATGTGTTGTGGGGTATAAGATTCTGCATTTCTAACTAGCTCTTAGATGATAGCAATGCCACTAATCCAGAGAACACACTTTTTAAAAAATATATTTATTTATTTATGCATTTTTGAGAGAAGGAGGAGAGGCAGAGAGAGAGAGAAGAGAGAAAATCCCAAGCAGGCTCCACATTGTCAGCACAGAGCCTGATGAGGAACTCGAACTCACAAACTGCAGAGGACACACTTTAAGTGAAAGAAAATGTGTATCCCCATATATAAGTACTTATTCAAAACAAACAAACAAACAAAAAACCCTGGGTAGGGAAGACTAAGTACTGTCAAGATGTTAGTCTTTACTTCGATCTCTTTGATCTATAGATTCAATGCATTCCCAATCAGAATCCAAAATCCTAGCAAGGTATTGTTTGGATATCAACAAACTGATTCTAAATTTTATATGAAGAGGCAGAATACCCAGAAAGGCCAACATAATTTTGAAGAAGAATGAAGTTGGAAGATTAAAACTACCCTACTTCAAGACTACAATGAAGTTACAGTAATCAAGACTATGTGGTTTTGATGAAAAATAAACAAATAGATGAATGGAATGAAATAGAGACCCAAAAGTAGTCCCATCTAAGTACAATCAGCTTATTTTTGACAAAAAAGCAAAGGCAGTATAATGGAGCAAAGATAAGTATTTTTGACAAATGGTTCTGACACAAATGGAATGCATATTAAAAAAAAAAGAAAGAAAAGAAAAAAATCCTATCTGGACATAACCTTATACTCTTCACAAAAATTAACTTAAAATGGATCACATACCTAAATGTAAAACTGTAAGAGATTTTCTGCTTGACTTTGGGCTTCTTGATGACTTTTGATACAATAGCAAAAGTACAGTCCTTGAAAGAAGAACTGATAAGCTAGAATTCCTTAAAATTAAAGACTTCTCCTTTTTGAAAGACAATGTCAAGAGAATAAAAAGACACACTACCTACTGGAAGAAAATATTTGCAAAAGACATCTATCTGATAAAGGACTTTCTCCAAATATAAAGAACTCTAAAAACTTGACAATAAAAAATCAAAAAGTCAATTAAATAATGGGCCAAAGACCTTAACACACGCCTCAGCAACAGAGATGTTCATATGCATCTAAATAAGAAAAGATGCTGTACATCAGGTATCATGAGGAAAAATCAAATTAAAACTATAATGAAAAGCCACTACACTCCTCTTAAAATAGCTAAAATCTGCAACACTGACAACACCAGATCACGGCACGGATGTGGAACAATGGGACTCTTATTTACTTTTGGTGGGGGTGTAAAATGGCACAACCACTTTGGAAGACAGTTTAGTGATGTTTTAACATACTCCTACCATACAATTCAGCAGTTGTGTTACTTGGTATTTATTTTAAAAGAGTTGAAGACTTATGTCCACACAAAAGCCTGTACATAGATGTTAATAGGTAGCTTTATTCATTTAAACAGTGAATAAAGTGTATTCAAACAATGGAGTATTTTTCAGTGCTAAATAGAAATGAGCAATCAAGCCCTGAAAAAAAAAAAAATGGGAGAAGTCTAAATGTATATTAGTAAGTAAAAGAAACCAATCTGAGAAGCCAATCATATATGCTATGTGATTACAACTGCATGATATTTTGGAAAGGACAGTAAAAAGAACAATGATCGCCAAGATTAGGGTGTGGAGAGAGGGAGGGATGAATAGGCAGAGCACAGAGAATCTGTAGACTAGTGAAACTACTCTCTATGATACTGTAACAGTGGATATACAAAATTATACATTTGTCCAAACCTATAGAATGCACCATTTTATGACTTAATAGTAATGTAAACTATGGACTTTGGGTGCAATGATGTGTCGATGTAGATTCATCGTTTGTAGCATAGGTGTCACTCTGGTGAGAAATGTAATAATGGTGGAGGCCATGCATGTTCCGTGGCAGGAGATATATGGGAAATCTCTTGACCTTTCTCTCAATATTGGTATAAAAGTAAAACTGCTTTAAAAAAATATTTAAAAAGCTAATAAACAAAAATAAAATACTCCGTCTTAGGATGTCTTTAGACTAGATTTAGGTTGTACACAACCAGCTTGGAATTCTCTCTTTGAAGGAAAGTTAGCAAGACCTAATGTTATGTCTCCTCACAAATACAATCTCAGTGCCCAGCCTAGTGCCTGACCTGGAGCTGTTAAGATATAAGAGCTATTAATAAATAAGTAAATGACTGATGAATCAATGAAAATGAATGGAGAAGGAGTTCAATGTAACATCAAATGAGTAGTTGATTGTCTTTACTTTCTGGAACATATTTTGTCCAACACCATGTGCTATAACTGTGCACATTTCCTAATGAGTTGCTTTTTCCCCATCTGCTCTGAATGAGACCAAAAAATATTTTGGAATAATTCACAAAGGATGCTAGGCAGTTCCTAATTTTCTAGCTTATAAAGCATTCAACAGAGCATGGCATACTGACGGTAGGTCAGGTAAATAAAAAATTCACAAGACACTCTATTATAGGTAAAAATAAAAGAAATTGTGAAGTACTAGTGATATGAATGGAAAAACATTGGAAAGAAATATATATGGGCATTATATTCTTTATTTGTTTCCCCCCACTCAAGATTTAGGTAACCATATTTAGAAACTAAATACTCTAACATAACTTTAACTAATTGAGCTGAAGGCAGGGAACAGTTTATCAGTAATCATGAAGAAAATTATTTTAAGGACACATCCACTAAAATATCATGTCCAGCTGCTCAATAATTTTCCTCTGTTTTTGAAGACCAATTTTCTTAAGCTTCCTCAGAGAAAATCATGGACAACTTATTACAAATAGAAGGTAGGTGGCAGCTTACACCAGCCACTAATGGAAAATCTCACTCCTGCCATAATGAATTTTAGTGAGAGACAGGAGTTTTAAACAAGTTTGAAAGCCTAAGACAATCAACATCTCCAAACTACCAGTCAGACCCCTCAGAATAACTTACTAATTCAAGGAAATAAGACCTTGATACATTTTCTCATACAAATACTTAAGAAATTAGAATTCATTAGGTTTACTCTAGCATAAATTAAAATATGTGCCTGAGTTTATTATTGTCCTTTCTTCTCTTGCCCAGATTTGGGAAGGACAATTTTATATGGAGAATGATGCCCTCCATAACATGATAATCTGGGTACTTAGTTAAAAATGGACACTTTGTATGAGCCTCTTCCTTACCTGTCACTCTATTAAATAAACTTTTTTTTCCCCCCATTGTTCCACTAGAATCATGATTCTCAAAGTATTTTCTTTGGACTCTTGGGGAACCTAGGGCCCCATACAAGGGATCTATAAGATCAAAAGTATATTAATAATATCAATGTGTTATTTGCCTCTTCTTGCTAGTTAGTTCCTAAGTGTATAATAGAGTTTTTTAGAAACAGGGAGGAGAATCCAGCTATTTTCTACTGTCAGACATTATGGAAATTTGGCAAAAAGTATGACATCGCCAATGGAAACTGAATCTGCCAAACCTGAGTGAGTTCGGAAGTGGGTTTATTATTTAACCTTCCATGAAGGAACACAGTCTTACCGACACTTTGCTATGACCTTGTGAAACCCAGTACAAAGAACCAGCTGAGTCACATGTTCCCTGGACCTTCAAACCATTGAAATTGAGTGATAATATGTGGATGCTCTTTTAAAGATTTTACCACATTTTTGGTAATTTGTTGCCATGTCAACAGGAAACTAATACAGAAGATAACTAGTCCTGTATTTTTATCTATAAAAAATATGTAGTCAACAAATGTTCACAAAAAAGTAGTTGTGAAACATTTGGAAGTAAACATTTTTTAGTACCTAGGTAGAGAAAGCATATATTCTTTGATATAACATATGCAATTGTATAGATTAGTGTTTTGCAAATACATTTTATGGCATAAGAAATGTAAAAATAATACTCTTTGCCTATGGAAGGATAAAATCAGTTTTAAAGGGTCCTATGAGGCGTGTGTCTACTGGCTTAATAAACATTCTGATCAGTAATTCAGTAGCATTGCTGAACAGATTGAAAAACACTGATCTGAAAAAAACCAACATTATTCTAGAATCTTTGGTTAGAAAGGTTTTTGCATATTTTTATATTACACAGAATTAACAACATCATGAAAAGCAGAAAAGGATTCTTTTAACATTAGTTGATGTCTGGTAAATTTTTATGATCACTGTCAAATTGGGAAAACATCTATAAAGTTTCTACCTTTATAAGGTAAAATCTTATGGTACACATGATGGATTTTTTAAATATTCCATACTCTCACAATAGTAGCATAATGTAAGTTTTATATTATTTTTATTATCAGTTTTTCAAATGAATTATTATCATTCATTTCAGTAACTGAACATCATATAATCAAAGAGCCTATCAACTATTTATATTTTTCTTTTCAACTACTACTTTTAATATTGATCCAAAACTATTTGTCACAACTCACTTCTAGATTATAAACATGATTATTACTGGCATTATTGTGGATGCCTATCATTTTGTTTTATAATTTCATTTTTATTTGAATTTTCTCTCATTTTTTTAATAAATAAATTTTAAACTGACAAAACAAGATACGCTTCAAATATGCCCTCGTCAAGAATCTGTAATTTCTCTCTTGCTTTACTAAGCATTCCAAGCTGTAATCAAAGTAGCACACTTAACCTTTATCAACTTTTAAGTACATTTTCACATTTTGCTCATATTCTGGTTTTACTTTCAAGCTTCAAAAATATATTTACAGCTTTATAAGGAACAGACTTTCTCTTTAGAGAAAAATCCAAGTTGTCAACTATATTTAAGATAAACCAAAGAGAAAACTTGTAATTGTAGCAAAATACCGAAGTATTTCTGGAACCATGACAGTAGCTTTTTACTTATTTATTTTTTTAATGACATCAAGGTTAGGAGGTGCCCATGGCACATAGTATGTATATCAGTCCTGTTTTTATGGGATGCTTGCAGCTCTTCAAAGTAACATTGTCATGTAACAACCTATGAATGTTATTTAAAGGTATATTACAATTGATCTTCCCGTGGTCAAACAATCAAAAAAATAGAGAGTTTTCCCTCATAATAATACAGCACAGTAATTGACAATGGTTGACATTTATCACATGATGTGAAATTTACAGCTATGAGTAATAATAAGTTTCTGTTTTTTTTATTTAGGTCATTATCTTATAGATATGATCTCATAATTTAAATTAATCTTAAGAATTTGTATTTTTTTCATCTGAGAATATACTTCTAGATAATTTTTCCTCCTTTTTTTATTAAGATTTTTTGTTTTAATTTCAGTATAGTTGACATATAGCATTATATTCGTTTCAGGTGTTCAATATAGTGATTCAACAATTCTATACGTTATATAGTGCTCATCATGATAAGTGTACTCTTAATTCCCTTCACCTATTTCACCCATCCCCTCTCACCTCCACTCTAGTATGCTTTATTTTCAACCAGGACTCTCAGGGGTGCCTAGTTGGTTCAAACGGTTAAGCGTCGGACTTCAGCTCAGGTCATAATCTCATGGTTCGTGGGTTTGAGCCCTGTGTCTAGCTTTGTGCTGACAGCCTGGAATCTGGAGACTGCTCCCAGATTCTTTGTGTCCCTCTCTCTCTCTGCCTTTCCCCAACTCATGCTCTCTCTCTCTCTCTCTCTCTCTCTCTGTGTGTCTCTCAAAAATAAATAAATATTAAACAAGTACCCTCAGGTTAAAGTTATTTGTTTTTCAACAAGAATATTTTTTACTTGAAGCATAGTTCAGAATACATTGTTCTAAAAGATATGTGTAAAACATTCTATCCAAGAAAAATAGAATGCATATTTTCTTCAAGTACACACAGAAGAGAAGAATCCTCTGGTTAAATCACATAAAAAGAGACATAGAAAATATGACAAATTTAAGAAGACTGAAAACATACAAAGTATATTTTCCAACCACAATGGTACAAAACTAAAGATCAACAATAAAACAAAGCTGGAAAACCTACAATGTAAATATTAAACAATACACTACTGCAAAAGCAATGGGCCAAAAAAGAAATCAAAATATGTCTCAAAACAAGAGAAAAAGGAAACATAATATTCCAAAGGATGGAATCCCATCCCATAAGGTGCAGCAAAAGCAGATGTTAAAGTGAAATTTTTAAGATTAGGGTTTTTTTTTTTCATTTTTAGGTTTTCCAAGTGCTCATACAAAATGCAAAATGGATTATATTTAGCAATTAATTTAATATTTCATATCAAGTTTCCATTTTTTAAAGAACATTACTTTTCATCTTGAATGCTGAAGGCAAACAGATTTTGCCTAAAAATGTGTAATTAAAACCCTTTGTTCAATATTTCAAAATAAAGTTGAAGTTCTCTTCTGCATATAAGGAGCTTGGAAGTTGCCAGTCCATCCTAACAACAAGTAAAAATATGAATAGGTTAAAATGTCAACAACTCTTCTTGCATCCAGAAGAGAGGGCAGGACACAGGGCAAACTGCTGCTTCAAAGATTAAGGAGAAAAACAGGCAAATACGGGGAGCTGTGTCTTTCTGGAGCAGAGACTCACGAGTGGAAACCAGTGTAGTAGAAACCAGCGCTAAGGTAGGAAAATCTGAACTGTAACTGATGGATTGTGGAAGACTCGAGTGTGGACAAGTCTGAGAGTTAAAAACTCCACGAGTATCCAGTCATAGGGGAACCCACACAATACTTACCTGGAGTTAGGTCTCATGTACTCTAAGTCCAGCAGTCGTGTTCCTTGGTGTTTATCCAAAGGAACTAAAAAACTTATATTCACATGAAGCCCTGCTTATGAATGTTTATAGCAGCTTTATCACACTTGCCAAAACTTGGAAGCAACCAAGATGTCCTTCAGCAGGTGATGGATAAATAAATGTTGGCATCCAGACAATGCGATATTATTCATGATAAGAAGAAATGGGCTACAAAGCCATGGAAAGGCATGGAGGAATGATAAAGACATATGACTAAATTGAAGAAACCAATTTGAAAAGGCTGTATAAGGTGTGATTCCAACTGCATGATGTTCTGAGAAAGGCAAAACAATGGAGACAGTAAAAAGAACCGTAGTTGTCACGGTTGCTGGTGGGGGGAGAAGAGGTATGAATAAGCAGGGCACAGAGGATTTTTAGGTCAGGGAAGATATTCTGTATGATGCCATAATGGTGGATACATGTCATTATATATTTGTCCAAACCCTAGAATGTACCACATCAGATGAACCCTAACGTGAACTCTGGATTGAGATGATTGTCATATGTTATGTAGACTCATCAGCCATAACAAATGTTCCACTTTGATGGGGAATGTTCATAATGGGGGAGGTTTTACGTGTGTGGAGTGAGGGGGAATATGGGGGAAAACTCTGTATCCTTCTGTCAGTTTTGCTATGTCTCTTTCTCAGACAAAGATTTTGGGAGACTTCCCATGATGCCATGCATCCAGGCTGGTAGAAAAAAAAATAATATAACAAGAGTGGGAACCATGGGCACCTAAACCACTTTCTCATGTAACTTGGCTGTGCCGTTGTGACCTACTTGAGACCAGTCTCATACATGCCACCTCCATTTGATGATGGAGTGCTGCTGCATACACCCACATTTGTCACTTGGTGGATCAGACAACACCCAGTTTATGACAGGCAGCTCAAGCTACATGGTAACCTGATCTCTTCTAAAACCCAATAGCAAGCCAAAAGTTGTTTGTGAAAAGATTAGTTACCCCCAAGAATAGTAGGGCATTGTTCCAAAATCTTGAGGATCTATGCTCTTATTCATCTCCGGGCCCTGTAAAGGATTCCAAACAGAAACTTGGTCTGCCACTACCACTTCAAGCATGACTGGATCTGGCCCAAATGGCACATCAGCTTGCACAATAGCCTGGACCTGCTGCAGAGCCTTTCCTTTTACTTTGTTCTACTCAACACTAGCAGCTTTTGTGTTACTCAGTAAATAAGGCAGAGTAGCACATCTCACTGAGGAATATGTTATCCTCAAATGCAAAGAGATCTGTTAGGCACTATGCCTCTTTTTTGTTTGTAGGAGGAGCAGATACAATAATTTACCCTTTACCTTAGAAAGGATATATTGGCATGCCCTATATCAGTGAACCCCTAGGAATTTCACTCAGGTAGAAGCTACTGAAGTTTTAATTTACTTCCCACTCTTTGACATGCAAATGTCCAGCCATAAGTCCAGAGTAGTTGCTACTTCTTGCTAAATCCAATCAACATAACATCTATGTAATCAATGTGATATCTCGTGGAAGGGAAAGGCAATCAAGATTCCTGCAACCTAAATTATAAACAAGAACTGGAGAGTTGATATACCCCTGAAGTAAGACAGTTAAGGTGTTTTGCTAGCCCAGTCAGCTGAAAGCAAACTGCTCTGGTGGTCTATACAGCAGATACTAAGAATAAAAGCATCTGCTCCATCAGTGGCTACATACCAGATACCAGGGGATGTGTTAATATGCTCAGGGAATGATAATGTATGGTACAATACTGCAATTGAAGTCAATGTCTGGTTAAGGTTATGATAATCTAACTGTCATTCTTCAAGATCTATTTTCTGCATAGGCCAACTAGGTGAGTTCAATGGGGATGTGGTAGAAATCACAATCCTTGCATCCATCAAGCCCATGATGTTGGCACTAATTTGTGCAATCCTTCCATGAATGTGGTATTGCTTTTAGTTTACAATTTTCATAGGTACGACAATTCTAGTGGCTTCCACTTTGGCTTTCCTATTTCCTATTGCCCTTACTCCATATTGGTTTTCCAGGTCAGGGAACAAACATGAGGATTCTGCTAGTTGCTGAGTGTGCCTATTCTAATTATACATTCCAGAACTGGAGAAATGATGAGAAGATGGGTTTGCAGATCCCCTAGAACCACTTTGAGACAGACCTGAGCTAAATCTCCATTGATCACTTGACCCCCATAAGCCTGTATTCCTATTTATTGGTGGAACACTGTGACATTTTGGGTTTCCTCAAATTAGTGTCAATTCAGAGACAGTGTTTAGAAATCCTCCCCAAATTTGACTATTTCCTTTTCACCAATGCCAGTCAGTCTTGAAAATTCCAAGGCTCCCATTTTGGAAGAAAGAGTGAAAAAATGAACTATAATCGTTTGGGCAGTATAGCCAAATCCTTCAAGGGGAACTAGTATCCCCTTCATGTAAGGTATTCTGGGTCTGAAAACTGGCTTAAATCTGAGAATTGTTTGAGAGGTTTAACTCTGCCTTCCTCTCTTCCGGGACAGGGACCTAGAGAACAATAAAAGGAAAGAAGAGAGAGAGAGAGGCAGGAGGAAAATGGAAGGAAGGATGGAAGGGAGAGAAGAGGAAAGGGGGAAGGAAGGAAAGGAGAAAGGAAGGAAGAAATGAAAGGGAAGGGAAGGAAGAGAGAAAAGAAAGAGAAGAAAGAAAAAGAAAGGAAGAGATAAAGAAAGAAAAGAGAAGAAAGCAAGAAAAGGAAAGAGAAGAAAAGAGAGTGAGACAGAAACTGCAATTGGCATGCTTAGACCACTCTAGTAAACAAGCGAAATCTGGTGCAGACCAAACATGTACCAGAGTGTGGTACTGAGTGGCCAATTTGTGTGTGTGTGCGTGTGTGTGTGTGTGTGTGTGTGTGTGTGTGTGTTTACTTTTTTTTTTTTAATAGGCTCCACTCTAGGCATGGAGCCCAACACAAGGCTTGAACTTAAAACCCAGAGATCAAGACCTGAACTGAGATAAGGAGTCAAATGCTTAATCAACTGAGCCACAGAGGTGCTCCCTGAGGGCCTATTAAATGTGGCTAGAGTTTGTCTGAGAATATCTTATTTCAAGATAACAATATTTTTCTGAACACACATACATAATTATTCATTATTTTTGTCAAGAGTGAAATGGTACAATAATTAATCATGATTGTGAAGGTATTTACATACATAAACCAAAGTAATAAGTTTCTAATAAGTAAGAAATCCTAGAAATATTAAAGGACCTGGAACTCCTGTGTGGCTGAGTCATTTAAATGTCCAACTCTTGATTTTGGCTCATGTCATCATCTCACCGTTTGAATTTGAGCCCTGCATGGGGCTTGGTATTCTCTCTCCTCTCTCTCTAGCTCTCCCTGGCTTGCTCATTCTCTTTCAATAATAAATAAATAAATAAATAAATAAATAAATAAACAAACAAACAACAAAAAAAGAAATATTGAGAGACCTAATGCATTAACTAGATCATTTTAGGAACAATATTATATCTTTTTTAAGGTAATAAATTTTCATGACAATATAAAAGACAAACTTGAAAAAAAGTAATTGTATGATAATTTTGTAATGTGATTGTAAGAATTAATGTGATTGTATAATAGTTTTAGTCTTTATAGAATTGTTTGTATTTTAACACTTTAGCATTAAACAATCAGTGTTTAATTCCTTAATAATAGTTTTAGGTTTTTAGTTATTTCATGTAATTTAGGTCATGTGATTTCAGGAAAAAACACGCTAAACATATTTGGTTATTCTTCTCATAATGATAAATTAAAAACACAGGGTCAACATAAACATAAATATTCGGTAGGATGAAAAAAATCCAAGGTCATATACATTTAATCTTTGATAAACCAGCTTTGATCCTGACGTGATAAAGAACACAGTGTTTGAAGAAACAAAGTACAAGAGAAAATTATACACCCATAGTACATCTTTGTTTTTCTCATCAAAAGTTCAGATAATAAAATTACAAGATGATATAAGAGGATATTTCTTCATAATTTTCTGTCTGTGAAAGCTAACATTTTAAGTAAAAAGCTGGTCAAAATGACTGTTGTAGTCTGGCAAACGTCTTAAACATTACAAGTCAGTGTTGTCTTGAGATTTTCTCACGTATGATTCCTTGGTTTAAATTCTTTCCAGAAAACATGCTGCTGATAATCATTTCCTTGAATTATTTACCACAATAGACAAAAAAATTCTTAATGATAGTATTAAGTGTGCTGTTTGAAAGTAACTGCATATATTTTTAAGTTTATTTATTTTTATTTTAAGAGAGAGAAAGTACAAGCTGGAGAGGGGCAGAGAGGATGAAAGACAGAATCCCAAGCAGGCTGGGCACCATCAGCGCAGAGCCGGATGCAGGCTTTGAACTCAGAAACTGTGAGATCATGACCTGAGCCAAGATCAAGAGTCAGACACTTAACCCACTGAGCCATTCTGGTATTCTGAATGTAACTGCATATTCAGTATTTTAGTATTAGCATATGACTCAGGCACATGATAGCAGTTAAAATTTTTGAAAAATTTGTATTTTGGAGTGAAAAATTAAGTCTTACGAAATACATTTCTGTTTAATAATTGAATAATAATGTATTCTTTTACATAAAAATCAGCATTTCTTCTTGAATACCAGAAATCATTCTCTATGTTGATTTTTCTTTTTTATAATTCACACTTCTGGCCATACTTAATTTTAAGTAACCTAACCCTTTACTATTGACTAACATGCACATTTAGTTGTCCTCATGATACTTTCAATTAACCAAAGTGTCAAATAAGCCAGGATATGCTTTTTATTGCAAAAGACAAGAACTTTAACAGGAAATCCAAGAACCAGAGTGTAATACTTCCTATGTTATCACAATTGGGAATTGATGGAATTATGCTCAATTTTGAGCCACTGAAAAGTGAACGCTTTCAGAGCTTAAAAGTGGCTTTAATAAAATAAAGTACAGACATCATAAGCACTAATACGAAGGAATCACATATGTATACAAAAGGATATATGAGAAAGAAATTTACTGGGACTTAACTACAACAAAGAGATTTTGAAGAGTCATATGGAAGAAGTTTTTGATATATTATACCTTAAAGCCTTCACTAAGGAAGATGGCAGAGCCTCTTTTGTGGAATTCTAAATGAAAAAGTAGACCAGAATTTATCTCTCAGACTTAAAACGCATGTAGTGTCAGGAACCGAACAGACGACATTTCTGTTCTGTGATTTTAGTTTTTGAAAGGTTTGTGAAATCCCAGCCCTCAGATTGCTTTCTGGTGCTTTTCTCCTGTTAAATCCCATAGGCATATTTTCCTCTCAGGCACCAGCCCACTTACAGCAAAGCAGTCATGGGAGTTGCCAACTCATCAAAAGCGGGGTCTAGTCCAGCATTAACCTAATTATATGCCGCAACCTCTTTCTTATGCATCTGGGAGTAACTCCTTGGCTTTGGGCCAGTATCTCTGGGATTTGATTTTCGAGTGGCATAACTAGTTACTTTAAAATGTTTACCTCCTGAATGCAGGAGATGGAATGTCATCGTCACAAAAGAGCAAATTCACAATGGGATCAAAAGCTTCTGCTCATGTTAGCCAGCATGGTTTTGCAAATGGCCAGAGAACCCCAGGTCTCTAGTTTCCCCGGACTCCTATTTTCTCAGTAATGATGCAGTATCTTGTTCATTATGATTCACTCTGAGATGATGAAGTCATTATGTGCCTTGCTTTTTTTCTTTCAGAGTATTGGTAAGCATTTTTTAAGGAAAATTTTATACAAACCTTTGAAATTTCTGGCAAGGAAATTAGGCAGACATCTGGAAAAGAAGCGGCATCGCTTATTGCCATCCAAAATGTATTTTTGAATTGCGTCTATGTTTTTTTTTTTTTTCAAAATACAATATACAAGGTCCCTCTTAGCCATGAGCCTTTCTTGAGCACAAGTGTCTGAATAGTCCAGGGGCTGTCTTCAGTATCTTAGCAAAACGGGTTTAAATTTGTATTCCATCCCTCCATTTCAGAGGGCTACAGTGCGGTGTAGAGCTGTCACATGTATTAAATCAATACCATTTACTGTTGGAAGGAAAATATAATCTGCACCCAATAAGTAGAAACATAAATACAGCATCACAAGGAAGTTAGTCAATAAGTGCTTTCTTCTCCATCTGTTGCTGCTGAGTTTGGCTTGTTTTCCCTTATGGTGGTTTGTAGTCTCTGTCTTCTGATATGTTCCTCTTGGTGGAGGCTTTACGAGGTGGTTTCCTGAGCTGTTATGAGAGTCTTTTCCACACTCATTGAGAGGCTGCCTTGATTGATCTTAACAGCACCTTCGAAAATTCTGGTGGAAATCTTTTCTTAGTTGAGGTTTTTAGATATTGGCTATATAACTGAATAAAGAGTTCCATATTTCAAAGTAGTGTGTTTGGAAAGGTGCCCAGAGTAAAGAAAACATTAATAGGCATAAAAAGCTAGCATATGGATACTATAAGAGGTATAATGGAAAATGTCCAAGTAAAGTAGTGGAACCTTCCAATCAAAGGGTGTGAGGGGCAGTAAGGAAAATATGTTCTCTCTTATGTTTCTGCCGAAACGTGAGGACAATACAACCTATAGAGTAAATTCAGCAGATTCTGGAAACTGCAAAAAACAACACTAGCTGCAGCTAGCTTAGTTTAAAATAACATACTATTTATGTCGTATCCAAATGCAATTATATTCTATGTTAATTGATCTATTTTACTTGTGTTGTTTGGTCTACCAAGCCCATCTTAAATTAATATAATTAGCTTATAGCAAATTGTTCACATAGAAAAAAAGGAAACACTGAGAATTATTTCCTGAGAAAGGCCAATCTGAGGGGCTCCTCGGTGGCTTAGTTGTTAAGCATCCAACTTTGGCTCAGGTCATGAGCCCCACATCGGACTCTTTGCTGACAACTCAGAGCCTGGAGCCTGCTTCAGATTCTATGTCCCCCTCTCTCTCTGCCCTTCCCCTGCTTGTACTCTGTCTCTCTCTCTCTCTCAAAAATAGGCATTACAAAATTTTAAAGACCTATAATCTACTAGTCTCCCTTATCCACAGGGGATATGTTCCAAGCGCCCTAGTGGATATCTATAACTATGGATAGTAATAAATACTATATATATTGTATTTTTCCTATACATACATACCTATGATCATGTTTACTTTATAAATTAAACACAATAGATTAATGACAATAATAAAATTGAACACATAACAATAATAAGAGTTACGTGAATGTGTGTCTCTCAAATATTTTATTGTATGATACTTACTCTTTCTCTCCTTATAATGATGTGAGATGAGGTCAAAAGCTTAGGTGATGAGAAGAAGTGCTGTGCATGGTGTAGGCCTCGTGTTAGGCAGCTATTGACCCTTGGACTCTGTGTCAGAAGGAGGAGCATCTGTTTCCAGATCATGACTGAAAGAGTGACTGAAACCGTGGCTTGGGGGAACTACTGTAAATCCTTAACACAGTCAGTTGATAATTGTCTTTCAGTTCCTATTATGCACCTAGGTATATGTGAGTCACATAAGTGGCGAAGAAGCCATGACTGCTTCTTTCTTAGGAGTTTAAAACCTAGTTAAAAACGATGGCTGGCAACATTTTCTTTGTCCACACCAAGGCAGTTATTTCAAGATTTTTGATTATAAATATTTTTTTTGTTCCCAAATTCCAAGGAACCCTTATTTGAAGTCCTGAATACAGATGTTAAAGTATTTTTACTTGATGTACAGAGCTTTTGGTAGGGGTTGCCTTGTGTTGCATAAGACTCTTTTGGTGGTAGGGCATAACACCCTAGCATCCAGCTGGATGAAAAGCAGGACCATTTGTTACTTACAACGCCAAACTAGAGAAGGCTGCCCGGCAAAGCCGAAAGGGAGTTGCACCCAGGGAAGGAGCGACAGCAAGCTGGAACTCTAAAAGGCAGTTGATGTATGGCAAGCAAAGTAGGAACAGCAAGGGTTTTCAAGTTCCCTGCAGATTGGCTAAACTGAATCACTGGGCGGCCTCTAAGGCACAGGGGCTGTCTGGGTTGTGTGTTCCTGGCGCTGGGATGGTTAGAGCCGATGCATAGGGGCTTAGAGTGTGGAAGAGCTCACCAAAGGAAGTAGTTGAATATGTACTTAATTAGCTGCTCAAGACAAAGAAGTTATTGAACTCTAGTCAGGGACTCAAAATCCGGTCAACCGGCACAAGTTAAAAAGAAGACTGTATTACATAATGATACAGATCCAGACTATAAAAATATTATTTACAATTTATTCAGCAGTTTAGTATTCATATTTGTGATACATATTTAATGAACACACATTGTGTGTTGATCCCACGATAGACAGTGAGAAGAGAAAGATGAGTAAGAGGCTTTCAGTTCAGTGAGAGACAAAACAACAATAATCTTAAAAATGTAAGAGAGTCATAACATAAGGTACTGTTGGAACACGAATGTAGCTGTCACTTTCACAGCCCAGACCGCTCACAGAAAGCTTGCAGACATAGGATGTGCAGCAAAAAAGGATGCAGAAGCAAAATATAATTTAATAAGCAGAAATATTACAAAAATGTCTAGTACAAATAAACTTTATAAGTGAGAAAAGAAAGACCTAGGAAAATCATGAGTCTTGGTTGATGTGAGAGATTATTAGCAAACAGCCAAGCATACCTTCCACACTTAGTATTCGTCTTTATTTTCTCTTGTAGGTCAACATCAATGTTGTTGAATCACAAATTGCACGTATTTGACGGTCTGGACATGATGTATAAGCATTATAATGACCTGGCCAGAAAGACTTACCATGATGAGGAATAGACTTAGAATTCCATCCTTTGGAAACGAATGGTACTCTACTATTGGACAACTGGACATCTGGGTCCTCCTCTTAGACTTGAGCTTGATGATGGCTGTAACTGGGGCAGAGCTTTGCATGAAAGCACTGAAACAAAGGCAAAGAGTACACGAAGTTGCAGTCTCAGGTAGAGATGTAAATGAGTTCTCAAAATGTTAAATGTTAAACCTGAGGAAAAGGCAGGGACCAAATTCAAGGTTTAGTGACACTTAAAGGGAGTGAGTTGGATCCTGGAATGAAGCCTAGAAATATACTTTGAACAAGGACTGTGGAGGAAAGCTGTAGTGAATGTTGGTGACTTAATCTGGGGTTAAGGATGGAGCCCTTCCGGACTCAATGTTTCAATGGTGGACATTTCACTTACAAAAATCAAGCCGTTCAGTGTGACTTTAACATAGCTCTATACTGGAGGAAATATATTGGGACACTCAATTTTTATGTAGCAGTAAGCTATATACTTTCTATGCAGCAGTAAACTATATACTTTTTATTAATATTAACAGAATTGACTATATGATATTGATCAAGAACCCACAAAGAATTAAACTTTGATAATTTAAATGAATTATTGATATTCAGAGTCAATAAAATTTATTAGGTGTAGCTTTAGAGCTCCTACTATAGGGAGGTTCATAATATAGTTTAGAAAAAAATATATAACCTGCTTATAATCTCATTGAGATATGGCAAATCAACATAGCCAAGGAAACATACAAAGGTTTCAGAGGTATGCATCATTTTCATGAAATAATTGACCTCTTGGGTTATTACTGCCCTTGCATATCACTGAAGAGATAAACCGTGGTTTTGCAATACTGGAACCCCACAGCCTTTGCCATACGACCTTTGCCAACCTGGCAACCTTTGGTAACAGGCCTCCAAACTTACCTTGTCCAATTCAAACTGAATTCATCACTATTCTCCTGTTCAGATTTCCCCTTCTTGCTTAAAATATGTCTTTTTATGGTTGGCTTATCTAAATCAGTATTGAAACAAGGTACAATTATTGAATTTTGTTTTTTGTTTCACAAGGCACACACAAAATCAAATTTTCTCATTCACCCTGATCTCTTCCACTCCACCTTCACTATCATTTTCATGGCATTGACTTGTGGACACTTGTCCTTGGAATGTTGACTAGTCACTTCACAGTTTTGTCATGGAAGCTGTTTCTGCTCTCCCGTGTTATTCTTAAACGAATAGTAAACACTTTAGTAGATTTTAGTTCATTATCTAATTGGATAACCTGTCTTCTGACAAGCCTGGCCTATTACATCTATTGTGATAACTGACACATTTGGGCTCATTTCTGTCATTTTTATTTTATATTTTTAATGTATCCCTTTTTCTGTTTCTCTTTTTCTCATATTTTACTTTTTTAACATAATGATTGCCTTTTCCTTTTAATTTTCCCCACTAGGTAGAAATTTATTGAAACTTTATCACATATAATTAACAATTTTATAAAGCTATTCACTATCTCGACCCCTTGCCAAATTATACAAGGCACTTAGAACATATAAATTGTGATCTCCCCTTTTCTTATTTACATGTCATTATTATATAAAATTTTACTTCTGTTTTTTTTAAATATACAATTAGACTATATTATTATTTTATAGAGAGAACACATATTGCAATTTGCTTACATATTTACTTATTTCTTTGCTCAATTATTCTTTTTGGCATATTAGGTCTCTTTTCCTTATGTATATCCGGTAGAAATTATTTTATTGTAGATCTGTTAAAATAAATTCTAATTTGACCATTTATTCATTTTGGTTTCTATTTTCATTTAACTTCCATATTTTTATTGTTGTTTTCAATGGTTATTTTTATTCATCCCTAAAAATTTCTTTTTTATTGGCCCAGTAATGAATGAAAAGTATGTGTATTTTCAATGATTCAGTTTCTCATTGCTTTATTTCCAGAGGGTTATTCAGATATCCAGACCACATGCTTCAGGGCAATGGATATCATAGAGGAGGGCTTTGATTTGGAAGACTATACAGGAAATGAGAGAAAAATAAGTGAGGCCTAAGGAAGTAAGACCTAAGGAAGGAAAATCTATATAGGAGACTGAGAGCAATTCAAGGACTAAATGCCTCACAAGAGGATGGGGATTTGTAAGAAAAATTTTATGAATGTTTTATACTATAATAAGGATTTTGAGTCAAGGTCACTGATATTGACACATTAAGACTTACTATTGCTACCACTTGGTTAATAACCAGATGATACTTCATAATGTTTTAAAAACAACTGGAGTTCCGTATTTTTTGTTAACCTAAGTCTACAGCTGGTAGCTCTCTCACTGTTAATACCTTTAACTTTTAAAGTCTCTTATTTGGAAAATAGACACAAAATAGTATTTTACTAAAGATAAAACAGAATTCTAGCCTCCCTGTAATACGTAGAATAAAAATGTGTTTGTATCTGTGTGTTTAAAAGTTCCTTTCCAAGGCACCTGGGTGGCTCAGTTGGTTAAGTGTCTGACTCTGGACATCGGCTTAGGTCATGATCTCAGGGATGTGAGATCTAGCACTGCACTGGGGCTCTGTGCTGACAGCCCAGAGCCTGCTTGGGTTTTCTGTCTCCCCCTCTCTCTGTGCCCTCAGCCCGCGAATGCACACACTCACTCTCTCTCAAGATAAATAAACAGTAAAAAAAAATCCTTCTCCATCTGTCTTAGACTCCTTCCAGATCCATTACATCTGGTCATCAACTTTGACCCAGAGATGGGATTTAAAAGTCACCCCACCATCTGGCATTCTTTTCAGCCTTCCTCTTGAGATGAGGTTCCAGAGAAGTTCATACGGTAAAAACAACATGCGACTCTGAGCCTACCAGTTTTTGGCTCAGCTCATTACTCAAAATGTTCCTCATAACTCATCTCTGTAGACTCCTTTATACTAAGCATGCATTAGTATTAGTATGCATATTATATACACATTATATATACTATATGCATATTAGTATGGATATAGTATTCTCTCTGCTATAATGCAAATAACAGACAGACACACACGCGCACACACACACACACACACACACACACATAATGCAAATGACTTAAAGAAAGGTACATCATTTTACTTGTCTTCTTCACTCCCTCAGTATCCAATAAGATTCAGCATGGTATTTTGCAAAGGCACATTGAATAAATAAGTCAATAACTTGATTCCCCCTTTCTGGAAATACCCCTGCCACTCCTTTCTTTTTACCTATGTTTCTTGTCCTCTGAGTCACACTTTAAGTGATAACTCCTATCCAACAACACAGGCTCCAACACTTAACTACCAAAAGATTTGTGTCTGAAATGTGCTACGTATTGGGTGTGGCAGTATATTTGCAAATATGAATATAATATTCTTCTCTTTGTAAATAAGTTGAGTGCCATGTAAATGCAGATGCATCGCATTTTATTTAATTCTACTTTTACAAAGTATAATAGATGTACGTAACTATTACTTCCCTTTAAATTGTAAAGATCACACTCTTTCTAGAAGTATAAATTGTACAGTAAGCCTAGAGACACTAAGATAATTCATTAGTTCCTAAAATCACTCACTGGCTACAAAAAAAATCCCATTATTGCTACTGTGAAGTTAGAAACAGCCACAGAAACAGCACAACTGGATTTTGAGGGGGAGTTTTGGTCAAAAACACTTAATTCAGTGACCTCAGACAACATTCTATACACTTGCTACTGTTTATCAGAATACAAATTATCTTTGACTGGAGAAGCCGAAAAAGAGAACTCCACCCCAAAAAAAGCCCACAAAACAAAACAAAAAAACAACCAAAACCCCCCAAAACAAACAAACAAACAAACTCCTCATATGACAAGATAATTTAGCTGGAGTTAAGAAAGCATCTGTTTAGGGGCGCCTGGGTGGCTCAGTCGGTTAAGGGTCCCACTTTGGCTCAGGTCATGATCTCACGGTTTGTGGGTTCGAGCCCTGTGTCGGGCCCTGTGCTGACAGCTAGCTCAGAGCCTGGAGCCTGTTTCAGATTCTGTATCTCCCTCTCTCACTAACCCTCACCTATTCATGCTGTTTCTCTCTCTCTCTCAGAGATAAAAAATAAAACATAATACAAAATTTTTAAAAAAGAAAGCATCTGTTTGGTTTCAAATCTTTATGATTAACGTGATATTTTATTTTTTCTATATAGAGCAAAATATAATTGTTTTCAGTTAAATAACATCAGGCTTTATAAAAGTGAAAGAAAAGTCTAATCTCTATTATCTCTACTTGAATTACTATCGTCACGTAAATATAAGGTTTCCTGTACATCTGTTTCATAATCCTCCTCCCAAGGATGACCAGCTAAAGAATTTAAATGTCACGATGGCTCTAAACCAGCTGCCATGCTTAAAAGAGCCCTTCCTGGAAAGAGTTTAGTGAACAGGCATGAAGAATGCCAGTCTTGGAAATAAGTTTGGAGGCACCAAAGAGTGTTTTTTTCCAGCAATTTAGCTGTCACGTATCCTCAAATTTAACACGAATCTAAAAAAGACCTTCCTCTTGATTTGTACTTGTGATATAAACATTTACATAAAACCAAGATTTGAGGGAAGTCGAGGGTTGCCATGTTGTGCATTATCCTGATGGAAAAGATTATTCTGCGTTCACAATTTATGTGCATCTTTGACACGTATTGTACTCATGTATGCTGTTCCTATAAAATAGACAACTAAGCTTTTATAGAGTAAATGATCTGTGCTTTCTTTTTAAATATTGTCCAATGTCCTCCCTTCATCCATACTTTCTTTACCCCTAAGAATATGTTAGGTACATTCACAAATACAGAACCTATGATAGATGTGTATCTGTGAAAGCAAAATTCATACTGAAAATCGGCTCATCCAAAAGCTTAATTTCCTTGACTATGGTAAAATATTTACCTGATAAAAATCATACAACTTCCGTTTAAATGGAATGTTATGTATTCAATTATGTCTTATTCTTCTTTTGTAAGATAATTGAAAACAATATAATTTAAATGAAACTAAATTTATTTTTAAAACGCTAGATCCCCTAATCTCTTCCCTTAATAACCTAGATGTATTCTAAACTGTCAATCAAGCTGGGAGTAGAGCATTAGGAGCAAAGATGTAGGTGGTAAATGCAGTGAGGTAGCCCTGAAAGTGTCATGTTTCATAGGATAACAGAGCGAAGGTTTTGGATGAATCTCAATTCGGCAAATAGAATTTATCCAATGGACCAATATTCAATAAAGTTGACAGAAAGTTATTGATGAGGCTCATGTTACATTTTTATACATTTTTCTTTGTAGAAAAGTCCAAAAATGTGATTGAATATGTCTAATTAACTTTCAAACTCTAAGAAACTACTGTATTTTAAAGATGATTGATTAGCAGTAAGAGTAGTTGTAATAACAGCTATCATGGTAGTTAGTAATTATACTATAGTAATAATAGCAATAGTTAATATTTATTAAGCACCTATTATGCCTAATACATATAGTAACCTATATGCATTAAGTAATTCACATGAATTAAGCACATGGTCCAAGATCTTAATGCTTCCGTGAGGTGGAGTTAGAATGAGAAACTAACTAGGCTAACTCCTGAGCCTGCGTTACTGGCCAGTATTCTCTATACCTCCACCTGTATCACCATTATCACACATAGGGGAGAGCACAGAGAAGATATAAACTTAAGTCTTTAGAAACAGTACATTTAAAATTATGTTTTAAAATTATCTCCTAATTACTTTTAAGTTACCATTATGTAGGTTATTGCTATTTTAAAGTGGAGAAAAGGATAAGTAAGGAAAGAGAAGTGGTTTAGGCAAAAAATAGAAACAAAGATAGTAATTTTAAAACCATTTAAATGCGCTAAATTAGCTTAACTCGAAAAGCTTCTAAATGAGAGCAATGAGGGGCGCCTGGGTGGCTTAGTCGGTTAAGCGTCCGACTTTCGCTTGGGTCATGATCTCGCGGTTCGTGGGTTCGAGCCCCGCGTCGGGCTCTGTGCTGACTGCCAGCTCAGAGCCTGGAGCCTGTTTCAGTCTGTGACTCCCTCTCTCTCTGACCCTCCCCTGCTCACGCTGTCTCTCTCTCTCTCTCCTAGAAATTAAAAAAAAAAAAAAAAAATGAGAGCAATGAAAGAAAAACAGAAAAAGAAAGAAAATGGACTGATATTCCGTTACGCAGCGACCAAGGGCAGGTGCTCTCTTTCCATCGATGCAGCACCGGAACAGACGTGTTAGTGCACGTGGCTGCCGCACTTAGGGCCCGTGCAGAGCATTGTCCGCATGCAGAGCTTCTGGAGTTGGCTGCCCGTGTGTGACATGAATCCAGAGCCCTGACCACTGCTGCCTACATTAGCTTAGGCACATTACCCATAGGTAGAGGAGGGGTTCACGTGGTAAACTGAGCCAATCAAACTTTTTCCTTCAAGAACTCCAAGAACATAGATTACAGTCAGCCAACACTGAATGCCAGCCAAATGATAAACTTTGGGGTCAAAGCCGCAGGGGTTAAAGCTGCAGGCTTTGAGTTATTTAAAGGTGACAAATAAGCAGAGGAAGCCATTTTACTGACTGAAGCAGGTAAGTGCAACACGTAGGCAGAGAGTCAGAAGAGGAGACATGTAACCTCTGAGAGACAGAGATTAAGTTCCCCTACCTCCAGCTTTCCAGGTGATGGGAAACCAGCCTCTCCTTATGTTCATTTCTCCAAGTTTCTGAATCTGGGATTATTTCACAACACCCCCTTCCATGATCTTTGTGATTCATGAATCTTTGAAAGCAAAATGATCTTGACTGGAACAAAATGAGTGTAGTATACCCATTTCTACTTTCTTTTTTCAAGACGTTAACTTGATTTAGAATGCGTGAAGAGGGTGTGAGAAATGGTAAAATCTGGTTTTATGTAAAACTGTTTGTTTCTTGTTTTTGTTTCTTGTTTGTTTTATGAAGGGACAAACAGGAGAGAACTGGCTTCCAGGAGCTAACTCCAATGAGATGCTTCCTAAACCAGGCTGCCTTGTTCAGTAGCTCAGCTTTTGATCAAAAGAACAACCAGAAAGTAGATGAAGGAATTGACAGATTCCAGCATTCACAATAGGAAAGAGTTACATTGAAATTCAGTACAAATGTATCCAAGTTATTTGATTTATTTAAAATGTATTCCATTAGGACGCCTGGGTGGCTTAGTCGGTTAAGCGTCCGACTTTCACTTAGGTCATGATCTCGCGGTTCGTGGGTTCGAGCCCCGCGTCGGGCTCTGTGCTGACTGCCGGCTCAGAGCCTGGAGCCTGTTTCAGTCTGTGACTCCCTCTCTCTCTCTGACCCTCCCCTGCTCACGCTGTCTCTCTCTCTTTCCTAGAAATAAATAAAACATTTTTAAAAAATAAAATAAAATATATTCCATTAAGGTAGAGGGTTTTTTTTTTTTTTTTTTACTATTAGGGTTAAATTGGTGACATCACAAAAATAATGATACTTTTGTCATTCAGTTCCGCAAAGAAAATAAATTATATTAAATTTTTGACTCATTCAACTAACATTTATTTCAGTGTCTAACCTCTGTCTGATGCCAGGGAATAAGATAGATCCCCAGCATAAACTAGCTTTCCAATTTAGAGGAGAGAATACTGATTTTGAAGTACAAAAACATATTAAACTTTTAAATGATGTTTTAAAACTTAATAATGACTTATTAACATTTTCCAAAAATTAAGAATTCTAAGCAAAGTGCAATATGCTATCTGCTTAACTGATAATGAATTTATCTTTATTAAAACTTATTTGTGAAATACACTACTGATGAACATTAGATTAAAACCAAATCTGCCAAATGATTTAATCAAGTGCTTAATGAAATAATTAAGTTTCAATTATGTCATAAAAATTCTATCAGTCAAAAGTAATTTATAACACATTATTCTCCCATGGCTTCTTGCGGGTTAGTTGACTTCTAAAATGCATAATTTAAAACGCTTTCTCGAAACTGATGAATTGTATGTAAAGTCATGTTGTGTAAATTAAGTTGTGTTATTTACCATGAGAGAGTAATTACTTAGACATTAACAATAATAACAAACATTAATTCATGTTTGTTAAAAATGGGACATGATATCCCCTTTATTAACCTTCCATATTTTCTAACATCAGGAACTTGAACTTGAACTTATGTGTGAAGCGATACCCTTCCCACATGTTCTCAGTTGGTACATTTACCTGAGGTTCACTTGTCAACACTCAACTATACTATTGTTCTTAACCTTAGTTAGACTTGAGGATTCAATGTAAAATTTGCAATCTAGAAAATAATTTTTTAATGTTTTATTTATTTCTGAGAGAGAGAGACTGTGAGCAGGGGAGGGTCAGAGAGAGAGGGAGACACAGAATCTGAAGCAGGCTCCAGGCTGTGAGCGGTCAGCACAGAGACGGATGCAGGGCTCAAGCCCACGAACTCATGAGATCATGACCTGAGTCGGAAACAGAAGCTTAACTGACTGAGCCACCCAGGTAAAAAAATAATTTTTAAAAAATTGAAATCATATTTTAAAACATTCCTAAAAAGAAAATTCCAGTCTTAAAGATTGTCTTTGTGATATATTTCTCCAAATATTAAAGGAATAAATGATACAAAATTTATACAAATTATTTTAGAGAATAGAAAAAGAAGAAATACTTCTCAGTTCATTTGTTGAAACCAGCATAATCATCATACCACTATGTAGTATGAGCATTACAAGAATGAAAAACTATTACATGTCTCATGTACATAGACATAAAAAAATATGAACAAAATATTCAAAATATATCAGTGTTTTATCTGTATATATATAAATACACACATATGTAACACCATGCCTACGTTGGAATTATTAGAAATTAATTATTATTCCCCAAGTAATCAATGCAATTTATCACATTAATAATAAGGGACAAGAAGCATATAACCATCACCAGAGTCAGTAAATGCATTTGGTTAAATCCAACAACCATTTATGATAAACATTCTAAAAAAATTAGGAATTGGAACGATCTCCCCTAATGTCATACAGGATTACCTACCAAAAAGTCTGCAGCTATCATACTAAAAGGTAGTGTATGTAATACTTTCTCTTTAAGATTAGAGGAAAGGTAAGGCTATTGACTTTCATCGCTTTTCAGTTTTGTTCTGAAGGGCCTAGCCAGTGCAGTACAAGAGAGGGTAATAAACATTAGACAGAAAGAAGTAAAATTATATTTATCACTGGTGATATAAGCATGTCTAGAAAATGTATGAAAGGGTTAGTGTTAATAAGGGAATTTAGAAAGGTCATTTAATGCATCGGCAATGTTTCTATGTACTAGCAACAAACAACTGGAAAAATTATTAAGTACCACTTGCAATATTATTAAAATCAAATGTGTTAGATCTTTTCTTAGAGAAAGTGTTAGTTTTTTGCTGAAAATCTTTTAAAAGACCTCAATAAAGAATGAGATTTTCTCACCAATGGTTTGGAAAACTCAATATTGCTCTCCTAAATTGATCTATAGCTTCAATGCAATAACAATTTAAATTTCAGTATGCTTTCTTTTTGTGGTAATAGAGAAACCTCTATAAACCCGTGTGGAAATACAAATGACTTAGATTAGGCAATAGAAAATTTAAAAAAGAAAAGCAAATTTGAAAAACATACATAACAAGATTTCATGCTTATACTAAAGATACAATAATAAAGACAGTGGGCATTGGTGCAAATCTAGATTCTTGATGTACGATCACAGCACTATTATAATTTAGAGGGGACAGGAGGGTCTTTTCAATAAATGCTCCTAAAACAATTGATTATCTATTTTAAAAAACAAAACCCCTGGATCTCTACCTCATACCATGTTTCAAATGTGAAAAGTTAAAATGTAAATAAATATTTTTTGAACACAAAATAGAACAACTTCATGACCTTATGGTACGTAAGTAAACATAGAATACCAAAAAGTACACTTTGCAAGCCACTGATACATGCAACAGCATATAAAACAAATAACAAGAAAAAAACCCTCCATTCTTAGTAATCAAACTATTTCACAATTTAGCTATGGGCATCTGCATTTGAATTATTCATTAGGATTAATGTGTATTTTTCTTACATGTGGGTGGTCTAAAACATACCCCACAGTTCAGAGTGAAAATTTCAGGTTTTGTTGTGAGTTATAGAAACCATTCACTCTAATAAATAAACTCCATTTTAAGGCCACAGGATAGAGAGTATGGGGAATTTAGAATGTACAAAGTGATATCCCTTACCTACCCTAATAGACTGTTGTAAACACTTGTTACATTTATTTGCATAACTTAGTGCATATGCACACATTGTATCTACCTGAGAAAAAGTTGAAACATGCTATATATTTAATTTATATAGAAGAGACAAATTAGAAATTGAAAAGTTTAGGAGCATATTTCATGATACAGCAAATGGTCGTTATCAAGTCATCACCCAAATACATCATTATGAATGAGCAACAGGTTCAGTTCAAATTTAGACTGAAGGAGCAACACTTTTATGTCGGAGACTGATAGTTATATATCCCAATATATACTCTTCTCTTATTTTTCTAACGAAACCTGATTAAAATGCACAGCTTTCCTTGAAGGTTGGTATGGCTATGGGACTAAATTCTGGCTAATGGATTAGACCCTACAATTGTGGAGGACTGAGTCACACAGAACTTGGTGGAGCTGACATTCCAGCCCATCGTATTCCTTTCTGGTGGGTAACTTCTTCATTCTCAAGGAGTGAATCTTTACTATGTGTTAAGAACTGTCCTTCTTTGTTTATGTGTACGCTCTAGTTTAACCCCTAAAATGATCCTTAGAGATGAGCACCACAATTATCTTCATTTTAACAACAAAGTGAAATTGAGGTTTTAGGAGATAGCTAGTGGAGACGCATGGATTTGAATACAAGCTGTGGCTATTAATGTAATTTTGTTCCATATGCTTTTAATATTCCTTAATGTTTTATTTTTTGCATGCACTAATAACATTGTCACTAAGTATTTGTATTTGGGTTTTCTCAACCTGCTTACAAGAGGTTTCCAAAGACGTGTCTGCTTCCCTTGGTGCTCAGTTACCTTTATGATTTTCCTCTTAAAAAAAAACCAAATGCTCTTTTCGTTCAGTTTACTCTTACTGTTTCTAATATTTCATTTGGTGTGTTTCTGAAAGATATCCTGAACAAATACTTTCAGTGCCTCAGCAGTGGGCATGGTTTTGAGATGATTCCATAGAGGCAGTTGTTCAGTGTGAGGTGGGGAGGAAGGAAGAACGAGAAGAGGAATTAATGCCTAAGATCATGGCAATAGGTAATTACCTGTGCTTTTATTGTTAAGGATGGCCAAAACCCTCCATTCTTTATATGAAAAGAGTTCTTCATATCCTTTTATGACTTTGAATCTCTTCAAGTAAATCTAAGGAGTAAAATTCATTGAATTCGGAGATTGTGGATTTCTGGGTTCATGAATTTGTTGTCTCACTGCTCCTGGCAGCAACCCATTCTGTACAGCAGATGGCATGGTCGGCTCTAGCTGCAGAAACACGAGTCGTCAAAACTAATATTCATGATGAAGACAATGGCACTCATTACTAATGTGTCATATTTGAATAAAACACATGGGAAGTGGCCACATAATTAAATTTTTCTTTTGCCTTAACACACACGTATTTAATAGAGTACTTGTATATGCCAAATTGAAGTATATTCATACATACACACTTGGTTGTATAAGCCCTTTAAAATACTTAGCCTTGGAATTAATTATTGTAGTAAATGCTCCTTGTGCTCATAAAAGTTAACACGACTGAGAAGCAATAATCAAGAAGTTACAGACATTTTACCAGAGGAAAAACTATATGATAATGTAAGTCATAAAAAGAGGCAAGTGATCACTATGAAAATGTTGGTATGTTTGGCAAAACCACAGTGTGACACTCCTGTATCACTACTCCTGAAACTCATCTGAACGCTTAGGTGCTTCTAGGACCTCCTCGGATGAAGTATTGGTTATTTATTAAGAGCATGACTAGCATCACTAAATCTTAGCTCCAATATTTAGCTGATGTGTGTCACATGGAATAAGTTATTTATCGCTGTTTCCTTAACTGGAAAATGGAGATGATAATAATTTTACTACCTTGATGGAATTGTTCTAAGCAATCAGAGACTTAGTACATATAAGATTTAGAATACACAAACATCCAATAAGTATTAGCTGTTAGTAGTTATAGTAGATATGGTAATAACGGCAGCAACAGTGATATGGATTCTGGAGATAATAAAAAGGAAGCAACAATAAGTTTTAAACAAGAAATTTTAGGAAAGGGAGAGGCTCTATTTTTACATGGGAAATCATGTCCAATATATTTGGTTTTAACTGTGTTGTTAGAAATGATCATCTATGATCTCATTTTTCAAAACGCTGATCAAATTTTGGAAGCAGTGCACTCTCCAGGGAACCATAGAGTTCTGTTGTCTAGGTCTGTCTTGTTGTCTCTACTTCTCATGCTGAAATATTTTCTACTGAGTTGGTGATATCAAGGAAAGCCTCTCAAAAATCACCACATGCTTTGTCAGTGAATAACAGTAATACCACAAACACTGTCTGAAATACCAGTTGTGAACATAGCACATGTTAAAATGATTCCTTACTGCAACAATATTAATTGAGGAAATCTTTGAAATGGGGATTTAAGAGAAATATAGTACTATCTCTGGTATATTTATTAATGAGGTATTTTTAAGGCAAATGAAGAATTCTATATAAAATACTTCAATTTGCATGAAATTATAATAAAATATTGCCTCCTCTGCAACAAACAATTTTTTTTTACCTTTGCAATGTTTCGCATGTAGAATAATCCCTTTAAAAAATGAAAGAATTTGATATCTGCATGATTGCTTATATCTTTCTAGTTGGTAAGACACTCAAACACCCTACCAATAATTGTGTAATGAAATCGGAATATGGTGTTATTAGAATCAATAATAAAAACATACTTTTTTCAGATAATTTCCTTATGGGGATTGGATAAGGTAGGTATATAGAAGAACCTCACCTAAATGTAGCATGATGTAGAAAAATAGGAGTTAGATTAACTTACATTACCTCCATTAATCCTGATACGTGCCACAAAGTGATGGCCAAAAGCAAAATCTATCTTTGGGCATATAAATACTTATTCCATGTAGTAAATGGAGAAAGGAGTTTCTACAAGGCCATGACAATATCAGTAAACTCGAAATGATTATTATCCAGAGTATATCTAGAAAAAGACCAAACTTTGTGTTTACCTACAAAATTAATTCTAGAACTCATTGAAAATTCAGTCTAGACTTTATTTGAACATACAAACATTATAGTCTTTCTTTGATTATTTACAGTGAATAACATATTTGAATTTTGCCTTGCATGAGAAACACAAAACTTTTATGTGTAACTTACTATGACAAAAAATGTACATATATATTTCCCCCAATTAAAGAATGATTTATCATAACTTCTAAATCTTTCATGATAGATACTATTTTAAAAAACAATATGAAAAAAGGATTGTGTAAGAATACCTAACTTCAGTTTTAATAAGAAGTCAAAGTCCAGGTTATGAAGCACCAAATCTCACAGTCCAAATCATCGGTTGCATGACAGTGAATGTCAACTTTTGGAACCAGTGTTCAACTTTGGCAATGACCTTCAACCTCAATGGTTGTAGTTGGGAGTAAGTAGAATAATGTGTATTGCTTACCACTGTGACTCATGTTTCTCTATAAATTTCTGATAAAAAAGAATTTACTTAAGAACTGTTTATGGGAGAATGAATGAATGAATCAATCAATCAATCAATCAACCAATGAATTGATGTTATTACACAAAGCTGTGAATACAAGATGTGGCTCATTAATGTCTATCTTCAAGGCTGCCTAGTAAAATATAATTTTTTGAGTTTGTCTTAATTTGCGAGACATTATTTTGTGCTCAGCAAAAAGATTGCAAATACTTTTAGCAGATAACTTGCTTTGTGACTTTAAATTTCATCTGGATGCTCATATTGGTTAATTCAGCTTTTCACAATATAAAGTTGGGAGAAAAAATATATATATATAGGAAGAAAAAGTATCCTGTGAAAAGAGCAGCAAGAAAATCTGCTTGTAGCTTCTGCTCACATCCAAGAATCTGGAAGGCAAGAAAGGCCCTTTCTTATTTTTTTACCAAACCATACTCTCCAGAAATGTAATGGACATTAAATGAATTCATTTGAAAGTATGCAAGAATATGGCTAATTATTTAGACATTTGTTCCTCTTCACTATTTTTTGAAAGTCCTGAAAACTTACCTTTTTGGTGGTTTGGGTGGGAGAAGTTTCTTTGATCCTTTCCTCTTTTAGAAATAGATTATCAGAAGGGCACCTGGGTGGCTCTGTTGGTTGAGCATCCAACTTCGGCTCAGGTCATGATCTCATAGTTTGTGGGTTTGAGTCCCGTGTCGGGCTCTGTGCTGACAGCTAGCTCAGAGCCTGGAAGCTGGTTTGGATTCTGTGTCTCCTTCTCTCTCTGCCCCTCCCTTGCTTGCTCTCTGTCCCTCAAAAATAAATAAATGTAAAAAAAATTTTTTTAAAGGACTATCCCATAACCAGGCAACTCTCAACCAGTGACTATTTTAAAGTCTTAGTTTCAATGGCATTCTTAAGTAAGGAAAACAAATTGAAATTAAAATAATGGTTATAAACTTTTTAAAATCTACTTTCCCAGTAATGTCTGAGAATATTTGAGTATGCTACAGATCCTTAGACAAATCAGAAGTTGCACTTCTATCCCTGATATTTAAAAAGAGGCTATAATAAAATTAGTATAAGTTTCCTGAGGAATTTTTTCCGTGGTGTTCTACCTTTATCGTGAATCTCTTCTAATGATCTCCTAAATCCAAAATTGGTAACTTATTTTTTTTTCTTCTAGAAAGCCCTTGCACCCTCCCTTCTCTGATTCCTTTTTGTTCCCTTTTCACTTCTTATTTTTCTTTCTTTTGTAAAATAAAAATAATAATACATGGTTCTGTTCCCTGTCCTATGTTTTCTTTATTTCGCATATCACATTTATCCATGCTTTAAAAATTAATTAGCTTACATATCTTACTTTGTGTGAATGTACTATAACTGTCTTGGAATTAATACTGTAATTGTGCTTTATTATTTTAAATATGCAGAAAAGCAACTGAAAAGTCTGCTTTGCGAAGCTTCCTAGAAAGGTTATTAAAAGACCATGAAGGCTAAGAAGTTTCACTGAAACAGGCAGATTTTCTTCCAGAAAGGGTGCATCAGATTAAATCTCTACTAGAAACATATTAGAATACCCACTTTGCTATGTATTTCTATTTTTAAATTTTTCTAATTTTCTTGGTATTCTTTGAGTATTGGTGATACGGTACATTCGCGTACAGTTCTTGGTCATTTGTGTTTCTTTAGTTAACTGTCTTATCTCTTGCTTAGCAATATTTATCATCATTATTATCATTATTATTATTTTAAAGTTTATTTATTTATTTTTGAGAAAAAGAGAGCATGCAGGAGAGACAGAGAGAGAGAAAGAGAATCCCAAGCAGGCTCTGAAAAGTCATACGGATACTGACATGGAGCTTGAACTCACAGTGAGATTATGACCTGAGCCGAAATTAAGGGTTGGATGCTTAACCAACTTAGCCACACAGGTGCTCCAACATTTATTATTTTTGATTTGAGCTTTCTGATACAGGATATTCTAAAATTTGTGTGCAGAAATGCTTTGTCTCTTTAAAAAGTTTCCATTCCTTTTTAGAATAAGATGTCCTTGCCATCTCTAGAGCCATTAAAGATTCATCTATTTATTTTATCCATTGTCGCTTTTTATTGTAACTTTTAAGCCTGAGATTTTAGCATAATACACATATATCATGTAACTACACACACACACACACACACACACACACACACACACATATTGTGAAGCATTCCACTTGATTTTTTCACCCCAAGTAGACAGACACTTTAGTGCTATTTAGTGAATATTCAACTGATTCGCTGTTGGTATGTAGCAATTCCCACTCAGCTTTCTCTGTCTCTCAGTCTCATACACATGGGACACCCCCCTCCGCACACACACACACACACACACACACACACACACACCCTTCCCACACAGTATTTTCTGTCTCCTTGGTTTAACTTGTGGATTTTTTAACAAAATGTCACCTTTCACTGTTTTATTCATTGTTACCTTACCATATGCATTTTCCTATAGAATAAGTTACTGTTCATTGTTCTTCTTTTGCAGGCTATTACTTCACTGCACCTTGTATTTGTGAGGATTCTGTAGTTGCAAAATGGAGGAATCAAATCAAGAAAGGGATTTTTTTTTTAAATTATTTCTGAGAGAGAGAGAGAGAGGCAGCTTGAGCAGGGGAGCATCAGAGAGAGAGGGAGACACAGACTGAAACAGGCTCCAGGCTCTGAGCTGTCGGCACAGAGCCTGATGCGGGCTCGAACCCACGAACCGCAAGATCATGACCTGAGCCGAAGCCGGTCGCTTAACTGACTGAGCCACCTAAGCGCCCCAAGAAAGAAGGGATTTATTGGTGCTTTTATCAAGTAATCTCATTTTTAGGCAGTGTCCTCGGGTACTCACCGTCATCTCTCTCCTGGATTTCTCCTTGTAAGTCGGCCTCATGTTCCTGCTTCTCCAGATGAACTTCCTTCACACCCTGGGAATAACGGCCTCTGACAGATACAAGCTTACATCAGTCCAGGCAGCATTCCTAGAAAAGAGAAATATTTTCTCCTTCCCAGTGTTTTTGTATAAAAGCTCAAAATTTTATCAAATCTCTGCCAATAATGTGGTTGAAGGATAAGGTACTTTACTGGCCAAGCCTGAGTTGAATTCTCACTTTTAAAATTCAGAACAGAGTTCAGTAATTGGGACCCCTATTAAAGCCACATGAATGAGGAAGCCAGATTTCTAAAATAAATCTGGATGTTACTTCCAGAACAAATGAAGAAGGAGATATCTAGCAAAATAAAAATAGGAGACGTTATACACAACTATAGGACTGAATATATAGAAATTTTCAATCTCCAGCTTAATAAGCTTTTTACTTTATTTTGTGCAAATTTTACTATTTTAATGGAATAATTTTGAATTCGTGGAGTAGAAAGCTAGAATAATAATCTAAGAAATAATTTTGCTTCATCTGAGCATTTATTCATTTTTGCTTTTCTGGTGAGATTTGGAAAACTTATATACAATCATCATACCTCTAGAAGAACATCTTTCCCTTATGTTGTGCACCTTAACGAATTTTAAGAGTTAATTCAGTTGAATTGCTAAATAGTCATAAAATCACAAAAACTGGTTAAACTTAATATTACCAAAAGGTAATACAATAAAAAATAGAAATCTACAACTGTATGTATAGTATACACCTTGGCAGATTACTATATTGTCCCTCTGTGCATAAAGACATCTGCAGATGATGTTTCTAACTTCACCATAAGTTTCTTTGTAAATGGAACCTCATATATTCAGCTCCCTGGAATTTTAAATGGTCAGTTTTTAATTGGATATTATTAGACCATGGCTGAAAGTGAATCTTAGGTTTTCTGTATACTAGCGTAAATTTAATTTCTGTAGAACTTGGACATGACTCTACCTTATTTAAAATAATTTAAACATTCAGATTTAAAAGAATAAATCATAGTTTTAATTATATCTTCTGCTTAGAATTGCAAAATCTCACTCACAATTATCTAGGACCTATATAATTCTAACTTTTACATAATGGAAGCTAGGATGCATATATGCAAAAATATAAAGTAATTTTCAAAATAGCTGCAATGATCTTTTACTTTCTTTAAAATTTCTCACTTTTTTACTGACTTTCAGTTTGTTAACTACAAAAGTGGTCTCATGATTTCACTTGCTATGTGTAATAACACTAAGTGAGAGATGAGATTATGATGATAGTAAGGAGGTGACCCAATTAAATCTCATTATCAGATTCTGTTCTTTTTAAAGCTCATCCCTTTATATCTTTTCCCCTGTAATTTCCCCAGAGATTTCACTCTGGAGTCCACAGGATTTGAAGATGCTCAACTTCCTCTCCTTTGATGCTCATCGAGAATCTTGTTTTTTTAAGCTGTCAAGGAAATAAAAACTCCTATCTACTCTCCCAAATGCACTTCCTTTAGACAAGGCTCTTAATGAAATCCAGAATTTAAAGCCACAGTAGCATGAGCCGCTAGGGCATGGTTATAAGAAGCATCAGAGCTGTTTTTAATATCAAAGTGCTACCACGTAGAAGAGGGGATTAAAATAATGTTGAGCTGCTTCTCAGAGAATACACTGAACTAGTGGATGAGAGGAGCATAGCCTATACAAGGAAAATGTTCTCTAACAATTAGAGTTGTTCCTGACTCAACTCATTGCTAATTTATTGGCTATTTTCTAGAGGGATCCACAGGGAAGGAGTTGGATTGAAAAGTCTCCAAGCCCACTTTAGTTCTGAGATTCTGGTGACAAAGTCTGAAGTAAATCCAAAGAAAACCTTAAATTTCTTCTTTAAAACCATTCTGTGTAGCACAGGTCCAAATATTTTATTAATTCTTACTGTCTAATGATATAGATTATTAAGCCAAAACTCTGACAAGATTAAATATTATTTAAAAATATTATACATTATTCTGATCATGTATAAGTCCTTTTGTAAAATTGGCTCTTTTGAGATAGCTAATGAGTTTATTTGGCTTTTTTTAGTGTTTATTTATTTTTGACAGAATGCATGTACATGAATGGGGAGGGGCAGAGAGAGAGGGAGACAGAGAATCCTAAACAGGCTCTGTACTGACAGCAAAGAGCCCAATGCAGGGCTTGAATTCACAGACCCTGAGATCATGACCTGAGCCAAAGTTGGACGCCTAACCGACTGAGCCACCCAGGTGCCCCAATATAGCTAATCAGTTTCAGTTTACAATGCTGACTTGTTTCATTCTGTTTTCTTCTAAAAACAATAAGGATAAGACATCATAAAAGACTTTAGAGAAGAGGTAGGATATTTCATGTTTCGGTGATGTTATAAGCACTACCCTAGAATACACATTATAAAGCCACTTTAACAAACAAAAACCACTTACACTGTTAACAACTGAAAAGATAGAGGGAAAAGATGAAAATATGGACAAAGAGCCTAGTTTTATAACTTCTTAAGAAAGCCCAATATCAGAAATTACAGCACCCAAATGCACCTTCTTTTATTTTATTTCTCAAATTTCCTTTATACAGCTTCAACATTCTTTACAGTTTTCTTCCATGCTAAAAAGAGAAAAAGAAAACAATGCAAAGTATTTTCACAAAATTGTGACTTCACATTTTAGAAGCGGGACTTGAAGATTACGTACTGGTTAACTGACTATAGATGAGTGATTTTTATTACTCTCTTTTGTTAACAGATAAATAATCTTGTCACCAGAAGCATCTTCAAATATATGAAAGGAAGCATATCCAAAGAAGTAAGCAGTTTCTTTTGATGCTCTCTTGATAGACAAGTTGGACTATGCTGTATAATCACTCACTATTCAGACCAGGTCAGAAAAATTAATTCCACGTCTGGCTTCATCTGTTCATTTGCAAACCAAAAGAAATTAGCTAAAAAAAAAAAAGAAAAGAAAAGAAAAAAGAAAATACCATCTTCACCTATTGACCTTAAGTCCTCTCTGAGAATTTAATAGTTTCAAAATTTATAAAGAAAGGAAAGATTAAGTTAGAATGTAAATGATATTGTCACATTTGGGTTTTTCTTCATCTTGTAATTATTTGGAGACTTTAGTGGAGAAAGTCAAGAGAGAAACATAATTTGCTATGTTGTGGAACTGAATATTGGAAATGCATGGAAGTATGGTAGAATAATCCTGTGTAGAGGATAAAGATATTTTGGTCTTAGGCTTTACTGTGAAACAGCTAACCATGTGACCTTGGTAAGTCATGTCATTTAGTGATTAAATTGTACAATTTGTAAAATCAAAGATTTACTAGATGCATTATTTCAAGTGATTTTTACCCCCCAAATTTTGAGGCATCTATGAAAGTGCACCACCCTGATTTTCTTCAGAACTTTTTCCGAAGAACATAATTAGCTGATGGCCCTCAGCTGCTGCACCTTTCGACTCTGATAGGGTGTTTATGCCAAGGTTGCTTTCTTCCTGGGCTGCTTCCAATGCCTAACAGTGGGAGGACAAGAATTGTGTCATTTGAGCCTCGTGTGGGTCATTTCGTTCCTCCATCAGTTAGTCTTTGCTCATAATCTCTCCATCAGGTTAATGGGATTTTCTCAGAGTTGCAAGATTGTTTCAGGCTGTTACCACTCTATCTTTTCCCCTTCCCTCTCTTTCTTCACTGGTATCAGATCAACATGTGGTCTGGAGTGCACCCATGTGGCAGCAATGAAAATGTACTTCCCGGACCTCCAACAGCTGGGGGAATAATTGACCAAGGGCTCCATCTGCTGTGCTCTGACAACCATTGCCAAGTTTACAAAGAGACTATGCTTTCCCTGGGATGCTTCCCATCAGTGACTGAGGGATGGGCCCATTCCTGGAAGGCGGAACACTCCTCTGAAGGCCAACTTTAGCTTGAGAACTCCCCAGACAGAAACTTGCTGACCCCTACCTTAGATTCCACAGCCGTCTGAGATGCTTCCACTCAACCTTCCCCCTTGTCTCCCTTTAGTATAGGACTTGCATTATGGTTAGAAGACTCTCCCGGTCTTCTCCAGGCACCGCCCATTTCCTTTCACACAGGCATTTGTTATAAAATGCTGTTGTTTTTAATTCCATCTTAACATCTGCTTCCCCAAGGATTTGGATATCACATCCCATCTATTAGTCCCGCTCCATCTAACTTTTATCCTTTACCGATATTTTCTCCAGTCAGCATCTTACACTCTTAGTTCCATGCTGGCATATGATTTCTTGAGGTCCGCAACTGGCACAAGTCCTTCTTTCTTTGAAAGAAATGCAACAGGAAAAGGCCAATACTGGAAGTAATAGAATGGACTTCTGATTGAAGTGAGATTTGGGGGCCAAGGATTGCCTTGCTTACTGCCATACACCCCAGCTTTGCCTCCAGTGGGAGCTCCTGAATCATCTTTGAGAACTGTTTCAGGATGCGGGAAGACAGTTTAGAAATTCGTGAACAAGATATCTCAACACATTAAATTGTATAATTTTGAAACATCTAAGTGTTTCACTTGGAGTCCATACAGAGCTTTTCTAGGGCTCCCCCAAAGGTGAAGTTTTACCACCAGAGCCAAGCCACGATAGATGTGTTCCCTGGCAGCAGCCACAAAAATTGGGGCACCAGACAAGGTTTAACCTCCTTTCTAGGAGCCACAGGCAACCTGGAGCTAAGCAGAGGGAGAGAACAAAGATGGCATCCACCACTCTCTGTTCCCTCAAAGCAGCCCCTCAGGCCAAGGATTCTGGCTAAGAAGATAGGCCTGTTTCACAGAAAGACTGGTAAGTATTTTAATCAGCTGTGGTCTAATGCCCCGGGGTCAGCTTGAAGGGATTTGAGCAGAGACCCCTTCATCTTAACAATTTCATGTTTGTTCCTATTTCCATGAGAATCATTATGTTGACTGACTAACATGATTCTCCTTTGGTTACTGAGTACCTGAGACTTACATTGTGCTAATTCCTATTATAAAGAAAACAAAACAATTTATTTGCTCATCTGTTGCTGTGATGTCCAGGTGTGTGTGTGAGGGGGTGACTGGAGCTGAGGGAAGAAATGCTGCTAAATTAGACAGCTGAAAACAGCAATATTGTGTAGAAGTGTGCACCAAATAGATCAGGGTGTGTATATATATTAAATCAGCACCGAAAGAAAACTGTCCCATTAATGCAATCACTAGGGATTTTAGTAAAACGATAGCAACATAACAGAGCCTGACACTAACAGACTTTCAGGTTCTTTCAATAATAAGGATCCGAAGTTCTAGTCCTTTCACAGATCCAAGCAGTTTTTAAATAGTTTTCTTTCCAGTTTGATCCAGAATGCAAATTGCTCAGGCCCATTCACTATTGTAAGCATTAAAAGGGCAGTTTGTTCACATTATTCTGATATGTCATCACTTTTTGGGGCTCATTAGAAAGGGAAACATGGTTGATACCTGTGAGTTATAGTCAACTCAGCAGGCATTTAAAACATTAAAGGTATGGGTTCCCCTTCAAAAGGGAAGAAGCTGTGTGAGCAGTAACTTTTTATGTCTAGAGTAAATAGGAATTATTGTCCTTTGCGGTAGTCAATTAATCACCTGGAGTTTTACATATGATCCTGGCTAGGTCAGAAAGCTTTATTCATATTAGTCATTCTTTTTTTTCCAACTATTTTAGCTTTGAGCTATTATTATGCTATTAATTTCTTGGCATTCATTTTGGCTATTTTAGGACAATGTTTATATTTCATTGCCAACATAGATACTATTCTGCTTCCTCCTCCAGGAAGTTTTTTTTCTGGCTGCAGACTGTCTTCCCTGCTCAGAGTTTAACTAACTTGCTTTCTATACTGTTAATTTGTCACTTTCTACCTTGAACTGTAATATCTTTTGTCTACGTATGTATTAGGTACACAAAGGTTTTAACCTACCTGAAAGGCACTTAACTGAAATCTCTTTATATCCCCCAATTCTTCAAGAGTCTTTCATTCATTTACTTTATGTTTTTATTATTGAAAGGTAGTTGACATAGAATATTTTCTTAGTTTCAGGTATACACCATAGTGATTCAACATTTATACACATTATGAAATGATTACCGTTCATTCCCTATCTCCTGAAAGTTTTGCAACATGACTTTCCTGAAGACATAACATGATTTTTTTTGACATAAATATCTCACTCTGTATTTTAACTTGTGGTATTTTCTGATAATGCAAATAAGAGACTGAATGCAATTGAAAATTCCCAGACTTGATTACACCGTAATTTATAAGTCAGATACTGCAGACATTAGAGATGAAAATCAATTACTATGCATTTATATGTAGTCTTTTCTGAATAAGTGTATTTCATGTACATCAAAAATGATTTATCATCTGGATAAAAACCTATCTGGAAACCAACCTGGCATTCAGACTGCCACCTGCACATTCATTGATCTAATTGTCAGGTTCCTAAACTATAAAACTAATGAATTTGCAATGTCAAGAAACATGGAGACCAACAACTCCTCAATTTCATATCTTAAAAAATCATCTCTCGTGATCTTCTGTTATTTTGCGCCTACGTTGAACCAATATTTATTGAGTACATACAATAAGTAATTTTGGAAATACGCAGGATTCCAAGGTGGAAAAAAATTAAAGTTCACATTTTTTTAATGTGCATGCACGTGTGCATATACATATAGGTTGGAGCAGGAGCTAATAGTGAATATGTCAGATGTCAAGTTGTTTATAAACAAACAAACAAAAATAAAGAAAAGAGACTTAAATGAAGTAAACCATTTGGGTATTGAAGGCAACAAAGCTCCAGGAGTATAAGCAGCAAGTACAAAAATGTTAACAGCAGATCTTGTTTGGCCTGACTAGGGCATAGTAGGTGACCTGATAGAGTGAACACTATCTGAGCAAGAAGTGTGGCAGAGGTGGCCACGGGTCTGATTATAGGATCTTACAAGACACATAAAGAATTACAGATTATATTCTGATTATGATAAACCCGTGAAAGGTTGGAGCCACTGGAGATATGATTTGACTTATGCAATGCGCGTAATGGTTAAAATAGACTGTCATAATTCCTGGACTGATAAAACGTGATTTTACACTGTTAGGTGTTTAAAACATTAAATATGTGGGCTCTGTTTTCAAAAAATCATATATGTAATTAAATCATATACTAGGACTTTGAATCTTAAGGATTAGCTTCTACATACAAAACGGTTCATGTGTTAATTATTGTTATTGTCTTCTTTTAAATGCTGGTGACTCTGGATCTGAGTATTGTGGAGCTTCAGGAGGGTCTGGTGACCTCAAGACCAAGAGGGTGGGACTAGTAGCGAATGCTTAGGTTCTTAGCAATTTGGTAGCTCTCTCGGAACCATTCACATGGCGTAACGCAGCTACGTTTTCACAGGCAAACTTCTTCAGTCTCTTATAGGGAATTAAAAACTCTGAAAAGCAAGCATTCTCCCCAGGGAAGACACATTACTGCCAAAGGCAATTTCCACTACCCAATAAATAGAAATAAAAAAACTAGAGGATGTAATTCGACTCTGTTGGACCAGTCATCGCATTCTCAAACAGTGAGCCATGGCACAAGACTCACTCCTCTGCATTAGAACCCTATCCCAGTGATGTGGGAGAAAACTTGCAGGAAGACGTTCACATCAAAAATCTCTTCTCCAGAACGGGCACCTTCCTACACTGTTGGTGGGAATGTAAACTGGTACAGCCCCTCTGGAAAACAGTGTGGAGGTTCCTCAGAAACTAACAATAGAACTCCCCTAGGACCCAGCAATAGCACTGCTAGGAATTTACCCAAGGGATACAGAAATGCTGAGGCATAGTAGCACATGTACCCCAATGTTCATAGCAGCACTCTCCACAATAGCTAAAACATGGGAAAGAGCCTAAGTGTCCATCAACAGATGAATGGATCAAGAAGATGTGGTTTATCTATACCATGGAATACTACATGGCAATGAGAAACAATGAAATCTGGCCATGTGTAGCAACATGGATGGACCTTGAGGGTGTTATGCTGAGCGAAATAAGTCAGGCAGAGAAGGACAAATATCATATGTGTGCACGTATAGGAGGATTAGGAGGAACTTAACAGAGGACCAAGGGGGAGAAGAAGGGTGGAAATGGTGGGGGGAAAGGGAGAGAGGCAAACCATGAGAGACTCTTGAATGCTGACAAAAACTGAGGACTGATGGATGTGGGGGGGAGAGGGATGGGCATGGAGGAGGACACTTGTGGGGATGAGCACTGGGTGTTATGTGGAAACTAATTTGACAATAAACTATTTGTAAAAAAAAAAAAAATCTCTTCTCCAGGTACAGTGACAGAGACTGGGACACCTAGCAAGAGACACAGTAAGACAAGAGAGTAGAGAATCAGTGAAAAAATAGAGATTCTTGGGAGACAGGATTTTAGCCAAAGTAATTGTTAACAGCAACATTCATTCACTCATTCAATGTTTATTGAGTGGCTAATATGTATAGGCACCTGGAGATACTCTGGAGGCAGTGATGACCAAGAGAGAGTCACTATCACTCATGCACCTACATTCTATGGTGGTTTTCATCCCTCTTCTCCACTCAAATCAATTCTAGAGGAAGAAAAGCTTTCATGAAGAAGGGATAGAATTTGTGAAAAACAGAAGGCTGGCTGTTGTATTTGTTCAAAGGAAGAAAAATCAAAACAATTTGTGGTCATATTAGTTCAATAGCTGCTAAGTTTGAGGTGTATTTTTCAATCCCTGTGGAAGCTTTGAAAAAAATACCAAACCCTAGATTGTACTTTAGACCAGTGCAATCAGCTCTCTAGGATTTGGGGTGTAGGGATGTGGGGGGCCGGGGAGACATCAGTAATTTCTAAAGCTCCCTGAGTAATTGGAATGTGCATCCAGATTGAAAAGCCACTGCAGTAGCTTTATGTTCGACTTGTGTACTCCTGGGTATTTTCTTGGGCAAGCATATACTCCAGAACACATGTATGCATGTATATTTGTATGTATGCATATCCCTATGTCTGTGTATTTCTCTCTATATGGTATAGTAATTATGTGAGTAAGAGATTATCTGACTAGAAATATATTTGGAGGACTTTGTTTTACTAAATACATCTGAGCTCTTCTATAAGCTGTGGCAATTTGGTATCCTAACACATGTTTGATAGCTCTGCAGAGAGGAATCTGCCTGAAGCTATTATTATTACTATAATAATAATAATTAATAATAAATCCAGCATTAGTTTCTGGCTAAAATCTGCATTAAATCCATGGTTATGTATAATACCCTAATTTATTTTCCTATTAAAAAACACAGCATAACCTCTCAAAAGTTAGACATTATCTTTTCTTTTTAAGTTTATTTATTTTGAAAGAGAGAGTGTGAATAAGGGAGGGGCAGAGGGAGCGTGAGAGAATCCCAGGAAGGCTCTGGGCTGTCAGCATGGAGCCTGACTCCTGGGGCCTCAAACTCACAAACCAAGAGATCATGACCTGAGCCGAAACCAAGAGTCAGATGCTTAACCCACTGAGCCACCCAGGCACCCCAGACTTATCTTTAAATAACATGAAACTCTTTTGTTACTATAGCTCTCATTCTACTATTAGATGCTGACATTCTGTTTCTTATCAAGCAAACCTGTTTCCTGTAGTACTGACTTACCTAAAGCCTCTTCTTGCTGTGATTAATAGATGTCTGAAAATAGGTGATGCACACAAGTGGCACTCACCATCCCCTTACCAGCCCTCCTGTGCCTCTGTCTGTTCTTCTAGTCTCTCCCATCTCTCCTAGTAACAGCTATAAAACCAGCCACACAGAGGAGAGCATCTAATTCAGGAGCTTAAAGTGGATTTGGTCTCATAAAACAACAAGGGAATGGACCACTGATGTCCTCTGCCTTTAGAGAATATATATTACTTAGTGTGGGGTAGACACCAAACCAACATTAAATTACCTCTGCATAAATAAGTTATATGACATCAGTAATTAAGAGACGTGGCTATAAAAACACGGCCTCATTTATGAAAAGATTAAGATTCACTTCCAGATCAATTTACATGCATCTTTAAATCCTTTCATGGGGGCGCCTGGGTGGCTCAGTCAGTTAAGGGTCTAACTTCAGCTCAGGTCATGATCTCGTGGTTCGTGGGTTTGAGCCCCATGTCAGGCCCTGTCCTGAACGCTTGCTCAGAGCCTGGATCCTGCTTTGGATTCTGTGTCTCCTCTCTCTGCCCCTCCCCCGCTCATGCTCTGTCTTACTCTGTCTCTCAAAAATAAATAAATGTAAAAAAGATTTTTAAATCCTTTCATGGTACAACCAAAACCTTTAAGCAGTTTGATTCTCTGCCGCTCTCCTCATCCTTCCAGTAGGGTCCCAGCTGTGATTTGTCAAATGTTATAATATTACTCTCAGATCTAGACTGAGTGTGCTAATTATTCTTTTAAAGGATGCCAGGATTTCATCATGCCGTTACAATATTTTGCACCTTTTAAAATACTTTGCTTCTGTTTTGATTTCAAAAAGCTGATTCCATCACACTATCTCTATTGCTTCTTGGTATTGTGGTGTTTTTTTAAATTTCTTATTTTTTTGGTAATAAACAATGGGGCTTATTGTATTGCTATTGTTTTGGGCTGCATGACAAATAGTCCTTTTAACAGTGTATAAACATGAATAGACCATCCAAGGGTTTATTGCTGGAAATTCAAAGTCTGTTGCTCTTGGCGTCTTGATCTTTTTTACATTTGCATGGAACAAAGAGCCTGTGACCAGTTTTATTTTGTTGGGGTTGCTACTGCCAGATATAGCAAAGCTAAGACACGTTGCTTTGTGTTATGTCTGAGTCAGTTTTGTCAGCACTCTAACTAAACTGCTCCACTTTAGTTCACTTGAGTGGCTCTGTGGATATCTTGATGTGTTCCATATTATACATGGTCATAAATATCCTATAGAGAAGAACTGTGTACAACAGTTATTGCTTCTGTGGTTATGACGTGGGTTCATTCTAGGGCTAAGACTTCTTTTTTATTGATAAACAGTTCCCAAAATTTAATTATGCATGGGTTATCCTGACAAAAAAGTTAACAGACCAAATACGTTTGAGGCACATGCCACCAGGTCATAACAAAAAAGTTGTCTTATCGCCCATCTTTCCCTGAACTTCCATCATCTGGTTAACAAAGCTGGGTATTTTGCAGGCTCCAGAGATCAGCACTTCTCAGTGTTCATGTGTGTCCAAAATACATGGGGATTTTACCAAATCGCAGATTCTCATCTAGAAAGTTTAGGGTGGGGTCTGCGATTCTCATTTGCCAGATACAAGTTTACTGCTGAAAATTCAGTCTGTTGCTCTTAGCTTCTTCATCTTTTTTACAATTGATTGATACCAGGCTGCTTGTCCAAGGACCACACCTTGAACAGAAAAGAACTAGAGAACTGGCCTAAAACCTAGATTCTTAGGCTCTGTACCTCACTTACTAAACTGGACTAAATTGGAATCACCACAGAAAACTGAATAGTTTGAAATCTCTCTATTAATTCCAATGAAAAGCAAAGTTATAAACCACAAACTCAAGAGACACAATATAAAGAACTCAACAGGGTAAGTCAGAGTCCGATTTCAAATTGATTCATCTCCTATCTCTTAAATCTTAGAGGAAGGTCATCAAATTCAGCACTCCTGGAGATTAGGCTTTTAAAGTAGAAGCCTGCTTGGAATTACAGGGCTCCATTAGGAAACACCTTTCTGTCACCTGTCCCCTCAGGGCAAGACTTCTGGTGCCTGGCAGCTCTGAGGCCTGAAGACGGAAGACAATGCCATCACTCCCTAAGCACTGCTGTGTTCCCAGAGCTTTTGAGAGCCCGCTGGAGTCTGAGGCAGTGTTCCCAGGGCAGCTGATCCCGCCATACCCTGTGTTGCTCACTGTAAACGGAAACTTTTAATGGTCTATCGTGCGGAAGGCCTCGAGTTTGCATAACGGTATCCCTAATGTGGAAATGTTAAGTGATGGTATTTTTCAAGTATTCTAGAATATCCAACTGTAGGAACACCTTTATGCATCTACCATTTTCAAATTTTATATTTCCTTAAATTATGTTCTAGCAGACAAAATATTTAAATTTTGTTTAATGTTTGTTTATTTATGTATTTATTTATTTATTTATTTATTGAGAGAGAGAGAGAGAGAGAGAGAGAGCAGTGGAACATCAGAGAGAGGGAGTCACAGAATCGGCAGCAGGCTCCAGGCTCTGATCCATCAGCACAGAGCCGGATGAGAGAGTAGAGGTCACAAACCGAACTGCGAGATCATGACCAGAGCAGAAGTCAGACACTTAACCACTGAGCCACCCAGTCACCTGTAACAGACAAAATATTTTTTTAATTTTATTAACGTTTTATTTATTTCTGAGATAGAGAGAGAGACAGCGTGAGCAGGGGAGAGTCAGAGAGAGAGGGAGATACAGAATCCGAAACAGGCTCCAGACTCTGAGCTGGCTGTCAGCACAGAGCCTGACGCGGGGCTCGAACCTACGAACCAGAGATCATGACCTGAGCCAAAGTCGGACGCTTAACCGACTAAGCCACCCCGGCGCCCCAAAATATTTAAACATAATTCTTTTAAGGCTGTCATTACATGATCAAACAATTAAAGAAATGTTACCAATTTAGTTTTAACAAGAATCTATAAAAATGTATCTTTTACTTCATCTTTGCTAACGTTGAGTAGAACTTACCTAAAAATAATACAGGAGGTTGAGCAGTGGGAGTAGAAAGGAGACAAGATTGGTCATGCACTGATAACTATTTAAGTTGGGTGAAGGAGATGTGAGGTCTCATTTTTCCATTCTATGTTTTGTACATGTTAAAAATTTTCCTCAATAAAATGTAAAAAAAAAAAAAAAAAAGCTAGATCACACTGATACTATAAAGACAGCCAAATCTTTCTAAAGGAAAATCTGCTCATATCTGTCCCCTCCTCAGAAACTATTGCTCTCCATTACTCTCAAACTTCAAAACAGTTAACTGAGCTCATACCACCACATAGATTTTAGCTCTCATGTAATTAATTATTCAGCTGCATCTTGAACCATGTCCTCCCTTATTCTCTAACGTTTTCTAAGTTGATTTATTTGCACCTCCTGTGACATGCTTTTCATCTCTGGGGCCACATTTTCTCTTCTCCTTTGAAACTTCTTTCATTAACCTCTAATCCCAGTTTTTCATAAATATTTTTTTGAATGTATGATCTCTCTTTTTTGGAGTTCCTTGTCCATATTTTGTCCATGAATCTTAATCTTCTCTCATATAACTTTTATCTCTTCTTTTACCTTTATTTTCTTCCAATGCTTTTGACTTTATTGCTATCACCAATTAAGTATAAAACATTTGAATTTATACTGTTAATGGTAGTGCTGATTTTGCCATTGCTATTTTCATTTTTTATTTGTCTTCCTGTCTTTTTTCAGTGTATTGTGACATTTGATGTTGAGTCTGTTTTCTTTTATTAACCATGAAAATTATTTTAAAACTCTTTCATCTAGTACATTATTTTTTTTTATTTTATTTATTTCTAGGAGAGAGAGAGACAGCGTGAGCAGGGGAGGGTCAGAGAGAGAGGGAGTCACAGACTGAAACAGGCTCCAGGCTCTGAGCTGGCAGTCAGCACAGAGCCCAACGCGGGGCCCGAACCCACAAACCGCGAGATCATGACCTAAGCGAAAGTCTTAACCAACTAAGCCACCCAGGCGCCCCTCTAGTACATTATTTTTAGATGTACCTCCTTCATGTACATTTTGAGGGCAATGTTTCCTCTTCTTAATTTGCAGAAACATGTCATTAATTCTGACTTAGATTGGGTACACGTAGATGGAGTGAGTTGGAAATTTTCAGCAGAGGTTTACTAAAGAGTGTTCTTCGAAACCCACTTGTAAACTGTAAGGAAAGCAGGATCAAATAGAGGGAGAAGTTGAATTGCGATGAAGTTGAAAAAGTCACCTGATCTGCACCATAGTTTGCCCTGAGAGCAGTCTGCTGAGAAGGAAAGCATGTCAGGCCTTGTACACCCATCCCCACATTAATGTGAAAAGACAGTTCTGAGGTGGTTGCAGCTTTGAGTCCTCAGCAGCTGATGCCCTATCAGTTGGGAGATTAGATCATTTGGACCTTTAGGGATAGCACATCAAAGGGTCACTACTATCCACTCAGATCCATTTACTACTTCTTGTAATTTCAACCTGTCTGGAAACAACTTTCTCAGGATTCTGGTTTGTCTCATCTTCTGGGGAAGCCTAAAAGTTGAATGTTAGTGGAAGAGATTCAAGTCCTTGTTGCTCCAGCTGATTGAGAAACTCACCATCTCCTTTCTTAAATTCCTCATGGCTGTGAACAGCACCTCTGCTACTCTGTGTGGCATACCTGGTGAAGTGATCCAGACCTAAGGTTCTGGTCACCATGTCCTTATCAGGCTATGGCTGCTGCATTTTTTCATTTGTCATCAAAATTGGTCAAGGGAATACCAAGAGATACTACCAAGAGATCAAAGATAAACCTTGATCAAACATAGACCTCTTTGTCCTGAGATAGAACAGTAGCCTTTTCCAGCTGACGTCAGTTACATCAGACAACATTCTTTTCCTTTGTTTGTATGTTTTACTTTGGGCATAGGATCCTGAAGAGATTGAGTGGCAAGCATAGCTTGAGGTTCAGTGGAACTTTAGCTCTCGCCCCTGGTGGGAGAAATTTCCTCTCTGGGATCCAGGATGTCCAGATCAGAGTTCCTCAAGCTTGCCTCCACTGACGTTTTGAGCCAGATAATTCTTTGTTATTGGAAACTTATGGTAAATTGCAGTATGTTTAGCAGCATCCCTGGCCTCTAACCACTACTTACCAGTAGTGTCTTCCATTTGTGACAACTAAAAAATGTCTGTGGACATTGTTACTTCCTGCCTCTGCTCCGCCCCATTTCTCCCAGGAGGAAAGGCAAAATCATCTCCATTGTCCTAGGCCCACAGAGACAAAACTTTAGGGAATGAGAAGCACATATTTCCCAACTGCCTCACTATCTTTTGGTTCCAGTACCCATCATCCTGCCATTTGGGAACAAAATAGTATTCACCAATGTAGGGTATGTACCATGTCCTCATGGAAAATGGTGTAGGGTATCTTGTTTAAGCTGAACTTGTAGGTGCACTTTCAAAAGACCATCCTTCACTGCATTTGTCTAGTGCCTCAGGGGGCAATGGTGGGGGGTGGAAGGCAAGGGAAAAAGTACTTCTTGAGTCTGAGGACCTCGTGGGTCCAGTGTGAGCCAGACCTTGGCCAGGACTTAATTTATTACCAAGTCCAATTATCCCTGTTTAACAGAGGCACAATGATGACACTTTGGGACCTGGATTATTGGTATTGATTGAGTCCCTTTATCCTAGGGCTAAAATCCCTATTCCTCTCTCCTAGCACATAGTGGACAGGCAGACAGTCATGAGTTTCTTTAGAAAAACAGTGGGGGAATCACTCACATCTACACCTCTGTTCATGTCTAGAATCCTTCCTCATGGGGCCTTGATGACTCTTCTTCAGTCAGTGGATTTCAGTCAGAGTTATATCATGTCTGGAAACTGGATCTGCAAATGTGACAGTTTATTGGGGAAGCTGCTGTTAACCTCTTCATTGTCCATCTTCAAATGTTTTTTTTTTTTTTTTAAACTGTATATATTAAGCAACATCCTGTTGGCTTCTACACCTTTTCGTGTCTTGGAACATTGTGTTCTGTTTTTCAATAGTTCTCTTTGGGTCGGGACCACAGGCTGCCCCTCACACCTTGCTATTCATTATGGTAATTGTTCCCACCTGAATTCTGATGGTTAAGGGCTACCAGCTGGACTCTATTATCTCATGATCCTTATTACTTTCAGGGACCTCTGTTCTGAATCAGCATTTTCTTCGATGATCCCTGCCTATGGTGGACAACCACCACAGAATTCCTCAATGACACCTGTTAACTCTCACTAACATGTTCCTTTTTGCTTTGATAAATGGAGTGTCCTTTGGGCACTCCCCATGAACATAGTTGGCTTGTGGGTTTTTCAGCCTTGCCTGGTAATAGAAATTACAGCAGCATTCCCCCCACCCCATTTGAGAATTTGGATACTGTTATGAATTGAATGTGTGCCTCCCACACCACCAAATTCATATGTTGAAGTCTTTAACTCTCAATGTGATGTTATTAGAGTTGAGACCATGTGAGGGTAAGGCAAGAAGAAAGCCATACACAAGCAAGGAAGAGGGTCCTCACCAAGAAATGAATCTGTATGCATCTTAATCTTAGACTTTCAGCTTCCAGAACTGTCAGAAATAAATTGATGTTGTTTCAGCAGTCTTGTAGCTTGAGAAAACTAAGACTTAGCTCTTCCTCCAGCCTGTAGCTAAGTGATCACTTTCTCCAGACATCCAAGGACATCCCAGTAGATGAGTAACACTGTCTATGAGATCTCTGCCAAAATATTCAATCTCATATTATAGGAGAACTCTTTGTCATCTAACTTGATGCCTGTCTCCTTGATCCTACACCCAAAATGTTATCTCCTCTTTCTCTAGTATATGTTGCCTAGATGCCAAAGATTCTTTGGAGTGTATTCCTTTTCCTTCTTTAGCAAGTCCAACACTGCCTCAATTGGGTTATGCTGACATTCTACTCAAACTGTGGGTCCAATGGCCAGGTAGGGAAGGTAGAATGCAATGCATAAGGCAGAACATCATGTCTTACCAGGCAGAGACCTCTGCATTGCCTATAAGCAGGAATCAAGTTGGAATACTAACATTTAAGCAAGACCCTCTGTAGGTTCAGAGGGTTCAGGGAGATCTGAAGTTTTAGAGATCTCAAAGTGATAAACTAAGATGTCCCCATCTCACATCTGAGGACTCCATTTTTTACCTACCAATGCCTAATCTTGGTGGAGCAATCTTGTCAGGGTTGAGAAGTCAAACCTCTCTAGAGGTTTCTAGCATTATGGTTAAGTTCTGGACCCAATCTTCCTTTTTATCTTGCCCTTTAGCTGTAGGTGATGGGGATCCCTTTATAGGCAGCCAAAGAAACAACCCTCTAACTTTCACATTTCATCTTAAGTTGGTGATGATTCACCCTCAGCCTTCTATTTCTTCTCTGAGTGCATCAGATAGCTTCTAGCAACAACCATCTAATTTCATAGTTCTTAAAAATTCTACTTTTCACTGTACTTTCTAAATGCTTGGGATGTCCATTGCATTCCTCCTGCAGCCATCCATGCCCATTTACCACCAGGGTTTTTACACTCACCTCACTAGAGAATATCAAGGACTACAGGTGTTCTGGTGACCATCAGAGATGAGGTCTTCATTATTATCTGGCTGACAGGTGAGGCAAGCCTCCAATTCTCACTTTAGAGTCGGCTCCCTAGAACTTTTGTTAGTGCCACCTCCTTAGGCCAGGATTCCTGGAAACAAAATAGAGATTTAGGTACAGGAGGTTTATTGAGAGCACACGCTAGGCTACTTCTGTAGGGCCATGAAGAAAGTGGGATTGAGCAGGGAAAAAGAGTTGAACTGCAATCAGTCATAGTACTTGGGTTGATCCCTGGGGAGCTGGAGAGGTGGTGTGACCCTTCAGACTCTTCCAAGATGGAAGCAAAGAAGCATTTATTCACCGCCACCTCCCCAACACTTAACATTAGTCAGTTTTATTGTCTGTAAATAATAATAAATAAGAGGGGAGAAAATATTTATACCTTTATAACAAGTAAAATAAAAATTTTGTTTATTTATTTATTTAAAAATTTTTAAATGTTTTATTTATTTTTGAGATAGAGATAGAGACACCATGAGCAAGGGAGGGTCAGAGAAAGGGAGACAGAATCCGAAGCAGGCTCCAGGCTCTGAGCTAGCTGTCAGCACAGAGCCCGACACAGGGCTCGAACCTACGAACCATGAGACCATGAGCCAAAGCCAGACACTTAACTGACTTAGCCACCCAGGTGCCCCAAAATAAAAATTTTGAATAGCATTATTACAATAGTGAAGGCTTTTCTGAATATGCAAGAGAATGGAGGAGAGGGTTAGAGGACATATAGAAAAACAACTTCTTCAAAACACTTAAAAAAAATCTCCTTTTGCCCAACATCTGATTCTTTAAAAGCACATTTTACATCTTTTCTATCCTTTTACTCTGCTTGCAGACTTAGCCCTTCTTGGAGCATTTCTAATATATTCTTGGGCTTTCTATCTACATCTCTAAGTTTCCCTGACCATTTCTTTTTCACATAGGATAATTTGACTCTCTCTCAGCTTTTGCTGTTTGCAGCTCCATTCAGGGATCTACATTATTAGTCAGGGACCTTCTTTGGGATCCATCCACCTTCAAAGACTAAAGACTGAAGATTATTGTATTTAATATTTTCTCCCCTCATGTCTACTATGTAAATTGTAGCCCTCAGGCATTCCCTATCAGTGAAAATAAAATCTTTAAATCTTTAACTCAAAATGACCAATAATCTCTATTGTTTAAAGAATAAAAATCAGGGGCACTTGGGTGGCTCAGCTGGTTAATTATCCAACTTTGGCTCAGGCCATGATCTTACAGTTTGTGGGTTCAAGCCCTGCATCCAGCTGTGTGCTGACAGCTCAGAGTCTGGAGTCTGCTTCAGATTCTGTATCTCCTCCTCTCTCTGCCCCTCTCCTTCCCCTGCTCTTCTCTCTCTGTCTCTCAATGATAAGTAAATGTTAAACAAAATAAAGAATAAAAATCAGAATTCACCAGCATCAGCTTAATCAAAGACTGCAAATTTTAAAACTAGACTGGGCAGGACAAATTCAGATCCCATGGAAGATGCTGCAGTTCTCACAGTAGAATATTTTAAACAAATGTGTATCAAAAATTAATATTTCTAGTTATTCTGTTTAGAAAATTAATGACTTTGCTGCAAATACATACATTTCAATCAAATGGTGGACGATGCAACAGCACACACTGAGAGTCAGTTTAAGAGGTGATTCTACATGAGAGTGGTAGCTCATCTTTCGCATGTTGAAAACTGTCATTAGATTTCTGGCTCAATTACTGTCTGTTGACTAAAGAAAACTTGTAGGAATATTTATTAACCTGTAGGTGAGCTCAGATTATTTTTTATGCTAGGAGAGAAAATTGGAAATTGCTGGATGGAGTCATGATATGGGAAACTAAAGGGAGAAAGTAATAAGCTGGATGGATAAGCAGTCCTTTCTAGCATGAGAATAGGCCCCTTGTCAGATGTTCTCAGCTGATTTTTTTAATATCCCTTTTCTCGTCCTTTCTGAGCCACAGGTAAGCTACTTTAGCACTTCACTGAACTCACCCAAGGTTTCCTTTTCTGAATTATTTACCAATTCAAAGCCAGCTTCTTTTTGCAAGGGACATGCATTGAGGAGGGAAAAAAAATAAATCTATAATATCTAGGACCATTTCAAAGAATTCAAAAGCATAAAGAGTTTTTTTAAATTATTTACACCATCATTCTACACAAAACAATGATTATTTCGCCCTTTGGTCTGCTGCATTTGTCCTCATTTTGACAAAAGAGTCTAAAAATATACAGCTTAACTGTGCAAACATTCACCACAAAACCTGATTATTTCACTCTAGAAACCTTAGAGATTATGATGCTTATTGGTTTGAGTCAAAGTCTAAGGATAAACACTCTGGAACAAAAATTCCACTCAAATCCTATCAGGTTATTTTATGTATATGGTTATTTCCCCAAACATGCTGAAATTGGGAGAAGCTCAACAATGTCATAAAATGAAAATTACTTACTTTTTCATTTTTAGCAAAGCAGAGTATGACTCTGTGCAGTTAATAGTTGAAGAAAAAATAATGGGCTTACTTACATATCATAAAATGTCTAAGTTCAATCCAATAACAATGAGCAGTTCAAGCTTTTTCACTGAAGGATATTTGCAGAAATTCGTTAGATTCCTGTTAATGTTTTCCATATTAGGCATTTCTATACAAGGCTTACTTACTGTTACTTAGGCAGCAGTAAGATAGTCCTAGGTCCCCCCAGACCTAGAGAAAAAGTCAATACAGAATCAAAGAAACAGAAAATATCTGTTTGGATTTTGCTTTTTATTTTTTGAAACTAAGATATAACTCCCCCACCCCAACGTTGTATATTGACAAAGTCAATACATAAATATTGCTCTAAATGAAAATTTTATTTAATGGTAGTGAATGCTATAATTGAGATTTTATAACAGAGGTTATGTTATTTTATATTAATTTAGAAAAACACTTGTGCTAGTTATGGTACAAAGCACTGTTCTAAGTGGTTTATTAAGTTTAACTCATTGACTCCTTTGCACACGGACATGGATATCCCTGTTTTACAGACAGGAAACAGGCACAGAGCAGTTACTACTTTCCTGAAGGTCACACAGGCGGTAATTGGCAAAGACAGAGCTCAATCCAGGCATTCAGCTCCCCGGGGTTGATACTCCTAACCATTACACTATGCTGGATAGTAGAAGATAAGTTATAAAGCTAGAACTTATTAAATTGTTCTATTTTCCAAAGTTATAACAAAATAACAAGAGTAAAAATCAGTTTAAAGGAACTCTGTATCTCATTTGCACTTTCTCTGTCCACTCCTTATCCTACATTATCCTCAGTGACTCCAGCGTATTCGCCCGCCGTCAACCCATAAAATCGAATAGCCTTATGCCTAGTATCCTACTGTCTCTTTGTCAGGCAGCAAAGATTTGAAAGAAAGGGTCTTGGAACTGTGCTCTTTGAGTTTAGATCCTGGTTCTGCTACTTAAAAACCATGTCACTTTGCAAGTTATTTACCCTCAGGGACTCCATTTGAATTGCTGGGAAGATTAAATGAATTAAAATGAAGAGCACTTACATAAGGAGCAGGTCAATATTGCTCCTTTATCATTCCTCTCATTAGAAGTACTTACTTTAGAAGAATGTTGCAAGTTTTAACTCAAACCTGTGTAGTTCTAAAAAGCATCCCGCTCATTGCCAGGTGCTCAACAGTGAATATGTTTCTTCTCTCTAAACTTCAGATCTTTTTATCTCTCTTTCCTTGACTATGACCGTCTAACTGGGCTCTTTTCTTCCAGATTTCCCACCCATTTTTGCTAATTAGTCTTACTTCAGAATCCAAATTTGGATTGCACTCTGTCACATACAGAGTAAATTTTAAATGTTAGAAAGCCGTTCAATGTCCTGTACATTTTGACTCCAGCTTTTCTTCCCCTGCTTCATGTCCTCAGTCTTCCTGATTTAGATGCACTGTGTTCCTGTTACACCAGAGAAGTCACTTATCCAAACACACTTTTATACCTCGGTACTGGTACTAATGCCTTTCTTTCTACTTGAATGCTCTCTTGAGCACAAGCCTCATCAGAAGTTCTCTATGATCCTGTTCAGTTCTCTGGAAACAATTTATTATTCTTTAAACTTTGCTCCAAACGTCCACCTCTTAGAGTCTTCTAGTAGTTCTAATTACCCTCCACTGTATTTTATAATAATTAGTTGTATATTTATTTGTGTCACTATGCAGGAAGTAAATGCCCTGCATACTTGTCTACACCAGAAAAAAAAATGCCTGTTGTAAAGTCCCCAAAAAATAACCTATGCAAAAAATATGGAATGAACACTTAATGATTCTTCAGGAACAATTTGAAAAAGGTAGCTATGTCAGAAATACAGAAGGAAAACAAAAACTTAATATTTACACTGGAAATTGGTTGGCATTCAACTTCTAAAAACAAATTTGGAAAATAATATAAAGCAGATACTCAGTTAATGGGAGCAAGATGGAAAATTCTATTGCCAAACCATATTTAAGAGTAATCAAGTTCTCTAAATTGAGCATAAGTCTGAAGCATGATCAGGTTAACAAAAAAGAAAAGGCCAGTGTTATTTTGCCTCAATTGAAAACAGAGTGTGGGGAAATTTGTATTTTTTCCTCAGAGAGCAGGGGGACTTTGTTCCTTCCATGAAGCCAGTTTTGTGCCAAATAATAGCCGACGCTTTAGATCTTTATTGATACCTCTTTCCTCATTGAGCTTATGTAGCTCCTGTTTAGTGCCTGCCTTTCTCTGCTCCCTAAGTGGTTATGCCGTCACCCTAAATTTTGTGTTAATGAACACCAGTGTAATAGCTTTCCTTATATTAAATGTGTATTTCAAAGAGCTTTATGGATTTAGAGACTTGATTAAAGATAAACTAAGAGTTGAAATCCCCTTTGACTCACCGTGCAAGATGGTTGGTCAATCAGCAAATTTATTAAGTATCTAATATATGTCAACCATTATAGGGTGGAGCATTGTCATAAGAGAGGCATAACTTGGTCTCATCCATAGAAACTAGATGGCGAAGGGGACATCATCATTTGGGGAGTAGAGCAGTCCGAATCACACATTGTGGCACCGCTGGGGTTCTAAGAGCTACCACCTTCAGAAGTCCACCTGTGGCAAATAAAATCTCAAGAAAGCACATTTCAAGGCCACCACCCACCTATTGTTCAAAAGGGCCTGCAGGCTATCCTGCCCAGCAGAGGAGAAAATAGAGCCAGAATGCCAAGGCTAAAAGACAAAATGTCACGCAACTGGTCTAATGGGGCACCTATAAGTTGTATACCGCAGATTTAGGCACTGATTCCATGAAGGAACAACGCCTAAATCCAAGACCTTGTTATAGCCTTCAGTTCATCTTAAGGACTTCAACAATTAGTTGATTAGTTGCACAATAAATGTTCTGGGGAAAAGAGAAGGGAAGGAAGAAGGAAGGAAGGAAGGCACAATCATTATCTACGTGGAGCTCCCAGGTCCAGGTAGCAGGAATAATGTGTGTGCAGTTTGCAATGACAAAACAATGAGGGACTCAAGAAGCAAATAAAAGAAGTCAGCATTTTTGCAGAGAAGACAAAGAATCAAATACATAAGGCTAGAGATAAGGGCAAAATAATCTGAAGTCTTCTAGCTGACTTCAGCATTTTGGATTTGGTCCTAGAGTTCTGCTTTCCTTCCTCCTACAAAGGATGGATTCTCCCTGAAGAGAGGGAGACTGTTCCTACAATCACATATGTGTTCTCGCTCCCGAACCATTATTTTTTCATACTGGATTATTCCTATAAAAATGCTCCATAAGAGATCACATCTTACAAAATAAAAAGTCATTCTTCACCAGCCCATCTTCCCTGCCCCTTTTTTCTACACCCCTTATAGAATATCTCATCCCAAAATTTGTCTATACTCTCTGTCTATACTTTCTTGCCAATCTGTCTTAACGTATTCATCTTAATATAATTCTATCAGGATTTTTCCCCCCATGATACACTAAACCCACTTTGGCAAGTAATCTGTGACTGTCATCAGGCATGCTACAGCTGATCCAATAACATTTAATAAGTCTGCATCTCACTCTAAATTTCTTAGTCCGATCTCAGACATGAGTCCACCCGTATATTCCTAACTTTAGTTAATACATATAAAAATCTCTAAGTGGTTCCATTGAAGCCATTGTCGCAAGTGTTTTAGTGAGATAAAGAGATTGTTGGTGCTTATAGCATACCAACAGTTTAATGTTTTTTAATGCCCCTCCTACTCTTCAATTCCTGAAGCTTTGATAGTCTAGGGAAGACTACAGGTTTCAGAGTTGTCTAACAGGTTTTCAGCCACTTACATTCGACATCTCGGCAGCGTTGTCTCACTTTGGAATGTACAGTCTCTGATGTTAATGGCTCACATAAACTGAGGTGAAAAAAAAATCACTCATGTATCTTGAGATGAATCACAATTTTTCGTTTAGAACAGAGAATCATTCCACCTGAGGACTCTAAGTTCAAAATTGCCTGTGTATCATGAAATTGCTAGGTCGTTAGTAGTTGGGAAAGTGAGACCACTTTTTCTTTTCTTAACAGCAGAGTTCAAGTATTGGCCCACAGACAGGAGCATGCTTGCTTTAATCCAAGTCTCTTCATGCAAGTACAATAAAACATACAGATGAGGAAATAAGAAACAAAAATGACTGTTCTGCCACTGCAAGTGACAGAACCACTTCGGTCACGTGCTTAAACCCATAAAGGACTGAAATTCCTAAAGTATGTGCAAATCTGCTTTCTCTGGGAGAGCCAAGTCCTGGTATGTCGTATTAGAGAAGAAAACATCCTACAAAGTAAACTATGAAAGACTGAAAATATTAGAGAGGAAAATAAAGATAAAATAATGAACAAAATATGGATGTTATATTTTATCATCAGGAAAGAAAGAGAGATAGCTTATATGCTTAAGGATTTTCAACTGTGTTTTTTTCTTAGTAGCAGAGCCCAATGTGCATTGCATTATAAATTACCATTTATCTGATAATAGAAACAAACATATATATGTGTGTGTGTGTGTGTGTATATATATATGGAATTGTATAGCAATATATATTTTATATGTAAAGTAATTATTTTACATCCTGGAAAATAAGTCTTATTTTTTACAATACACCATTTTTTGTATTCTTATAAGGGAGAAAAGCTAGAAACAGTGCTGTTACAGTATCATTCCAAAAAGTTATAGAATTTCAATGTTTGTGTGGTATCTCAAAATAAGTAAACAAAAATGTAGATTATAAAACATATCTACTTAAAATTTTCAACAATATTCATAGTTTAATGATGATAAATTTCATCATAAGCCTCAGAGGTAATATCTTGATAAGAATAAAAATTTATTGATGACTCAATTTTGGATAGGATATATACAGATGTGATTGATATTCTTCATCTATTACATAATTGTGTGGTTATTATGTAATGTTGCAAACCTACCCTTACTTACAAAGTAAGAATTTTTCCAATTCACATCCTATTTCATTTTCATATGAAATGCACTTACTTTGAGTACATTTTTATAATTTAATTACTTGTCATGACCATGGGCATCAATAAGACAATGCAACTTAACTAGATCATTTTATTTCTAAGCAGATTTCATATTATATGGCTGAGGTGGCTATTCATATCACTGACATTTTGACACGAGGAGGCCATAACTCCTCTTATCCACCAGTGCATATAACCATATGGTGTTATTTCTTGTAATGAAGAGCCACACTCATGCAGAGTTCGATGCTGCCATTAATCTTTTTTGGACTAATACAGAGAGTAAAATGATAAACAACTTGGTGAGGTATAGGGATGGAAGTATAAGTGGAAGATTAAGCAAAAACAAAGGAAATTTGAATGAATATCTTACAGCAAATCTTGATTAATACTTTGCAACTAATTAGTCAAGGATCTTTGAACTTAACGTGTCCTGCACAAAGTGCTTTACCTCAGTTAGACCTTTACTGTTTTCTGTTTATTAGCTATCTTCCCAGCTAACGTGAATTCTTTTCTCTTTCTCCTTAGCACCTATAAAGATAACACATTTACAGTATTAAAAAACAGTATTTTTTAAATGATTATTTATTTATTTATTTATTTATTTATTTATTTATTTATTTATTTTGAGAGAGACAGAGTACAAGCTGGGGAGGGGCAGAGAGAGACGGAGAATCCCAAGCAGGTTGGGCTCATCCAGTGCACTGCCCAATGCAAGGCTTGAAGTCAACAAACTCTAAGATCAGGACCTGAACCAAAAATCAGGACCTGAGTATGACACTCAACTAACTGAGCCACCCTGGTGCCCCATAAAAATAATAGTTTTAAACTATGCACTAAATAAAACTATATATTCTCTTCAGTTAAGAGAGTATCCAAAACAAAACATCTTTCTTAGGTTTCCAGTAGTATATTGTGAAGCAATATCACCTATAAAATACTGTTGATGAAAAGAAATTCACATGTGTAGATGTGAGGGAATAGTGTTTAGGAAACAGGACACTCCAACTGCTCATTGTCTAGTTGGGACTGAAGAAAAGTTTTACTTTGAATTTTTAAACACATGGAGAAAAATCTGAGAGTTTAAAATTTTCTAGCTGAACCCTAACCTTTAGGCATTGGTCTTTGTTTATTCTTGGCAAAATGCAATGCTAGTTCAGAGATAAAAAGGCTTAAATGGGCTATTAAAAATCTCCTTGAACTTCAAAGAGTCCTGGAAAGGAACATTTCACGAGTTAAATACAAATGAATGAAACCATGTGGCTTGCCTTTCCTTTAAATTTTACATGCACTTAAAAATTAAGGAAAAATAGACACAAAAATAAATTTTCAGTTTTCATTAGATTCTACATTGGGTGGTCAGTAATGTCATAACATGTCTATAATGAGTTTAAAAATTAAAAACTCTGAAGCAGAAAAATGCTTAATCACTAGATCAGAGTAAAAAAAAAGCTTTACCATGATACAAATCCTCAATGTCGCCCAAAACTTGCTAGTAATCTTCTGACTGTACATGACAATGTACTATAAAATGCTACTAAGTTCGATCCAGTCTGTGCTCTCTGAGAGTTTACAGTATTTCACAAACATTGTGAGATGAATTAATTTATTCACCCTACAGAAGAAAATTATAAAATATTTACAGGATAATTTACAAAATGCGTTTTCAAGACTGTGTATGTGACTGAAGAGAAACTATAGACTTGCCAAGTCAAAGTCTGAGAGAGAAGGGTATGGATGGGGGAAATTGAGCTCTTTACTCTCTCTCACACTTGGAAAAGAAATAAAATCTTGTGTGAAATTTATTTTTCAGTGATGATAGGATAGTAGCTTCTCAAGCTATAATTTGAAGAGACTTTCTATCTGTTGCTGCTTATCCAACCAATTGAGGGCGCATTTTTTAAGTCCTGGCTGTTGTATTATGCTACTAGCAAACATTCCCACTGATGGATGATGATAATTGCTGGGAACTCTTTTTAAGAGGCATCTCCATGGAGCCCTGAATCTTGGAATGAAATGAAGAATCACTTGTATTCTTGTTTGACTCAAATAATTTTATGTCCTCCAAATTGAGATGGAAGACAGAAGATATAAAGGAGCTTCTAAATTGACAGTAACCATATTCCATCAAGCTCAGTGAAATGAGGCTCCAGTGTAGTCTCTCGGTTTTGTAGGTATCCGATGGATTTTTTTTTTTTACCATAGCTATATGTGCAACCCCCTATCAATTGAGAAATCATATTTATGTTTTTTACATTGTCAATCTCAATACAACCAGGTTCCCATTTCTCCTCTCATTTATCCAAAAGGGATACAATGCCCAGGACTAGGCATTCTAAATATAGTGAATCCATAGTTACAATCTTGTATGTATTGGGTTCCCTGATTCTGTCTTTTAGGAGATCAGAGTTAACTGGCATCCATCAACTTTGTCTTTTTTTTTTCCCCGCAAGAAAAGCAGAGGCAAACAATTACAGTTCTTGTTCTCAAGCACATCAAACTTGTTGCCAGGGCCAAAACCTGACTGATCTCTAAGGTTTGAAACTTTACCCAGATTCTGATCTCTCATTGAAAACGGACTGACATGTCCAATTTAGACCCTTGCACAAAGCTTCTATTCTAAACAGCGGTGGCCGCGTTTTGTTGTCAAACCCTACGGGTCTCTCACAGTTCTCAGTAACTAAACAATATGAAGTTTTGAAAAAAGAAATCTCAGTTCATTTATATTGTTTCCCAGAAGGCATCACTTTTGATTGACTCTGCGCTGGTTTCTGGAAATGGAAGAGTTGTTTGTTCCCTCTAGATCGGAGTTAAATATATTCTTCCCAGAGAAAGCCCTCAACTCAGTATGAATACCTGTTTATTGCACTAAGATTTGAAGGCACAGCAAAGGAGACAAGCCAACTTTGGTACAGTCTTTCTTGCCATCTCTATGGGAACATTTTTGATAGCAAGTAACTATTGACTGTAAGCTCACAGGGGTATCTCTTAACACCCAAAGGAAAGAAGCACACCTGGGCCTGTCCTAGAATGAGAAATGCCCACTGGAAAGTTATCAAAGATCAGGAAAGTACTTGTGACTTGATACAGAATTTTGTAGTGGATAAAAGCTTGGGATCCAGAACCAGACCTGCATGAGTTCAAGTCCCAGTTCCTTCATTTGCTTGCAATGTGCTTATGAATATATAATCTCTCCCTGTGTCTTATTTCTTCACATATGAAGTAGGGATAATAATATTTCCTATTACAAAGGATTGTTGTAAGAGTTAAGAAATACAAAGTACTTACAGTACCTGACACATAGAAATACATTCAATAAAAATTGACCACACTAATAATCTATTCATTGATAATGTGACATTTATTATATTACCTGTGGGCAATTGTTTCTTCAATATTTATCTTTAGAAAAAGATATTTCTTTATATAAAATATTAACAAATTGGCTCAGTTAATTTAAAAGTGGGGGGAAGTAATTAGGTCAATCAAACAGAATTGCTCCATGATACAAAATATCCATGAAATAACATCCATGTAATATCAAACTCATTTAAACTGGTATTTCTTTTGCATTGCACAAGAATTTCCCATGAAGTCTATGTTTCTGTGACTTTAGTATATATCAAATGCAACTCAACAATATATTGTTTATCTTTGTTGAATGCATAAAAATAGTTATATCAATGGAAAACCTGTTATATACAATAACAAATTTGGATTTCACATAGGACAATCCATTGGTTGTATGTATTTATTTTGATCTACATAATACCAGCTCTCAGAATATAGGCAGTGTTGTACATAGCCAGTAGAGGTATGAAATGTCTACCAAATCTACAGCATTATCTCTGCTGAGTTCTTTTTTTCCTAGCAGAGCTTGTCTCCCACTTGAATAGCTGAAAATATCAGCTACTTGTTTTTTTAACAACTAGTAGTGAGAACCTGGGCATACAAACTAATACAGACAGAACCCGAGAGGATGTCTGGGATTTGTAGTAGAAAGGAACACACAGAGGAAGAATAGTTTCCACTTCATATGATGTTTTTGACTGTGGCACCATCTTAGACCCCTAGGGGACAAGCTAAAAATGACTTGCATTTAGATTTTGTGTTCTGTGAAAAGGATATGTTGATGTTTTCAGCAACTTTTACTTAGGTTGTCTTATTTGCAGCTTGTAAGCATTCTGATTCGTGAAGTTTTTCAGAAAGTGGATCAAATGTGAGAAACAAAGCTTGTAACTCCTTCTTACAGAGCAAAAGTGGAGGTGTAGAGGTGCATCAGGGAGAGAGGGCCAAAGGAAGGGAACATTGTCATTTTCTGTAGGTGTACGTTGCTGTGCTTGAGCAAAAGCGTTCCTTACTTGCATGGTTTAAGAGCATATGGTTTTAATCATACCATCAAATACAATTTCTGGGTATAACAAATGCTAATATAATTTGCTGAATGAATGTGGAATTCAAGAAAATAGCTTCTCAATGAACAATGATAACACTGAGTTTTAGTGTCTTTTACATCTTTGTTGATTTTATCTATTTCAGATGTCAACACCTCTGTTATTTGGACCCCTAAATATAGTGATCATTCAGAACAGACTCACAGTATCGGTCTCTCCTAAGCTATCCGGTAACCAGCACTTAACTTGTAAAAATCTAAGTTATCTATGATTCTATGAAACCCCCATAGAATTCTTACTGTCTTATAAACTCAGTATGTTTACCTTCTAGACAGCATTCATTTTTAGACTTTAAATTCTATAGTCTGAAATAATTCAAACAATTTAATTTTTTCTCTAAATTAGGTCATATAACTGACTGATAATTCGTTAAGGTATTTGTATATAACAGATAAATTAATGGTAGAATTTACAAAGAGGATAATTAAAGATTTCTGTTAGCAATGACTAAATCTGTCCTATTCTAATACCCAAACAAAAAGCTGGTAAAAATGATTAATTTCCAGAACTATGAATCACTTTTCTAGCTCTAATTTTCTGCAGTTAATATTCATCTCAATGAAATCAGTAGGGTGATTCTGAAAGTGGGAAATTCTATGTAAACCAGTATCAAAAATATGTAATTTTAAAATTTATGAGCACTAAAGACTATTGACTTCTTTATTTTGCCATTATGTCTATGGCTAAGTCATACTCCTTATATACATTTGCCATCATACTTACTATTCCCTATGGAGTTTGAGATATTTTTTTAAACCTTATAAAATCTACATGAAATTGGAACCACCTTATTTGCCAAAGAAATGGCCCTAAGAAATTATGCATCTTCACATATATTTAGGTTTCATTTCTAGAATTAACATGAAATATTTAATATAGAATTTAATCAAATAAATTCTTTATTTTTTAATGTTCATTTATTTATTTTTTAGAGAAAGAGAGAATGCAAGCAGGGGAGAGGCAGAGGAGGAGGGAGAGAAAAATCCAAAGCAGGCTCCATGCTGCCAGTGCAGAGCATGACACGGGGCTCAAACTCACAAACCATGAGATTGTGACCTGAGCTGAAATCAAGAATTGGATCCTTAACCAAATGAGCCACCCAGGCATCCCACAATTAAAAGCTTTATTAAACATCAAATTCTATGTGGGGCATTTAAAATACTTCACTGTATTTGTTGTTTATAATATTAAATATTCAAGTATAAAGAAAAAGATATGTTAATTAGTGAGAAATCTATATTATGTCCTGAGGAGGAATGGAGGTAGTGTACACATCTGGTCAATTCCCTGTGCTGTAAGGACACTGAAATCGTGTGTTGTGTCAAGGAGGCACCTAGGGATGAAAGAATTGCTGTCAGGGAGAGAAGGCAAAGTGAGAGCAACCTGTGATATTTTTCAACGAGCCATGGCTGTGTTTGAGGAAGAACTATCACAGGTTTAACACCAAAAGCATTAAGGAGTGATGGAGATTTCTCTGAAGGATTCCTGGGCATCTGGGGTGTTGGGAGGCAGTTATCATTACATATTATAGCCAGAGCTTCCTCAAAACCCTCCTTGAGCACATCTTGATTGATACAAGTTTTGTTCCCTAAAGCAAATGATACTCATCTTGTTCTCATTCTTTCCTTCTGCCCAGACTTCTTTCTTCACACACCCCTCCTTGTCAAGCTCTCCTTATTTCCCTCTCCCCGCCCCCTGCTCAGTTTTTCCTTCTTCTGCATTTTTATCCTGCCAAGCAAAAAGTGTCTCAGCCATGAGCCCTGTATTTAGATAGTGGTTTTCCATTGCCACGGCCCTTGGAGGAGTACACATTTGTTGGAGTGTGAGGTAAGAGTCTCACTTCTTCCTGCCTTATATCATATATAGGTCTGTGACAATAAATTTGTTGCATCTCACCTATGTACCTAGTGCTCACCAGTGGGGATTCACTAATACAGACACATATATGTATACACATAAATAGACACATCTATACAGACATAAACGCACACATACATAATGTGTATGTATATAATATAATTTCCTTAGTTCATATTATATAGTACAACTTTTTTTTTTTTTTTTTTGCAATTAAGGCTCTTACTCCAACCCAGATTATACATTTCCTTATGTGATTTCACTTCTGTCTCCAGAATATTTGGTAAGATTTTTAGTAATTTCATTGATCATATACCTGATGCACTCATGGTTACTCTTTGCTTTCTCTGTTTTTAACTTGTTTCCATTTCCTGGACCCCACAATGGTCACCTCTTGATAAGCCTCACAAAAAGATATGTTATGCAAAGGTATAAACATTCAGAAGGAATGCATTTAAATAGCATACAGAACAAGCAAGCCCCCAGTCTCATTGTCAGCTACTCAGCATTTTGTTAAGTTCTTTGTTCATGTTTCGTGATGAGCATGGTGTGGTGTTTCTTCTGCTTGACAAGAGCTCTGGGCTGCACTTCTTTGCTGTCATTCAGTTGATTTGCTTCAACAGTTCGACTTTCATTCATGGAGACAAGTTCTAGTGAAGGAAACTGTTAAAGTTAGTTGTCCCAGGTTTTTCCCATTCTGTTTGAGTTATATGTCCCTGTCCCCTCCGGAACATAAAGTTCCTCCTTGCCCTGTTCTTAGTAAGCATAAAGATTAATTGGTCATATTTCCATCATTTCTCCTTTATCTGAAGGCCATCACAGATTCATTGTCTCCATTCTATTTGATTTCATCCCAAACCCTCCCTGTTATTTTAAGAGCATACCACAGCTAAGAAATAACTAATTATTCTTCAGTGTATTACTGCATTGTGATGTATTGCCTTTACTTTCAATTTTATCTATATTTTAAAAATAAGAATCAACATAGCACTTTTCAAAATGTATTTAATATATCTAAATTTTTTTAATGTTTAATTTTGAGAGAGAGAGAGAGAGACAGAATGCGAGTGAGGAGGGGCAGAGAGAGAAGGAGACACAAAATCCAAAACAGGCTCCAGGCTCCGAACTGTCAGCACAGAACCTGACCCGGGGCTCAAACTCAGACTGTAATATCATGACCTGAGCTGAAGTCGGACACCCAACCAACTGAACCACTCAGTCTCCCCATCTTCTGTATTCAACTTAAAACATTATTTGCACTCATGGACACTTGACTGAAGTTTTCACCCATTCTGAAATACCCTCAGAAATCTCTAAAGAGTGGATCTTCATGGGATGTTTTTTTCTCTTCCATATACAAAGCAGTAGTGTCTGGAAGAAAAACCTTAAAAGAATAAAGCTTTGTTTCATTTAACCAATGGAAACAATAGGGTTCCTCAATTTCAACAGGTGTTGTCCTTTATTAAAATATCACTCATCTACTCTAAAACATTAGGAAAATATGATATTCACTGTCCTTCAGCTCTAAATTTGTAAGTGATTTTTAAAGCTGGCATTAGTCCATGGAATAACCAGAAAGAAATGTCTTTTATTTACACACCAGTGAAAATACTTGCCTAAAATTTTTGTCAGTGAGTTTGCGCAGGGACACATCTAATTATGGTGTTTGTGTCACAAAGATTGGATAATACTGCTAATGATTATGATCATTTTAGATCTTTTCCATAGTTAGCCCTACCTAATGCACTTGAGTGGTTCATGCATCTTTGCTTCAAATGAGTACCATTTTATGACAAAATTGCTTGGGGTAAGTGAGTTTTCTTTTCCAAAGAATTTTCTTTCAGTGCTAAGAGAGAGAGAGTACATTCATCGTCAGGCCATTTTCATTTGCTGGAGGTAGAAAAAGGCCTTTGAAAAGCCATTGTGTGTAATGGTAGACAAACAGCGAGAGCATCATGTCCCACAGCCTGGAGGAACACGGGAGGGAATGAGCACCAAAGTCATCAGGAGGTGTTGAAGGCTGCTCTCTTTTGGAGGGAAGAGCAAAAAGTATAGTCTACAATATCTCATGAGATATGCCCTTACCTCTCTGGTGTTGAGATTCCACTGCCTCTGCTATCCACTAACAATTTTTTTAACGTCTATTTATTTTTGAGAGAGAAAGGGAGAGAGAGAGAGAGAGCAGGGGGAAAGAGAGACTGTAAGCACAGAGCCCAACGTGGGGATCAATCTTACAATTCGTGAGATCATGACCTGAGCAAAAATCAAGACTCGGTCGCTTAGCCAGCTGAGCCACCCAGGCACCCCTGTGACCTTTCATTCTATAAATGTATTCCAGTTGGAGTTTGCAAATAATTCTTATGTGATTCTTCTATCTACTTTCCCATAAAAAAGGGCTTCTTCCTCAGATATAGAAGGAAAATTAAAAAAATTTTGAATAATAGATACAGGACTTTGGAAACTAAAACTCTCATAATACCTTCTTCTCTCCCGTTTTGGTTTTATTTTTCAGGATTACTTTGGCTATTCGGGGTCTTTTGTGGTTCCATACACATTTTAGGATAGTTTGTTCTAGTTTTGAGAAGTATGCTGGTGCAATTTTGATTGGAATTGCATTGAATGTGTAGAGTGCGTTAGGTAGTAATGACATCTTAACTATATTTATTCTTCCTATCCATGAGCATGGAATGTTTTTCCATTTCTTTGTGTCTTCTTCAATTTCCTTCATAAGTTTTCTATAGTTTTCCCAGGCAACTCCCTCGGGCAATTCCAGGCCCCCTGCTGAGCTCTGGGGGTGGAGTCAGAATCGTTGCTTCCTTCTCTGGGTCAGGCTGGCGCGCGGGGGCTTGCCTGCTGGGTGCGCTGAGCCCGAGCCCGCTGGAGTGAGGAAAACCAGGTCCCTCTGTGGCTCGTCACCCGAAACACAAACTCACAGGCTAATTTCCCAGTTTTTCATTCTTTGCCTTCCCTCTCGAGTCCCAGCCCATCAGGAGCACGGACGCCCAGTGTCCACGCGCAGCTCTTTCAGGGGCCCCAGCCACCTGGGAGCTACAATGGCGGCAGGCGCGCCGCTGCTCTGAAGTCCAGCCACCAGGAGCAGCACAAGGAAGCAGTTTGTGTGCTCAGCCCCCCCCAAGCTCCCAGGACCAGTTGGCGCGAGGGGACTTGGGTGCAGATATTTGTCAAGTACAGTCTTTCTCTGCCCCTAGCGGAGGTTTTTTCTGTTTTGGACTCTCTCCTTTTCCCCTCTCACTCCCCGTAGAGGGTAAAGGGGGATCGCCTCCCTCCCTGAGTCTCCCTTCCGGCCTGATTTTATCTTCCCCAGTTCGCACTCACGTTAGAAGGCTCTCTCAGTGGATTCTGCGTCCTTTTTCTCCCAATCTCTCAGGTTTTGTAAGGTTTCCAATGGCTTCAGATCTCTTCTGTGTGATGTATGGGCGCGAGTGCAAGTATGGAGCTCCTTACTTCTCCGCCATCTTGCCCCCTCCCATATTTAGTTTTTAATGAAGAAGTGACTGATGCTTCTCCAGTATTGCATTCATTTTGAAGGTGTGCAATCCCCACATTTTAAAACTGAGCTTACAAAGTTCACAGTATGCTTTATTAGTATAATGAAAATAATCCAGCCATCAAGAATCCTAGACAGAGATTGGAAAAGTTAATGCTCTATTCCAGTTTCTTCTTTTAATTCAATCTACCCTTATGAACACAGTCACATGTCTCCCAGCACATTCTCCTATGTGGCAAAAGTGGAATTTTTTTTCATCTCTCTTAGCTTAAGAACTGGAATGTCTTTGTTTAAATGCCTTAAGTTGGGTCAAATAACGTTGTTATCCTTCCTTCTGATATAGTTGTAGGCTTTGGTTTGTCCTTTCCATGTACTCTTCCTATCACCTGCCTCTGGAAACTCCATATTTTCCAGAACTGAAATTTCCCACATTAACTCCAGAAACACATGCTATCTCTGTCCCTATTCAAGACAACTGATAGTTTTTCCCAGTATTACTGATGAAACCCTAAGTCTTGGTGAAAACAGGAGTCACAGCTTAAAATTAAAATATCCAGGACACCAGAGCATGAAAAACTACATAACAAATAAGACATGGCCAAGTGATTGAAGGCAGATGTTGTGATTAAGCATAATACAAAATGGGACAATATGTTTAAATGAACAAGTGTTACTAGAAAGCCAGCATACTAGGTTGGGCTTATGGGATGATGCAGTTATTACCATTTCCGGTGGTTAAGACAAAAGAGGAAAGATTTCTTTCACTTTGACTAATTTCCATCCAAAGGAAGCTATTAGGTAAAGGTGTTTGAAAAAAGTAGCAGAATGATATTTTAATCCTATAGCTTTCACATTCAAGTAAGTCCATTCCTTCTTACCTCAGCTCATACCACCCTTATTTAATCCCCTATCGTTTCTCTCCTGAATGATGCAGTAGCCTCCTACCTGATTGTCCACCTACTTCTGTCTGTAGCCCTGTTGTGACAGAGCAGCCAGCACGATCCTACTAAATATATGACAGAAAAAAAATAAAAATAAATAAAAGATAAAATAAATAAATATATGTCAGATCATGCATTTCTCTCCCAGAAACCACCCAGAGGTCCCCATTTCACTCAGAGTGAGAACAAATACTTTGAAATGTCATACAATGAACTTTGTGATCCTCAGGAAAAGGGAAAATAATAATAAAAGGGTGTTTTGAGATGCAAGAATGAGAAACAAAGAAATTAAAAAGCCTGTATGTAAATCAATGAAACATTATCTATATAAAACAATATTATCTATATAAAACATTATGTATATAATGTTGAAATAAAACATTATATATATAACATTATATAAAAGAGCATGACCAATGACACATTATGTAAACATTAGCTATATAAAATAATAGTGCCTAATTTATTAGAGTTTAAACTTAGAACATAACTCAAATAATGAATAAGAGAGAATGTTGAGGAAGGAATGATCATAATTAAAGTTCATTAAAGCCCTTCTATTCTGAGTGGGAGGATTTAGAATACTGATCAAACCTGACTATATAATTGCTATCAAACAGCATTGCAATAGAGCTTTATATTGTTTGTAATAATAATAATTATACTACATTATTATTATATACAATAATCCATTCAGGTGAATTAAAACCTCATATGTAAAAGGCAAAAAAAAGAAAAAATGTTTGTAAGAAACTGTAGGAAGATATTTTCAGGGCTTGGAATAGAATAAGGCTCTGCAAATGAAACAGAAAAATAATAACCACCAAAGAAAAGACAGATGAAATACCCGGTTAAATTAAGAATATGTCATTTCCAAGCCAGGAGCTAGGAAATAGATGACCGTCCTTAAAGAATTCATACCAATCACTAGACAAGGGTACAAAATTCATGAACAGACAGGGTGTTGATAGTGGGGAGCCTTGCACAGAGGCAAACAGTATGTGGGAAATCTTGGTATCTTCTGCTCAATTTTGCTGTAAACCTAAGAATGCTCTAAAAAATAAAGCCTATTAAATCATGAACAAGAATTTCACTGAAGGAGAAACAACAAGGACTAAACATAGGAAAATTGCTTACTTCTGATAATGATTATAAATGTATAAATTCAAACTGTAATTAGTCACCATTTCCATTTATACCCAATAGATTGGCAAAAATTATATCTGGTGATGCCAAGTGCTGGTGTGCATGTGAGTCAATAGAACTGTTTTACACAGCTGGTAAATATGTTTATTGTAAAACACTTTGAAGGATAATTTGGTATGGCCTTGTAAAAATGAACATGTGCATTTTCCAGTATTTTCCTCTTTTACAGATGTGCCAGGATACTGTTACTGAGATGCTATTTATAATAGCTGAAACAACTCAAATGTCCCTGGGAAAGACAATATATAAGCAAACTGTGGTATATAAACAACAGAGTATTATACAGATATTTTTGAAATTATTAACTGGAAATAAATGAAATACAACTATATGGAAGAACCTAATATAATATTAACACCACTTGAGAAAAGATATGAATACTAGCAGTAAGATAACATTCACTTGGTCTCAACAGTAAACAAAATCTAACAATATGCATGTTGTCTCTACATACCTAAAGTAGTAAGATCATTTCAACAAACAAAAAGGAGAAAATGATTAGCCCAAAATTCACAATCGTGGTGGAATCTGAAGGTGAAGCAATGAAATGGAGTGAGGAAGTACACACAGGTGGATGTAAGGGGGTGGGAATGTTCTAGATCAAAAATAGGGTTGTGGTGAGAAAAAATACACACTTTATCATCAATTTCCTAGCTTCTGTGACTTTACATATTTTCTCCTTTTTAAGGAACTCTATTTAGTATGGATGCATTTTACAGCATCCGTTCATTGTTGCAATCATCAGTATAACATACCAAGTATTTATAAAATTTGAGGGGATGGCGGACGGACAGAACACCCTAGTCGCCTTGCAATTTTACCTCCTAAAGATAACAGAGATTTTTAATCAATTGACTATACAACTCATTTATTTATCACAAGATTAAATCCAAGCTGAACAAAATTCTACCCTAAAAGTGCATCTAAATATAGGAATAAAAGTCAGAATCATCTTTTTCTCAGCTTTTGTCTTTCTAGAAAATTATGTAATAGTGATCAGGACAAACTCTTGTTCAGAAGTTTCAACAAAGCATTCAAGACCTAAATTCAAACTTTGAACCATTTTACTCCAGTGATGAGAGTCAGTGCTAAATTGGGCACCGTGTGTGATTCTGGTTCATCTTATCACAGACTCATGTCTCCTCTTTCGTGGGTGGATGACATGTGCTGTGTCTTACCTCCTTTGGCCCATGCTAAAAGCCAGAAGATGCGACTATAGTTTACATATTAATGGGGAAAATAGACTTTACAAAAACAATAGTTATTCCCATGTCATCTCTGCACTGGCTAGCTCTTCCAGGAGAAGACTGTGGACTAGAAAAGAGCTAGGCCAGCTGGAGGCTCTTCAGGGTGCTAGGAATTAAAACTAAGACCATATGAGCTAAGTCAACTAAGGTATGGGCTTTCCTGAATACATTATGTGTATATTAGTATATCACTACTCTAGGATATTTTGCCAAGACACTTTTAACATCATTAAAAAACTGATTCAGAGCAGAGCTGATCTGTGTTCCACTAAAGTGTTTGCAATATTTATTTTTACAAAACCAGCAGAATGAATGAATGGATGAATGAATTTTGAGAAATAGTTGAAAAGAATAAGTCTATACTTCCTTTGATTTATAGGGAAATGGGCTCCTCACAGTAAAAGGCGTCCCTCTTACCCTGACCCTAAAGTACTCCTTTTATAACATTTTATTTCAGCAGAAGGCCTTACTGGCCAGTGTGGAGAAATTATTTTGCAACTGCACAGCAACTGTGAGTGACAAAAATACTTAAATGCCATTAGAATAGATTGAGCTACCTGCCTCCTCATCTGTACGTATGTGTTAGCACACATCATGTAAACTGTAGACCTGGAAATAAGCTAATAACCCAGTGTGCATATTCACGCAATTCTTACTTCTCAACAGGGCTAGTGCTAGGTATACAAAGAAATGTTAAGACCACGCCAAATACAACAGGCTTACTTATGTAAAACATAGGGGTGTCTAGGTGGCTCTGTCAGTTAAGCATGCGATTCCAGCTCAGGTCATGATCTCACGGTTCGTGGGTTCGAGCCCTGTGTTAAGCTCTGTGCTGACTGCCAGCTCAGAGCCTGGAGCCTGCTTTGAATTCTATATCTCCCTCTCTCTCTGACCCTCCCCTGCTCATGATCTCTCTCTCTCTCTCAGAAATAAATAAAGCATTAAAAATTTAAAAAAAAAAAGCAAAATACAAACTCATGGACTACAACCTTGTCAATTTTGAGCTTGGCATATCAGAGACATTGTATGTAAAACCAGGCAAAGTCATCTTGTCCTGACACAGTTGTAAGCACAAATATTTGAAAAAACAGTTAGGCACTAACTATGAAACAAAAAAAACAAATCAGTAATGATTTTGTCCAAACTACAATGATAAAAAAAGAAGATTCAGAATTCTGAAATATATTCTGATTCCCAAAGAAACATACTTTCTGTAATTGTCCTAATTTTTACAAAGCTATTAGATTCATGTCTGAAATGTGAATCTCATTTGCTTCCTCTCTGTATGATAAAGGGTATATGGCTATTCAGTGTGTGTTTCACTATCACAAGTAGGGACATACTAACTCTTAAAGCAGCTTAGATTCCAGACTCTTGACACCTCCTTTTTTCCTTTTTTCCCTTCTTCCTAAAAACATGTTAAAGCCCTCTAGCAAAAAAACAAACACACACACACAAAAAAAACTTCTTGAATTAAGAACACCATATAGAACTTCTGAATTATGTCTGGGGGCCATTTTAAACGACTAAACCACCAACAAAAAGCACAAAAATTCAGGGGCCGGGCAGTGGTAATAACTAGGCCATGAAAAGGATACTTGTTTAAAGAACGTGAACTGAAAAAGATAGAGCATGGCCTCATTCAACCTCAGTGGGGAAAGTGTTTGTTGGGCTACTCAAATGTGAAGTCTGGAAATGACTGCAAAGGCACACCCCTAGTATTAATTTGGGGTTATGTATAAACAAATTGTATTAAGTATGTAAATTTGCAAACTGGTGTCCTTGAATACTGATGATTATATTTAGTCTGATTCTACTGCTTGGAGTCAAACAGAACAAGCCCAAATCCGCCTTGCATATTAGCCCTCCCATGTGTGAAGATAAAGTAATAGCTGATACTTGTTTAGCATTTGACAGGTGTCACCCCCTCTATACAGGACTTACCTTTACTCATTGTTTCATTATAGCAGCTGTATGAAATAGAAGTGTCAGAATCATCCTCTATTTCTAAAAGAAGCCTACAAAAACAGAGAGGTGCCATTATTCAGTCAAGTTACACAGTCAGTTCATTGCATAGATGGACTTAAATGCAGGCCGCCTGGTCCAAGCGCGTCCAGTGAAGCACTCTGCCCTACAGCTCACAAAGCCCCTGCCCCTCTCCTTACCGCCCAATGTCCCGAACATGCGCAGTGGCTTGGTCTCAAAGACTCCATGTTTTGAAAGTTAGGCTTTGCCTCTGAGTCAAGTTAAAATGCAGAAAATTCTGTACTATATAATATGATCTTGGCTCGTTGGAGGAATTCTTTACACACTGTTTTGTCCTGGGCTTTACCTGTGTGACGCTGTAGGTAGCATATGGGACCTGTTCCTTGATTTTTTGAAGAGATGTTTTTGAGGACATGGATTTCAATACTACTCCGTGTTCGCCACATAAAGAGTCATGTGAGTCACTGCCCCCAGGACTACTGCCATGAAGAGCCTAAGTAATTTGCTTGAATTTTTTTTTCTCTTAAGATAAAATGATTCAGATTAATAACCACATTTCCTAAATGGATGCCAGGAAACCCTAGGATTGTAAAGACTGTGTATGCACAACAGCCTACACGGTCGTTAAAACCTGCATTTCTCCATAACCGTTATCTGCTTTAAAACTCCTCTTACTCTTGACATTTTATTCTATTGAATTTCAATCTCTGACATATATATCTATATAAGCTACATGAAAACAGTCGTGGGGTGAAGCAGAGGAAATACACATAACCAATAAATCCAAGAATTAGTTTGATTTGGAGTCACTTCATTTTCCATCACTGTCTTTTCTTTTTAATTATTTATTTAGTTTTTAAGAGGGAGAGAGAGAGAGAGAGAGAGAGAGAGAGAGAGAGAGAGAGAGAGAGAAAGCATGGGGAGGGGCAGAGAGAGAAGGAGACAGATGCTCCTAAGCAGATGCCTCACTGTCAGCACAGAGCCAGATGTGGGGTTTGAATTTATGAAGTATGAGATCATGACCTGAGCAGGTTTCAAGAGTCAGATGCTTAACCAGATGAGCCACCTAGGTGTCCCTTTCTGTTACTGTCTTCTAATGCATTATAGCTTGTGAACACAACTTCAAAACTGGTATCCAGAACCAAATGTGAAATTCCAGACATACTCCAACCACACTCTGAGCCCTATTCCCATTTGCTCTGATCTCCTTTGGTATGAAGATGTCATGTCCTTTGTGTCTAAGTTTTCTTAACTCACTTTTTATGAGATTCTAGTATTTTATAAAAATCATAAGGATATTTTTAGTAAATTCCTGTTTAGATAAGCATTTTATTGTTTTGCTTTGTGTTTTGTTAACTTTTTATGGAAGTGTAATTAATGTCTGTTGATATCTACACTTCCTTTTACGGAAGTATAATTAATGTATGTATGATGTATGTCATCATGATAAGTATACCCTTCATCTCCTTTGTTTATCTCACCCATTCCCCCACCCACCTTGCCTCCGGCAACCACAAGTTTGTTCTCTGTATTTAAGAGTATTTTGGTATACCTCGGTGGCTCAGTCAGTTCAGCATCCAACTTAAAGCCCTACATCGGGCTCTGTGATGAGAGCTCAGAGCCTGGAGCCTGTTTTGGATTCTGTGTCCTCCCCTCTCTCTCTCTGCCCCTCCTCTGATTGTTCTCTCTCTCTCTCTATCTCAAAAATAAATAAATATTAAAAAATAATTTTCTAAATAAATATTGTTTTTCCTTTTAAATAATGCTTCACAAACTCTCTACCTTTGTGGTTTGAGGGCTTTCTTTAGTGATATGCTTGGATTTCTTTCTCTTTATTTTTTTGTGTATCTATTACAAGTTTTTGATTTTTGGTTGCCATTAGATTCATGTTTAACATCTTCTTCGTATAGCAATCTATATTAACTTGATAATCACTTAAGTATGAACCCATTCTAAAAGCACTGAATATTTATGTTCCTTCCCATGTTTTATGTATATTATGTCATACTTCACATTCTTTTATTTTGTGAATATATTGGCTGATTTTTGTAGATATAGTTTATTTTATTGTTTTTGTGCCTTAGCCTCCACACTGGTTTGATAAGTGACTAACGTACTGCTTTTATTATGTTTGTATTTACCTTTGAATTTGTTTTTCCTTTCATAATTTTCTTATTCTTCATTATGGCCTTTTCTTTCTACTCAAAGAATTTCTTTTAACATTTCTTATAGGGATGGTTTAGTTGTGATGAATTCTTTTAACTTTGTTTGCCTGGGAAAGTCCTTATCTTTCCTTCTCTTCTGAATGGCTTAATAGAGTATTCTTCATTGTAGGTTATTTTCCTTTTAGTACTTTGAATATATCATGCCATTCTCTTCTGGCCTCCAAACTTTATACTGAAAACTCAACTTATAGCCTGTGGGATTTCCCTTGTATGTAACTGTTTTCTTGTTTCTTGCTGCTTTAAAAATTCTCTATCGCTACTTTTTAAAAAATTTTTAGGGGCGCCTGGGTGGCTTAGTCGGTTAAGCGTCCGACTTTCGCTTAGGTCATGATCTCACGGTTCGTGGGTTCGAGCCCCGCGTCGGGCTCTGTGCTGACTGCCAGCTCAGAGCCTGGAGCCTGTTTCAGTCTGTGATTTCCTCTCTCTCTGACCCTCCCCTGCTCACGCTGTCTCTATCTCTCCTAGAAATAAATAAAAAAAAAAACATTAAAAAAAATTAAAAAAATAAAAAATTTTTAATGTTTATTCTTGAGAGAGAGAGACAGACCATGAGTAGGGGAGGAATGAAGAAAGAGAGAAACACAGAATCTGAAGCAGGCTCCAGACTCTGAGCTGTCAGCACACAGCCTGACGCAGGGCTCAAACTCATGAACTGTGAGATCATGACCTGAGCCAAAATCTGATGCTCAATCAAATGAGCCCCCCAGGTCCCCCATCTTTATGACTACTTTCTAACACCTTAATTATTGTATGTCTTGTTGTGGACCTCTTTGGTTGCATTTGTTGGGGGTGCTCTCTGTGCCTCTTTGATCTAAACATCTGTTTCCTCCTCAGATTAGGGAAGTTTTTTCAAATAAATTTCTGCCTCCTTCTCTCTCTGTTGTCCTTCTGAGAGCTCTATAAGGTGGATGTTATTACACTTGATGATGTCACTGAATTCCCTTAACCTATTCTAATTTTTTTAGTATTCTTTTTTCTTTTTGCTGTTCAGCTTGTTTGCTTTCTATCATTCTGTCTTCCAGCTCACTGATTTGTTCTTCTGTTTTATCTAATCTACTATTGATCTTCTAGTATATTTTTAATTTCATTTATTGAATACTTCATCTTTGATTGGTTCTTCTTTATATTTTCTATATCTTGGTTAAGAATTTCAATGATATCCTCCACTCTTAAGTCCAGTGAGTATCTTTATGACTGTTACTTTGAATTCACTATCAGAAATATTCATTATCTCCATTTATTTAGCCCTTTCTCTATGGTTTTGTCCTGTTATCTCATTTGGGACATAATCCTCTGGCCCCCGTTATGTCTATAAGCATATTTTTTAAATTAAAAACTATTATAACATCATGTCTGTTTCTATAATCAATAAATTTAGAGCCAGACTCTTCAATTTACTTTTAAATTTTATGCATTTAAATCTAAACAGGGTCAAAGTGACTATATTTTCCAGGAATCAGTAGATGAACATTTTTGAGTTTGACCCATGTTACACTTGCGTAGATTAGGCTCCAAGGCATGGAAGAGCTCTTAGCTCTGTAAATGTTATGTCAGCCTAGAAACACCATCATGTCAATTTAAATAAGAGAAATTCATACTAATTTTGATTAAAGAATCTATTATCTTTATTATGGTTTTCTTCTAGAGACCTAGTTATTTATTGTGGGTTACAGACTAGCATCAAAAATTTTTAAAAATTAAACATGATAGGATTGAAAAGGTGAAATTTCCCTGTGAACCTGCATATATCAGAACTTTAAGAAGAATTTTTAAAAACTCATAAAGGAACAAGGAGAAAGGTCTGTCTCATAGGAGGGATGATTAAGCGTGTTGTAAAGTAAAATATAGTTTACTTTATATAAGTTAACTATGTAAGTTAACTTTATTTTATTACTGATAATTTGGGGCTGGCTCAGTCAATGGAGCATGCAACTCTTGATCTTGGGATAAGCTGTGGGTTTGAGCGACTATAGAGATTACTTAAAAATAAAATCATAAAAAAAAAGAAAATTTATATCCCATGTTAAGACTTTTAAAATATTTTAAATATATTTATTTTAAGAAAAGTGGTTTCTTTTTTTTTTATCACAATGGGGAATAATCCACATTTTATTTCCATTATTATGGATAAGATATTGAATATAGTTAAAGAGTAGATTGTGGATTGATTTTTTTTTAACTTTGGTAAGTGCATTTTGTAGGAGATAGGTAAGTAGATAGACAGACAGACAAACAGACAGAGAGATTATGTATTTGTGTCTAACCATTAATGTAAAAGGCAAAGCCCTCATTCTTCCAGAGATCAAGAGGGCAGGGCTGACTACAGGTAATACAAAATGAAAATACAGACTGAATTTTTCCAAGAATTTGCTGAATTTTAAAATTGTATTTAAGATTTTTACCAATACAATGCTGAATTTTATTTAATTTTTATTTATTTATTTATTTATTTATTTATAACTTATATTTTATTTTTTTGGATCTAGCAATTTTACTTTTATTTATTTTAGTGGTTTTTTTTTTTGAGAGAGAGACAGAGTGTGAGTGAGAGAGGGGCAGAGAGAGAGGGAGACACAGAATCTGAAGCAGGCTGCAGGCTTTGAGTTGTTATCACAGAGCCTGATGTGGGGTTTGAATCCATGACCTGAGCCGAAGTCGAACACTTAACTGACTGAGCCACCCAGGTACCCATTTATTTTTCTTAATTTTCATTAAATCCAATTATTTTGTTAACATAAAGCATAATAATGGTTTCAGGAATTAGTGATTCACTAGTTACATATAACACCCCGTGCTCACTCCAAGTGCCCTCCTTAAGCCCCTTCACCCATTTAGCCCATCCCTGCACCCAACATTCCTCCAGCAACCCTTAGTTGATTCTCTGTATTTAAGAGTCCCTTACGGCTTGACACTGATGAATTTTAAATATTTAAATTTAAGCAGGTAAAGTAGGGAGAAACTAAACTTGATGTAAAATGATAAGGAAGAAGTTCTACACGACAATAACTCAAATATATTACTTTATAGAATGGATCATTATAGACTATTATTGAAGAATTTTTATCATGATAAAAAGTATACATTTTGCCACCCAATAGTTCTGACATTTGTAAATGCAACCATATAAGTTAGTTTTTAATGCCACCACATAAAGAAAAAAATATTTCTCTGACTTAATTCTATCTATCAATGAATGAGATAACAGAATCTTCCTTAGGTGTTTATTATTCTTTCAGATTGTCAGACAACTTAAAGTTTTAAAGGTAACGTGTACTTTTTGATATCTTTTTTCTTTGCATGAACCCCTTAAAATAAAGTAAATTTCATCATGTTTAACCCATGGGAAACTTAAGGAAACATCACTCCTTCTAATTAGGAGAAACAAGTTTATTGACAAAACAATAGGAAGCATAAGTCCAGCTGACAAAAATATTTTTATTGGAGAAAATATGTTTATCTATCACCTATCCAGAGTCTAAAGTCACCTAAAGAAAATACAAAGAAACTTAGCCTTTCTCTAGCTTTTGAGAGTATATTCTGTGTCTGATTATAGATGATTCCAATCCTTAAAAGTCAGCAGCATGGGGCGCCTGGGTGGGTTAGTCGGTTATGCGTCCGACTTTCACTTAGGTCATGATCTCGCAGTTCGTCGGTTCGAGCCCCACGTCGGGCTCTGTGCTGACTGCCAGCTCAGAGCCTGGAGCCTGTTTCAGTCTGTGACTCCCTCTCTCTCTGACCCTCCCCTGCTCACGCTGTCTCTCTCTCTCTCTCCTAGAAATAATAAATTAAAAAAAATTTTTTTTAAAAAGTCAGCAGCAAAGAACTTTATCAGCAACATTTTAATTTCTATGCAAAGGACTGTTTGTTTAGAAACCATTTACATGAGACTTTAATAAGCCATCTAAAACTCACATTTATGAATGAACCTAAGGATGATGGTATTTTTCTAAGTTGTGGCATTAATTGTTAAAATTTGGAAATACTGGGAATAAAAGAGAAATAACTACATTAAAGCAAAACTCAAAAAATATTAATGCATCCTTTGGTTTAATCTTTGGAGGCATAACATGTGAAATCATTAGTTCTAACATCCATCTAATATTTATTGAGCACTACTCTGTGCTACGCATTACTTGAGGCACTTACAATATTTCATTGAACTTAGAACTCATTGACCCTATTTGCCTTCCTTTTGTCTGACTGGTTTATATTATTTCTTCTTTTCTATCTTCTTTTCTTTTGCATATATTCACTTTTATTCTCAGTTTATTTTTCCCAAAGGTTGCTCAGTGTTTTGTTTGTTTAAGTGAAAAACCAAATCTAGACCTGTGCTGTATCTAATAAGGTGGCTACTAGGCATAGTCACCTGTTAAATTTCACTTAAAATTTAATTTAAAATTCAATTCCTCATTCTCACTAGCCACATTTTAATGGAGCCAACAGGATTTTGTGATGGATTGGATGGATGGATTTGCTAACAATGGAGATGAGAAAGACTGCACATGGAGATGAGTAATTGTGTTCATGCAAGTTAAACTGAAGATCTCTATTTGACCTCTAGTGGGAGAAATCAGGGGCAGGGAGTGAGGAAGAGTGGGCATGTGGCTATACAGGTCAGGCATTCAAGAGGGAGGTTTGGTTGAAAATTTTAATTTGGAAGTTAACAGCATACAGATGAGAGAGTAAAGCCTGGATAAGAAGACTGAAATAACGTCTTCTGGAGAACAGAAGATACATGACTGAGACATAGCAAACTAAAAAGGTTAGTAGAAGCTGAGGAAATGGTGTATGTAGGAGAGTGATGGCCTAGGCGCTGAGTTAAGGGTAGGTATCAAGAGGGCAAAAGGAATCCATTTTGTCACATACTTTGTTAAGTCGACTATGATGGGAACTAGAAACTAACCATTGGATTTAGCAACCCAGATGCAACTGATAGAAACCATTTCTGAAGAAAATAAGAGTGAAACCTTGATTAGAGGGTGTTTAGGAATGTATTGCAGAGGGAGTTCAGAAACAGGGTTTTTTTATTTTTGCTACAAATTCAATAGCAGCTAGCAGGGTAAATGGAGACAAGAGAAAGAACTTGTTCAGTCAGGAAACAGCTTGTGTGTATGGTGAATGGAATGATCCAATAGGAAAGGAATACTGGTGACGAAAAGGGAAACGAGAATTGAATTGTTAGCATGGGGCACTGTCCCATTAGCCGTGGATAGTAGCAGAGAACACACATGAACAAACAGGTGCTGGAGGAGGTACATGAAGTGCTAAGAATCTGGGGAAGTCCTTTTCTGAATGCTTGCTTTCTTCAGGAACACAGGAGGTCATTGAGAGTGAGCATAAGGGAAGAGATTTGGGAGACTAGGGGTTAAAGAAGAATATGGACGATAAACACTTAAGAGTTTATGATACATAGTGTCATTTCCTGCCAATACTGAGAATCCTCATGAGGTCCAAGGTGCAAAGTAAGATAAATCCAGAGGACTGTGTGAGTTTCCCCCCGCTTTTATTTGCGCAGATACAGTTGTGATATAGGGCAGAATAGCACCTAACCATGGTTGTGGCTTTGCCAACCTAGTATGATAGAGAAATATTGGTAAGGAAATTAATCTTATACACAAGGGAGTTAAGCTGCACAAAGTGGGATATAAGACCCCATGGAGGGAGGAACAACGAATGAGAAGGTGGTAACCTCTAGAGCACTGGTTCTCTGTGAGTGCTCTGGGCATTTCTGAAGATTCTCCAACATTCTTGCCAGGAATCCAAACTGTTTTCATAATACTAGTAAGTGGTTACTTGCCTTTTTCACTTTCACTTTCTCCTGAATGGCATTCTGCAGAAGCTCATGACCTATGATACCAAACACATTTAATACAGAAATAGATATGAGAATCGTCTTCTTTTCATTAGATGTTAGAGATTTTCAAAATGCAAACAGTCTACTTTTCTCCATTTTTTGCTTGAAAAACGTAGTCATTTCCCAGATGTGAGAATTGTTACTAAAATTTGTATTTATGTTTATATATGATAGTGTTTATTGCTATTTTAATGAACTTTTAAATTATTTTTTAGTTTTTCATTTTAATTTATAATGCAACAAAAAAAAAAACAGTAAATATAACCCACATAATAAAAGCTTTTTGGCATCTTCAGTAATTTTTAAGACTGTGAAGTGTTTCTAAGACTAAAACGATTTGGAATTTCTGAATTAGAGTAACTATTAGGTTAAAATATTGTTGAAATCATAGTAAAATATGGAGTGGTCTGGAAAGATAAGAGGTGTTGATAAAACAGTAGAATGCATGATATTAAGATTGGAGAGGGATTGAAGTTATTGAATGCAAGGTCTATAAGAATTTTCTGTGATGATAGAAATGCTCTTTATCTGGGCTGTGTGTATAATGGTCACTAACCGCATGTGGCTTTTGAGCACTTGAAATGTAGATAGTGCAACTGAAAAATTAAAAGTTAATTGTTTTTAATTTGAATAAATTTAAATACAATCACATGTGTCTACCATATTGGGCAGTGCGGTATGAGATGTATGGCTGAAATAAGTTGGAGGACAAAAACGGTTGGAGAAGAATTCAGCAAACAGAGGCCAGAGTTTCGGAAGCTATGAATGTATTTTGTACATTGAAGTCATCAAGTCAAAGTGACTAATTTTCATAGAGTACTTAATATGTACCAGGCTGATACCTTTACACATATTTATTCATTTACTCATTACAGTAGCTCTGAGATTTACGTACCCTCATGTCTCTTTTACAGATGAGGAGACAGAGATGCATACCTGTTAGGTAATGTATCATGCATGTAAAGTGACATGGAGGGAGGTTGAGGCATATTGAAATCTAAGTACTCTGACGACAGAGTCCATTCTTTTAGACTGTACATTATACTGCCCTTCTTGTTTGAGGTTGCTTATCTTTTAAAGTTGCTTTTTAAGTACTTCAGGTAGCTGATTTGACCCTAGCTATACTCTATGCTAGTCGCTAAGGCAGAATCCTACTTCAAGTGCTTGAAAAGCACTTTGAGCAAGACTTCACTAATAGAAAATATACCATATAAAAAATTTACAGGTGTGGGCTGGTGAATGCTCAATACATTTTTTAATCTTACCCAGAGGTGTAATTGATGGCTTAAATTTCATTTCCAAGGAAGGATATCAACCTTATTGAAGTCACATTTTCCAATAGAGCTAATTAGCCCTCCTGGCTATTTTAGTAGTGCTGATAACTATAAACACTGGTAGGTATTTGTGATGATAACATGGAAACCTGCATAGACTTTTTCTCAGGGTACATTAAAATATCTCAGGCAGCAGGGACGTTCCATTCTCAGGACATGAGACAATGAAACGTTAGCTTGGCTAAGTCTTTATCAATACCAGATGAAAGGTTTACAATACATTTTGCTTATGAACACATTTGGATTAATGACAAATATAGACAGTCTTTAGACAATACTAGCAACAGAATAAAATGATAACATAGTAAAGAGGACTTAAACCCCTTTTTATTAAAGTGTTAAACTAAGAAAACTTTAGAAATGCGAATTGCTTTGAAGGAAATATTTTATTTACTTAATTTTTATATCTATCTTTTGTTAAGTATTCAACATCTAAAGTAGTTATGAAATCAGAGAGGAAGAAGACTTGGAGAGTGCGAGCACTTAAAACGTGGGCTGTCCTAATGGAATCAAGCTCTAAACAATTTGACAACCATGTAGTTGGGAATTATTACTGCAAAAATTGGTACTGTAATTAGAAAGTAGTATACTTGGAGGTTAAATTCAGTAGCTGAGACTAACATACAGGAATTTCATAACTACTGGCTGAATATAATGTCTTGGACACCATCCTAGTCAATGGGGATCTACAGGTGAACAACAAAGACATTGTCTTTGCTTTTAAGTTACAATATGTAGTGTTCAAAAATTAAAGAGAACCTGATATATTCAATCTTCTAAGAAGACTGAAATATTTGATAGTGAAGAATAGTTATGAACATAAAGAAAAAATTTACAAATACCACCTTAAGAAAACTAGAGTAGTTTCTAGGAGAAATTTGTCAAAGGAAATGTGAGATTTGTATACATAGCAAACGACCTTAAAAGCCCTAATATTTTTCTCTGTATATTCAGTGGCTCTCATATGACATCAGGAGTTATTACACTCCCTTGTGACTTTTATTTTTCCATCTGTCAGATAATTGCACTGACTGATAGCATTTAACAAACATCTCTCAAAGGCATCGTGAGCCATGCTTACTCTTCAAAGAGTTTTGGGAAAAATTATTATTGATTATTAGTATCACAGTCTGATGCTGCTACAAGTTTCCAAAGTTTTATTGCTGCAATATATTTAATATGAATATCAACACATAGAACAGACATTATTATCTATTAGTCAAGCAGCTATATCCAGCTGTGATATTTCCTTACAAATAAACATTCTAACCAGTTGCTATATCAACATTTCTAGGTATTTATGTTGTCTGACTAGTTATATGGAATTCCTTTGGTTACCAAAACAAATGATAAATTACTTTATCAGGCCAATATGCTTGTTTAATTTCTTTCATAATATGTAACTTCATGAACCATTATGTGCATATTGCACTCAACAAACACATTTGGTACTGGCATGAACAGCTCAAATTAAATTGATGTGGAGTGTATACAGGCATATTCAAATTATTTCTATGATACAGCACTTAAAATTTTAATTGAAAAAGTGGGGCGCTTGGGTGGCTTAGTCGGTTAAGCGTCCGACTTTCGCTCAGGTCATGATCTCGCGGTTCGTGGGTTCGAGCCCGGCGTCGGGCTTTGTGCTGACTGCCAGCTCAGAGCCTGGAGCCTGTTTCAGTCTGTGACTCCCTCTGTCTCCGACCCTCCCCTGCTCACGATGTTTCTCTCTCTCTCTCTCTCTCTCTCTCCTAGAAATAAATAAAACATTAAAAAAAAAATTAAAAGAAAATTTTAATTGAAAAAGCAAGAAAAATGATACAACGAGTATAACATACTCATATGAGTAAATAATTTATAATAAATATAATTACAATAAAATTAATGAACGTCATAAAATAAAATATATTTTATTATTGATTTTTATAGTTAGATGACCAGCTATTTTGTTTGCTCTAGATGTTATATCTGTCAATTATGTTTTATTTTGATGCATTTTTGTTGTGGCTATTTCCTGATACATATTTAGCCTATTCTCTGCTTAGTTCATTATTGTTTAAGAATTCCATGGGGTGTCTGGGTGGCTCAGTTGGTTAAGTGTCTGGCTTCAGCTCAGGTCATGATCTCGCAGTCTGTGGGTTTGAGCCCCACATCAGGCTCTGGTGACAGCTCAGAGCCTGGAGCCTGCTTCAGATTCTGTGTCTCCCTCTCTCTCTGTTCCTCCCCCACTTGCCCTCTGTCTCTCTCTTTCTCTTAATAATAAATAAACATTAAAAATGTAAAAAATATAAAATAAAAATAAATTAAAATAATAATACATTGTCAAACACAAGTATAAAGAAAGTTAAATCTTTGAAGTTATATAGAAATTAAGAGATTCAGGATTACTTATAGAAAATCCCCATATATATATAGAAAATAAGTTATCTTACTGTTACAGAGAAATGCTTTGAAATGAAGGTAATGTTTTTCTTTTACTGCTAAGGAATAAAGAGCTCAAAAATTAAATCCTACAATAGAGAAAAGATACAAATGCTTAATACACAAAAGGATAGGCTTAGTTCATGTGTTTTTTCCTTTCCAAAAATAACTCACTTTACTTATGATTTTAAAGAGATCAATAATTTGTAGTTCTTTTTATTTTTTTTTTAATGTTTAATTTTTTGAGAGAGCCAGTGAGCTGGGTGGGTGCAGAGAGAGGGGAAGAGGATCTGAAGCTGATTCTGCACTGACAGCAGAGAGCCCAATACCGGCACCAACTCACCAACTGGAATGACCTGAGCCAAAGTCGGACATTTAACCGACTGAGCCACCCAGGCACCCCTATTATTATTTTTATAGACAAGATATAAACATATTTAACTTTTAAGACTTCACAAACACACAACATTCAAAACACACACACATGGGGTGTCTGGGTGGCTCATTGGGTTAAGCATGTGACTCTTGATCTCAGATCAGGTCATGATCTCACAGTTTGTGAGATCAAGCCCCATGTTGGGCTTTGCACTGACAGCGCAGTGTCTGCTTGGGATTCTCTCTCTCTCTCTCTCTCTCTCTGTCACTCTCTTTTTCTTTCTCTCTCTCCTTTTCCTCCTCCCTCTCTCTCTGCCTCTCCCCTGCTCACACCCTCTCTCTCAAATTAAATAAACTCAAAACACCCTTGTGCATGCACACACGTACGTACACACATACACACAGAAAGAGCAATTTAACCTTTTATTGCCTTTTAACCTTACACTGGTAATTTATATTATTGTGTTATACTACTATTACTGAGGCTATTACTTTGAAGAGTTTTATTCTTTGATGAGCAACTAACACTTCGGAGGAATTTGAGGATAGAAGGAGATGGGACTTTTACAAGACAGAGCCTATAATTATAAATTTTAACAGTAATCATATTAAAGAAACTTTTTCTTATTGAATGACCAAAATCACAGACTGTTGAGGACAGTGCTTGGCACATACAATGATTGGTTGTACTCTCATTATATCATTTTTTGGGATTATGAGGTTTCTTTATCTTTTTTATTGATTCTTTTCTTTTTAACATTTATTCATTTTTGAGAGACAGAGAGAGACACTGTGTTAATTGTGGAGGGGCAGAGAGAGAGGGAGACACAGAATCTGAAGCAGGCTCCAGGCTCTGAGCTGTCAGCATAGGGCCCAACACGGGGCTTCAACTCATGAACCAAACCGTGAGATCATGACCTGAGTTGAAGTTGAATGCCTAATAGAGTGAGCTATCCAGTGGGCCTTCTTTATTGATTCTTATGCTGATTACCTTTCCTTAGTCTGAGAGTGGTACAACACAATGGACTGGCTAAAGGGCCAAAGGCTTACTCCTGATCAGATGAGAGCTGAGCATCCAAGTTCCCCCAGAACTGACTTTCATCCATGCAGAGATTCTTCATCTTCAGTGATTTCATAATACCCTTTCCTGAATCAAATTTTATTTTTCCAACCCTAATCCAGCAAGAGATCTCTGCCAGTCTCCTGGTTTCAACTACCTGTATACACTTTGGAGACTGACCTTGACTTTGCAAGGTACTTGTAACTACCAAACAGGATAGTGTTCTAGGAATAAACTTTAAAATTTTTCTTTGTTAATATTTATTTATTTTTGAGTGAGAGAGAGAGATACAGAGTGTGAGTGGGGAAGAGTCAGTGAGAGAGGGTGTCACAGAATCTGAAGCAGACTCCAGGTTTTGAGCTGTCAGCACAGAGTCCGATGAGGGGCTTGAACCCATGAACGGTGAGATCATGACCTGAGCTGAAGTCAGCTGCTCAACCGACTGAGCCACCCAGGTGCCCCTAGACTTTTAATACATTATTACTTCCTGTGGGTAAGAAGCTACAATTAGATAATAAACTATGTCTTAGATACCAAGTAGCTGTGTGGAAGAATTGTTAACCAGATAACAGACCAAAACAATAGTATATATTTGATCACTGTTTCTTCTTTTTCTTGAAAATGCTTCTAAGAAAGTTATTTTTATAGTAAAAACTACAAAGCAATTACATGCTTTACTAAAAGAAAACTTTGAATAAAATATTCCAAATTCTTCTTTGTCTAATATAAATGTTCTCAGTATAGGTCAGATGATTGTGCAAAATGCCAAGATTTGTGGTGATGTCACCTAACAAGCTACCACAAACCCAGGACAATGCCAACTCGGATCAATATGAACTTTGGGGTATTAATTGCCAAAGGATCTTATCTCAGACTGCTTAATATTGAACTCATTGGTAGCAATTTATAGTGTAGTCTGTGAGTTCAAAGAAAGTCAAAGAAATCAGTGAATCAATATACAAGTTCTCTTACAGAGAGAAAGTTCATGTAAATGGAGAGAATAACTTTTTTTTTTTTTTAATTTTTAATTTTTTTTTTTAATTTCTAGGAGAGAGAGAGAGAGACAGCGTGAGCAGGGGAGGGTCAGAGAGAGAGGGAGACACAGACTCTGAAAAAGGCTCCAGGCTCTGAGCTGGCAGTCAGCACAGAGCCCTACGCGGGGCTCGAACTCATGGCGAGATCATGACCTAAGCGAAAGTCAGTCGCTTAACCAACGAAGCCACCCAGGCGCCCCGAGAATAACTTTTTTAATGCTTTTTTTTAAAAAAAGAGAAATAGCAAGTACAAGTGGGGGAGGGGCCACGAGAAAAGGAGAGAGAATCCCAAGTAGACTCCATGCCCAGCACAGAGCCTGACACAGGCTCACTATTACTACCATAAGATCATGACCTGAGCCGAAATGAAGAGTTGGATGCCCAACTGACTGAGCCACCAGGTACACCAAGAATAACTTCTAAGAAGAAAATTCCTGACTTCACAGAAGTCGCTTTAAGCAAAATTTATTCACACTGTGGCCGTATTTTAATGTTCCGGTTCTCCTGAGCAGCTAAATTCACAAGTATCATTAGAATCCTCAAAGCAAGCTGCCATTCTACATTTTGTTCTGGGCTCGTGGAGGCATTTGAAGAGTGAACTCTTTTGGAGCTTCAGAGAATTTCAGCTTGAAGAAAGAATGGGATGTTCCAAAAGATGACTTATTTTGTTCCTCTATAATTTAGATATTCTCATTCCCCCATAGTTTCCTAAAGATCAGAGATTAGTGGTTATGCAATTTACATTTCACTCAAGCACTAATGAAATATTGGGTATGTAATGAACTTATATACTTTATTGAAAATAAACAAATCAAATAAATTACATTATTTTCCATTCTTCCCTTATTTATTTATTTATTTATTTATTTAATTTTATTTATTTTTGAGAGAGAGAGAGAGATAGCATGAGCAGGGGAGGGGCAGAGAAAAAGGGAGACACAAATTCCAAAGCAGATTCCAAGTGGTCAGTACAGAACCTGATCCGGGGCTTGGCCTCATGAACTGAGAAATCATAACCTGAGCTGAAGCCAGATGCCTAGCCACCTGAGCCATCCAGACACACCTGAGCTGGAATTCAAATCAAAGTATGTTTAATTCTAAAATGACTTGAGAGGACACATCTCTATTTTAGCTACTTGTACATTTTGTCCTTCTAAGAAACACCATTGCACAAATACCCATTTTTAAAAGACTGTATTTAGAAGCCACTCAGTGTGTCACCTAACATATGAAGGTCCCTATTTCACAGCATCACCAGAAAAATTGTAATTATTTTCGATGACACGTGCATACCTTTTATACATTATATGTTATGCTGTATTTGGAATAGTGAAACTGCTTCCAACAGCTCACTTCACCAAGGAGACAAACAGACGGGTGTTAATATGGCTCAACATCATTGTTTTTCTTAAATTCCAAATTTCAGTGGATATTAGAGTAGGAAAAGCAGGCTAATTAAAGTTGAAAAATCATTCCATTATTTCAATGCCCAGATGACAGTCCTGACAGTCTGTTACCAAATGTCACTCTAACACCCCGAGTTTCTGAAACTATTTTACTTAGTGGAAGAGGATGTGGGAAATGTGTAACAGGTATTGCCAGCTCTGTCCAGACTTAAAGCTCCATGCTTGGCTTTACTCTCAAATGTTTGAGCTCTGGGGAATCAAAGGGAACAGAGAGACCTGGATACACTCTTCTGTTGAAAATGGAGCCCATAGCTAAAGCTTGGAGGTGCACTAATTAGCTCAGTGGGAGCACACAGCATTGAACACCTTGTAACTGTGCCTTCTGCCAATCAGTATGTCATCAGTAATATTAACTGGCTGTAATTAGTAAATTATGTACCAAATTATTTCAGTGCTTTTCAAAGGGATGGGAAGTGTGTGTGTGTGTGTGTGTGTATGCGCACGCGTGCTTATTTTGCTACAGCGTTCTGAATGTGTAGCACTGTGTCTCTGTATTCTTTTCCATTCCTGTAATTAGATGAAAGGCCTTACTTTTTTACAAGAACAGGGGTAATCTTCCAAGACGATATTTTTATAAATGTGTATTTATTTTTCCTAGATAGGGTTCTGATTTCCTAAATCCTTTTGTTTGTCTCCAAACACAGAGGCTTGCCATGGTCTGCTCTGCTCTATCTGAATGGAAGCATTATACTTTAAATTTATTTCCTACGTACATTTTTTTCTAAAACCTTGGAATAATTCTAGCCAAATATTCTACTGAATGCCAAGAAACCAGGAGTATAAATATCTAATTCAAGTAATTATCTCCCAGACAGTATTCTTTCAAGAAATGACATGTCAGTTCTTTGTGAAAAGGATTAAGTAATTTAAGTGTAAAAATCCTAAAATAGATAGTTAAGGCTTTCCAACTTTTAAAAGTATTGTGTATTTAAGTTGAATTTAAGATATGAAGATTAAAATTCCCATTATGCATTGAAAAAACAGTGAGAATCAGATATGCAAGGACATTAAAGAAAGACTTATTTTACTGCTGAAAGACACCTGTTCATTTAACATATAACAATGAAACATCTGCTTTTCAATTAGTATTTATAATTTAATGACATCCTAGAAAATAATAGGAAGGAAAAAAAACCACCAAGATATCAGACATAATATTTTTTCCATTCTGGAAAAATCATCAATGAATATCCTTCCATGATAAGTCATTACTTAAGAAAATGGATGTATTATGGCGCGTCTGGGTGGCTCCTCAGTCGGTTAAGTGTCTGACTTCAGCTCAGGTCATGATCTCACGTTTTGTGTGTTCAAGCCCTGCATTGGGCTCTGTGCTGAAAGCTAGCTCACAGCCTGGAGCCTGTTTCAGATTCTGTATCTCCCTCTCTTCTCTGACTCTCCCCTGTTCATGCTGTCTCTCTCTCTCTCTCAGAAATAAATAAAACATTTTAAAAAAGAAAGAAAATGGATGTATTACAATTCAAACTTCCTAAAACATAAGGAAAACCTTTACATAGATTAACATAAATTTAAAAAAAAAACTTATAAGAATAGCACTTATCAGTTCACTTGAAAACTTTAAAATTGCTGTACCAAATATACAGTGTTATTTCTAATCTTACTTAATGAGACTACCATTCTGAGGAAGGCTTAAATATCAGTGGTTAAAGATAATGTATAAGATTATTAATAAAATACACATTCACTTTAAGTACAGTAATTGGTAGAACAAAATGTAGGGAAGTTTTTAGTTTCTTTTTATCTAGAATCCAGACTTTTACAATGGGGCTTATACTGCGTTACCATTTTAAGATAAAGAATTTCAGTGACTTTGACCAACCAGAGTTGGCCCGAGAGGAGTATGGCTCACAAAGGTCTCCATGAGATGGGGTCACTGTTTTCAGTTCCCACTTTGGATGGGCACATAGTCCTTCTGAATCTGCGAAGAAAATGGTTGAGAAATAAAATCTTACAAATCAGCATTTTTGCAGTCATGCCTTATAAATATAGTCAGTGAAGAATAAAACAACTTATGTTAGATTGGCTTATGTTAGTAATCATAAAGATTTTAGTTTTAACTTTACACAAGATTTTAGTTTTAACTTTACAGGTGAATTGATTTCATCAGTTGATCAGGAGTCTCTATCCATACAGACCATAATTTTCATGGTTAATTTCAGAGTTAATATAACTACTCTGTAAAGAATGACAAACCTTTAAGGAAGGTAAAATAGATTGCATGACATCTCTAGCTCTTTCCATCTCCGAGTACATAAGCCTGAAAAGTTATAAAAAGCACACATACCTCCTCACACAGAATCTAACAAACCCCAAATAAGGGATAAACAAGAATAACCAGATCTTCATTATGTAAGGCCAACAACTCAGCAGTAGAGTCAGGGCTCTAGAATAAAAAGTAATCCAAGTCCCCTTGATATTTGATATTTTAATATATTTTTAGCTGTTTGCTGTTATAAAGTATATGGTATACACTATACCCAACCCAAAGGTAATAAGTCTGATGATGGGAGAGTATATAAATCCCAGGTCTTACTTCTTTTTTTTTTTTTTTTTTTTACAAATAGTTTATTGTCAAATTAGTTTCCACATAACACCCAGTGCCCATCCCCACAAGTGCCCTCCTCCATGCCCACCCCTCCTCCCCCCCACATCCACCAGTCCTCAGTTTTTGTCAGCATTCAAGAGTCTCTCATGGTTTGCCTCTCCCCCTTTCCCCCACCATTTCCGCCCTTCTTCTCCCCCTTGGTCCTCTGTTAAGCTCCTCCTAATCCTCCTATACGTACACACATATGATATTTGTCTTTCTCTGCCTGACTTATTTCGCTCAGCATAACACCCTCAAGGTCCATCCATGTTGCTACACATGGCCAGATTTCATTGTTTCTCATTGCCATGTAGTATTCCATGGTATAGATAAACCACATCTTCTTGATCCATTCATCTGTTGATGGACACTTAAGCTCTTTCCAGGTTTTAGCTATTGTGGAGAGTGCTGCTATGAACATTGGGGTACATGTGCTCCTGTGCATCAACATTTCTGTATCCCTTGGGTAAATTCCTAGCAGTGCTATTGCTGGGTCATAGGGGAGTTCTATTGTTAGTTTCCTTAGGAATCTCCACACTGTTTTCCAGAGGGGCTGTACCAGTTTACATTCCCACCAACAGTGTAGGAGGGTGCCCGTTTCTCCACATCCTCGCCAGCATCTAGAGTTCTCTGATGTGCTTATTTTAGCCACTCTGGCGTGAGGTGGTATCTCAGTGTGGTTTGGATTTGTATTTCCCTGATGAGGAGGGATGCTGAGCATCGTTTCATGTGTCTGTTGGCCATCTGGATGTCCTCTTTGGAGAAGTGTCTGTTCATATCTTCTGCCCATTTCTTCACTGGGTTCTTTGTGTTTCGGGCGTGTAGTTTGGTGAGTTCCTTATATATTCTGGATATTAACCCTTTATCTGATATGTCATTTGCAACTATCTTTTCCTATTCCGTTGGTTGCCTATTAATTTTCTGGGTTGTTTCCTTGGCTGTGCAGAAGCTTTTAATCTTGATGAGGTCCCAACAGTTTATTTTTGCTCTTGATTCCCTTGCTTTGGGGGATGTGTCAAGTAAGAAGTTGCTGCGGTGGAGGTCAAGGAGGTTGTTTCCTGCTTTCTCCTCTAGGTGTTGATAGTTTCCTGTCTCACGTTCAGGTCCTTTATCCATTTTGAGTTTATTTTTGTGCATGGTGTGAGAAAATGATCTAGTTTCATTCTTCTGCATGTTGCTGTCCAGTTCTCCTAACACCATCTGTTAAAAAGGCTGTCTTTTTTCCATTGGATATTCTTTCCTGCTTTGTCAAAGATTAGTTGGCTGTATACTTTGGGTCCACTTCTGAGTTCTCAATTCTGTTCCATTGGTCTATGTGTCTGTTTTTGTGCCAATACCATACTGTCTTGATGATGACTGCTTTGTAGTAGAGGCTTAAGTCTGGGATGGTGATCCCTTCCGTTTTGGTTTTATTTTTCAGGATTACGTTGGCTGTTCGGGGTCTTTTGTGGTTCCATACACATTTTTGGATAGTTTGTTCTAGCTTTGAGAAGTATGCTGGTGCAATTTTGATTGGAATTGCATTGAATGTGTAGAGTGCCTTAGGTAGTAATGACATCTAACTATATTTATTCTTCCTATCCATGAGCATGGAATGTTTTTCCATTTCTTTGTGTCTTCTTCAATTTCCTTCATAAGTTTTCTATAGTTTTCATCATACAGATATCTTCTATCCTTGGTTAGGTTTATTCCGAGGTATTTTATGGTTTTTTGTGCACTTGTGAATGGGATCAGTTTCTTGATTTCTCTTTCTGTTGCTTCATTGTTGGTGTATAAAAATGCAACCGATTTCTGTACGTTGATTTTGTACCCTGCAATTTGGCTGAATTCTTGAATCAGTTCTAGTAGGCTTCTGGTGGAGTCTGTCGGGTTTTTGATGTAGAGTATCATGTCATCTGCGAAGAGGGAAAGTTTGACTTCCTCTTTGCCAATTCTGATGCCTTTGATTTCCTTTTGGTGTCTGATGGCTGATGCTAGGACTTCCAGCACTATGTTAAACAGCAGTGGTGAGAGTGGGCATCCCTGTCGTGTTCTGATCTCAGGGGGAAAGCTCTGAGTTTTTCCCCGTTGAGGATGATGTTAGCTGAAGGCTTCTCATAGATGGCTTTGATGATGTTTAAGTAGGTTCCTTTTATCCCAACTTTCTCGAGAGTCTTTATTAAGAAGGATGCTGTATTTTGTCAAATGCTTTTTCTGCATCTATTGACAGGATCATATGGTTTTTATCTTTTATTGATATGATGTATCACATTGATTGATTTGCGAATGTTGAACCAGCCCTGTAATCCAGGAATGAATCCCACTTGATCTTGGTGGATGATTCTTTTTATATGCTGCTGGATTCGATTTGCAAGGATCTTGTTGAGAATTTTTGCATCCGTATTCATCAAGGATATTGGCCTGTAGTTGTTTTTTTTTGCTGGATCTGTCTGGCTTGGGAATCAGTGTGATGCTGGCTTCATAAAATGAGTCTGGGAGTTTTCCTTCGCTTTCTATTTTTTGGAATAACTTGAGAAGAATTGGGATTAATTCTGTTTTAAATGTCTGGTAGAATTCCCCAGGGAAGCCATCAGGTCCAGGGCTCTTATTTGTTGGGAGATTTTTGATCACTGATTCAATTTCTTCACTTGTTATGGGTCTGTTAAGGTTTTCTATTTCTTCCCGTGTGAATTTTGGTAGTGAGTGTGTTTAGGAATTTGTCCATTTCTTCTAAGTTGTCCAATTTGTTGGCATATAATTTTTCTTAGTATTCCCTGATAATTGCTTGTATTTCTGAGGGGTTGGTTGTAATAAGTCCATTTTCATTCATAATTTTGTCTATTTGGGTGCTCTCTCTTTTCTTTTGGATAAGTCTGGCTAGAGGTTTGTCAATTTTGTTTACCTTTTCAAAAACCCAACTCTTGGTTTCATTGATCTGTTCAATTGTTTCTTTGGTCTCTATGTTGTTTATTTCTGCTCTAATTTTTACTATTTCTCTTCTTCTACTAGGTTTAGGGCGTTCTTGTTGCTCTGCCTCTAGTTCCTTTAGGTGAGCTGTTAGATTTTGGACTTGCGCTTTTTCTAATCTCTTGAAATAGGCCTGGAGAGCAATGTACTTTCCTCTTAGCACTGCCTTTGCCGCATCCCATAGATTTTGAATTGTGTTTGCATTTTCATTTGTTTCCATATATTTTTTAATTTCATCTCTAATTGCCTGATTGGCCCATTCATTCTTTAGAAGGGTGTTCTTTAACATCCATGTTTTTGGAGGTTTTCCAGACTTCTTTCTGTAATTGATTTCAAGTTTCAAAGCATTGTGATCTGACAGTGTGCATGGTATGATCTCTATTCTTTTATATTTCTTGAGGGCTGCTTTATGTCCCAGTATGTGATCTATCTTGGAGAATGTGCCATGTGCACTTGAGAAGAAAGTAAATTCCCTGGCCTCAGGATGTAAAGTTTAAATATATCCGTCAGGTCCATCTGGTCCAATGTATCTTTCAAGTCCATTATTTCTTTAGTGATTTTCTGTCTGGTTGACCTATCCATTGCTGTAAGCGGAGTATTAAAGTCCCCTGCTATTAGCACATTCTTATCTAGAGGCTTGTTTCTGTTTGTGATTAATTGTTTTAGATATTTAGGTACTCCCATATTCGGTGCGTAGACATTTATGATTGTTAGTTCTTCCTGATGGATGGACCCTATAATTATTATGTAGTGCCCTTCTTCATCTCTTGTGATTGTCTTTAATTTAAAGTCCAGTTTGTCTGATATAAGTATCGCTACTCCGGCTGTCTTTTGATTTCCTGTAGCATGATATATATTTCTCCATCCCCTTACTTTTAATCTGAAGGTATCTTCCCGTCTAAAATGAGTTTCTTGTAGACAGCATATAGATGGATTTTGTTTTTCAATCCATTCTGCTACTCTATGTCTTTTGATTGGAGCATTCAGCCCATTGACATTCAGTGTTATTATTGAAATATGTGGGTTTAGAGTCTTTGTATCTTTTGTAGGGTTCATGTTTGTGGTGGTGTCTCTGGAATCTTTGTTCCTTGCAACCTTTCCTTCAGAGCATCCCCCTCAGGATTTCTTTTAGGGCTGGCTTCGTGGTGACAAATTCTTTCAATTTCTGTTTGTTTGGAAAGGTTTTTATCTCTCCTTCTATTATGAATGACAGGCTTGCTGGATAGAGGATTCTTGGCTACATATTTTTACTGTTCATCACATTGAAGATCTCTTGCCATTCCTTTCTGGCCTGCCACGTTTCAGTAGATAGGTCTGTCACCACTCTGATGGGTTTCGCTTTGTATGTGAGGGCCCTTTTCTCCCTAGCTGCTTTCAAAATTCTCTTTGTCCTTGTATTTTGCCATTTTTATGATGATATGTCGTGCAGAAGATCGATTCAAGTTACGTCTGAGAGGAGTCCTCTGAGCCTCTTGTGTTTCCACATTGACTTCCTTCCCCAGGTCGGGGAAGTTCTCTGCTATAATTTGTTCCAGGACTCCTTCAGCACCTTTCCCTCTCTCTTCCTCTTCTGGGATTCCTATGATACAGATATTGTTGCGTTTGACTGTGTCGCTGAGCTCTCGAATTCTTCTTTCCTGTTCCTGGATCAGTTTGTCTCTTTTTTTGTCAGCTTCTTGTTTTTCTATCATGGTGTCTTTTAAATCACTTATTCTCCTTTCTGCCTCTTCAAGCCATGCATTGGAGGCCTCTAATTTATTATGGATCTCATTTATCGCATTTTTTAATTCTTCATGCCTATTTTTATTTTCCATTCTGTCTGTAGCCATAGTTTCTTTGATGTCCCCTATGTTTTTTTCAAGCCCGGCTATTAATTTCACCATTGTTATTCTAAAATCTTGTTCACTTATGCTGCTGATATCTGTTTTGAGCAGTTCATTAGCTGTCATTTCTTCTTGGAGTTTCTTTGGAAGAGAGCTCTTTCATTTCGTCATTTTAGTTAGCTTTCCGGCTCTTGTTGGTTTTAAAGACCTGTTATGCTCTCTGTTTCTATGAGCACTGCTATATCCAAGAAACTCTTTGACTTTCCAGGGCCTATCCTTTCAGAGACTGTTTTTTGAATGGTATCCCTCGGTCACTCTTGTTGGGACCTTAGTTATTTTATTTTCCTATTTGTAGTGATATTTGGGACTCTTCACCTTGTGTACTCTAGCTTGTTTCTTGAGGTAGCCCTGGAAAAGAAAACAGACAGACAAACACACAGGGAACAGGAGCACACAAACGCACAGGCTGATTCAACTAACATGCAAAGTGAGAGGGAAAACGAAAAAGTTAATAGAAAAGACGGAGGAGGGAGGGCGAATAGGGAGCATAAAATACATAAAAGGGTCAAAAAGGGGAAAAGAAAAGGAAAAAGAAGAAAACCGATGGACAAAGAACGGTTTAAAGCATATACCTGGATTTCCCAGCTACAGTTAAATAGCCGTGTGTATGCAGTGCTGGTTGAAGAGCATAGAGAAAAAGAGAGAAGGCAGGGTGAGACAAGGCAGATTTGGAAATAGAATGAACAGGCAGAAGGGATAAGAAACTTTTTTCAAAGAGGTAAAGGGTAGAATGTGGTTGGATAGGTGAGAGAAGGATGCTGGAATTATCCAGAGAAACTATATAGTCTAATTACTCCTGAGAGAAATAGCTGAAAAAGTCGGTAGGTGTAGAATTTACATTTACAGAATGGACTTGTGATTGTTTAAGCAAGCTGGCGACCAGAGTTAATCAGGTCAGTGTTTTGGGGAAAAAAACGAGAAAAGAGAAAGAAGAAGAAAAAAAGAGAAAAGAAAGGGGAAAAAAAAGAGAGAAGAAAAAAAAAGGGAAAAAGGAAAAAAAAAAAGGGAGGAGGGCACCTCTCGGGCAGGGATGGGCGTGGCGTGATCCGATGCCTCAGGCGGGGGTTCTGCCTTGGCGATTGTGGGAAGGAGAGTGATGGTGCTCCAGTCCCTTCTTGAACCCCGCGCTGCAGCTCGCTTTTTTTTTTTGGCGTGTCAACTCCCCGTTCCGGGGACGCAGCCGAAGTTGGTTGCACTCTTCAACCCAGGCCAGTTCCAATCTCCAAATCCCAGTCCGCGCCCGCTGAAGTTGCCTTAGACACAGCTTCCCAGCCAAACCCCTCGGGCTATTCCAGGCTCCCTGCTGAGCTCTGGGGGCGGAGTCAGGATCGCTGCTTCCTTCTCTGGGTCGGGCTGGTGCGCATGCGCGAGGGCTTGCCTGCCGGGTCCGCGTAGCCTGAGCCCGCTGGAGTGAGGAAAACCGGGTCTCTCTATGGCTTGTCACCCGAAACACGAACTCACAGGCAAATTTCCCAGTTTTTAGCTCTTTGCCTTCCCTCTCGAGTTCCAGCCAGCCAGGAGCGCGGACGCCCGGTGTCTGCGCGTCTCTTTCAGGGGTCCCAGCAGCCCTGGAGCTACAATGGCGGCAGGCGCGCCCGCGCCGCCTCAAAAACCAACCTCCGGTAGCGGCACAAAGAAGCAGTTTGTGTGCTCAGCCTCCCCTAGGACCAGTTGGCACGAGGGGACCTGGTGTGCAGGTATTTGGCAAGTACGGTCTTTCTATGCACCGAGCGGAGATTTTTCTGTCTCGGACTCTCTCCTTTTCCCCTCTCACTCCCCGTAGAGGGTAGAGGGGGATCGCCTCCCACCCTGGAGGCTCCGATCCCGGCCCGATTTTACCTTCCCCGGTTCACACTCACGTTAGAAGGCTTTCTCAGTGGATTCTGCGTCCTTTTTCTCCGAGTCTCTCAGGTTTTGTATGGTTTCCAATGGCTTTTGATCTTTTCTGTGTGATGTATGGGCGCGAGTGCAAGTACGGAGCTCCTTACTTCTCCGCCATCTTGCCCCAGAAAACCCAGGTCATACTTCTTTTGTCTTTACTGTTAGAAAACAGCCCTTTAGTTCTCCTTTTACTCTATGACAATCATGTGTCATGAAAGGTAAATCTTTCAACATGAGGAAAAGTTGCAAAACTTTTGTCTACCACTGATGGATTTTAGTATGCTTTCGAACTAAGTTAAAATAGTGAGTAGTTCAGGAATGCTGTTGTGGATCAGACGGTTAAGCATCAGACTCTTGATTACAGCTCAGATCATGATCTTCTGGTTCCCAAATTCAATTCCTTCATCAGGCTCTGCACTGACAGTGAGAAACCTGCTTGGGATTCTTTCTCTTTCCCTATATCTGAGCCTCCTCTGCTTGCCTGCATGTGCTCACACTTGCTCTCTGTCTCTCAAAAATAACATTGAAACAACAACAACGAAATAGCAAGTAAAGTTCAGATTTTTTTATAGTAAGAGTGAAGAGTAAAGTCAGTGGATAACATTCCTAAAATTTGAAATCAGGATTTGCTAAGTGAAACATGACTTCATTATGTAGCTAAATATAATGTTCGAGTATTGAAAACATGCAATATAATTTAAACAGTAAAGATTCCATAGTTGTAGTTACATAGTAATTTCTACTTTGGTGGTTAATTTTATTTGAAAACCACTAGATGACTGAGGTATCTGTGTGGCTCAGTCATTTAGGCATCTGAGTCCTCACTACAGGTGAGGTCATTATCTCGCTCTTTGTGAAATCAAGTCCCATGTAGGACTCTGCTCTGACAGCGTGGACCCTGCTTGGGATTCTCTCTCTCCCTCTCTCTGCCCCTCCCCTACTCACACATGCTCTCTCTCAAAATAAATAAATATATATTTTAAAAACAACAGCAATAACAAAGCAACACTGGAAGACTAACAAGCAGAGTTGTATAGATTTGCATGTGTGTATTTCATTAGAAACATATTCTTATGATGCATTTTTCAAACTATTTATTAGAGCAAATTTGTATAAAACAACAGCAAATAAAGGTTCATGTATAGACATTCCCCTCCGCAATTATAGTTTGTATGCCTTAATTGAAACTGAAAAGGAAAAAAGGAAAAGATGAGCTGCTATTTTCTTGTTGAGAAAATGAGATCCCTTTGCAAAGCTGCTCATTTCCAAAAGTACTTGAGCTGAAAATGTGAGATATCTAATCAAGGAGCTAAACACAAAGGAAGTAAATTAAGGATTCTTAATCCCAACTGTGATCTTAATTTTTAACTTAATTTTTCTAAATTAAATATATCTTTCTATAATATAATTTCTTCAGCTTTGAAAAGGTCATATTAATTTTACCAACTGCCACTTACAAAAATAATGTTATCACTTCAAGTCAGAAGTGTGTTCATGTAAATCTTGAGAGTTCGGTACAAAACTTAATGAATAGTATCACTACCTATAACAGTTTCTTGTTTTACCTAGAAGTTTTTATCTAGAATTTAACTATATTTAATATATTTAATAACAATATGGCCTTATACTCTTTCCAAGACTTTGGGGCCAGATGTTTTTTTAGGGGGGACATTCAGAATTTGTGGATTTGAAATTATTTTCTCTGCAGTCTAGAACTACAATTCATAATTAAACTCATCAGAATGCCTATAGTGAAAAATATATTATTCGCCCTATGAATAGCCTTGATAATAATTCAGGTGAGATATTGTCACTAAGTGAATTACAGAGAGTCTATTATCTTCAAAGTATTTTGGATTTCAGAATTATGGGTCAGTAATATTTATCCTTTTACACACTATTGTTTATTCCCTGTTTAATCATCAAAACAATCCTGAACGCTACTCATCCTACTTTGTAGGTAAGAAAATTGAAACTCAGAAAGTATAACAGACTTGTGGATTCAAAGGCCTATTTGACTAACTCAGCCATGGTATCTAACTGCTAAGCTGTCCTATGTTAAAAAAGCAAAGTGAGGGGATAATGTGGATGGAAGAGACATTTTTTCAAGCTGAAGGGAAGAAAATCTTTAAACTGCTTCCCACATTTAGAAATCATTAGGGGAACAAAGGTGTTAGATTTGTATGAATTTTCTTAATTTTTTAAAAGTTTATTTCTGAGAGAAAGAGACTGCATGAGCAGTCAGAGAGAGAGGGAGACACAGATTGTGAAACAGGCTCCAGGCTCTGAGCTAGCTGTCAGCACAGAGCCTGACGCCGGGCTCGAACCCATGAACTGTGAGATTATGACCTGAGCTGAAGTCAGACGCTCAACTGACTGAGCCACCAAGGTACCCCATATTTATATGAATTTTGTAATTGTGAAAAAGCAGAGATTATTTCTTGACCTTAGTCACCTTTGGATTCGATCACTGAGAAATCTGATGCTTTTCCCATTAGGCATCTTCTCTTCTATTCTGGAAGGTATACATTCTGTTTTTGAAGAATGTAAGATTTGGTTTAATATATCAATTTGCTTAATCAGACTCCTGAAATCTCAGTAATAAGATGCATAACAAGGAAAGTTGTAACAGAAATTTGGAGCTAGACTCGGATGAGCTTAAATCTCAATTTACTACTAGCATACCATGAACAATCACCAAACCCCAGATCTTTCACTGCAAACTGGAATAATAATAGCTATCCAACAGGGTTCCTATGTGGATAAAAGAGATGGTAAGTGCTTAATAAATGGTTGGTACTCAGTAAATGGCAATCATGATAAGTCCCATCTTATTTATTATTTATTTTTTATTTTTAAATAGTTTATTGTCAAGTTGGTTTCCATATAACACCCAGTGCTCACCCCCACAGGTGCCCTCCTCCATGCCCACCACCCCCCTTCTCCTCCCCCCCATACCCATCAGTCCTCAGTTTGTTCTCAACATTCAAGAGTCTCTCATGGAAGTCCCATTTTAAAAATGAGGAAGAAGGTACATTTAATAAGGTGACTTGCCCTGGGAAGGAAGTCCCAAATCATCTGTCATCCAATTTCATTAAACAAAAGGAGAGAGATACAGAGTGACAGATATTTCAGAGTCTCTCAAGAGGTTGCAGTCAAGTTGCCTATCATCTTGAGTGGTACAATCATCTCAAGGCTCACCTTTGGCTGAATAATCAGCATCCAAGCTCATTCATATGTGTGCGAGAAGGCCTGGTTTTTCTGGGCTCTTGGACCAAGGGCCCCAGTTTCTATCTAGCTGTTGTCTACAGACCTTCCTCAGTTCCTTGCCAATGGACCTCTCCATGGGCAGCTCATTACCTAGAAAAGGGCTTCTCCCGGAGTAAGTGATATGAGAGAGCAAGAAAAAGAGAACAAGGGAGAGAATGTCCAAGATAGAAACCATAGTCTTCTGTAACCTAAACTTTGAAATGATGTACCTTAAAAGTAAGTACCTTTACTTCTCCATAACATACTGATCACGAGACCATCTCTGGTTCAAGGTGAAATGGTATTACATAGGATATGAATTCCAGAAGGCAAGGTTACTGGGGACTGTCTTGGAGGCTAGATAGTTTTTGGTACATCCTCAAAAAATATTGAGAATGCTTAAGTAGAAAAAGTTACCTTCATATTTGGGAATAGAGTGTGTATGCTGAAGCAATAGGCTAAAATGCTTATCACAGTATCTGCCATTATTGGTATTCAGTAAATAATAATTTCCTTCATATTTCGAGTAAATAATATTAAATAAGAAATTCAGCTATTTAGAAGAGTTTGTAGTTATATAAGCTTCTGCTATTGTGAAGTGAAAATAAGAACAAAAATAGTGAATTGTTGCAATTATTTCATAATAACCTTTCTATAAGCAATATTAGACATGTTCCTATTCTCACTTTTGCAATATTAATAGCATTATCAAACGACAGTTAATTTTAAGGGATTTTTAAAATTCTTATTTATTTTTGGGAGAAAGATCAGAGAGAGAGAGACAGACAGACAGACAGAGTGCAAACAGAGGAGGGACAGAGAGAGGGAGACACAGAATCAAAAGCAAGCTCCAGGCTCTGAGCTGTCAGCACAGGTGCCTGATACAGTATTTGAACTCACCAACAGCAAGATCATGACCTGAGCAGAAGTCCGAGGCTTCACAGATTGAGCCATCCAGGTGCCCCTAATTTAAGGTTTTTTAAAACCACTTCCAGCTTGTTGAGGGTATTTTGTATTTTGCTAGATATCACATCAACGCTCATATCAACTGGACAGACAAAAGCTGCAATATGTTGTAGTGTCGCAGGATTCTCGCACAGAGCTGTGGTACTAAAGCTTTTCTTTCTAGGAAGCAACTTTGTTCGGTGCCGGCACTGCTCAGTTGGGTTCATACTCAAAGAACTGAGCCCTGAACACCACGTGGTATAGTTTTTAATACATGTTTACCTTTTTGCCTCCCATAAGATGGTCTGATTAATTGGTCTCATGTTATAAGGTCACGAGGGATGTTGTAATCTATGCACACATGTAGTCAGGTTGCCTTGAGGCTTTTCTTTTTTTCCTTAGGGAAGGGACACTACCACAGAAGGGCTTTTCTTTCACATGACACAAAAGGCAAATGATCAAGTAAATGAAAGGCCTACTCCAGGCATTTCATTATTTAGGGCAAAGGACTGGTTTCAACCTCCACTCGCTGTAGAGGTGAGATTACTAATAGTCTGAATGGCTTTGTGATTATCAGAATTGTACATGGTTAAGCTTCTGATTTACGGAGCAATGAGCCTACAGTTGGGTCTTTGTGAAGCCATATTTTAGCCTAAAAAGACATAGTTAAAACTGCTGAACAACTTAGATCAGAAGAGTATAAACAAAGGAATTCTGTATGTAATAGAAGCCTAATGCTCAATAGTGCTTCTGTCTCCCAAACACCATGGATATAAATACTAATTTATAAATGCTAATTGATAATGGTAGATCTGAGGTCTTCTTCCCATTTTGTATGATGAATATTATAAAAATTGTACAGAACACACCAATCAATGTATTGAATGCAGAGATTAGGAACCTTACATCCAAGTGTGTATGGGGGGGGGAGGATGTGGTTTCTAGAAAGGAAGAACTATGAACACAAACTGCCTAAGGAGACCTGCCAGTCATACTCTGGAGGTCTGAGCCGGATGCAAAATAATTAGCTTAAGCACTTGTTTGAATTGCTTTTAAACAAATGCATTGTTCAAAGTGACTACAATTTTCTTTTTCCAGGAAGAGCATACAATTAAAATTTCAGTGTGTGGGGGAAAAAAGGGGCCGGTGTGGAGTATTGCTGGATGATAAATTAATCTAAAAATATGTGATTTCAGAGGTCTGTTTTTCTTTCCTTTCTAATCAAATGATAGGGAGTAAAAATTCAATTTTAATGAGTTAATTTTCTGTGTCTGACTTTTGACAAAATATCTTGTTTAAATATTATGATGAATATGTTATGATGGGCTATGCCTTTTTATGCCTAATTTACCAATAAGGAAGATTAGGCTCCGAGATACTAAGAAATGTGCCTGAGGTTACAAAGTAACTGAAGGAAGCCAGTTGGTCTGACTCCAAACTCTGTTTTTAATCCATTTACCCTCCTGCATTCCTGGCTGTTTGAAAATATGTTGGTGATCATCAAAAGAAGCCAACTCAATGTCTGAGTATTTGTCATTAAGAAAGTGAATTTAAAATATATCATTTTAATATGTTCTGGGAAATATTTCAAAAGATTTAAATATATTTTGAAATAACAATAGTTATTCATAACTTTATTGCTATAGAAAACTGAAGAATCTATTTAATAATTTTTTTAAGTTCACAGATTTTCATAGCATAGAACTTCATTACTCATAAGCTTGGCAAGTTTCCATAATAAAGATTTATATGGAAAGGTGGAGTGTTCTTATTCTGCAAGGAAATAAAAATGATTAATCAACCAAATGATCTTTTTTCTAGTAAAACATCTGGTGTTGTATAAATATAATAAACATTAGAAATAAGTTGGCTGCTGTGAGCTTTGACAGATCACTGTGAAATAAAGGGAGAGGTCCTTCTCTATTCTAAATATAAAATTTAACAAAAAATTCCTCTTAGCATCTGGTTCTGGATGAACACTGGTATCTAAACTGCTCATTGATATTGTTCTCAAGTGAAAGATATTCCTCATTGAATTGTAGAATCTATTTTCCTGTGGTGCATACAATTAACTTGTTGAAATTTAGATACTCTAGAGAGCATAGAATCATTACTTCCGAAAGACCATACTGACAGCCAAGTAATAGAACAAGGCCTCCAGTAAATTTATACTGAAAGGCTTGTATGAGGTCAAAATTGGTAACTGGATGAAATTATCTGGGGAAATTCAGAGATCAGATTTAGATCTACATGTATTAACAACTTCATTTGCATAAATTATAGAACAATATTATATAACATGTTAAAATATATTTTCATTTATTATAAATGGGAATTGAAAAAAGTTTGCTCGTGAATTAAACTTGATTTTCTTTAAATACCGACTAACTGGAAAATATTCTATAACTTAAATTAGTGACACATTGCTTGTAACAACCAACTTTTAAGATACTAAATGTAATTTTCTTAACTATACAAATTATACTACCCAAATTCATAATTATAGAATAAGGAATATTTCACTTTATGAAAACATCATCAAATACACTGTTAGTTTACACCATTGTCAAATTTAAAAACTATTAAAAACCAAGTGACAAAATTCAAAATATAAATGCATTTTCACCTGCCAAATGAAAGTGTCCCAGATTTACAGACTTTAGCCCTTTCTTAATTTTATTGATGTGTACTTGACATATATATGAGTTTCAGGTGTAGAACATCATAACTTGACATTTGCATACCCTGAAAAATGATCACAATAAGTCTCATTTCTCTTTCACCATGTTAAGTTACATAATACACAATACAGCATTATTAACTATAGTCACCATAATGTACATTACATCCCCATGACTAATTTATCACATGACTGGAGCTGGTACTTCTTGACATCCTTCTCCCATTTTACCTAACCCCCTGATTGCCCTCCTCTCTGGCAACCAGCAGTCTGTTCTCTGCACCTGTGGATTTTGTTTTGTTTGTTTGTTTGTTTGTTTGTTTGTTTAGATTTCACATATAACTGAAATAATAAAGTATTTGTTTTTCTCTGACTTATTTCACTTAGCATAATATCCACAAAGTCGATCCATGTTGTCATGACTGGTGGGATATCTTTTTTTTATGCCTGAGTAGTACTCCATTGTGTGTGTGTGTGTGTGTGTGCGCGTGTGTGTGTGTGTGTGCGCGTGCATGCGTACCACACCTTCTTTATGCATTCATCAATCATTGGACACTGGTTGTTTCCATATCTTGGCTGTAATGAATACTGCTGTGGTGAACAAAGGGGTACATATATCTTTCCAAATTAATGATTGCATTTTCTTCACATAAATTCCCAGAAGTGGAATTCTTGGATCATGTGATAATTCTATATTTAGTTTCTTGAGAAAACTGTATCTTATTTTCCATAGTGGCTGTACCAATTTACATTCCCCACAACAGTACAAGAGTTCTTTTTTCTCCATATCTTTGTCAACACTTGTTATTTTTTGTTTGCTTGGTAATAGCCATTCTGACAGGTAGCAGATACTTCACTGTAGTCCTGACTAGCATTTTTCTGTGATGAATGTCTTTCATGTACCTGTTGCCCATCAGTTTGTTTTCTTTGGAAAAATATCTATTCAGATCTTCTGCTCATTTGTGAGATTGTTTCAGATTGAGATTGAGTCAGATTGTTTAGTATTGAATTGTAGGAATTATTTATATGTGTTGGATATTAACCCCTTATTGGATATATGATTTACAAATATCTTCTCCCATTCAGTAGGTCATTTTTCCGTTTTGTTGATTATTTCCTTTGCTGTGCAGAAGCTCTTTATTTGATGTAGCCTCATTTGTTTATTATTGCTTTTGTTACCATTGCCTTTGGGGTTAGAGCCAAAAAAATATCTCCAAGAGTAATGTTGAGAAACTCATTGCCTGTGTTTTCTACTAGGAATTTTGTGGCTTCTGGTCTTATATTCAAGCCTTTAACCTATTTTGAGTTAATTTTTGTATATGGTGTAGGACAGTAGTCCATTTTTATTCCTTCACGTGTGCCTCTCCATTTTTCCCATCAACTTTTATTGAATAGACTGCTCTTTCCCCATTGTGTATTTTTCCCTCCTTTGTCATAAACTAATTGACCATGTATGTGTAGGTTATTTCTCTGCTCTTTTTCCTGATCTGTTGATCTGTGTGTCTGCTTTTATTTTATTATTATTGTTTCTGCCAATACCACATTGTATTGATTACTAGAGCTTTGTAATATAGTTTGAAATCAAGGAGCATGATGCCGCCAGCCTTGTTTTTTTTTCTCAAGATTTCTTTGGCTTTTCAGGATCTTATGAGGTTTTCTACACATTTTATAATTGTTTGTTCTAATTCTGTGAAAAATACTATTGGGAGCTTTTTAGTGATTACGTTGAAACCATATATTGCTTTGGGTAATATTGGACATTTCAACCATATTAATTCTTCCAACGTCGAAGCAAGGAATAGCTTTTATATTTTTGTGTATTCAATTTCTATCAATATCTTACAGTTTTCAGTACAGGTCCAGGTGTTCCAACTCTTTAGTTTCTTCCTAGGCATTTTATTATTTTTGATGCAGTTTTATATGGAATTGTTTTCTTAATTTCTCTTTCTCATAGTTCATTGCTAATGTCTAAAAATGCAAACCATTTTTATATATTGATTTTGTATCCTGCAGCTTTACAAAATTTATGAATTCTAACACAGTTTTTTTTTTTTTGGTGGAGTCTTTGAAAGGGGTTTCTGTGTGTAAAATTATGTTGTCCACAAAAAGTTGTCAGTTTACTTCTTTTATTCCAATATAGGTAATTTTTTTTTTTTTTTTTTTTTTTTGCCTTTTGCTCCAGTTTGGACTTCAAATACTATGTTGATTGAAAATGGTGAGAGTGGACATCCTTGACTTGTTCCTTATCAAAGATGAGAAATTTGCAGCTTTTTCACATTACTTATGAAATTAGGTGTGGGCTTGTCTTGTATGGCTTTTATTAAGGTAAAGCACATTTCCTCTATACCCACTTTATTGATATGTTTTATTACAAACGGAGAGTGAATTTTGTCAAATGCTTTTGCTCCATTGAGATGATCATATGTTTACCTTTCATTTTATTAACGGGGTGTAATACGTAATTTTTTTTGTGGGGGTTGAATCATCCTTGTACCACTGGAAACTATCCCACTGGATCATGGTATATGATCTTTTTAATGGATTCCTAAATTTTTGTTAAGGAGTTTTGCATCTATGTTTATCAGGGATATTGGCCTATAATTTTCTTTTTTCGTGCAATTTATGTCTGGTTTTGATATAAAGGGTGATACTCCCCTTGTAGAATGAGTCCGGAGGGAGCATCCCCTCCTTTTCAATGTTTTGGAAGATTTTGAAACAATAGCTGTTAAATTTTCTTTGCCTGTTTGGTAGAATACCCAGGTGAAGCCGTTTGGCCTGATATTGTTGGAGATACTTAATTATTGACTCAATTTCTTGCTGGAAATGGGTCTAATCAGGTTTTCTAGTGTTCCATGACTCAATTTCATAAAATTGTATGTATTTCTAAAAATTTATCAGTTTCTTCTAGGTTGTCCAGTTTGTGGTGTATGATTATTCATAGTAGTTTCTTACGGTGCTTTGTATTTCTTTAGTATCAGTGGTGACTTGTCCTCTTTCATTTCTGATTTTATACATCTGTGCCCTCTGTCTTTTCTTGGTGAGTATAGGAAAGGTTTATTCATTTTGCTTATCTTTTGAAAGAACAAGCTCTTAGCTTCGCTGGTCTTTATTGTCTTTTTAGAATCTATTTCATTTATTTATGCTCTGATGTTTACTAATTTCCTTTCTTCTACAAATTTGGGCTTCCTATGTTCTTCTTCTACTAACTCCCTTAGGTGTAAAGTTAGATGGTTTATTTGAAAATTTTCCCATTTTGTAAAAGTTTTTTTTTAAGTTTATTTATTTTGAGAGAGAGAAAGAAAGAGAGAGTATATGTGTGCTGGCATCAGTGGGATAGGGGAGAGAGAAAGGGAGAGAGGCTCTTAAGCAGGCTCTACTCTGTCAGCACAGAGCCTGATGAGGGGATTCAAGTCTTGAACCATGAGGTCATGACCTGAGTCAAATCAAGAGTCTGATGTTCAACCAAGTAAGCCACCCACGTGCTCCGTATTTTTCTTGATTTTTAAGGTATGTTTGTATTCTTCTGAGCTTCTCTCTTGGAACTACTTTTGTTGCATCCTATAGAGTTTGGTATGTTATATTTCCCTACAATACTTTGTATCTTTCTCTTTTGATTTATTCCTTGATCCATTGGTGTTCGGTAGCATGTTGTTTAATCTTAACATATTTGTGACTTTTCCAGTTTTATTTTTTGTGACTGACTTCTCGTTTTCTACCACTGTGGTCTGGACCATGTTTGATAAAATTTTAATCTTAAATTTATTGAGACATGTTTTGTCTCTTAACATATGATCTGTCTTAGAGAATGTTCCATGTGCACTGGAGAAAAATTCATATTTTGCTGCTTTTAGATGGAATGTTCTGTATGTCTTTTTTAGTCCATCTCCTCTGATGTGTCATTTAAGGGTGATGTTTCATTATTGATTTTCTGTCTGGATGATCTATCCATTGACGTAAGAGAGGTATTGAAGTCTCCTACTATTACTCTATTGCTGTAGTTTCTCCATTTAGGTCTGTTAATATTTGTTTTATAAAGTTAGATGCTCTATGTTAGGTACATAAATATTTACAAAGGTTTCTCTTCTTGCTGGATTGACCACTTTATCATTATGTAATACACATTTTTCTCTTTTATTTCAATCTTTGTTTTAAAGTCAGTTTTTTGCTATAAGTATAGCTACCCAGTATTTTAAAAAAATTTTTAATATTTATTTTTGAGAGAGAGAGAGACAGTGTGAGGAGGAGAGGGGCAGAGAGATAGGGAGACACAGAATCTGAAGCAGAATACAGGCTCTGAGTTGTCAGCACAAAGCCCAAGGCGGGACTCGAGCTCACAAACTGCAAGATCATGACCTGACCCGAAGTCAGTCGCTTAACCAACTGAGCCACCCAGGCGCCCCCCAAACATTTTTATTTTGTTTCTGTTTGCATGAAATACCATTTTCCATCCCTTCACTTTCATTCTGTGTGTTTTCTTATATTTGAAGTCTGAAGTGAATCTCTTATATACGGCATATAGAGGATCCTGTTATATTCATTCAGCCACTCTGTCTTTTCATTGGAGAAAATAGTCCACTGATATTTGAAGTAATTATAGATAGGTATGTACGTATTGCCATTTTCTTAATTGTTTTCTTGCTGTTTCATAGTTCCTTTCTGTTTAAGGAGATTTTTCTGCAAGCCAGATGGGAGTGCCATGATATATTCAAAGTGCTAAAAGCCAAACAAAATTTTTCTTCTCTTGCTCTCTTTCTTTGTGATTCAATGACTTTCTTTAGTGTTTTGTTTAGATTCCATTTTCATTATCTTTTCTGTATCTACTATAGTATTTTGCTTTGTGGTTACTATTAGGTTTACATATATCAGGCTATCTGTATACCAGCCTATTTCAAGTTAGTAGCAAGTTAAGTCTGAATGCATTCTAAAACTACATTTCTACTCCTCACTTCCCAAATTTTTTATATCACATTTCACCTTTTTATTTTGTGTATCCTTTAACTAATTCTTGTAAGTAAACTTATTTTTACCACTTTCGTCTTTAACCTTCATGCTAACTATATAAGTGATTAGTCTATGAGCTTTAGCAGTTATTTCTTTACTTTGATGTGATTTCTCATTACTAATTAGTACCTTTACTTATCTGCTCAAGAAGTTTCTTTAGTGGGGAGCCTGAGGGGCTCAGTCAGTTAAGCTTCCGAGTCTTGCTTTTGGCTCAGGTCATGATCTCACAGTTTGTGAGTTCAAGCATCACATCAGGCCCTGCACTGACCATGTGGAGCCTGCTTGGGATTCTCTCTGTCTCTCTCTTTCTCTCCATAAATAAATAAACATTAAAAAAAAAGAAGTTTCTTTATTTTCTTGTATAACTGTTTTAGTAGTGGCGAATTCCTTTAGCTTTTGCTTATACAGAAAAGTCTTTATCTCTCCTTCAATTTTGAATAACTTTGCTGGGTATTTTGGTTGGAAGCTTTTTGTTTCTTTTGCTTGTTTTTGTTTGGCTTTTAGCAGTTTGAATATATCCTGCCACTTCTATCTGGCTTACAGGAAAATCTGCTTATAGACTTATAGGTGTTCCCCTGTGCGTAACAGGCTATCTCTTGCTGCTTTTACTTCTTTTTTTCTTTCTCTCTTTATTCCTGTCTTTTTATCTTTCCCTAAGTTTTTATTTAAATTCTAGTTAGCTAACATACAGTATAACATTGGTTTCAGGAGTCAAATTTAGTTACTTATCACTCACATATCAACACCCAGTGCTCATCACAAGTGGCCTCCTTAATACCCATCAACCATTTAGCCCATCCCCCACCCAGCTTCCTCCATCAACTCTGTTTGTTCTTTATCATTTAGTCTCTTATGCTTTGTTTCTCTCTCTCTTCTTTCTTCCCCCATTCTATCTGTTCATCTGTTTTGTTTTCTAAATTCCACATATGAGTGAAATCGTATAGTATTTGTCTTTCTCTGACTCACTTATTTCATTTAACATAATACACTCTTGCCCCATCCACGTCACTGCAGATGGCAAGATTTCATTCTTTCTTACGGCTGAATAATATTCCATTATTCATGTGTATATATGTGTGTGTGTGTCTGTATATATATATATATATCACTTCTTAATCAATTCGCTGGTCAATGGACATTTGGATTCTTTCCATTATTTTGGCTGTTGTTGATAATGCTGCTGTAAATATTGGGGTGCATGTATCCCTTCACATCTGTATTTTTGTATCCTTTGGGTAAATACCTAGTAGTGAAGTTGCTGGGTTGTAGGGCAGCTCTATTTTTAACTTTTTGAGGAACATCCATACTGTTGTCCAGAGTGATTTTACCAGTTTGCATTTCCACCAACATTGTAAGAGGATCTCCTTTTCTCTGCATCCTTGTCAACATCTGTTGTTTTCTGTGTTGTTCATTTTAGCCACTCTTACAGGTATAAGGTGGTATCTCATTGTGATTTTGATTCATATTTCCCTTATAATGAGTAACGTTGACCATATTTCATGTGTCTGTTAGCCCTCTCAATGTCTTCTTTGGAAAAGTGTCTATTCATGTCTTCTGCCCATTTCTTCACTGGATTATTTGTTTTCTAGGTGTTGAGTTGATAAGTTCTTTATAGATTTTGGATACCAAATCTTTATCAGATATGTCATTTCTTGCTACTTGTAAAGATTCTCTCTTCATCTGTAACTTTTTAAATTTTAATTATAATGTACCTTGGTATGATTCTCTTTGAGTTCATCTCCTTTAATAATCTCTAGGCTTCCTGTATCTGGATGTCTGTTTCCTTTCTCAGGTTAGGTGAGTTTTCAGCAATTATTTCTTCAAATAAATTTTTTTCTATACCTTTCTCTCTAGAGAATAGAGGTATACCTTCTCCTTCTAGAACTCCTATTATGCAAATGCTGTTCAGCTTGACTTTGTTCCATAATTCACATAAGCTATATTCACTTTTCTTCTCCATCCCTCCCTCCCTCCCTCCCTCCCTCCCTCCCTCTCTCTCTCTCTCTCTCTCTCTTTCTCTGTTTGGGTGAATTCCAGTGCCTTGTCTTCCAGGTCACTAATCCATTCTTCCACTTCATCTGCTTTTGAATCCCTTTAGTGTATTTTTCAGTTCAATTATTGCATTCTTCAACTTTGTGACTTCTGTTTGGTACTTTCTTATATTTTATATCTTTTGTTGAAGTTCTTACTGTGTTTATCCATTCTTCCCAGGAAATCAGTGAGCATATTTATGGCCATTACTTTGGACTTTTTATCAAGTACATTGATTCTCTCCATTTCATTAAGATTTTTGGCGGTGGGTGGGGGGGTTGTTTATCTTGTTCTTCCTCTATTTCCTCATTCCACTTGGCTGATGCATTTGTTTTTATAAGGTGAAAGAACTCTTTCCCACTCTTGAAGGAGTAGTCACAAGAAGGATGAGTATGTGTTAGTCCATTCAGTGTGTACAGCGCCCTGTCGTGGTAGCCTGCCAAGAACTGTGTCTCCAATTGTTTCAGTCCTGTGCAGCCCAGAAATGAAAGCATCCCGGGTCACCAGAGCCAGGCATTCAAAGGACATCTCCTGTGTGGAGTGTGCATGTCTACTGAATTGAGTGGGACAGGGCCATGGGGAATACAAGGTTGGAGTGCACCTGCCCATTGAGTTTAGCATATCAGGGGCACAGGGGACCCCTGCGTGGGTTCACCAGGTATATCAGGATAGGGCCACAGGAATGCAACAGGGCAGGGCAAGCAGTGGTAGCGGGATAGGAGTGGAGTACAAAATTGGTGACTGCCAGAGCCTCTGTCCTTAGATATTTCCAACAGACCCCTTCCCCTTCAGCAAATGCTTTAAGATTAGCAAATGAATCTTCTTTACATATTGTGTAGGTACTTTCCAACTCACTCTTTCTGCACTGGGCCCTAGAGTGGATAAGTCTGTGCATGAGCACTCTAAGATAGGCCCTTTGTTTCTCCTGGACCTAAGCACCATTGTTCTTCAAAATTAGATGTTTTGGGGGCTTATCTCTTTAGTACAGGTCCCAAGGGCTGGGGTGCCTGATGTGGGGCTCAAGTTTTTAACTCCTCGGATATATTCTCTGCATATCTTGTGTGTGAGTTCTTGTAAGTTATTGTGCCAGGGGTGGGTTTTTTATGCGATGGCATCTCTATCTTTTCTGTCTCGGTGTGTCCTTTTATCCTTTGTTGTCAAGAGTTTGTTCAGCTAGTTTTCAGGAATTTTTCTGACAGATTTATTTTATATGTAGCTATTGATTTGATGTGTCCATGGAGGAAAGTAAGTTCATGGCCTTCTTATACTGCCATTTCGAACCACCACCCCTATTTTTAACATAACTCTTTTTCTTAACCAAAAATAATACCTGGTGTTACATTTAATTTTGATGTCACTGAATAAATAAAGCAGAAGGAAATTTTTCTCATTACTTCTTTCAAAATTGTTCTTTAGAGCTCTTTTTAACCATATAACTATATACATATTGCGCAGCCAGATGAACCTCACATGAGAAAAATGCCCCAGATCACTTTGTATAAATGTAAATGCTATACTCACATAAGTACTTACAAGTTCATACTCAATGAATATAACAATAACCAGAAGTCCAAAGGCATATTTTATGATTATTATCACAATGAAATGAAATTACCTGGTATTTTTCTGAATAATTCAACTAGATGTAGGGTAGAGTTATTCACTACATATTTTCATTTTTTTAAGTTTAATTGTTACTAGTAAGAATTTTAGAAGTGAGATAAAACCATTTAAAAATTAATTTCTAGCATGGAGGAGGGCACTTGTGTGGATCAGCACTGGGTGTTACATGGAAACCAACTTGACAATAAACTATTAAAAAAAATAAAGCAGCAACCTCCATCTATACAGTAAGCTCTGTGATAAGCTAATAAATGAAGAAATACCATAAAAAATTTAATTTCTAGAGAAACATTTGTAGAGATAGGCTTATCTAAATGTGATACAAAGAAAGAACTAGAAGGAAAGAAGTATTGGAAGAACACAGAGTTATGAGCAGAGATTTGCAAAAATGAATACATTACATTTTAGTAGGTTAAGCAGTTAAGGTGAATGTCCATGCTTAAAGAAATAGTATCTTATAAAATCAATTTAAGTTCATCAAACTAAAATTTTAAAAATTGAACTACTATAAGAGCAAACCTTTATATTCTCAATCGTATAACAATAACTGGCATTTATTGAATGCTGATTTGTGTCAGGAATTGTAGCAAACCAGCACCTTTTATTCGTTATCTCATTACCTTTTGTATTCCTCTCAATAGCATGAAATAGGCACCTTTGTTATTTGTATATCAGGGTTGAGGAAACTAGCATTTAGTGGGACAGTTCATTCAGATCAGCAATGAAGTGAGAGAGTCACCAGAGAGTTACATTTCTTATTCTGGAGTCCACGGACTTCAGTTCTGTGTCAGGATTCCGCTTCAAACACAATTGGTAAAATTATGTTCTCATTCAACTGGAGATTACATCCTAAAAATGTCTACTTCTTAGGAAAAAGTAATAGAATACTTCTGAGGAAAGAAAAGAGACCAAGATCAGAGTAATGAGAGGAAAACAACACTGTCTGTGAAGCCAGACCTAAGCCTGGAAGAAAGGCAGAAAAAGAATAACTATTAAAATAACCCAAGTGAAGGATGATGGGATTTGAAAGCAGAGCTGTGATGCTAGAGAAAGTGATGAGGGAAAATATTCAAGAAACATTCTGGAGATAAAATTTTTGGAAGTTTTTACTTGAACAAATTTGGATATTGGGTGAGGCAAGTTTTGACAGTAACTCCCATATTGTTTTGATTTATTGAACCTGTGGTTTATCAATGATTAATTTGATCGTTGTACTTAAATCTAACTATCCTTACGCATGTAAACACCCTGAAATAGAATTTTCATGTAAATCCCATAGGAAAGTTTATGTACATACAAGATCTAATGCTTTCTTAAATAAAGCTTCTCATCTTCTTGCTGTTGAATCTGTGTTATGGACTAAATATTTAAGTCCCCAGAATTCATGTTGAGATCCTACTTCCCAGTATTATGGTAGGACGAGGTGAGGTCTTTAGGAAGTAATTAGTATTAAATGAGGAAATGAGGGTGGAGCCCTCATAAATGGAATTAGTGACCTTATAAGGGTCACAGAGAGCTTGCTTTGTCTTTCCGCTCTTTACCAGTTGAGGAAACAAGAAGTAGCCGGTCTACAGCTCAGAGCAGTGTTCTCACCAGTACCTGACCATGCTGGTTGGCACTGTGTTAAGACACCCAGTCTATGGTACTTCATTATAGCAGTCCAAGATAACTAAGAGTCTTCTCTTTTACTTTCTTCTTCTTCTTCTTCTTTTTTTTTTTTTTACATTGCTGACACATTTAATATTGCATGTTAGAAGTATTTCTTTTAAGCTCTCTGTGATCAGTGAGCACATTTCCATTTCAGGGGCAGTTTTGAAAGATTAGTCTGTATTATTCCCTGCATAAAATATACATTTTTGAGAGCTTTGCTCTATGGTAGAGTATTTATACATTTGAATTAGTACAAAGATAGGTAAGGTTTGTGAAAGAAGTAGACATTGAGAAAGTACATAGTCTGCTGCCTATGCCACATTTTCTTTAGATCTTCTAAAGATTTTCTGTAGATCTTTAGAACTCTAATAATTTGTATTAGAGTTCTCCAGAGAAATAGAATCAATATAATATTGATTCTATTCTATATATATATATATATATATATATATATATATATATTGATAAATGTATCCTATATATGTGTGAGTATATATAGATAAGAGATAAGAGATTTATTTCAGGAACCCTTGTGATAGTAGAAACTAGAAGTTCAAAATTCCAATAAGAGTTGATGTTGCAGTCTTAAGTCTAAAAAGTAATCTAGAGACAGAATTTCTTTCTTCTCAAGGTTTTAATATTTTTTCTTAAAGCCTTCAACTGATTGGATGAGGCTCACCATGTTATGGAATATAATCTACTCAATGTCTACTGATTTAAATGTTAATCACATCTAAAAAGAACCGTTACAACGTTTACACTGGTATTTGAGAAGACAAGAAGACAACATAGTCTAGCCAAGTTGACACATAAAATTAATTGTCATATAATTCTTCTGTGCCCATCCATTAGTTTATGGATGTTGATGTGTTACTTATAAGTCATTTTATGATTCTCATGGGTTTTTAACACGTCACTAAAAAAAGTAATTGGCTTAGGACACTCCATTCTTTCTGATCAGAGGCCAGTGCATCAAGTGAGATCCATCAGAACCAGTTTATACTTACTTTTTCTATCTACATAAATGTTATGCCAGTATTTACCTAAGATGCAAGAGAATTCGATTTCTAAGCCATTTCTTAGCTTTTTCTTAGCTATTTCTTTCTTTTTTTAATTTTTTTATTTATTTCTAGGAGAGAGAGAGAGACAGCATGAGCAGGGGAGGGTCAGAGAGAGAGGGAGACACAGACTCTGAAATAGGCTCCAGGCTCTGAGCTGGCAGTCAGCACAGAGCCCGACGCGGGGCTCGAACCCACTAACCGCAAGATCATGACCTAAGTGAAAGTCGGACGCTTAACCAACTAAGCCACCCAGGTGCCCCAATTTCTTAGCTATTTCTTTAGCTTCTCTTTGATGGAGAAGCTAAAAATACCATATTTTAACAGGAAATAGAGTTATTTTTCTTATGTACTAATTCATGGAAAAAATTGTAATTTGCTTTTATTCTATTTGAGCACCCAAATAAATTTCCTTAACAAATAGAGATCAAGAAAGCTTAATGTAAAATGTAACACTGAAATTATATTATCAGATTCTATTCTACATAGAATTTTATCGAGACTTTGATAATATTGATATCTCATGATTATACACATATGTAAAAAAAAGAAAGCGTAATTTCATTAAAGAAATCTTTGAGAAAAGAATTTGAGGGGCACCTGGGTGGCTCAGTCAGGTAAGCATCCAACTTTTCGTTTTGGCTGAGGTCATTTTCTCACAGTTACTGAGTTGGAACCCTGTGTTGACTCTGTGTTGAGAATGTGGAGCCTGCTTGAGATTCTCTCTCTCTCCCTCTCTCTCTGCCAGTCCCCCACTCATGCCCACTCTCTTTCACTCTTGCTCTTAAAATAAATTTAAAAAGAGAATTTAAAAAATTAATATTCAAATTTGAGGAATTTTTTATTTTATGCATTTATTGTTAATTTTTTAATGCTTATTTTTGAGAGAGAGAGAGAGAGAGCAAGCAGGGAAGGAGCAGTGAGAGGGAGACACAGAATCTGAAGCAGGCTCCAGGCTCTGAGCTGTCAGCACAGACCCTGATTCTGGGCTTGAACTCCTGGACCCGTCAAATAATAACCTGAGCTGAAGTTGGCCCTCCAACTAAATGAGCCACCCAGGTGCCCTTTGAAGAATTTTTTTTATTATGAAAATTTATAAACATTTATATAAGTTGAAAACAACTATAAACATTTTAGCATGTATCATTAAATTTTTCATTATTTCTTTACATTTCCTTTCAGGTAAAATTTATACACATTTAAATGTACAAGTATTAAACTATACAATTCTATAAATTTTGGCAAATGCACAAGAGTGTGTATACAAATAGCTATTAAATATTGCCATTCATCCAAAAGTTCCCTCCTGCTCCTTCCCACTCAGTCTTCAGTACCAGCCTTTAATAGTTAGTCACTGTTCTAACTTTTTCTTTATCGTAGACTCAGTTTGCCCATTATAGAATTATGCATAATTAGAGTCCTATAGCTTGTGTGCTCTTTTGTGTAAGACTTCTGTCACTCAGAATATGTTGACAAATTTGTGATTATAAATATATTTATGTGTATGTATGTGCTTTCTGTTAGGTTTTGGCATTTTGGCAAGTATATTTTCATGATTCATAACATACACAGTAGAAAAATACTACACATAATTTATCTAATACTAGGTTTTGGCATTTTGGCAAATTTATTTTCATGATTCATTAACACACATTAGAAAAAAAACTACACATAATTTATCTAAAACTTTTGAGCACCTACAGTAGAGAAATCAATATATTTTCTTTTTAAATTTATTCAATGGCTACATATTTGGGAGTTTACAGTTTAACTGGAGAAACATGTGTAAGTCAGAAATATCATTCTATTTGTTAAAGTTAGGCACAATCTACTGTCAGAGGCACAGACAGCTACATGTAAAGGAATGAAACTAGGGATGCCTGGGTGGCTCAGTCACTTAAATGTCCAACTCTTGATTTCAGTGCAAGTCATGATCTTATGGTTCATGAGAGTGAGCCCTGTGTTGGTCTCTGCAGTGATAACTCAGAGCCTGCTTGGGATTCTTTCTGCCCCTCCCCTGCTTTCTCTCTCTCTCCCTCTCAAAATAAATAAATAAGCATTTTTTAAAAGACATAAATTTAAGATATGAAATCATAAACTCCTAAAAAAATGCTTTGGCAGGGATTTCTTTGACATTGGTCATAGAAGCATTTTTCTAGATATGTCTCCTCAGAGAAGAGAAACACAAACAAAAATAAAGCATTGGACTACACCAGAATAAAAAGCTTTTGCACATTGAAGGAAAGCAAAGTACTAAATGAGAGTAGGTATTTGTAAATGATATATCCAGTAAGGGGTTAATATCCAAAATGTAAAGGACTTATGCAATTCAGTCCCCCCCCCAAAAAAAAAACCCCAGACATAATCTGATTTAAAATTGGGCGGAGGAACTGAATAGATATTTCCAAAGAAGACTTACTCCTGGCCAACAAACACATGAAAAGATGCTCAACATCACTAATCATGAAGGAAATGCAAGTAAACCCCTCAATGATCTATTACCTTACAGCTGTCAAAATGGCTAAAGTAAAAAAGAAGAGAAATAACAGGTGTTGGCAAGGATGTGGAGAAAAAGGAACTCTTGAGCTGTGTTCATACGACTGCAAATTGGTGCAGCCACTCTGGAAAATAGGATGGAGCTTCCTCAACAACTAAAAATAGAATTTCCATATAATTCAGTAATTCCACCACTGGATATTTCCCCAAGAAAATGAGAACACTAATTCACAAAGCTATATGTACCCCTATGTTTATTGCAGCGTTATTTACAGTAGCCAAAATATGAAAACAACTCAAGTGTTCATCTATAGATGAATGGTAAAGAAAATATAGTATGTGTGTATATTTAATGTATATATTTTATGTATATAATATATATAATGAAATATGACTCTGCCTTAAAAATAATGAGATCTTGCCACTTGCAGCAATTAGTGTATGCAACTAGTGTACATCTAGAGAGTGTAGCACTAAGTGTAATATATCAAAGGCAAATACCATATGATTTCACTCACATATAGAATTTAAGAAACAAAACGAATGGACAAAGTAAAAAACAGACAAACAAAAAATAGACTCTTAAATATAGAGAACAAATCCTTAGCTGTCAGAGGGGAGGTGGGTGGAGGAGGTGGGTCAAACAGATAAAGAGGATTAAGAGTATACTCATAAAAACAAGCACTAAATAGCATATAGAATGGAATCATATTATATACTTGAAACTACTCGAAAACTGCATGTTAAATATATTTTTAAAAATAGGATTTATGGCACAAAGAAGTAAATAACCAAGAATAATATGGAATTTATAGTATCACATATTTTATACTATTTTGGTTATATTAATAACGCATGTGTATGTTTATCATATATCATATTATTTGGGAGGATTTGGGTTGTTTTTTAGTGGTATGGGTGTAACCTTGGTTCACTCTTAAAATGAATCTTGACTTAGATATATGTCAGGATTCAGATGATAGTAAGTATAGTGCATCTTTTCACTTAGTGGATAATTATAGCCTGATTTATATAAAAAACATAAAATGACTAATAGTTTTTTTAAAAACTACTATCAGAATCAAAAATATATAAGTAACCTAAATTAAAAGACCATAGTTGGCTACCCATGCTATAAAATAGGAATAATGTGTTGTTTTATTTATTAATAAAATATGTACAATAAATAACTAATTGTTGCATAATATGAAAAAATATACCCATAAAAATGTGAAATAAACACACAATTTCTTCATTTTTAATATTTAATATTTTTAACAACTTCCTCAGTAATCTATTAAAACCACAACTTAACAAAAATTTCAGGAATATTTTTAACTAAAAAACTGATTTAAAATAAAGAAATTAGGAAACCTACATAAACCCCTATTATAAAACCAATAACCAGTTTTCCTTCCACACAATAAATACCTGACTCAATTACATTTTAATCGGAGCCAAAAAAATATCTTCAGAGAAGATTATATTAAAATGATGACTAAGACATTCCCCAGTTTGTATGGTAGTCAGTCTGTGAGCAAGTGATAGCAGTTGCTGTGATAAGAGCAGATCACAGCCTCATAAGGTTGGGGGACATCAGAACAATATTTATTCACACTCACATCAAAATAAGAGATACGGTTTTGTTTTCAAGATATAACCATTTTATGTTTTTAAAAATAACATATTCAAAGCAATTATTTTTAAGTTTCTTTATCAAATGGTAAAGGCAAAAATGGTTTAATGTGTGATTTATAGAAATCAAAACATACAGGACTGCACATCACAGAGCTGACAAAATTGTCCGCTGGAAGCATAGTGTGACAGATTGTGGACACCTCTCACTTCTCCTAAGCATTACTAATAACTTCAAGCACAGGGAACAAGTACATGATGAAACAAACATAAAATAGCTCTCTAGAGGAAAATAGGAATGTTGCTTAAAATGTAAATAACATTCACACATATCAAAACATTACCTACATGGCAAAAATACCTCATAAACGGAAGAATCATAATGCAATTTACTTTTTCCTTATCATTATACTTAGATTTGACCAATGCATTTCCTATATCTACAACCTGTAGGTATTTTCCTTATCTCCAACCTGTAAAATACTTTCCATTCATTTTATTCTTTTATTTATAAATAAGTATTTAGCATATTCCCTATGTGAGACATCACATTCGACATTTGAAGTGTATTGATGAACATATAGAGCTTACCTTTATCAGTGGGTAACTGAATATATAAAGATAAAACTAACATATGAATAAACTCTATAGAATGTTAAAAGGGGATCAGAAATGACAGGCAGACAGGGTGTTGGGGGACCACATACAATTTTAAAAGGCTGATCAGGCTTATCCTCATTGAGAAAATGACAGTGGAAAAACAAGGAAGCTGAAAGAGCAAACCAAGATGATATCTAAAAGATATGCTATGCAAAAGAAGAACCACTAAAAAGATTCTAAAACAAGGAAGACATGATAGCTAACCTAGTAGAGATGGGATGGGAACCATCACATATCACATTACAACTCACGTTAAGAACTTTGGTTTGATTCTGAAGGAAACTGGGAGACCGTTTGCACAAAGGAGAAAATATATAGTTGGAGAAGGATTAGGTGGTGGTGGTCGTTTAACGGAAAGAAAGGAATCAGACATAGGTGACTCCAAGTTTGGTTTGTGTGTTTTTTCCTTTAATCTTAGCATTGAAAGATGGATTTCTAGAGTGACTTTGTATCCCAGCTATGTATATCAATTTATGCCTGTAATCCAGTATACTCCATCTTTTACTTTGAAAATCCCTAGTTGGGATGATAAATTATACGGTTTTTCTAAGGTCACTGAAAGAGAGATACAGTCAGGGGGTCAGGAGGGGTAGTGTTTAGCAGAAGTGTTTAGTTTGATTTGTCTATAGAAAATGTAGGTGGAAGTTCAAGCAAACAGTTAGATAAGAGTCTTTTTGGGGGAGGAGGGGAGAGAGAAAAAGAACATGAGAGGGGGAGAGGAGCAGAAGAAGAGAATTTTCTAAGCGTGGAGCCTGACACAAGGCTCAGTCCCACAATCTGACCTGAGCAGAAATCACAATTTGGGCTTTGAACCAGCTGAACCAACCAGGCACCCCAGATATGAGTTTTATATCTCATGTCATCTCATTTTAGACTCATTAATGCACTGTGATGTAAAGCTATGAGACTATATTAGATTATCAAAAAAGGTGAAATACAGATAGAAAAGGGAAAATGCCAAGGACTAAGTCAGGGACATGAACAATGAAGAGTGAATGAACCAGCCAAATAATAATGAATTTAAAAAGAATAAGCTGCCATGAGGTGGGAGGAAACCAGGAGAATGTTTCTGTCTTGGAAGAAAAATCAATAAACTATAATAAAAAGAAGCCACTTTGACCCTTAGCTAGTTAAAACAGCAGCCATTTAATTATATATCACAATTTGTGGGTCAGGAATTTGGGCTGGCCTCACATGGGAGATTATTTTCCTCTTCATAGCATTAACTAGGTCCTCAGCGGTATTAGCTGGTGGAGAGCTGATCTGAAGGGTCCAGTACACTTTCCCTCACATGTGTAGCTTCTTCCCAGGGACATGTAGAAGGCTGAGTTCAACTGAGATAGTCTATTAGAGCACCTACAAATGGCATTTCCACCATGACAGTCTCAGTACAGTCAGACTTACTTCATGATAATTCAGGGCTCCCAGATGGAAGGTGTTCTTTTAAAATTTTTTTAATGTTTACGTACTTTTGAAAGAGAGAGAGAGTGTGTGCACATGAGCAGGGGAGGGTCAGAGAGAGATGGAGAAACATAATCCAAAGTAGGCTTCAGGCTCCAGGCTGTCAGCACAGAGCCCAACGTAGGGCTCAAGCTCACAAATCACATGATCGTGACCTGAACCGAAGTTGGACTCTTAACAAACTGAGCCGCCCAGGCACCTCAGGAATATGTTCTTTTAGACAACAAATTGAAGCTGCCTGTGCCTTAAGGTCTGAGTCCAGAAAGTTGGACAGTGTGACCTCCACCATATAGGAGAGGGAACATAGACTTCAGCTCTCACTGAGAAAAGTATAAAAAAATCCATGTCCACTTTTAATCTACTTTAGGAAGACTAAATATCAATTATGGCTGACAGCTAAACGTGAGGACTGGGAATTGACAGTTGGATTTAGTAACATGAGGGTCATTGGCTTCCTGTATAAGAGTGGTTTCCACATCATGGTGATGATGAAAACTTGATTAGATTAGGTTTAAAACACAATAGGAGAGCAAGACACCTTAGATAATTTCTCCTTTGACCCGGATGATAAAATTGATCATTTTTCAAAATAATATTGCAACTTAAATCACTCTCAGTACTTTTCTAATGCAAGAGAATTAGGTCTTTCAGAATAGTAAATATTGATCTTGGAATTCAAATATAAGTATCTTTAAGCATTTGGTGTTTTCCAATCTCCTTTAGCTATCATTGAAGTGAAAATGCTGGAACTATATCCTACAATAATGAAATAGCAAAAAAATTTCATAATTTAAGCATAAGCTTCATGTATTCTTTCACATCCTCACTATCATCCGCCTCAAACCAGACATTAAGGAGTAAAATTAAAAACAAAAAATACAATCCACCCTCTTCTAGTCCAGCTAAAACATAAATACTTTATATCTTGTTTTATTATATTTTACATTAATTTTATAATTTTAAAATATAGTTTTGCTACCAAATTTATGGTTTTGAAATGATATAATTTGTCAAGAAATATAGGGGAAAATATCTGGCAACTGGGCAGAGAATAGCAGTAATAAATAAGCCATTTTGTAAAAGACAAAAGATTTTATGATCTGAAGAAAAACGCGAATGTTGAATAAGTCATTTGGGAATAAAGATACATGGCTTCACAGCCATGTTTTAAATCTAACATTTGCTTTGAGTATTTCAGTTCTTTCAAACATTGTTTGATCAAATGTTTCAATAAAAAACAAAACTGTAGCATTCTGTTCACCTAATACTTTTCAAATTTTGTACAATAAATGTTTAATACTAAGTATGAATATTTAATCAGTTAGAGTCTCAATGATAACATTGCAAAGCTAGTTCATTTGAATTGAAAAGATGGCATTTTAATTTGGGAGATTATTTGTTATAAATATTTAAATGTATAAAGTAATTTTGATGTGCTGCATAATCTAAGTGACACATGATAACTAAAAAAGGTTTTTCTAAGGGCCAGGGAAACATCTTCCATAAATTTCAGGCATTGCAATTAATTTAGAAGATGGAGATAGGAAAATCATCATAGAGTTTTCTTGATTCTCTTTGCTCATATTCCACAAGTAATTACATAAGAAATCTTTCAAAATATATCTAATATCCAAACACAGTTCCAGACCACCATTTTCTCTCTTCTGGATTACTGCAACACTCTCTTGGTTCTCTTTCTCAATGAGCAACCAGTATTAATTCAACACAATTCTTCTCTTTCAAAAAGTAAACATTACTGATAGAAAAATGGAGCTTTGCCTTCAATTCATATGCCTGATTTAATTTGACTTTCCAGTGGACTCAAAGTTTCAAGGTCAACGTAGTATATAGCCTATTCCCACTTAGGTATAATGATGCCATGATATTCTTACCATTTTTGTATAGTTCTTTGTCCTTAGTCTGAGAAATATTGAAAATGTATTGTTAAAAATATAATTATAGTAATTTTCAATGACATGCTTATTTGTCTTATATAGTAGCATATCTTCCTGTATATCTAGGAAGCATCAATAGTAGGTCAAGTTTCAATAATATACAAGTTTAATATTCCAGAATGTTGCGGACGAAATGACACAAAGGACAAGACACACACAAAAGACAGACACAGACACAACTCCGGCCAGAGGAACAATTCTACGCAAGCCCCTCTTGCGGTTTATTTTATACCCCGGTAACTGGATACAAACTGAAATCTACAAGATGCATTCCTTTACCAATTAAGGGCAAGAAGCCAAACACATTTCAAGGACAGTGGGGAGCAAAGGGAGGAAGCGACCACAACATGTTTACTAAGAGGCCTGCTCACAATTCCAGCCTCCTCCTTATTTCTAAGGAGGGCATGTTCCCTCGTTTGCAAGCGGACCATTAAACTGGGATACTGTGTGCAGGCCTCCTGGCAGAGCATCCTGTTTGCAGGAATGCCTTGCCCAGGCAGGGAGCCCCGTGTGCAGGCACATCCCTGCGTCCCTAACCACGCTTTCTTGTGGTCACTGTCGGGCTCCCACACAGAATATTAGCTGATTTGTGAAAATCCTAAATTGCATTACTTGACCTACAGTGGAAAATCTTATTTTTCAAGCATTATGAATGGTGTAAAAATGTAAACTAAATGAACTTCAATTGTATTAACCATTATCTGTCCAGACCTGTGTTTTTGTCTCTTCTACTATTAAAAAACTGAAGTAAATATTTAGGTCTATTCTTTGATATCTGAGCATACCAAGCTAAATCCAATAAAATCTTTACAATACAGCTTTGTTTAAAATTAAGGATGTTTTGCGAACGTGTATTTTTTTTACATTCCTTTCTCAAAAGGTTTCAAATCAAAGTGTAGCTCTTTTTCAGAAGATCTCGATTCTTCTTTGATCCTTTCTCCTTTCCTTATTAAGAACAAGAGTACTCTAATTCATTAATTTTGTAACTCCCAAAAGGAAAGCAAAGAATTGACACAGCACAGTGGATAGGACATAAAACAAACAAACAAACATCTTATTTTATGAGTATCTATGCAACATCTTTGCTAATATAAATACTGTGTCATTTTCCTAATGGCATTTATTAATGAGGCAGCATGGCATAATGGTTGAGTGTGAGCTCTGAACCAGATCCCGTCCTTATACAGAACCATACTGTTCTGTATGTCACCTCAGAGATCTCTCCATTTTGGTCGCTGTCAAATATGATTAATTTTACTTTGTAACAGCTTAATTATGCCCTAACATTTAGCTTTAAATGGATAGTTTGGTCAATAAGAAATAATACAGTCCATGCAGAGATTTTCTTTGGCATGATTCCCTCCCTCTTATTCCTGTACTCAGGTTTATTGCCATATTTTTTATCTCAATCTTAGCAGCAAGATTCAGACTCTCAGCATTTGACTTTACCCGCTTTTCTGTCCATGCAGATCATTTTAGAGTGAAGACAACATTTTTGACATTCTCCCATCTGAATACATCCAAATTAGCAGGTTAGTTGGTTAATTAAAATATTTTCTCTAGGCAGGGAATTTTTAAACAAATTGATAGAAAATTCATACATCTGTTTTAATGTAAAGTATTAATGTATGCATGAACTTTCCAATTCTGTGATGGAGAGCCAGGCCTCTTCTTTGAGTAAGGGTCCATTAACTGAAGTTTATCATGGGAGTTTACATGAAGTATGCCTATAACGAGCTTTGATTTTCACTCCTAAATGTGTTAAAAAGAATTAGAACTTAAAGATACTTACAAAGCTCTCTGAGTGAATAGTAATTCTAGAGGTTTTCGTTGCAACTTTTAATAACTGTTTCAACCAGACTAAATTTGACAGCAGTTTTTTGCTTGCTTGTCCTTATCAAGATTTTCCAAAGTATTCCGTTTTTTAATTTAATGTTTTTTTTAAAGTTTATTTACTTATTTTGAGAGAGAGAAAGAGAGAGAGAGACAGAGAGAGAAAATGCATGTGCAAGCAGGGGGAAGGGCAAGGAGAGGAGATCCCAAGCAGGCTTTGCACTATGAACACAGAGTCTGACCCTGGGCTTGAATTCACAAACCATGAGATCATGACCTCAGCCAAAATCAAGAGTCTGACACTCAATGACTGAGCCACACAGGCGGCCCCATTTAATGCTTTTTATTATTTATTTTGAGAGAGAGACAGAGTACACACAGAAGTGAGTGAGGGGCAGAAAGAGTGGAACAGAGGATCTGAAGTGAGCTCTGTACTGACAGCAGAGAGCCCGATGTGGGGCTTGAACTCATGAACTATGAGATCATGACCTTTTGACACTTAACCAGACAAGCCACTCAGGCGCCCCAAAGCATTCTATTAGTGGACACCACATCTTTTTGTTCCCCCTGTTTGGACTCATATTTCACTGGTTTGTAGAATAATAATTGAATTCTGTAATTAAAATTAGAATAAACTGGCTTAAGGAACAAACACCTTACTGTTGATTAGAATACAGTTCTATGGGTAAACAGGAATGTTCAGGTATTTTAATGAACAGGTTAGTATCCTAGATAATTCAGCATATTATAGATCTCAGTGAATAAATTGAATTTATAGAGGATGTCAGTCAATCTTGTGAATGGTTCAGGTAAGGTAAATTATAGTAGCTTTATTGAAATTTTAATGGGTCATGATGTCATTAGTCTCCTTCTCTATTTTCATCTTACTAAAACCACTTCCAATAATGAGATGCAGCAGAAAGAGCCAACAAGGTGAAAGACCCCACATCTGAAATGTTTGAGTTATTTGTGTGCCTAAACTCTTAAAATGGAGTAATGTATCCAAGACATATTTAGTGCATTAATTTTTAGCAGAATGTATTATGGCCAGCATGTGAATGGTGTATCTAAGGGTAGATAGACAATTGATGATAGATGATAGATGATAGATAGATTGATAGATGATAGATAGATAGATAGATAGATAATGAATGAACAGAAAAACTATATATGAGTAGAATAAGTATGGACAGAAAAACTATATATGAGTAGAATAAGTAATGGCACATATTTGTTATTGAATCAATGAAATTTTAATTATTATCAGGGACAAAAGAATTGTGATCACAACATTTACCCTTAATTATTATAAGTAGTTAGCTAATCTTCTTTTTCCTTGCAAGTCTCTTGGTAAGCATTCACTTAAATTGTGCTTGCGTTTTTACCTGTTGCTGACACTGTAACTCATGCTTTCTTTGTTATAAGCTTACTAGTACACTCTCTTTTTTAAAAATATTTATTTTAAGAGAGAAATAGAAAGAAAGAGAGAGAAAGGAAGGGATGGAGGGAAGAAGGGGAGAGGCAGAGAGAGAGAGGGAGAGAACCCCAAGTGGACGCCTGGCTGATGGCAGGGTTGGATCTCAGGAACCAGGCAGTGAGATCAAGTCCTGAGCTGAAATCAAGAGTTAGACATTTAATTGACTGAGCTATCCAGGTAGCCCCAGTATACTCTTTATTTATCTCATTTCTTTGTTTTTAACTGTACCATAGAAAAATTAGAAGGATTAATGGATGCTTATTGTATTAGTTGCTAGGGCAGCTGTAAATAAGTACCACAGATCATATAGCTTAAACAAGAGAAATGCATTGTCTCGCAGTTCTAGATGTCAGCTGGATTATTTCCTTTGGAAGGCTGTGAGAAAGAGTATGTTCCAAGTCTCTCTCCCTACCTTTTTGTGATTTGCTGGTCATCTTCAGTGTTACAGAAACATCATTGTAACATCTGCTTTCATCTTCACATGACATTCTCCTTGTGTATATCTGTCTCTCCACAGGGTATTCTTTTATAAGCACACCAGTCACACGGGAATAGGGATCCATCCTACTCCAATATGACCTCACTCTAGCTTAAATAATTACATCTGCAAAAACCCTATTATTTCCAAATAAGATCAGGTAGTAAGTGAGGTACCAGTGTTAGGATTTCAGTGTATGAATTTCTGCAGGATAGAATTCAATCCATGTCACTTAACTTTGAATAGAAAAATTTATAGAGATATTAAAAAAAACATAAATTTAACGTAATTTAAGAAATCATCATGCTCTAATCTAACACTGTCATTGTACATCCCATAAGTGATATAAGGCCTATGTTACTCAGACACAAGAATTAAAATCAAAATAGTATCATGAGTTAACAGACTTTTACTTAAAAACAGATATTTAAAATCTAATTTCCTCATTCACAGGAATGAGGAATTCACAACAAATCTTTCTCATTCACAGGAATGAGGAATTCACAACAAATCTTCCTTCCAACTTGTGCTTCATTTAGAATTATATTTAAGAGTTATTGGGCACCTGGGTGTCTCAGTCAGTTATGCGTCTGACTTCAGCTTAGGTCATGATCTCCGAGTTCATGAGTTTGAGCTCCGCATGAGGCTCCATGATGACCACTCAGAGCCTGGAGCCTGCTTTGAATTCTACGTCTCTCTCTCTCTGCCTCTTCCCTGTTTGTGTCTGTCTCTTTCTCTCTCTCTCTCAAAAATAAATAAATGTTAAAAATGAAATTTCTTTAAAAAATTATATTTAAAAGCTATAAACAAATGAGATATTCTTTTCATCATCAATATCTTCAAATTCTACCTTCCTAAATTAATTATCCACTTTTCATAGTCTATACTCTATTATGTATGACTACATAAATAATTCAATTATAAAATATGTTTCTCTCTCCTCTTCAGCAATATTCATCTAAAGCTAATATCCTCTTGAAAACACAGAATAGTTTAGTAATTATTTTTTGTACATTGGTTTCCTTTCTTTTTATTTGCATTTGAAACTGATTTATAAGAGCTTCATTTGTTACTCAAGTTTTAATATGATTTTCTTGTTACTCATTTTAGAATTTTAAAAAAAGTTTTATAATAAAATTTTCTCAAAGAAGTGGTATAAAATTTTTCATCTCTGAATGTTATGGTATTCTATTTTTCAGACTTTTTGTATGGATTTGAAAAGTAAGAGGGCAATGATGAGAAGTGATATAGGAATAGCAGTCATATCAAGTAATCTAATTTAGACATTTTGGAAATACTTTTTTTCAAAATGATGTAAACATAAATCATATCACAACTTTATTATTTTTAAACATTTCCTCTTAGTATTAGCAAAATTACACCTAATAACATAGGATCCCACACGGCACTGATTTGCATTTGTTACCCCCTCCAGAGATCAGCTCTTGCCATTATAACTCAATCAAAAATCAAGTTAAGCCTCTTGACATAATTGGAAGTTTCAAAGTGATCTGAAGAGCACAATTTTCTGTTACATATGTCAAAGCTAGATGGGAAAAATACCATGGGAACACAAAGGTCAAGGGCTAATCCACTCTGAAGTCATTAAAGATCATATTTAAATTGCTTTGGAAACTTCAAGGTTTTTGAAGCCATCATCAAATTCCCCACCAAAACAAGGTGCCTCTGACATGACAGCTGTTCTGTAGAGAAAAGGAAGAGAGTTCCTTTTTCTGTCCTGCTGAAATGGATGTTGGGTTTTCAAAGTTTATTTTGTCATGCACATATTTGTATTACACAAATTTAGTTAATTTTTAAAATAGAGATTTAAAATACTGTGTCATGATAGAAGGATTTTTTTTAGCCTCAATGAGCCTGTTTCAAACTGCATTGTATAAGCCTGTATTTGCAAAACTAATTGTAGTAGTTTGCACAATGCCGTCATAGTATACATTGAAGGAAAGAAATTCCTGTTTATCCTGAATACATCACTACCACTGAAGATCTTGAACATCAAATTAGTTATATAGAGAATTAAAGCTACAAATGAGCACATTGTTTTTTTTTTTAAAAGGTTTTGTTTATTTCTTTTTTATTTATTTATTTATTTATTTATTTATTTATTTATTTTTTATTTCTAGGAGAGAGAGACAGCATGAGCAGGGGAGGGTCAGAGAGAGAGGGAGACACAGAATCTGAAACAGGCTCCAGGCTCTGAGCTGACAGTCAGCACAGAGCCCGACGCGGGGCTCGAACCCACAAACTGTGAGATCATGACCTAAGCGAAAGTCGGACGCTCAACCGACTAAGCCACCCAGGCGCCCCACAAATGAGCATATTGTTAATAAATCATCCAGATACTTACTTTTTTCACTTCATTTTGGTAGTGGAAACCTAATTTATCGTAATCATTAAAACTTGCTATAGAGATTGTAATTAGGCAATACTGGACAGCACATATATATACACGTCTACAACACAACAAATAAATTGGTAAAATAAAGTGAAGGACATAAACATATCTAAATATGTATATATTTGTGCATTTCCTATATCATAAAAAGCTACATTTATTTCAAAGGAAAAATAGGTTTATAATTAATAATTTTAGCAGAAGATGAAAATAAAAGGGACAATAAGTCTGTGAGATAATATGTAATTTGGACATGAAAATGTCAATGTGGCTAGATGCTATTTTACCCATTATACAGACAATTGATTGTTGCAGCATTATTCATAAAATAGTCATGATATGGAAACAAACTAAGTGTCTGCTCACAGATGAATCGATAAAGAAGATGTGAGGTATGTATACAGGTATATATATATCTGTATAGGTATACATATATAGATATATAATATTCCATATACATATATATGTATACATAGATAGATAGGTAGATAGATAATAGAATATTATTCAGCCCAGAGAAATAAATTTCTGCCATTTATGATAACATGGATAACCTCTAGGGCATTTTGCTAAATGAAATAAGTCAGAGAAAGCCAAATACATTTTAATAATCACTTATATGTGAAATCTAAGAAAGCTGAACTCTTAGAAACAGAGTGTAGAATGGTGCAAGAGGGCTGGCAAATTGGGAGGCATTGGCCAATAGGTACAAATTCCAATTATAGGACAAATGAGTTCTGGAGACCTAATGTACAGTATGGTCATTACAGTTAACAGTACTCTACTGCATACTTGAAAGTTGCTGAAAGAATAAATCTTAAATGTTCTGACCACAATAAAGAAATTATAATTAAGTGACATGATGGAAGTATTAGCTAACACTATGGTGGTAGTCATTTTGCAATATATAAGCATATCAAATTAATATGTTGTACACCTTAAACTTACACAATGATTTATGTCCATTATATCTCAATAAAGATGAAAACAATTGAGATAAAAGGCTGCATAAAAAAGATTGCCCTCCTTAATATGGGAAGGACTCATCAGATCAGACAAAGACCTAAATAGAACAGAAAGGCTGACCCCCCTCAAGAGGGAATTCTTTCTGTCTGATGACATATGAGCTGGGACTTCAGCTTTTTTCCTACCTTTGAACTCAAACTGAAACATCAGCCTTTTGGGGGGTTCAAGCCTGCTACTTTATGGAGTACAACTACACCATTAGCTTCCTGGCTCTCAGGCCCTTGAACTTGACCAGAACTATACCATTGGCTTTCCTGGGTCAGTAACTTGGAAACACCCTTCAGATTAGGGAACTTGGCATCATCCATAATCATGTGAGTCAATGCTATAATAAATCCTTTTCTATATTTATGTATACTCCATTATTTGTATTTCTCTAGAGAACCCCAGCCACAACAACCATTAAAACAAATAAGGCAAGAATGATTAACTAAAAATGTAGAGTTCACATTTGCTAGAGAGAGAGAGGAGGGAAAACACAGGAGACTGTTAAGTTCATGACATTGCTCTATTGCTTTATCTTGGTAGAGAACATGATGTTCACCTTATTATTAGCCTTTAAAATGTACTTTTATTGTGATATTTATGATACATTTCACAATAATATTTTAAAATTAAAATTGCATTAAAAAATAAAACAATTGATAATATCAAGTGTTGGTGAAGTAGAAGAGACTGATAATCTTAAAAACTACTGGTGTAAATGTATATAAAGTTTGCTGACATATTGGTCAAAGGACATTCGGCAGCTCTAATAAAATGTAAAATATACATATACTTTAACATAGCCATCTAACCTCTAAGACTTTGCCCTTCTGAAATTAATGAAGTTGTAAATAAGAATATATTACAATAATAGTCATTGCAGCATTATTTGGAGTGACAAAAACTGGAAACAATAGTGACTGTTATTTGAAAAAGTGAGCAAATAATTCAATATCAATATTATAATTAATATAATTCATTATATTAATTATTTAGATCCTTAGATATTCCCCCAAAAGCCAGTAGCTGCAAGATGTTGTTTAGATAGGGGAAACAAAACAAACAAATTGCTGTTTAATGTGTGTAGTATTATTTCATTCTGCAAGTAGATTGAGGGCCATACGGGTGGCTCAGGTGGTTGAGCATCCAACTCTTGGATTCAACTCAGGTCATGATCTCATGGTTCATGAGTTCAAAACCCACATCGAGCTCTGCACTGTCAGTGCTTAGGATTCCTTCTCTTTCTCTCTTTCTCTTTCTCATGCTCTCCCCACCCCTGTCCTGATCATGCACATGTTCGCTCTCTCTCTCAAAATAAATAAATAAACTTAAAAGAAAAAGTTTAAATAAAAAAAGTAAGTTGGGAGAGCAATATGTAATGGAATGTATAGCTATATTTAAGGCCAGGTTTATGCTACCTAAGTTTTATTTTAAGTCAAATCAAATATAAAAAGATCTAAACATCTGGATTGGTTTAACACTATATTGCTATCATGCAGATATTTTGTTTAAGTATTTAATGTTTTAGACAGGAAAACAGAAGTAAATTATTCGCTTTGGGTATACTGATTTTCAAAAGGAAAGTTCAAGCACTAAAATAGGTAATAGGTGATACACGTGCTTCCTAAAACTCAGTTCTCCTGCCAATATCCAGAAAAAACCTGTATACTTTTCTTCAGAAGGTAAGCATTGGAGTAAGAGGGAAGATGCATAACTGTTCAACTTGTGTCACAGATTCTTGCTTTCCTCTTAAATTCCTAAGATTCCTGCTCACCTAAGGAAAACCATTCTTCATCCTAGAGAGAATAATTATTCTGTAGCAACTAATAAGTGCTTACCACTTCCTTTTTCAAATACTCCTATTAATGTAAGATATTTTCTAATGTGTACTTGATGCACATCCGAGATACAAAATGATACTATGACTCTTGTAGATAAAATTATTTTACCATTTTTTGAGTCACTAAATAAGATACACCTGTAGCCCAACTCATAGTAACTATACTTAGTAATGTTTTCCATTAATTCATTTTAAAATGGTTTAGACTAAATTGTGTCCTCCTTAAAATTCATATGTTGAATTCCTAACCCCCAATGTAACTGTATTTGGAGATAGGACTTTTAAAGCAGCAATTAAAGCTAAATGAGATCATAAGAGTATGTCCATAATACAGTGTGACTATTTTCCTTATAAGAAGAGAGAGAGACATCTGGGATGTGTGTGCAAAAAGAAAGATCAGACACACTATTAAGATGTCCTTCACCAGCCCTCTGGAGAAACCAAATGTTCCAGTACCTTGATCTTGCACTTTCTAGCCCCCAGGACTGTGAGAAAATAAATTTCTGTTGTTTAAGTCACTTAATCTGTGGTATTTTGTTATGACAGCCCAAGGTAACTAATGTATTTATGTGGCATGTGACATGTATTGTTATATGATATAAAATTATTATAGAATATGTAAAATTTTATATATAGTGCCTTATACATAAACATATATTTACATGTTATATACACCATACAATATACAATTGTTACACAATATATACATATACACAATATATGTGTATGTGTGTGTGCATGCACACTAGAGTTGCCCTAACAAAATATAACAGATTGGGTAGCTTACACAGGAGAAAATCATTTTCTTGCAGTTCTGAATACTGGAAAGTCCAAGATCAAGGTAATATGTTATGTATCTGACAAAAATGTAGAAATCTGTAAGATGAAGTAAAATAGTCTCACTGTATTTGTTAAAATAAAAAAATACACTAGGTAGAAATTCTTATCCTAACCATGACAACAAAGAAATTTAGGTAACATACATTGTACATAGAATTTGGAAATTCAGGTTTTGAATGAGGCTAATACACAATTATTTTCCTTACCTTCCTTCATACTCCTCCTATTCCTCTATCCACATCTGGTGTGAATGGAGAGAATGTTTGTTACAAATGACTGTAGATTTATGGCCCTAGAAAAATTGAAATGTGTACTGGGGGGCCAAGTCATTTAACCAGCTGTTCCTAGATCATATTTTATTACTTAGGATTAGAGTATGATGATACAAAACCATTTAACATGTCCCTGGGCCCCTAAGGAAAGTGGAAACTTGCTTAAGTGTTCATGAATCAACCACACTAATAAGGAATTAAATTGCTTCAGAAAATCTACTGGGAAATCCTCAATGGAGATAGTTATGAAGAAAAAGAAAACACATGGCAAGATAGGTTTTGTGATAGGGATACATATCAGATTATTTTTCCTAAAGAAATCTTTCTAGAAAGCAGTGAGTTTACCTTGAGCAAGAGACACAGTTACAGTAAAAGGAAGACTAGATAAGAAATTCAGCATATGTAAATGTGTATCTCTAGCACACACAGAAGCTCAGTGAGGCTGATATCAGCCCCAAGGTGGCAAAAATTGATTCCTGGGGAGAGTGAAAATATGGAGACACTACAAGTGGTTTTTGGACCTCCAAAGGACTGCAGTACATAAACAGATAAGCAGTATATCTGTGTTGTAACAATTTTGTGGAATGATGGTGGGGCAGAGGCAGCTACGAAAAAATTGTATACCAAGACTCCTTAGGGAAGTGATTATTAAAAAAAAAAAAATGTTAAGAAACACTGCTGAAGGCAAACTGCAACATGGGTAGATAAAGACATAGACCAAAAAATCGCTAGCTGGATCTATCTGCTCCCAGTCTCCTGATAAGGAACTTGGCTAAAACACCATGCCCTCAGAGCCCTCCAAATTCCCAACTTGGGGATCTCCAAACACTCCTTAAATTTGCTCTGACTTGGTATTCTCTTGATCTTCTCTACATTCTGACATCTGGTCTCTGTTAGTATCTTTTCAACCTTCTATCAAAATGCATAACAGAGCCACTTCACAAGTCTACAAAGTACTATTAACATTAAAAATATATACAGTAAAACCTTGGTTTGTGAGCATAATTTGTTCTGGAAACATGCTTATAATCCAAAGCACTTGTATATCAAAGCGAATTTTTTCATAAGAAAGAATGGAAACTCAGATGAGTTGTTCCACAAGCCAAAAATATTCATTATAAAAATGATTATAATACTGTAATATACAAAACAATGAAATACAAAATATAAAGAAAAAATGAGCAGATTAATTTGCACTTACCTTTGCACACCTTCATGGCTGGTGGGAAGGAGACGAGAGGGGAGGGTTATCGTGTAGGACAAATTTCACTATCACTAACTAAATCACTGGTATCTATTGGCTCAATGGAATCTTTCTGCATGGGGGCCATTATGTATGTTCCCATGGATGTTGATTACAGTACAGTATTAATGAACTCATATCATGTACTGTATTTACTGTAACTGGTAATGAGGCAGCAGAGGAAAGGGTCTATACCTGCAGGCAGCCTGACCTAGAATGAAGCAAAGCATTCCTAAGCTTATTCTTGTAAGGAGAAGCAAAGGACTGTCCATAGGTGCTTTGAAGTGATAAAAAAAATAAAAATAAAAAAAACTTAGTGCCATCTTGTGGGCACTAGGTGATTTGAAGTGACAAAAAAAAAAAACTTAGATGCCATACTTGTGGGCATATTCCAATGTTCTGAAAAATCACTTACTTCTGCCAAACAATATGGCCTAAGACAAGCATCCAATCATGGGAGATGATCACCCACAGTCCTGCAATGAGAGAGAAAGAGAGAGAGAGAGAGAAGAACTATTGCCTTAGTTTTGATCATGTGACATTTGGCGTCACATACTAATATTGCAAGACACAAGACATTGCTCGTTTATCAAATTAAAATTTATTAGAAATGTTTGCTCATCCTGTGGAATACTCACAGAACAAGTCACTAGCAATCCAAAGTTTTACTGTATACACAGAGCATTTATGAGTCGGGTAGATTTTACTGTGGAGCTGGGCATAAGAGACAGGAGGTAGAGTTCAATGGACAAGGAGTAACATTACAGTGCAAATCAGTCATTTATGTTCCTAAAAATCCCTGTTGGCGAACCCACTGTCAACCTAGTTCCTCTCTGGCTTTTCCATCACACAGCAATAGACCTGTATTGTCTTCATTTTTTTCTCCTTTTATCTCTTACATGCTGAACCCTGCCTCCCACCTTCTCCCTATGTGCGTGTGCAAACACACACACACACACACACACACACACACACACACACACACAAAACTTCCTTTCACATAAAAACACTCAGACCTGTTCTCTGGAACATTAGAAACAAATGATCTCTTGTCTATATCCCTAAATCTTTGAAAATGTTAACTCCTGACTTATCATCTTTAATGATTCATTCTCTCTGTCAAATTACCTGAACTAAGGGATGCCCAGATACTTGGTAAAGCATTATATCTGGATGAGTCTATAAAGATATTTCAGGAATATATTAGAATCTAAGACTGTAGCCTGCATAAAGGAGATTAACTTCTTCCAATCCACCGAGGACCTAAATAGAACAAAAAGGCAAAGGAAGGGCTAATTCACTCTCTGCTACAGATAGGATATCCATCTTCTACCCGTGGACATCAGTGCTCCTTTTTCTCAGGCTTTTGGGCTCAGACTGATATTTATACTCTTGGTGTACATTTGAGTTTGGACTGGCACTATATATACCCCCAGCTTTCCTAAGCTGCTAGCTTGCAGAGAGCAAATCCTGGGACTTCTTAGCTTCCATGATCCCATAAGCCAACAGCCTATGATAAATCTCTTTCTGTCTCTCTCTCCATATATATCCTCTTGGTTCCATTTCTCTGGAAAATGCTGACTAATGCACTGTGACTGATACCAAAATGACTCCTGTTACATTTTTAAGTCAGTTCAGTATTAATAGAGATTATGCTGCTTGTTCTTCTGGCTTATGAGTCTCTTTCATATCTTCTTTCCCAGTTACCATCCTTCATTCAACCGCAGTCACTTGTATCCGTTGTCATAAACTAGGCTTGTTACCCATTCTGTAGTTTTAATTCCAAGTATTTCCAGTTTCTGACCACAACCTCTTTCCATTTCTCTCCTAAAATCCTGATTGCAAAAATACTGAGATCTTCAACTTATACTACTACCATTTTGGTTTCTCTCAGGGTCCTTCATATGTTCTCTAGTCTTCTAATCCACCTTATATATTATGGCACTCATTTTAATCCTTCCCTTGGAAAAATCCTAACTTCCTCACATCTGATGTTCTACCATCCTTATTTGGTTCAATGAATGAATGAATCAATCAATCAATCAATAAGTCAGTCAATCAATCAATCAATCACAAGCCTGACTAAATATAACTCTTCTTTCTCCATGCTTATACCTACACAGATGAATATGACTCTAGAGAAACACACAATCAGTAGTGAATCATCTTACTTTAAAATTGTGACCATTAACCTGGAGAGAGCCCTTTATCTGCCTGGGAAATCTACTTTTCTTTTTTAACTTCATTATTACATCATCCACTTATTATTATAACTTGTTGTGCTTCCTCTCCTTTCCATTTTCACCTGATTATCTAGCTTCTATCAGTAAGATAGTCAAACTGTCAGGAGATAAGTTCCATAGATTTTTACCCCCAAATTGACCCCTTTCATACATTTGTATCCATATATTCTGACTTTCTACCAACACCATAGATGAACTATCTATGTTCCTACCTGAGGACAAAGTCCCTTCATTCTACACTAAGCCTTTTTCCTTCCATCTACAAGGACATGGCTATAGAATTCTCTGCCCCAACATGTTCAATATGTCCATTTCTGCTGAATCTACTAGTTCATCATAAATATTTCAATTTACAGAAAAGCTATTATTTCCTCTTTCTCAAAAACAAACAAACAAACAAATCTTTCTGTTTATCCTGTTTTAACCACCAACCACAGACTAGTTTTATATCCTCTTTTCAGGGCAAATCTTCTAATTCACTGTCTCTAATATCACTTATTATGTTCTCTCAATAATATGCCCATTTGTTTGCCACCCCCACAAGAGAACCAAGCTGGTTTTGTCGAAGTCACTAACAAATTCTATGTTAATAAACCCTACGACCCATTCTCAGTTTCAGTTTACTTCTCCTATCAGAAAAGCAGCATTTCTTTTGTTTTGTTTGATTACAAAATTGATTACTCCTTTTACCTGAACCAGTTTCTTCAGCTCGCTTGTGACAAACTATGTGTTGTTTCATCTTTCAGCCTTGCTGTTCCTACTCATCTTTAGAGCTTGGAAAGCCACAAGCCTCAGTCCATGAATCTTGAATTTTCTGTATTTATTTAGTATTTTCTAGTCTCAAAAAGCCTCATAGTTTTAAATGCCCTCTACAGATTCTGCACTTTCAAATTTTATCTTCACCTCAGACCTTTCACTTGATCTCCAAACACTTAATCCCAACCATCTGATCAACTCCCCATGTGAATGTCTAGTTGGCCTCTTGAATTTGTATACAAATAAACTCAATATTTTTCTTCAAAAACCTGTTTCTCCTGTAGTCTTCCTCATCTCATTAGTAGCCTTTCCATACTTCTATTTGTTCAAGGAAATTAGAAATTGTCATTTAGGTCCTCAGACTTAGACTGAATTTAATCACTAATTTTTCTGTGTCTCTAGCTTGTAGATTGTGGGACTTTTTAGCCTCCAAAAGCACATGAATTAATTGCTGCAGTAAATCTCATATCTCTACCTCGATCGATCTATCTATCTATCTATCTATCTATCTATCTATCTATCATCTATCTATCTTAGTTCTATTGGTCTGCTTCTCTTGAGACCCCTCATACATATAGTTAAGTAACAAATTGTCCCAAAGCTTAGTGGTTTAGAATAACCATTTATTATACCCACTGACTTTATGGATTCAGGATTCAGACCAGACACAACAGGGACAACTTATCTATACTCAGAAATGTGTAAAGTCGAAAATGAAAGTCCTGAAGTCTAGGAACTAGAATTATCTGCATATTTGTAGATGCTAGCTGTCCACTGAGAATCTCAGGTCCTCTCTATGTAGACCTTCACACAAAACCTAGTTTGAGCTTTCTTACAGTATGGTGGTTAGCTTATCAAGAGTAAGCATACCAAAGCATACCATTCAGATAGAAGCTGGAGTCTTTTTATGACCTACCCTCAAAAGTCACATAGTATCACTTCCAATGACTACTGATTAGAACAGTCATAAAACTCCCACCAGTTTAAAAGACAGAAACATGGACCCACCTCTTCAAGGAAGGAGTGCCATAGCTTGAAGAAGATCAGATGAGATGAAAAACACTGTTGAAGTCATTTAGGAAAATTCAGTCTACATTTGCCTTTATAGATACGGTCAAAAATTTCCTGGCTCTTTGCCTTTTTAGTGATCAATCCAACTAGGCATTCTTATTTCTGTAATTCAGAGTGGGAGTCAGTCACACTTGTAATATTAGGCCTGTTCTAACAACACATATACTATATAACAATATGTGTGTGTATCGAGTGTGTGTCTGTGTTTGTGCATGCACATGTGCATGTGTATACCCGAGTACTGCAGTTCCTGACACAGAGCTCCTAAATACCATGAAATTTCCTGAGTGATAGAAACACGTTTTATTCTGATGGAATGGCTTTTGGCAGGCCCCTAGACAGTTCCAGGATTGGGGCTAATCTTCAGAAAGATCAAACTTTGAGAAATGCCTGGGTGCTCACTCAGTTGGGCATCTGACTTCAGCTCAGGTCGTGATCACATAGCTTGTGAGTTCAAAGCCCCACATCAGGCTCTGTTCTGACAGCTCAGAGACTGGAGCCTGTTTCAGATTCTGTGTCTTCCTCTCTTCCCCTCCCCTGCTCTCACAGTCTCTCTCTCTCTCTCTCTCTCTCTCTCTCTCTCTCTCTCTCTCACACACACACACACAAATAAATAAAAACATTAAAAAAAAAAAAAAGATCAAACTTTGATTAGAAGCCTGGAACCGTCAGCTGCATTCTCCCAACTTCTGGAAAGGGAAGAGGGCTTGAGACTGAGTTAATAAACAATCATGCCTGCATAAGAAGACATCCATTAAAATCCCTAAGCAACAGGGCTTGGCAAGCTTGTGGGTGGGTGAACACATAGAGGTGCTGATGGAATGCATCCTGAGAGAACGCACAGAAGCTCGATGCATCCCCTCCACCTGGCTCTTCCTGAGTTGTATCTGAGTTCTGGAAGCCATTCTAGCAAATTATGGATCCTGATCAGAATTCATGGAAATGTCAATTTGTAGCTAGTTGTCAGAAGTACAGGAGCCCCTGGGGCACCTGGGTGGCTCAGTCAGTTGGACATCTGACTTTGGCTCAGGTCATGATCTCACAGTTTGTGGGTTTAAGCCCCACGACAGGCTCTATTGACAGCTCAGAGCCTAGAGCTTGCGTTGTGCTCTGTGTTTCCTTCTCTATCTGTCTCTCCTCTGCGCTCTCTCTCACTCACTCTCTCTCTTTCTAAATAAACAAACAAACATACGTTAAAAATAAATAAATAAATAAATAAATAAATAAATAAATAAATAATAAATAAATAAATAAATAAATAAATAATAAAAAAGAAATACAGGAGGCCCTGGACTTGATGCCTTTGTGTGAAGAAGAGACAGTCTTGTGGGACTGAGCCCTTAACCTTGGACTCTGCACTAAGTCCACGTGGTTAGTGTCAGAATTGAATTGAATTGTTGGATGCTCAGTTATGGTCTGGAGAATTGGAGTTTGATATTAGAAAGCAGTACGGAGTAGGAAAGTACTATCACAGACAGTCTTATTTGTGGGACATTTTAGAATTCATCTTTCAACACCCTCTTTCGACTATATCAACAATAGATTGATACCCAGTCCTACCCCTAAAGCTTTATTTGGAAATTCCCACTATTATAAAGTGATTTTTCAGAATGAGTGCATCTCAATTATAATTGGAAGCTAGTCAAATGATAGTTATTACATCCTTTTTAAGTAATTTATTTTAATAAGATTATCATTTCCTGTTGTCTAATTTATACCACCTATATAATGGTTTCCTTCCTCCACTATCCCCTCTGGACCTGTGCCAGTTGGCCCCAGATTTAACCTATAACTTATCACAGTGGTCTAGACGTGTTCTGACCAGAGAATGCCATTCTCTGAAGGCATTACTGTCTGCATTTTTGTAGGTGAGAAAGAGGGCATGTTTAATCTTGCTATACTTTATTTAGTAAGAGGAAGACAAATTAGACCCCAAGAACTTTCTTCACTTTCTGTAAGACCAAGATGCCTCTCTCTCTGGGGTTAATACTGCACCTGTTCTCCTTTTTCATGACTGAAGAGCTACTCATTCCTGATCTGTGAGGCGTCAGGATTCTGCTGCGCTCTTGAGCCTACAGTACTTTCCTTGCTCTGTCCAGTGAAACATAACCATGGTTATTGCAAAACTGTTTGAACATTAGAACAACCTTAAAATAGGAACAATGTGATATGAGATTGTCACAGTGATTAGGAACAGAATGTAATAGAATATAAACCTTCGGAGGGATTTGGATCAAGCTGTTTTTTTCAAAATGTTAGGCTTAAAAATCTGAGAATCAGATAATCATATGCAATAAGGAAAATAAAAAAGAAAATGAAACTATCTGTTTTAAAATATCCCCATTTCAAAAAAATTTTTATAACTTTTTTAATTTATTTTTGAGAGAGAGAGAGTGAGTGAGCAGGGGAGGGTCAGAGAGAGAGGGAGACAGAATCTGAATCAGGCTCCAGGCTCTGAGCTAGCTGTAAGCACAGAGACTGACGTGGGGCGCAAACCCACGAACCGTGAGATCATGACCTGAGCCGAAATCACATGCTTAACCGACTGAGCCACCTAGGTGCCCCTAGAATATCCCCTTAAGAAAAAGAAATACCAAAACTGAAATTCCCCAAAACGGGCTCATCCACCAAAACAAAACCAAATCGATAGTCGCAAATATTTAATTCATGTTATGGAACTGGTAGAGAGAAAGATAGAAAGATGCTGCTTTCCCTCTATGATTATAACACTTAAAATAAGTTCGATAAAATAAGTTAAAAAAATGTAACTATAGTACAAGGTGAAATAAGAAAAGTACTGTAAAAGAGACCCATGTAAAGTACTATGGGGAGTTGAAAGGAAGGTCATTGCCAAGCAAATCACAGCACAGAAACTAGAATGACAAAATTATATAGAATTTTGTTAACCTAAGAGCAAACATTTCTTTTTGGCTCTGGGGGAATTGCTCAGCGGTAGGGCAGCCTTCGAGAGCAGCATAACGTTGAACAGAAGCAAGGCCAATATTAACTGAATTTGATGGCTGGAATGGTTTTTTGCTCCTGGGCCTATAATTTAAAGTTGTTATTGTGCCTTTGAGGCTAATCCCAGTAGAACAAGTCATAGAGGCTGTGGGCAGAGAACATGTACAGCAGGGCTGAAGCAGCAGCAACAACTTCTGGTAAACAACTTCTGAAACTTAGCATTTAGGTAATCTCTTGGGACTCACATTCCAAGCATCAGCGGTATTTTACAACTGCGATATATTAAATTTATTTATATGGGTAGCAGCACAGGTGTGTTTTGAAATATAAAAATTGAACATAACCTCCTAATAGTCATAAGAAGGCGGAAGGAATGCCATTTTTTTCCCTATGAAATAATGGAAACGCACCTAAGGTCTGGAGTCCCTTAGAGTGTTGAATAGGATTTAGATGACATCAGTAAGCTGGACCATCATTTTATTGATAAGTAGAGCTTTAAATTTGTGGATATTTATTGTTGTCTAAATCACATGTATTTCATTTGAATAATTCGACTTTTAAACACATATTTCATTCTCGAGATCTTAGTTATTTAACTATTACTTTGAATAAAGTGATGGATACTTAACAAATTGTTATGGGACACAAGAGCTTTTGGTTATAAGTTTTAATCAAGGTAGTCTCCATTTATCTTCCAAGTTAAGAAATAAAGTGGTCCCTTTAACCCATTAATCATATTAAGATTGATCCTTACTCTGTTTATCTAAGAAAAGATGAAAGCCTGGTCACTCCAGGCATGCGACATTGTCGACAGACTTTTCAGCACTCCTACTAATTTATGGCTGTTCTGTGGGAACTGAAAAATACTCAGGTGGCTGATGGGAGGCACCCCAGTGATTTACTCACAACATCTGCCTCCGACTACATAGGCTCCATTCAGAGGTCAGCTTCTTGTAAAATGATGTTCCCCCTGATTTTCATTTCTTGTGCAGATCAGTATTGATTGACACCAGCCCACAGATTGGTCCTGAAAGGCTCTGTCTCCCAAGAGAATTATCATGAACAAGTTCATTTTTATGAATCATATCGTATTTAGCCAGGTAGTTAATAGAAAAGCGGGGGGAGAGTTGAAGAAAGAGTGATAAAAAGAAACAAAACTCTACACAAAGAGTTGCAGGAATTGTAACCCTTAGGATTTCATACCTACTTAGAAAATCCTATAGTGGACTTCTAATTTTTCAAGAGAGCAGTCTTCCAGAATAAGTATCTGTGAGCTTAACCTTGAAGTTCTGACATTTATTTGGGAGATTAGAGGGAACTGAAAAAAAAAATATTTTTATTACCTCCAGGAAATGTAAGAAAGTATATGTCAGCATGCATTTGTGGGCTAAACTCAGTGAGTTAATTATGGTTCAATAAAAGAAAGAAACTCAGATTTCTACCTATCATGAATAGTAAAGTTAATAAATTCATCGATTATAAATAAGCATTGTAGCAACTATTCTGTACTCAGAGCAGTTAGTTCCTAATACAGTTTTGATCCATTCTGAGCTTATTAAATAACAAAAAGGAACACAATAAGGAAGATCAGGCACTAACTTTACTTTAAAGTCAATTGTCTCTAAAACTTGTGTCTGCTTAGAAACAAGCATGTTGTAGATACCCCATAAGGTTTTCAAAGACATAACATAATGAAACCAAAGCAAGTTTAGAGCTGTTAAAAAGAAACAATGCTTTGATTGTTTTTAAGGTTACATTAAGACATTTGGCACGAAACTTCTTAAGTAAAACACAAAGAACTCATCTATAAATCTTTCCATCGTATGATGTGCTTGATGCCAAGATATGCTTGGGCGGGGAGAACAGCCTCTAATTCCATCATGTGCCAGCCTGGTAGCAGGCCATGGCAGTTTTCTTTTATGCATTGTGACGTTGAGGTCAGAACCACCAGTTCCAAAGCCTGAGTTGGGATCCTGGCTGTGTAACTTACTTGCTGAGTGACATTGGACAACTCGTTTCACCTCTTCATCCTCAGTTTCCTTGTTTGTAAAATGGATATCATTTACTCACTTCATAGATTTAGTGTCATTAGTGACTAATGTCTAAAATGACTAAATAGGGCACCTGGGTGGCTCAGTCGGTTAGGTGGCTGACTCCAGCTCAGGTCGTGATCTCGCAGTTTGTGGGTTCGAGCCCCATGTGGGGCTCTGTGCTAACTGCTCAGAGCCTGGAACCTGCTTCCGATTCTTTGTCTCTCCTTCTCTCTGTCCCTCCCCTGCTCATGCTCTCTGTTTCACAATAACAAATAAATGTTAAAAATTTAAAAAAATAAATAAATAAAAAATAAATAAATAAGATGACTGAATATATGTCAAGTCTTTGGATAGTACCTGGTGTAAACTTAGTGCTGCATAAGCATTAGCTGCTGTTATTCTCACTGTATCTGATTTGGCGGAAAAATGTCCATCATGCACATTACTGAGTCATGTACACACGTGCACATTATTTCATGGCCTTCAGACATCTCCTTGTACCTCTCTTTTTGGGCTCTTCACTTGCACCCACTCTCTGAAAGCCTCCACCAATCTTTGCCCTCCATCTTCCCCAGGTGCTGGCCTCGGGGGTCCAGAATCGCATCCCTCACGGGTATCACTCCCTTTCTCACACAGGACAACTTCTGTTTCAGCTTTCCCAAACTTGAATCCTCTCATCCTTCATCTAATACACAGGAAAATATATTTACTATAGACACTGACTTTGTTTCCTCTCAACAGACAAAAGATCTTCTTTGAACCAGTATCCAGCATTCTATTGTTGTGGGTAGGGAATTATGAATAATATTTTTATTTTATTTTTTTTGTAACAGAGGTAACACTTATTATTATAAATGTGATGTATACTTTATTTTCATAAATATCCTTCACCATCCAGTAACTTGACACCATTAAAAGAAAAATGAATATATATGAGAATATATGAATAAAATGAATCTTGTTTAGTGGAGTAATTTTTTAAGTTTTTTTTTTTTTTGAGAGAGAGAGACTGAGCATGCCCCTTGCACACACCCATCAGTGGGAGACGGACAGAAATAGAGGCAGAGAGAGAATCTCAAGCAAGCTCTGTACAGTCCAATCAGAGCCCTACCCTGGGCTCAAACCCATGAACTGTGAAATTCTGACCTGAGTCAAAATAAAAAGTCAGATGTTTAACCAACTGAGCCACTGAGGCACCCCTGTGTAGTAATTTATTGTAGAACATGGAAATGGTCTTATTTACCTCTTCAGGCTACTAAATGCATAAAAACAATGATTAAAACCTATCAATAGGTAAAAATGTATGAACAGGTGTTCTGTAATCAGGACTTTACAAATACTAAAGATTGTATGTGTATACATTTGTTCATAGAGTAGCATTTGGTAGTATCTTCATGCAGAGGGATAGGTAATGAAAAATAGAAAAAAGTATATCGTCATTGTCTTGTAACTTTTCAATGCTTTCCCAATGAGGAAAATGAAAATTCAGAATACTTAGCTAGATGAATGTAAAGGAAGTAACGGTTTTCATTATGGATTATCTTTTTTCATTGTCCCTTTCGCTTTTTTTTTTCTTTTTTGGTTTGAATGGAATGGCCACTTGTTTCCTGCTGGGCATTTAAAACCAACCGTAAAATCTCCTCAGTTATTTCTTGCCACACACACACCCCTCCACCCCACCTCCCAAGCAGCTACACATGCATTCCCAGTTCACATTTAATTTGTGGGCTCCCGTCGCCTTATTGATCTAGTATCTTTGCATCTCCTTGTGCCGATCTGAAGTTTTCTGCTTCCAATACATTATGAAACATGCCTGCGCTAGTTAGTAATTTCTAGGACCAGTATCTTTCTGTGTAAAGCTGTATGAAGCTATCTTGCATTTTCTCTTTCCAAAGGTTTGTTCTGTTTGTGTATTTGCTGAAATATGAGCTAGAGGTAGGACAGGGTATCATCTTGTAAGGAGTCAGCAGTAGGTAAATTGAATCAAAATTGAAACTGACCCTCTCATGAAATCTGTAGTCATTTACATCGTATTCAAACACCTTGTTCCTGCAGCTACGCAGGGTCAATGACTTGTAGCGGGCGGGGGATCTCAGCTGGGCAGACAAAACTAACCATCACAGGTGTCTGAGACCACAGCCTTCCTCAAAAGGATTATCTTGGGGTCCACTGGGATTCAGTTTGCATGAAGGAATGTGGGACTTCCCGTGAAGTCCGGGAAAGAAGCCTCTGTCCATACCCCCAACAAAGAGCCACAGGCACCGTCTGGTGTGGAAAGAATTGTATCTGTCCATACCCCCAACAAAGAGCCACAGGCACCGTCTGGTGTGGGGAGAATTGTATCTGCTACAGTCTGGTCCAGTCTTCCTGGTGTATTCTTGACTGATGGCTAAACATAAGTGAAATGAAAGGAAAAACAAAACAAAACACTTCACACCTTTTTTTTCACCTTACTCTCTGAATGAATCTCGTGGCACAAGATGGTCGAATAAATCTCTGGTGTTTTCAGGAGTGATGGAATGTGGCCTTGACAGCTCTAAATGGAGTCCCTGCAGTCTCTGCACGCTTGGTGGGGACAACTGCAGCCTCCAGGGCCAGTGTCGCCACAGGCAGCCAGACAGGTGGCGTGGAAATTGTCATATGTTAGATTGCTTAGAAACACAGGAGAGAGAGAGAGAGAGAGAGAGAGAGAGAGAGAGAGAACGAAAAGAAGAAGGAAAAAAGAAAGCACTCCATAGAACTAACAGAAAATGCTATGTGAGAATCAAAAGATATTGCTACTTACAAAAAGAGATAAATTCTGCTAACTTTTAAAGGATTTTAGTAGTAATTTCCTGTGACTACCTTTCCATCCTTGCAAGATTTTGCTCTAAACATTTAATCTGAGGGTCACCAAATAAGGAGAAAGAATGTAAATTAGAAAACTTTCAATGGCTATTTAAAATATTTCAGCCTAAATGTGGGTTTTTCCTCCTAAATTAGCTTGTTCTGTTAAACTTACTATTTTGTAGCTACTTCTTAAAAAGGGAAAGAGAAAGCAATGAAAAAAGACAGGGAAAAAGAAATTTTTCCCATAAGTGAATTACTATTTTCAGGAGCATTTTCCTATAAGAGTCATGAATGATTCTTGTCCTCTTTGAAGGAGGGCTTTCCTGACATTCTTTATGCCTTAGCAACAATATTAAATATTTGTTGTCACAACTAAATATGCCACTGATTTAGCATCCTCAAATCCTACAGTTTCATCCACTGACATCTTGATGTACTTAACGGCCCAGTTTGAATGGTAAAAATTAGAACTTAGGGATAGTGAGAATAATTAATTTTTTCAAAGCACTAAATAAAAAATTTAAAGGCTAAAAGTACTGGTTTCCTGTAAATGATAAAAATGAGCTTTCAGATTAAAAACTAAAATTTTATAACAAGTTAAAACATGTATAGAGTTGATAAGCTTTTAGCAATAAATGAAAGCTCTTTAAATATAAACTTGTAGTCTTCGTTAAAATTCTACTTTTTCTAATAGTATTAAAATGTACCACATAAAATAGTTTTGAGTTTGACTAATTTGTCGTTTTGATTTGTAAAATGACATCGTTCATAATATATTTTAATATTAATCACCCAAAAGGGACATTGTACCACATACACTCTCTAGGCAGTATGCTAATGAACAGTCTTTTACTTAGGTCCCGTTGTTAACCATAAGGTAAAATCTCCAAAAATATTCGGTTCCCTTTTTTAAGTTAACCCCAGATTACCACTTTGTGGACTAGGTATTCTCTTTGACAACAAGAGTTGATTATTCCCTTAAGTAAAGGGATGAATGAGAGGTCTCATTCTATATCACAATATAAGAAGTTCCAGAAAATTGGGAATTCTCCACATTCAAACTTGGAATGTTCATAAACCAAGTTCAATACAAATAATTACAGAGAGACTTCTGTGTGCCAAGGACAGTCTTATATAATATAGAAATAAAAATGTGAATATAATAAACACTGAAAAGAATCAGACAGGTACTAAAATAACTCTATACTAGGAATAACCAGCCGAAGGCCATAACAGAACTACCAAAATCAGGGCAAGAGCTCCGAGGGTAAGTACATTTACGTTAATTTTGAATTTGTCTTTTCATAGTTTGGCGATGGCAAATAATGCCACAGTAAACAAAGGGGTGCCTTTGAATGAGTGTATTTGAATTTGGGTGGTAAACACCCAGAAGTGATATTCTTAGATCATAGGGTAGTTATATTTTTTCCTTTCTCTTTATTTATTTATTTTTTTAAATTTACATCCAAGTTAGTTAGCATATAGTGCAAGAGTGATTTCAGTAGATTCCTTAATGCCTCTTACCCATTTAGCCTATTCCCTTTCTCACAATGCCTCCAGCAACCCTCTGTTTGTTCTCCATATTTAAGTCTCTTATGTTTTGTCCCTCTCTCTGTTTTTATATTATTTTTGCTTCCCTTCCCTTATGTTCATCTGTTTTGTATCTTAAAGTCCTCGTATGAGTGAAGTCATATGATACTTGTCTTTCTCTGACTGACTAATCTCACTTAGCATAATACCCTCTAGTTCCTTCTACGTAGTTATAAATGGCAAGATTTCATTCTTTTTGATTGTGGTATATATATACACCACATCTTTATCCATTCATCCATAGATGGACATTTGGGATCTTTCCATACTTTGGTTACTGTCGATAGTGCTGCTATCAACATTGGGTGCATGTTCTCCTTTGAAACAGCACACCTGTATCCCTTGGATAAATATCTAGCAGTGCAATTGCTGGGTTGTAGGGTAGTTCTATTTTTTATTTTTTGAGGAACCTCCATACTGTTTTCCAGAGTGGCTGCACCAGTTTGCATTCCCACCAGCAGTGCAAAAGAGATCCTTTTTCTCCGCATCCTCGCCTACGTCTCTTGTTACCTGAGTTGTTAATGTTAGCCATTCTGAGAGGTGTGAAGTAGTATCTCCTTGTGGTTTTGATTTGTATTTCCCCAATGATGAGTGATGTTGAACATTTTTTCATGTGTCCATTGACCATCTGGATAAGGGGTCGGTCGCTGTGAATGAGTGTTTTTGAATTTTGGGGGTACATACCCAGAAGTGAGATTCCTAGATCATAAGGTAGTTCTATTTTTAATTTTCTGAGGAACTTCCATGCACTTTTCCACAGTGACTGTACCAGTTTGCTGCATTCCCACTCAAAGTGCAGAAGGGTTCCTTTTTCTCCAGATCCTCACCAAACCTTGTTGTTTGTTGTGTTTATATTTTAGTCATTCTGACAGGTATGAAATGCTCTTTCACTGTGATTTTAATTTACATTTCCCTAATGATGAGTGTTGTTGGCCATGTAAGTATCTTCTTTGGAGAAAAGTCTGTTCATGTCTTCTACCCATTTTTACTTAGATTATTTGGTTTTTGGATATTGACTTTATTCTTTATATATTTTGAACACTAACTCTTTATTGGATATGTTGTTTGCATATTTATTCTCCCATTCTGTAGGTTTCTTTTTTTAAATTATTATTTTTTTAAATGTTTTATTTATTTCTAGGAAAGAGAGAGAGACAGCGTGAGCAGGGGAGGGTCAGAGATAGAGGGAGTCACAGGCTGAAACAGGCTCCAGGCTCCGAGCTGGCAGTCAGCACAGAGCCTGACGCGGGGCTCGAACCCACGAACCGCGAGATCATGACCTAAGTGAAAGTCGGACGCTTAACCGACTAAGCCACCCAGGCGCCCCTCATTCTGTAGGTTTCTTTTTAATTTTTTTCATTGTTTCCTTCTCTTTGCAGAAGTTTTTCATTTTGAAGTAATCCCAATAGTTTATTTTCCTTGCCTCAGGATATATATTTAGAAAACCGTTGCTACAGCCAATCTCAGAGAGATTACTACCTGTGTTCTCTTCTAGGATATCTGTGGCTTAAGGTCTCACATTTAGGTCTTTAATTCATTTTGAATTTATTTTTGTGTGTGGCAAAGTAAAGTGTCTGCTTTCATTCCTTTGCACGTGGCTGTCCAGCTTCACAATAACATTTGTTCAGGAGACTGTCTTTTTCCCATTTTATATTCATTCCTTCCTTATCAAAGGTTTATTGATTATAGAATTGTGAGTTTATTTCTGGATTTTTTCTACTCTATTCCATTGATCTATGTGTCTGTTTTTATACCAGTACCATACTGTTTTAAGTTCTACCACTTTGTAACATAATTTCAACTCTGGACCTGTGAGTTTTGTTCTAATTTTCATTTTGTTTTGCTCTTTTACAAGATTGCTTTGGGTATTAGGGATCTTTTGTGGTTCCGTACCAATTTTAGGAGTATTTATTTTAGGTCTGTGAAAAATGAGATAATTTGCTAACGATTGCATTGAATCTTTAGATTGCTTTGAGCAGTAGAGACATTTTAACATTTTTTTTATTTCAAGACATAAACACAGAATGCCTTTCCATTTCTTTGCATTGTCTTGAATTTCTTTCAATGGTGTTGTACAGTTTTCAGAGTACAGATCTTTCACCTCTTTATTTCTAGATATTTTATTGGTTTTTATGCAAGTGTAAACGGGATTGTTTTCTTAATTTCACTTAATGCTGCTTAATTATTATTGTATAGGAATGCAAAAGACTTTTGTATGTTGATTTTGCATCCTGCAACTTTAGTGAATTTATTTATCAATTCTAGTAGTTTTCTGCTAGAGTCTTTAGGATTTTCTTTATATAGTATCATATCATCTGCAAATAGTGAGTTTTACTTCTTCCTTACCAATTTGGATGCCTTTTAATTTCTTTATATTATCTAATTTCTATGGCTAAGACCTCCATTACTATGTGAATATAAGTGAAGCTTTTCCTCTAAGGTCAGGAATAAAGGAATGATGTCCACTCTCCCCACTTACATTCACATAGTAATGCATCTGTATTCATGAGAGATGCTGGCCTATAGTTCTCTTTTTTTTTGTGGTGTTCTTCTCTGGTTGTGGTATCAGGGTGATACTAGTCTCATAGAATGAAAATGGAAGTTTTCCTTCCTCTTTATTGTTTTGGAATAGTTTGAGAAAATTGGGTATTAACTTTTCTTTAAATGTTCGGTAGAATTCTCCTGTGAAGCAGTCTGGTCCTGGACTTTTGTTTTTTGGGAGTTTTTTGATTACTGATTCAATTTCATTGCTGCTTCAAATTTTCTATCTTTTCCTGCTTTATTTTTGGTAGGTCATATGTCTCTAGGAGTCTTTTTCTTCTAATCTGTTCAATTTGTTGGCATATAGGTTTTCATAATATTCTGTATAATCATTTGTATTTCTGTGGTGTTGGTTGTTATTTCTCCTCTTTCATTACTGATTTTTTTTTTTTTTGCAGGCCAAATGTCCATAGATAGATGACTGGATAAAGAAAATGTGGTATGTATGTATACACAGAAGCACACAGACACACCCAGACACACACAGACACACAGACACACACACACACACTAAAACCTTGGTTTGTGAGGGTAATTCATTCTGGAAACATGCTTGTAATCCAAAGCACTTGTATATCGAAGAGAATTTCTTCATAAGAAATAATGGAAACTCAGATGATTTGTTCTACAACTCAAAAATATTCATAGACAAATGATTATAGTACTATAATATAATATAAAATAATAAAGAAAATATAGAATATAAATAAAAATAACCGTATTAACCTGCACTTACCTCAGAAAACCTTCATGGCTGGTGTGTGGGAGATAAGAGAGGAAGGTTATTGTATAGGACAACTTTCACTATCACTAACAGAATCACTGCTATCTATTGGCTCAATGGAATCTTTTTCTTTTCATGAAACTTTAACAAGGAACCTATCCAATGACACTTGTTTTTGTCTCCTTTTGAGGATTTCACAAATGTGACATTGCATTGGCGATCACCCACAATCCTGCAGAGAGAGAAAGAAAGAGAGAGAGAGAGAAAAGAACCATTTGCTCAGTTGTGATCATGTGGCATTTGGCATCAGGTACTACTCATATTACAAAGCACTATTCATTTGTCAAGTTAAAATTTATTAGACATGTTTGCTAATCTTGTGGAACACGCTCAGAACAAGTCACAATCCAATATATTACTGTGTGTGTGTTTATGTGTGTGTGTATATACATGTATGTATATATGTGTGTGTGTATGCCACATTTTCATTATATATATTATATATAAATATGTTATATATAATAAATAATGACTATTATTCAGCTATAAAAAAGAATGAAATCTTGTCATTTAAAACAATGTGGATAGAACTAGAGAATATAGAGCTAAGCAAAATAACTCAGCCAGAGAAGACAAATACCATATTATCTCACTCATATGTGTACTTAAAGAAAGAGAGTGAAAGGGACAAACCAAGAAACAGACTCTTAACTACAGAGGACAAATCGATGGTTACCAGAGGGAAGGTGTGTGGGAAGATGGAGGAAATAGGGGCTGGAGATAAGAGTACACTTATCATGATTAAAAAAAAAAAAACTCTTTATATGCAAAGTTCCCAGTTAAAAGATCTTTGTGTCCAAAAAGAAAAAAATAAAAATTGACTCTTCAGTAGATTGTGTTCCATTTCCCTCTGTGCTTCCATTTGGTTCTCATCCTTTTTTCAAAGAATTTAAAAATGCAATGTCTAGTTGTCATTTCAACTGATAAAAAGGTTAGGCAAGGTCTTTAAATGGACTATAAAGAAGAACTAGAACTTGGGTCTATTATTGTGGTGTGTATGACACATTGTGTTCGCCATTTTCTGAATAATGTGTTATTGACACGTTAAAAAGACAATGGTGATTGTTTCATACCCTAGATGGAAATGGCTCCACATCCAGTAGTCATCTTAAAAGCCAACACTTGTTTAAGTGTTCGAGTGCTTTAAGACACACACACACGCTATACTAACAGTGATTGTTCAGCATGGAATGCATGTAGATATTCTTCAAATTTTAAAAATGTCCCTTCCTTTCAAAACACATTTATACATGAGGGATACAGTTTGTAGAAACATATAGATTCTAAGGGATAAACACAACATGTACAAAAAAAGAGTCTTGTGTGGTTCTAGGATGTTTTCTAATTGTTTGTTTTTAACTTACTCAAAGAAAAAGAATTTTAGCAGTTCTTGATGAAAAAACAGATGATAATAGTTGAAGTCCCTCATAATATATGCAAAAATATGAGTATCAGGCAGATTTCCATTAAGCATGACATTCTTTAGCAAGATTTGGTATATCAATACATAATATTGATCTCAATTTGGAAATTTGGTATAAGATAGAGAATTATTACGTGTTTAATGACAGGAGAGCCTTGCTGTGCTTGTATGTTGTGTACATTTGTATTGGACTTACAGGGTTTTTCCCCTATATCATAATTAGAAAATACAAGCATTCTGTTCACTAACATATACAGTTCATGAAGTCATAGTTCCTGGATTATAAAAATATCCTGTAAAGTTCTTGCCCTATTTATCACTCCCAATGTTTATAACGAGTTGATTTTTAAAAATATGTGACTAGAACTACATATGTAAATTATAATGCTCAAAATTTTGATAAACAACAAAAGTATATTATTAGGTATCATATATAGTAATAGTACTCTAAAACAGATAAAATAATAGATAAGATGTAACCAAAGGTGGAGTGTGGGGGAGGAAGGGTTGAAGTTTTTAAATCTCTGCATTTCAGTGTGAATACATATTTTAGTCAATTGCATTTCAAGTGGTTAATGAATAGTAACTTATACATGATAACCTACAATTGACATCACCCTCCCCCTCATCAAAAAGGAAGTTTGCAGTAAAGGCTGAGTGAATACATAAACAGAGGCTACAGAGATATTTTACTATAAGACTTCACATGGCTGGAGGGGGAGGCAAATGGAAAGTGAAAGAGGATTGCATGAAGGTAAAGAAAATCAGAGAGACATTTTAACAAGAATATTTTGCATCCTTTCCTCCTGCAAATTTTTTGTTCCCAATGATAATATCAAGAAGAGAAAAGAAATTAAGACTGTAAAAAAATTATTAGTTAAGACTATTTGTATTTGCCAAGATGGGCAGAAAAATATTTCGCAATGTTGCTTTGGTTCTGAATCCTGTGATGCCAGCTTCCTAGTGGTTTTCTGTGTTTGTCATCAAATAGTCCATGATGGTCATTTCCTTGAGCTCCTAAATTACAGCCTCAGTTATTTCATTTCCCTCCTATTTAGACCAGTTACCATTCAATGCATGTTAAATATTAAAAGCTTACTGTAGACAAAACTTGACAACACAACAGTGAACAAGACAGACCATAGTCTCTGCCTTGTGTTTTGTGCTCTTACAATTTGAGATTGGAGGAGAGAACACAGCCCTCAAATAAATAACATCAAATAAATAACATCAAATATAATAAATGCCTTACAAAGCATGTTTAGAAGTTTTGGTAGTATTTTACAGAGCAATTTGATGCTTCAGAGTAAGATTTTCCTAAGTCATTAATAATTAATCTGATTTCTGAGTGAGAAGTACATTTTAATTTACTCATGATGGGGAAGCAGAGGGAAGGTTGTAGCCAAAGGCTTGGAAGGGGAGAAAAACAGTCTGCCCAATGAATTAAGCAAAACTCAGAGTGGCTAAAAGAGAGGAAGCAAAGTGATATGAAATAAGCAAGGAGAGAGATGGAGGCAGGAAATGGAAGACATTGTAAGCTTTCCTATGAACCCTCTGAAAGGCATCAGCAAGCAACCATCCAGAGTTTTTAGCTGGGCAAAATTATAATCAGATATGCATGTTTAGCAAATAGTTTTGGAAGCAAAGGTAGAGCCTGATATAGGCTCTATCTAATGATAGACCTCCTTGTTTTAATTACCAGCTCTTCATCCTGTTGAGGAGGGAGGGTCTTCCTAGGATTATGGGGATGACTGAATTCTGGGGAGATGAAACTGACAATAGTTTACTAATCCCATATACTCATAGTATGAGAAAAGAGAAATCATCTATCACACAGGCCACATGGGGGCTGTGCAGGGACCTATGGGAAGCAGGCTTTGTATTATCAGGAGAGTGAGGTATTCTGTATATCCCATGATTGACTTGTTTGAATAATAACATGAGCTGATAGGAAACTGAAACCCAATAGTCTGAGATAATAAGTAGGACATGCACCTGGTCCTTGTGATGAACCAATTATTGGGCTGAAGACTTTATCCACAGGAGCAGAGTGGTGAGGGGAAGATGTGGTTAGGCCATTCAAGTCCCTCTCCATTTTCCCGTAAATCAAGGTACACAGAAGAGTGAGCCTTAGTCTTAGGCCTCATAGTACATGCTCCTGAAACCCTGGAGAAGGAAATTTGTCTGCATAGGTGTGAACATTGAGTCTCTCTGAATATTCTGAGCTCTGATGGAATTCCCTGTCTCTCTCTATGTTCTGTTTTCTCCCCCAATCCCCATGACCATTTTCCAACATACAACAGAAAGCTGTAGACTCACTAGTTTCTTTTCCATAGTATTGAAGAATGTTTTCAGCTGAGCCCTCTAGACTTGGTTCTTGAAATGCTAAAAACAGAAAGGATTTAGAAAATCCTCTCTGAAGACAGAAGTCTGGCTTAAAGGCTTTTCGTCAAATCAGAAAGGTCAAGTGCCCATCAGCCCTTGCCCTGGGGAGGCAAACATCGGAGTTTGAACAGGGGTGAAGCCTCACAGGAGCAGGTTTTGCATGGGGATTAAAGTGCATTCATTTAATATTTGTCGATCTGTATATATCATCATAGAATCTTTGATCTGTCCACATCTTTTGAACACCTTGCATGAATATAATATATCCTGATTGTTTACACACAAAAAAATCACTTTAAGAAAATTTCTACAGTCTGTGGACTTTTTTCCCCATTGAATGATTTCTAGGATTTACACTTAAGTGACTGTGTAGAGACATAGAAGCTACATGAGAGGTAGGTGTCCTGGGCCGATACTACTGAGATAATACACTAACACTTTCCAGATTTTCCAGAGTTACCCTGAGTGAAATGCCCTTATCTCAGAAATCAAGTTGTTTATACACACATGCCCTTGCTATTTTATTGTTTCATTTCAGCCACCATCTGTCTGGAGTTTACCAAGGGAAACTTTATTTTCTTGAATGTGCCTCTTACCAGGTGTTAGAATGTGTTCACGAAGTCCTGCATCGGGTTCCACTCTAGGTGCACAATTCAAAACTTTCTAGCCTCTCACCCAACTCATGTCTAATTTGATACTAGATCTTCAGTGACAGTAATGATATATTTCCAGAATATTCAGTACCGATACCTGAAGTCTCAAAAAGGTATCTCTCAGATATGCATGAAGAATGCCTCTAAGAGTTGTTCTCAAATTGAGTATTTTATGCTTCCTTGGTCGAAGAGGGGAAGCATGGCTTTTAATTATAAACTTAAAACCATGGGGGAAATATGTTCCTTCTCACAGTTTTGAAAAATTTGCTCTGCCAACTGGAATATTAAAAAAGCGTTTCTCTGCTTCACATTTCTGAGATGTGCACAGAACTTCTAACATAATGAATTTCTAAAATCCACTTTATAATGGTGCTGCCGGAGGTCATTGATAGTCCCATATGACTCCTAAGAAAAAGGAAACAAGAAATAATGTCTCCCTCTGCTTTGTTTTGGAGCATGTTAACTAAATATTACAAGAGCAGATTAGAAAAGCAATCCCTTTATTTAGTTGAGAAATTGCCCACTTGAATCCCTAAAGATCAGTTCTTGTAAGATGAACTGTAAGATTTCCACTAAGAGTCTTAAATGAGTCAATAAAAGGTCATGTTTATATACGTTAAAAACACTTGAAAGAATAATATTAACGTTGACTTTCAGGCCATGCCCACACTTGCCCAGTAAAAGGTATTTCTCTAGGAAATATGCTACTTTTGACATCAATATTCTTCTAGATATGCAGCATACGTGACCATTAAAAACCACTTTATTCAAAGTGAATAAATTCACTTTATTAAATCTTTTGATTTAATAGTAATAAAAATAAGCCAATGTTAAGTTTGTATGGAAAAAAGTCTTGTTTAATCCAGTGCTGTTGATATCAGTAATTCCATTCGTGGATGCAAAAGCTTTAAAGTGTGTAACTAAGGTGCTCTTCCACCACTATTGTTTTTAATCTGGCAGAGTAGGTATTGACAAGAGAGGAGATTTCTTGCTATCCTTTCAGTCCATTCTTAGCAGACAAATTGATACATGTAATTGAATTTACAAAATCACTCTGCACTTGGCTAGTTTAAAAGAGTACAGATCATTCTGGGAGATTGTAGAACACTAAGTAAACTACAATCTCTATTATAATAAAATATGGTTTAAAATTTTTCATACTCTCAGAATACACTTCTCAGTTACTTGCACTATAAAATAATGTAATGAAATATGTCACATGCATTAAGAGTTATAAAAGTCAGAAGTAGAAACATTTAAAAAATAAAATCTACTTTGAAATATAAAAATAAAAACCCTATGACTTTTCACTTTTGATGAACATTGAATCATGTTAGAGCCAAGAAATTAGTGTGTTCTCTTAGACCCAGGTTAGTATGGCCTTTTCCTTTATTCATTTATTTATTTTTAATGTTAGTAAAGACTTTTATTATTTGAAATTATTTAGGGATGCCTGGGTGGTTCACTCATTAAGCGTCTGACTCTTGATTTTGGTTCAGGTCATGATCTCATGGTTGATGAGCTCGAGCCCCGTGTCAGGCTCCTCAATCACAGTGCTGAGCATGCTTGAGATTCTCTCTCTCCATCTCTCTCTGCCCCTCTCCCATTCACCCATGTGTGTGCACGCTGTCTCTCCAGATAAATAAACTTTAGAAAACATGAAATTATTTATTGGTTAGAATGTTTCTTTCTCAAATTAAAACTTTAACCTCGGTGCTTTTTGGTTTATAACTGTTATATTTTAGGAACCATTTCCTGGGTTTTATAGGTCCTAAGATTAAAATCATAATTTTAGACCTAAGGTGAAAGTACATTTCTACTATGATGTCCAACCTGCTGGGGGAAAAATGATGGACAAATGCAAATGTCATTAAAAAATAGTAGGAAGTCATTATGACTCGGAATAACAATAGAAAGCCGAAGAGAACTTGCATTGATAATACCTAAATTGAAGTTGCTAACATGAAAATGTAATGTTTCAGAACAAATTATACCAAAGCATTTCAAAACTGTGAGTCTGTTAGACTGAAGACATCTAAAAATGCTCTTGTAAAACCTAGCTAACTGTAAATTATTTTTTAAACCAATCTCCAGAAATTCAATTCTTTATAAAATCAGAGTAATTTGGGTCCAAGAGAAGAGTGCAGTGCAACCACCATTGGCTTAATTCAAATTCTCTGCCCTTTGTCACTGGCAGAGACCTGGTCCGGGGGTATCTGCCATCCTGCAAATAAGCAGGATTGGGACTGCTGGTGTAATCATTACCAAAAAATTGGGAACTTCAGAATGCAAAAATACATGCAACTTGATTCTGGGAGCCAAATTCTAGGACTTTGAAAGACGGTTAGGATATACAATAGAAACCAGAAAAGGTGAGCAGATTTAAAACCAGAAGGATATGCCTTTTCCTTTAAAAATGTTTGTTTATGTTTATTTATTTTTGAGAGAGAGAGAGAGAGAGATGGGGGGGCAGAGGGCAGAGAGAGAGGGAGACACAGAATCCAATGCAGGCTCCCAGCTCTGAGCTGTCAGCGAAGAGTCTGACGTGGGGCTTAAACCCATGAACCATGAGATCAGGACCTAAGCAGAAGATAGATGGCTAACTGACTGAGCCACCCAGGTGCCCTATGATGCCACCATTTCAGTGAACATTGCTAAGGCCTTGCACAAAATGTAACATATGAACTTGTAACTTTGAGAAATCACACTCTTTACGATCCCTCTTGATATCTTATGGAATGGCAGGGATTCAGGTCTCAAAATCTGAATTATGATTGATTTGGGAACTCCTCCCACTGGCATTTCCTAGATTTCCAAGGTTTGGTGTGGATGAGATAAACACAACAACCATCCCCAAAGGGTAGTCCTATCATGTTCCCCAAAATCTTGGGTCCTAAATATAGTACAGCATTTCTTTGGTTTTGTCAGAGAGGGACAGTGAGCACTACCCTCATGAAATCCATGAAATCCTGTTTTCCCTATAATGAAGAAAAGGGACCCAGTAGGTTAATGAATCAACTGTCAGACAAGTGTGTTTTCTCCTTAGAAAGCTTCCCACTGGTAAACTGTGAAGTTTTACAGATGGGAGGAAAGTGGAATCTTCTTTTGCCAAATGTAAGTGAATGCATTAAACAATAAGGCCAAGTGATATTCTGAAAGAGAAAAGTAGGAAGAAATGAAAATTGATGTCCCGGGGAAAAACGAGAAAGAAGTTTCATTTTAAAGAAACTGGAACAAATGAAATTACTTTAATGACGTTGTGTTAGGGGTAAGAATGGCTGGTCTTCTAAATAAATTTGTTTTTCATAAGCATTTTCCAGACTACACATTTTGATCTTTTTAAAAATTTTTGAAAATAACAGTAGGGGGTATGTTGCACATACTGTCGAGATTCTCATCAAGTTCTTCTTCCTGAAAACACAGTATGACTTCATACTCTTGGATCTGGGTTGAGTCCAGGTCTCTGATTTCTGGCCAGTGGAAGGGTTGGAAATAATATACGTACTTCCAGAGCTACTTCCAGGACCTTTTTTGGATGTTCTTTAGGGACCATGAATTTAAATTATCCACATCACAAGATGAAAAGAGACTGATTCCCTGGATACTTGCCTGAAGGTAAACTGCCAGAGAGACTCACTCCCAATAAACATTAAACTGTGACAAAAGGAAGAAATAAATCCTTTGTTGTTACTAAGCTACTAAGATTTCATGCTTTAATGTTAACCAGAGCATAACTTACTGTACCCTAATTCATAAATTGGTTATTATGTGAACGCTACTGCATAATAAAGACCTAAAAGATTTGGTGTAGGTTTGGATATCAGGGGATGGACAGCAAGAAAACTGACATTGAAATTTAGAAAAGGGGCGCCTGGGTGATTCAGCTAGTTAAGCATCCAACTTTAGTTCACGTCATGATCTCAAGGTTGGTGAGTTTGAGCCCTGTGTCAGGCTCTGTGCTGACAACTGAGAGCCTGGAGCCTGCTTTGAATTCTGTGCCTCTCTCTCTCTCTCTCTCTGCTCCTCCCTCACTCATGCTCACTCGCTCTCTCTCTCTCTTTCAAAAATGAATAACATTAAAACAATGTTTAATGAAAAAAAAGAAATTTAGAAAAATGATGTTCCATATTGTGCAGCGGCAAACATTTGGTAACGCTGATACATGTCATAACTTAAAAGACACACTGTGTGTCTATTTAATGTAGGGGATATGGCTGAGAAAAAAGATCAAAGAATTAGTATGTTTCAAAGAGAGGATCTGGGGAATAATTTGGCCATTTTGCAAGCAAAAATCAAACAGAATAGAATCCTGAAATTCTGTGCCTTTGAAAAGTTGAAAAAAATGATCTACTTACAGACTCCAAACAGTTGGTGATGGTATTTTAAAAGGATTGAACAACAAAGATCTAATAAGATGCCTTTGATGAATAAATCAAAGCTAAAATCAGTAAGTATCTGTAGAATCTTCCCACCTGTTGTCCTAGATAGGTGGTCATTATTAAGAAAGAAACAAGTCAGTAAAAAGCAATGAAATAAAGATGCTTAAGGACTACATCCGGAAAAGAAATTTGATAACGTGATTACTGGTACAGTGGTCTCCCCTTTTCTGCAGTTGTGTTTTCTAAGGTTTCTAAGCTTCCACTAGGAAGCTGGCATCACAGGATTCAGAACCCAGCCTGGGTTGGGTTGTGGGAAGGGATCCTCCTCCTGACCTACTGTCAGATCAGCAGCTTAATGCTACATCACAATGCTTGCAGCGTTCACCTCACTTCGTCTCATCCTGCAGGCATTTGATCATCTCGCACCGACATACGAAGAAGGTTAAATACAGCACAATAGAATATTTGGAGAGAGAATGAGAAAGACTACTTTTACATAATTTTATACAGTAGATTGTTATCCTTGTTCCATTTTATTAATTATTATTGTTAATCTCTTACTGTGCCTAATTTAGAAATTAAACTTTACCACAGGTATGTATGTATAGGGAAAAACATAGTGTATATATAGGGTTTGGCACTATCTGCAGTTTCAGACATCCACTGGGGGGTCTTAAAATATATCCCCCCACTGTTCTGTGAAAGGCAAGTATCTGCAAACTGACCTCCAGAGGCTGAAGGAGCCATAAGACAGAGGGAAAAGGCTGTCAAGTCCAGCTTGGCAAGAAATGGTTTATTAAAGGGACTCACACACAGAAGCATATCTAGCGTGGCCACAGGATGAGTGATGGTCACAACTGTACCTCTTGTAAGGCCTGCTTTTATAGTGCTAGGGGCTTGGCAGATCGTGCTGGTAGACGCCCTGGGAGGAAATGTTTGAGAAGAGCTATGTGTCATAGTCGTATCTCTAGAGTAAGATCAAAGACATTATGTCCCAACGATGTACTTAAGGCAGTGATTAGACAAAAAGAAAGAACATGTGTGTGAGGGTGGGCTTCTGTATCCAAGAAGCCTTCGGGTTACAGGATGGTCATCATGGAGGATATATCCAAGATGGCATTAGTCTGGCTCACACACCCACAGATAAGGGAGAACAACTGTACAAGTCAAGAGTAAAACAAATCAGTGGTCTATCAGTTTGATACAATTTAATTGGAAAAAAAATCACAGATTTGAACTAAAGCCTTTGACCATCTCAGACTTAAACAAACAAAAATGAATAGCAATAGTAAAACCTTGAGCTCCCAATTTTCCACCAGGATGAGTGAGACTTTGGAGGCATTACAGCCCCACTGAAGGAATTCTCTCTAGCACTCACTTCAGATGTAGCGCTGGACGATGTTGGATAGAAAGGAGTATCCAGATGAGTAAATCAAGAGCTGTAGAGAAAAGAGAAAAAACTAAACTAAACTAAAACAGAAGAAACATTTCCTTCTAGGGAGATGAATTAGTGCCTAATCAAGGTAACATCCTCTCTCCAACCCCAAGCTCAAGGAAATGGACCTTTAAAAGTCTTACCAGTGAGATTTCAGGATTGAATGAGATGGTGTCCACTATCTGAATGGGAAATTTTATTCTTTCTATGTTCTATCACTGGGCATTTATTTGGAGATAGGTGGAGGGAGGTAGCTAAAGATCTTGTCCATTTAGTTGATAGGTTGCTAATATAAAAGAAGTCATAGCTCGACTGTCAGAGAGGACTGCACCTTATCAAAATGTATAGCGCCTTGAACTTGATGCAGTCACGGAAAGTACTGCAGAAATCTGTTCTGGATCACTGGTGGAAGAACCAAGCGACACTCGGGAATATTGGAAGGGAAGAGGTTTATTTTACACCGGTTGGCTCAGAGGAGATCATTCTCCAGAAGTCTGAGCCCCGAACAAAGGTGGTCATTTGTTTATAAAGTTAAAAAAAAAGCCCACCCATAGCGGCAGAGGTGTTTAAAGCTGATTGGATGTATAGGGGTGGGGTGACTTAGGATCATCGCTAAGCAGAGGTAGGGAAAGGAAGTGGGCGTGGGGAGCACCCGGCCTGGGCAGTTTAGGCAATCTGCCATTATGACCTGTATAACCTCAAGGAGTTTTCCTTCATTTTCTCCATTAAAAGAACTGATGTTTCCTCTTTGCAGAGGAAATTAATACATTATATGTAATAAAAGATAAGTCAAAATGAAATTTAATGATCAAAGGGTAGACTGTATTAGAAAATGGTTAGACATTCATCAAACCTGTTTCCTTTTCTGTGGCACACAGGAAGACTGTATTTGAAAGCCTTTGCAGTTAAGTTGGGATCACATGAACGGTTCTATCTAATGGAAAGTGGGAGAAAATGATGAAAACCACTTCCACCTGGCTGTTAAGATCTCTTCTGGAAATTTTATGTAGCTCTCTCTTGCCTTTTGGCTGTGATCCAAGATTGGAAGCATCCTCTATCTCCAGATCCCCACCTCTAGGAAAGGCCTCGGGGAAAACATAATTGAATGTATGTGTTATGACAACTAGTGTCCTATGAAATAGATAATTGATCCATTTCCTCTGCTGCCAATATTTCCATTCAGTCTGCATTCTCTCCATTCTCCACACAGGTCAGAGTAACACACAGGTGTGATTGTGTTGTTTCTCCATAAATATTCCATAAATTTTCACTAATTGTGGTATCATCTTGAGATTATTAATATGGAATGTAGGAATGCAAGCTGCTATGTATTGTCCCTAATATTTTTCTAGTGTCTGAATCACTCCTTATTCTTATTTCTCTGCTTATAAATTTCCTATTCATTTCCCAAGACTTCTTGTGTGTGATTTTCCAGTCATCTTCAGGGGCGAGGAAGGGAGTAAGCATAGTAAGGAGGTGTGCTTGCTCACTTTTTTTCCAATCTCTCATAGCAGATATTACATATTTCTATTATTTTATCATAAATATTTGCTTATTCTTATCTTTAATTATAGGTATTCCCCTTGAAAAAGTCTAATTTATCTTTACATTGTCATTTGCTGGTATAGTTTATAGTGCATATTGACCCCATCTTACATAATAAACATAATAAGTAAAAAAGTATCAATAGAAATGTTATTCATATCCTCCAGTTTATGTAGCCAGTTAATTGGCAAAAATAGACTTTATTTGAAGAACGCACTTAGAAACATACTCCTATTTTCCTATCTTATATTTTTATTACCTCTGTATTCATTATTGTTGCACCTCACACCAAAAACCTATTTAGCATAAAGCTTCTGTATGGTATTATGTTCTTAGACTTCATTCATGGTCATTGTATTAGACATGTTTATTACAGTCTGAGAGGTCCTCACTATGAAAGAGAAAAATAGTTGTATCATCTTCTCCTCCCAGATGCTACTAAAATGTGTTTTTAATCTAGACAAATGTTAGTATAAAACTATTGGTAGTTCGGGGCACCTGGGTGGCTTAGTCGGTTAAGCGTCCAACTTTCGCTTAGGTCATGATCTCGCGGTTCGTGGGTTCGAGCCCCGCGTCGGGCTCTGTGCTGACTGCCAGCTCAGAGCCTGGAGCCTGTTTCAGTCTGTGACTCCCTCTCTCTCTGACCCTCCCCTGCTCGCACTGTCTCTCTCTCTGTCTCTCTCCTAGAAATAAATAAAACATTAAAAAAAAATTAAAAAAAAAAAGCTATTGGTAGTTCAAGCTGTCTTCAAAATCAAATCACATCAATAATTTTACAGAAGACGCTGGACTTGGAGTTATAAGCCCATATCGATTTCTGCCTTATACTTACTGAAAGTTGAAAATTGACTTCTGATTAAATTTTTAAATGTTTTAGATTAAACCATAAAAAGTGATTTCTGTCTCCCTGTCATTAACGCATTGAAATGAGATTAAGTCATTTATAAATTCCTGCTTTGCAAGCAGGTGATATCTCTTAAACCCTATCAAGAAAGAAATTTAAAACAAGGTCACTTTCTAACTCAGAACTGGATTTTATAATGAGGTGTCATTCCGCATAAACAAGAAATTATTTTATGCTAATGCTATATTTATTTCCTTGCCAATGTCAAAGAGACTTGCCTTGATCATTTTATAATATGACTTAGTATTCATAGCAGTGACAGCTGAAGTCAAAGTTTTCCTTCACATTTCTTCTAATTTATTTACGTACCAAGATATTTTGCCATCAAAGGCATATAAGGGTTTCCTTAGTCAACAAATACAAACTGTGAATCTACAATATAAGACACTCTGCTAAATGCTCCCAGAAAATTGTGCTATAACGCAGCACAATTCATAAACCAACTACAATTCTGGAACTCAAGGTATCTTTGTTTTCATATATACCATTAAATTTTATTTAAACTATAAAAGGTACGAAGAGTTCTTATCCCTCCCTCCCTTTTTACCAATCCATTTCTGTTTGAGTTTAATATAGGAGTGAATGCTTTTACATTGCTTTGGCTCTGAAAAAATAATAAACTGACTTCTTTAGAAATATTTTTGTGGGGAGGTTGAAGATAGGCTTTTATTTTCATATACTTGGGGTTCTAAGATCCACTTTCTGATGATCTGGGGCTTATGTCTGGAAATTCGACAAGAATTGTCTAAATGAGGGCAAGTCAAGGAGAAGTGAGCAAAATATTGGGAAATGTAACTAGAGTTGTGTATGCTGAATAGTCTCTGGGTAACATACTGGCTACATGTGATGGGAAGCACTCTCTCAACACCTGAGGGAAAAGCAGTGGTGTGGGGCGGGGCATGAGGGAGACATAGTGCTCACAGGTTGGCTACTACGGCCCTCATTAGACTCCCTGGTGCCAGCCGTGGTCATGTCCTCTCAGGTGGATCTTAGATGATTACTCTGTTCCTGTGTACCTGGTCCTTTGCCTCATCCTAGACTGTGCCTACCACTCCCTATGACCCACCCATGTCCATGTTTCTCTAACTCAATTTTGCATCTCTTATTTCCAATCCCACTTCCTTAATGCTAGTATTCACTGTCTCAAATCTGTAGGCTTAATTAACCTTCCTTTCCTTGGTATTTCTGCCCCACACTTCTCCTACTTCACAACTCCACATTGCCATACTGCCTAAAATACAAATCTAATGTTATTTCCAGGCTTCTTAGCTTAAAATTCTCCCTATCTGACAATCCTTATCTCTCATCATCCCATGCTTCCCAGTATGGTCTAAACATAAACACACAAGAAGCTTTTGATGTAGTCTCTCCATTCAAAATGTTATTCCAATTAAATATTAAAAATTCCAATTTTATTCCATTAGAACTTTGCTTATGTTTCCGCTACTTGGAATGACCTTTTCCCTCTTTTCTGTATGGAAAAATTCAAACATCTTTCCATCTACAAATTTCCACACTGTTCTAATGGGAAGAGTTAATGATGTCTCTTTCCTCAATAAACTTGTTTATCATTTAGGCACACTTATTCTATCATTATCAAATTGCATTGAAAAGATTGTGTGAATATTTCTACCCTATTAATTGCTGAAATTCTTAATGTGAAAGCAAGCAAAGACCATGAGCTACAATGGCTTGCTGGAAAGCACAATTTCTTTTCTACCTTCAGTGACTGTTTACTCTTCACTAAATAATCCTGCATCCTTCTGCATAATATACGTGTATTTGAAATACTCTGACTTGTTTCCCACATGTTAAATTTCTAAGATTCTATTTAAATGTCACTGCTGTTATGAAACAATTGGTGTATGAATGACACAACCAAGATTATTTTCTTTTTTAAGTATGTAATTCCACCTTGCTTCAGAAAATATTAAGGATTCCCCTATTCTTCCATAGTACTGTATATATCAAGAACACAGAATATTGTGTCGAAGAGAAGTATAATATAGTGGTTAAGAACGTTGGCTCTGGATACAGGCATACCGAAGTATAAATCCTAACCCAACCATGTACTAACTTTGAATTTAGGAGATGTATTCACTTTGTTAAGATTCTGTTGGCTGGGAAAGCCAATTTCACAATTCAGAGATTGTTTTGTGTGTGTTATACTTATGTAACGACACATGTTTTAATAAAATTCTTAACAAAATACCAGGGAATGATAAGTGTTCAACAAATGCTATAAATACCAGATGATGTATGCCTCTTTTAAGTGAGGAGATTGGGAAAACCAGGTGAGTCCTGTATCACTCCTCCAGCAAATTTGGCAATTCCGAGATGCCCTTTCAAAGAGGGCATGGCTGTATGAAGAACCAGGATTGTATACTCAGTTTGAAAGGAGCACAGAGGTAATAATTGGTTAAGAACTGTTATTAGAGGGATGCCTGGGTGGTTCAGTCGGTTAAGTGTCCAATTTTGGCTCAGGTCATAATCTTGCACTCTGTGAGTTCGAGCCCTGCATTGGTCTCTGCCCTGACAGCCCAGACCCTGGAGTCTGCTTTGGATTCTGTGTCTCCCTCTCTCTCTACCTCTCCCTTGCTCTCTCTCTCTCAAATAAATAAACATTAAAAAAGTTTTAGAAAAAAAGAACTGTTGTTCTAGATTTAAGGTATTTGAAGTAAAGCACACTGTTTTAATATTTTGCAGCTTCATTAGTGACTATAATTTTTTGTATAGAACAGGTGTCTCAAAATATTTTGTAGACTTCAGTTGGAAACCTGAAGTTAGCTATCACATCAGCTTCTCCTTCAAAACTAGATTATATGCAAGTTTTAATAGTTTCTTCCATTTTTTGTTGTTGCTTTTTTTTTTTTTTTAAAGAAAGAAACCATTTGGCTAATAAGGAAATGATTTCAGTTGGCAATGAAATAATGACATCACTGTGAAGGGTATAATGAACAATGAATGGAATGTGGGCTTCAGACATGGAGAGCAGTATTTGGAGCAGCTTATTTGCTCTGCATGGGTGGTATTATTTGGAAACATTCAGGGTAATGTCTGGGTCATTAACCAGGTCAACCAGACTGCTACTTGGAAGCCATATCTAGAAAAATAACCTAACTATTTCCTCCTGGCTGGTCAAAAAGTAATAGTATGCCCTACAATCACACTTCAGTCAAGAGACTGTCATTTCAGTAACTGTACAGAGGAGAAAGAAAATTCTCAAAACCACATTTTGTTTCAGGTTAATGATAACCTCATCTCCAAAACAAAGATCGGAGAAATTATTTGTTTTTCTAATTCATTTCACTTTAGCCTAAAATTGATGTGAAGATGACTCAACCTCCTAAAAATGAAAGGATTTTTTTTCTGGTTCAGAAAATGTGTATGTCATAGGATTCTTAGACTCATATGTTTTCATAGAAAGATGAATAGAAGGAGACACTTGATAGACAACTTACAGAAAACTGTTAATCTCAGATTTGTAATTTATTTTATTTTATTTATGTTTTAAGTATTTATTTTGAGAGAGAGAGAGAAAGCATGAACAGGAGAGGGACAGAGAGAGAAGGAGAGAGAATCCCATGCAGGCTTGGCACTGTCAGCACAGAGCCTGATGGGAGCTATATTCCAGGGACCATGAGATCATGACCTGAGTGGAAACTAAGAGTTGGATGCCAAACTCACTGACCCACCCTGGCATCCCAGTTTTTTAGTTTTATATTTGTCTCATTTAATTGATTACCTTGTGGTTAAACTGCCATTTGTATTTAAGTGTCAATTTCTTTTTATGCAAAATGAGCTGTAACAGTAGCATTTACATAATTTGATGAGTTTATGAGTTGGTACTTCCACAGTAGCTATTGATGTAATTTATATTTACCTTTTAATATATTGAAAAACCATTTGGTGATTTGGGCTTCCTACATAGGCAACAAAATAAAATATATGGACTACATTACATAATACATGTGTCTCATTAAAATATGTGTGCTTTCAGACTTTCATGGGCCAAGATCCAGAACATGAATTATATTTTCAATATCACCTCATAAACTTATAAACTAGAACATGTTATATTACCCAGATGCTCTCCTTTTCAGAATGTAGAAACCCGCTAACAATACACTTATTTTAGTGTATATCTTTTAAATATTGATGATGTAGCCTTTCCCAGAGTTTATTGAGGGTAATTGGTTAATGATGTGCACATTTTTGAGTCTAAGAAAATCAAGGTCCTTTTAGAACATGTTTTTGGGAAAAATCTAAATATAATTGGGGATAAATACTCATTCTTCAAAATGAACTCCAAGTATCAATGATCAAAATGTGAAATACTCAGAATCAAAATTAAAAAGGGTTGCCTGTGTGCCTTGGTTCTCCAGCTCAATGAACAAATAAATTCTTTTTAAAAAATGTTTGTTTATTTTTGAGAGAGAGACAGAGACAGAGAATGAGCAAGGGAGAGAGAGAGAAACAGAATCCAAAGCAGGCTTCAGATTTTGAGTTGACAGCACTGAGCCCAATGTGGGGCTCGAACTCACTAACTGCAAGATCATGACCTAAACTGAAGTCAGACACTTAACCGATTGAGCCAACCAGGCGCCCCAAATATATACTTTTATATTCAAGCTTGTTTGTCTTGCTTTTTTGATGTCAATACTGAAAGATTCTTGACTGACACAAAAATTTTTATTCTCTGTCCCTTTTTTCTTTGGAGTATACTTTTTTTCCATTGATTTATAAAAGTGCTCTTTACTTTTTAAAAAATTCTCTTTATTTTTAATTGTGTTTCTGAGGCTTTTGTCAGAGTTTTGATGATTTTATATTTTTCACATTTTTATGCAGTTGAGTTAAACCTTTGCAGTTTCTTCCTCAGGTAACAACATGTTTATAAAATTATATCATATGTAGTCATTTCACCCATTTACAAATATTTTTTTAATGTTTATTTATTTTTGAGAGAGAGAAAGACAGAATGCAAGTGCAGGAGGGGCAGAGAAAGAGGGAGACAGAGATTCCAAAGCAGGCTCCAGGCTCTGAGCTGTCAGCACAGAGACTGACACGGGGTTTCAACCCATGAACCATGGGATCGTGCCCTGAGCCAAAGTCAGACACTTAATCCACTGAGTCACCCACATGCCCCAAATTTCACCCATTTAAAAAAATTCTCATCTACAGTATAGACTAAATTACCATTTTTAGGGATCTCTTTTTGTTGATGTTTCATTGCTTTCTCTGTCTTTGAAGATGTTACCAAACTCATTTTGATTATTTTTTTTTGACAGATTTTAGTGTCATTTTATATCCCTGTACAATTTTCCTTGCTGTTCTTGCATTTTTACTGCATTTATAGAATGTTAGCATCATTTTACCATGCTCCCTAAAGTAATATTTGGATTTTTTATTACAGTTATGCTCAACATATAACTTAATCAATGGTAATCCCTACTTTTACAGCACTAAACTTTACCATTTAAAAATATAGTATATCTCATCTGTTATTGAAATATCCTCAGTTATATTTTCTAGCATTTAACAAAGAGGTCCTGAACATTTTCTTTTAGTGTTTTTTTTCCCCAAGCAGCTCTATAGTGTTACCTATTGTAAAGTTATTTTTTCCATTATATTGTATTACCGTGTATTGTGAATATACTAGAAACTATGAGTTATGGCATATCTCTTTTTATAAGACATAATAGTCATCTCATATTAGTTTTAATAATTATTTAACTAAATCTTTTGAGATTAATTGGTAGAATTGCATTTTTGTAAAGCTAAATAATCTTTTCTCATTCTTTCCAGTATTCCTAACTCTTTTCCCCTTTGTGAATTGCCTCATTATTTCTAATAGTATATCACATACTACTGGTAATGGGCGTATTATTTTATTTCTGACATGAATGAAAATACTTCAAAAGTTTCTAGTTACATTGTGATGACTGTGAATGTGTGTGTGTATGCATGTGTTTGTATATATTGTTAAAGGATAAATGGAGGCACATTACAAATTTTAAGAGTTTATTTGAGCACACATTGATTTTAACTCAGCAAAAATAGGAGATTGTTAGGAACACTATGAACAGGAGCTAAAGGCAAGGTGTTTGTTCATAAGGAAGACATGGAAGCAAAGTAGGGAAATTATTTGATTGGCTACAATTTAAGCATTTGCATTGTTTGGGAAAGCCTGGTTGGCTGTTTGTAATTGGCTATTCTTCTTCATCTTGAATTCACCAGGAATTGACTCTGGCTTAAATTTCAATTTGCTTACATGGCCCACCAGAGTATGAAACTCCTCAGTCTAATGGCTCCCTTGTTTGATTACTCTAACAATATTCACAGACAGCTTAAATTCACATTGGTTGTAAGATGGTTGAATTGACAGGGAAGGTCTTAGGGCAGAGTTGTAAACATAATTTCTACAGGGGACAGATATCTAGCCAAAAATTATGTGGGCACCTTGATAAACTGGATCATGCACTGTTTACCTAAAGAAGCAACCATGATTCAGTACTGAAACTGTTGATTTTCTGATTAAATTTTAAAAACAGGGTTTTATGATATAAATATATTGACAAATCTTTAAGAGTAGGCAAGATTATGGGGCACCTGGGTGGCTCAGTTAGTAAAGCATCCAGCTTTGGCTTAGGTCATGATTTCATGGTTTGTGGGTTGGAGAATCACATCAGGCTCTGTGCTGAGGTCTCAGAGCCAGGCGCCTGCTTCAAATTCTGTACCTCCCTCTCTCTCTATCCCTCTCATACTCATGCTATGTATCTCTCCATCTCTCAAAAATGAAAAAATGTTAAAAAAAAAAAAAGAGTAGGCAAGATTATACTGTAGTAATAAACACTTTGAGAATCCCAGTGGCTTACGGCAACAAAATTTACTTCCTATCCATTCTAAATGGAACCCCGGGTTGGTCCAGATGTGCCTCATGTCTGCTCCATTCGTATGCACTCCAGACTGGCTGAGTTTGTGCAGAGGGCAGAAAGAAGGTGCTGAGTCATTCCATAGTTCTTAAAACTAAAATTAGTCAACAAAATTCCACATGGCAAAACAATCACATAGCCAAAACTAATGGCCATGAGGATGGGAAGTCTAATTCCCCAAAATGGGGCAGAGAATAGCAACTACTTCGTTCTATAGTAACTAATTCATAATACATGTGAATACAGAGTAGGACAGACAATACTTGTCAGCAGGCCAGGTTTGGCTTGTCGGCCACCATCCTGCAAACTTTATTTCCTACTCCTTAGTTCTAAATTCCTAGTTCTAAAACCATAGGATGGATAGTCTCCAATTAACTGAACCAAAAAATACAGTTGATTCAGGAACTGAAGCTATAAATCTTCCAGTATCCCTTGGAAAATAGAAGAGTCGGAACTCCTCAATAGCCTTTGGTAGCCTGTGGAAGAATCATTAAACCATCAATATCAAGTAATTATTTGCAAAAACTAGAATTAAAATTCAGTCCTGGAAGTCAAGGCAAATACACAATATCATTTTTTGCCCTACAAGTTTCCTAAACTTATTTAAAAAGTCAAGTAACTAGGCGTCAAGAGTCTATTTATTTCTAATTGTTATATAGACCAGATATGTTAAATTTTAAATTCTTTTTCCTAATCAAACAATGGCCTTAAATAAAAAAACTGAGCCCATTTCAGTGAAATTAATTTCATTAATTTATCATCCATCACTCAGCATTTCTTGTTATTCATTATAACTTGTCAGGGTATTTTTCATTGTCTGTAAATTGTTTTTGAACCAACACAGTTATTTCAAAGATTACAAATGCCACTATGATAGCAAAGAGATGCTCCACTTAGATCACTTTTCAAAGAAAGACTTCTTGTCAGAACTTCAGGGACCACATTCAACTCACAGCTCCTTCAGGATCACATCAGCTGCAGTAGACCAATTTGCCCAAGGTTATATTCTCCATAGCTGCCTGTATCCAATGATGGATTGATCTGGGGATACACCATTCAGCCTAGATGTGGGGATCTAATAAACTCACAGTCGTAACCCAACTTGAAACAACTCTTATGTGGTAGCTCTAGGGCTCCTGTGGAAGGAGTCACGGCACCTGGGTAGATGGACAACCTCTGCCTCCCTTCAATTCAACCTCTATCCCCTCCCTTCTTCCCTTCCAAGGTTATTGATCCTAAAAAAACTTCCTAATAAGTCTTCAAGGGGCTAAACTTCATTTCAGAGTCTTCCATAAAGAGAACCCAGCCTGAGACAGTCTTGGAATATAGTTTTATTACTTTCTTGTCATAGCACCTAAGGTTGGAAGAAAAGAAAACCCAGAAATTTTAAATATCTAGAATTCAACACTCACAGAATTAAAATACTAATCGGATTTAAAAATTAAAACATTTTTAAGAGAATGAGAGAGAAAGAAACAATCTTAAAGCACTATGGTAGACAAAATATTTTTAATCTTGTCTACGGATTACTTTGATTATATTTTTCATATATTTGTTACATATTTCACTTAATTAATCCTTGCATAGTGCCTGTATTTTGTGACTAAGGTTGCCATTAATGTGTGATCCCTGAATTGTTCTGTGGGCAAATACTTCACTGTAATATTGACCAAATCTCCCAAATCTGTGCCTTTGATCACAATAATATGTAGATGGTCAAGTAATTGCATCTGGGGAGAGCAATGAGGTGGGGGAGTTGAAAAGAGTTTAGGAAAAAACTAGTTTTGTTCTGGTGTCGTTATATATCTTTTAGCACTACTGGCTTTTTATTTCTTTTTATTTCTTTTTTAATTTTTTTTTAATTTTAATATAGTTTATTGTCAAGTTGGTTTCCATATAACACCCAGTGCTCATCCCAACAAGTGCCCTCCCCCATGCCAACAACCCCCTTCCCCTCCCCCCATCAGCCCTCAGTTTGTTCTCAGTATTCAAGAGTCTCTCATGGTTTGCCTCCCTCCCTCTCCCCCAACTGTTTTTCCCCCTTCCCCTCCCCTATGGTCCCCTGTTAAGTTTCTCCAGTTCCACATGAGTGAAAACATACAGTATCTTTCTCTGCCTGACTTATTTCACTTAGGATAATACCCTTGAGTTCCATCCATGTTGCTACAAAAGGCAGATTTCATTCTTTTTCATTGCAATGTAGTATTCCATTGTATATATAACCTGCATTTTCTTGATCCATTCATCAGTTGGACACTTAGGCTCTTTCCATATTTGGCTATTAGCACATTCTTATCAATGTTTGTGATTGTCTTTATGTATTTGGGTGTTTCTGAATTTAGTGCATAGACATTTATACTTGTTAGCTCTTCCTGATGGATAGACCCTGAAATTATTATATAATGCCCTTCTTCATCTCTTATTACTGCCTTTATTTTTTATTTTAAAGTCCAGTTTGTCTGATATAAATATGGCTACTCCAGCTTTCTTTTTGATGTCCAGTAGCATGATAGATGTTTTCCTATCTCCTCACTTTCAATCTGAATATGTCCTCAGGTCTAAAATGGGTCTCTTGTAAACAGCAAATAGATGGATCTCATTTTTTTAATCCATTCTGCTACTCTGTCTTTTGATTGGAGCATTTAGTCCATTTACATTCAGTATTATTATTGAAAAATACGGGTTTAGAGTTATTGTGTTCTCTGTTAGATTCATGCTTGAAGTGGTGTCTCTGGGACTTTGTGTTCCTTGCGACATTTCCCTCATAGGATCTCTTGTAGGGCTGGTTTAGTGATGATGAATTCCTCCATTTTTTGTTGGGGTAAATCTTGATCTCTCCTTCAATTCTGAATGAGAGTCTTGCTGGATAAAGGCTTCTTGGCTGTATACTTTTCCTGTTCATCACACTGAAGATTTCCTGCCATTCCTTTCTGGCCTTCCAAGTGTCAGTAGATAGGTCTGCTACTACCCTGATATGTCTCCCACTGTATGTTGGGGCCCTTTTATCCCTAACTGCTTTCAGAATTCTCTCTTTGTCCTTGTATTTTGCCAGTTTCACTATATGTCGTTCAGATCGATTCAGTTTACGCCTGTGGGGAGTTCTCTGTGCCTCTTGGATTTCAACATCTGTTTCCTTTCCCAGGTTGGGGAAGTTCTCAGGTATTATTTGTTCAAGTACACCTTCTGCTCCTTTCTCTCTCTCTTCTTCTGAAATTCCTATGATATGGATATTCTTCCGTTTGATTGTATCATTTAGCTTTCGAACTCTCCTTTCATGTTCCTGGACCAATTTCTCTCTTTTTCTCGGCTTCCTCTTTCTCTATAATTGTATCTTCTAGTTCACGTATTTTTTCTGCCTTTTCAATCTGTGCAGTAGCCAACACCTCCATTTTATTTTGTGTTGCATTTTTTAGTTCATCAGTATTTGCAACAATAATGGCTCGGATGTCACCCAAGCCCTTTTGAAGCCCAACTAGTAATTTTATGAGTATTATTCTAAATTCTTGTTCAGTTATGTTGCTTAGATCGGTTTTGAGCAGTTCTCTAGCTGTTATTTCTCCCTCGAATTTCTTTAGAGGAGAGTTCTTCTGTTTCGTCATTTTGGCTAGCTTTCTTTCTCATTAGTTTTAAAAGCTTATGATGTGTTCTGCCCCTGTGAGTGCTGCTATATTAATATTAAAGGAGGCTCATACACTGTCCAGGGCCTGGACGTTCAGGAAGTCTTCTTTGAAGGGTGTCCCTTGGTCTCTCTTGTGACTTTGGTTTTATTTTATTTCTCTACTCGTAATGATGTTTTGAACTCTCCACCATGTGCACTTTAGGTTTGTTCCTTGAAGTAGCCTGTGCCACAGGCGCAGAGGAGGCGGGCCGTCTCCCATGCCTCACGCCCAGCCGTGTTCCAAGCTCTCACTCCGTGCGTTGTTAATGATGCCACCCAACTTGCAATCCCACAAGCCAAGGCACTTCAGACAGGGGACTGGTTCCTCCTGATGCCGACCGCGTACCTGGGGTACCACCTAACCCGGAGGGAACTTCCGCTGTCCAGTGCCAGACCGAGGCCACCAGTCCAAGGAAAGCCCCACAGTTAGAGGTGGGATATCTCTCCGAACGCCCTGCCTCTCCGCGAGTGCAGATGGGAAAACACTACTGGCTTTTTAAAATTGTTGCATGAAATATTTGGATACAAATAGAAAATGTCTTTGAAGTTCTAGTCATTGGTCTGTATACTCACCACATCTAGTTCTTTTAAGAAACCACAAATTAAGTCATTTGCTCAAGGTTACATATATTTAGCAAAATAAGACTGCTTTGAACTCAGAAGGGCCCACCATGGCAATCACCACACAGTACATGTAAGCCTATCTCTAAGCTAAATAGTTGATACAGAAAATAATTGTTATGGAAATTCAGGCATGAGATGATAATGGGTAAGGTATTAGGATGGATTAAGGTTTTGACCTGTCTTTAAAGTATTGATATGAATTTGAAATAAGAAGGGATGTCAGGGAGAGTATTCAGAATTCTGTGTGTGTGTCGGGGGGGGGTGCCTAAGTGGCTCAGTTGGTTAAGTGTCCAAGTCTTGATTTTGGCTCAGGTCATGGTCTTATGGATTGTGGGATGGAGCCCTGTGTCAGTCTTCGCACTGACAAGCACAGAGCATGCTTGGTATTTTCTCTCTCCCTCTCTTTCTGTACCTCCCTTGCACACTCTGCCTCTCTCTCAACATAAATAAATAAACTTAAAAAAACCCGCAAAACTCTGTGTGTGTGCATGTGTATGTGCATGTGCGTGTGTGCTTGTAAATTGTATGCTTGCAAACAGCAGAGGAGTGAACAAGGCCATGGAGATGAAATAAAGCAAAGCAAACCTAAATTATTGATTTACTTTAACATGCATAATTAATTAAAAACATATAATCCTTCCCGAAAAATACATCAACAAAAACATTATCAATATTAATATATCACAAATTTGGCAACCAAAGACAAAATTTACTTGCCTTTTAGAGTTGAAAGCTTACTGGCTGTGGTCCCCTTGCCCCTTTTCAATAGGCATTGAAGTGTCATATACTTACTCATCCTACCTCTGATTTTCCTTTTTAACTTATCATAAATATATTTGGATTAAAGCCTGGTATAAGGACACACATCTACATTTAAATATTCATTAGAAGGACATCTGTTCCCTTCTATAATCATTGCTAACCATGTTCACTAAGGAAAAGAGAAGGCTGTATTCAGTACCTGTTCCTTGATGCACATATTCATTATGCCTTTCTTTAAGGAAAAAAGAAATCCCAACAAAACAAAGCTGTGTGACTGGAATGTGTCTAGTCAAATAGCAAAGTGCTATCGTTGGTATATACATGAACTATTAATCTGACTTTGTGTTTATGTTTTCCTTAGTCAACACAAAAGTTGTGAATATCATTCCCACATATTTTCAACCTTATGTGATTGTGTGCCCATTTTGAGGCATAGCCTGTGTTTTTTAACCCACTAAATAATGAATCTCTTTTGAGTAGGAAAAAAAGCTATCACAAGTCAGTGCTTAGTAAATAGTTACTGAACTAACTCATAAATGATCATTTGATGTAACGAGACATTTTTCCATGACTATTTCCCATTATGTATTTTGCTGATAGACCTTATTGGGAGAGCTTGCTAATATACTACTTCAGAGATGGTGAATGATAGTTTAAATAACACATGACAAGGAAGAATTGTAATTATATTAAGTCTTCTTAGTGAACAACCTCTGGTGTATATAGAAATTTCTCCTGAAGCCATTAAGTGGTTTTATTATTTCTTTAAGTGATCGTGATATTGAATGTACCTTTAGCCTTTCGCTGGACTCCCAAACCAAATATATAATAAAATATATTTTTTGTTTGGTTGAACATGACGTACCTTGCTCTCTTTTACAAATGTTGAAAGTAATGTGTATACTATAAATATGTTACTCAACTTTGTTTTCTTTCAACTTCCATAGAAATATTTTCATTTATTCTTTTTTTATAGTGATTAATATGATTCTTTAGGAATTTGCCAACCAAAGTTGATGACTATTTTTTCAAATTAATTGATGGCTTCTATTAATATACTGTTCTCCACAAAATGTATGAAAGGCTTTAAATGCCAAAAATGCAAAAGATAAGATAGTATACTATATGGTAAAAATGCCAGTTAGATATAAATATATGGAGGACAAAAGCCTGTCAGATCTAAAAAAAAATGGGGCTTTTATTTGTATAATTTTGTTTACAAGACAATTTAAAAGAAAAATATTGCTGAATATTTCTTGTTAGCTAGTGTTGCCTGTTAAAAATGTCATTATAGAAGGTCAGAAAATCACCTTTCATGATTCCCATTTGGTTTCTAAAATATTCGGTCTGGAAATATCAGCTAGCATTTACTTCCAATTTTACGATTTTGGAAATGTAACTCAAAATTTGCCCAAAAGTATATTCATTTTTGTACTGCTGCAAAATTAAATCACTTTAAATTACTTTAAAAATTTATAACTTTAAGCATATATATCTTCATGTCTTAGGAATACTATATATATGTATGTGTGTGCATATATGTGATATAGACAGCAATGTATTCAAATGTTGTATATCTTTATTTTTTCCAAACCCATTTAGTTCTATTAATTTTCTGTTTTTTTCACTCTTTATAAAATAGTAACTATTATTTCTCACTTATAAGAACTGCTATTACAACCATTATATTTTCTGTAAAATATTTAATGACAAACACATTTGAGAAATATCATTAAACATTTATGAATTGAGAAGAAATGAAGTCTATTACTTTAATAATTCCACAACACATTACTTTCAGGATTTGAAAATTAATTCATCTAGCAATATACATACTATTTCTAAGAAGGTTGTTGAAATCCATTATCCCTAGAATATGGAAGTCAACATAGAAGAATAATAGTGAGCTTTGAAAGCAGCTAAGGAAACATAAACAATTTCCTATCTCTTTTTTTTTTAACTTTTTTTATTTTTTTAATTTTTAATGTTTTATTTATTTCTAGGAGAGAGAGAGACAGCGTGAGCAGGGGAGGGTCAGAGAGAGAGAGAGATACAGACTCTGAAGTAGGCTCCGGGCTCTGAGCTGGCAGTCAGCACAGAGCCCGACGCGGGGCTTGAACCCACGAACCGCGAGATCATGACCTAAGCGAAAGTCCGACGCTTAACCGACTAAGCCACCCAGGCGCCCCAACAATTTCCTATCTCTTAAGTGTCATTCTTTTATCAAGAAAATGGGATATAATGATAAAACTTAACAGTGGGCTGTTATTAAGGTTAAAAAACCTAATACATAAACCTGGGCATATTAGCCTTTCAAAATTATTGGTTATTTGCTATTTTTAAAAAAATTTCCCCTCATTTTAACAAAGAAGGCTTGGTAGTATATTGGTGATTAAGAGTATAATCTCTATAAGAATATTTGGATGTAAACATAGCCCTGTCATCTACCAAATATAATAACTGGGGAAAGATATTCAACCTCTCTTTGGTTCAGGTTCCTCATCTGTAAATTGGGAATGGTATCATCAGTATTTACTCCATGGAGTTTTCCCAAGTATTAAATAAGTTTTAATACATTGAGTAATGCCTGGTCCCTAATTAACAATTCCAAATTATTAGATATTCTTAACACCTATAAACAGAGGTTATGATTTTCTATTCATTTACCAGTGTTAGTATTTTTCCATACCTGTAGTACTTTGAAGAGGGTTCCCACAAAATTCATGTCTACTCAGAACTTCAGAATGTGATCTTATTTGGAAATAGGGTCTTTGCTGATGTTACCATACTGGATTTGGGTGTACCCTAAAGCCAATGAAAGCATCCTTATAAGAGACAGAAAGGATACACAGAAACAAAGACCTGGTGATAAGAATATAGATCCAGGAACTGCAGTGACACAGCTACAGGGCAAGCATTGCTGGCAACTGCCAGAAACTAGGAGAGAGGCATGGGATGGATTATTTTTTATTTTTATTTTTCAATGTTTATTTATTTTTGAGAGAGACAGAATGTGAGTGGGAGAGAGACAGAGAGAGAAGGAGACACAGAATCTGCAGCAGACCCCAGGCCTGAGGTATCAGCATGAAGCCTGACGTGGGGCTGGAACTCGCAGCCTCACAAGCCGTTGGATCATGACCTGAGCAGAAATTGACTCCCAACTGACTGAGCCACCCCGGTGCCTCTGGGATGGATTCTTCACACCTGTGATATGGATTTTGAGGTCCATAAGTGTGAAGGGATCAAGTCTTTGGCACTTCTGTGTCCTTTGACAGAGACCTAGACAGAGCCCTATACAAACCAGAGACTAGCGTTACCAATCAACTCCAAAGCAGTAGTCCTCTCCCTTGGAATATTTAGGTTCCTGTTTCCAGAGCTTTCTAAATGCTGCTGACTGCATTGGGTCAAGGTGACTACTCATAGAAGATAAGCTCTCCTAATCTGGGCATAAACCTACCTGGAAAGGTTTGAATGAATTTAATCTGAAACTTACTGATTTTTTCACAATATTGTAAATAAGTGGAACATTTTAAGAAGACATTTTCTCAAAGCACATGTGACAAGCATCAAATGAGAAATTAATCAGTACGCTGAGTCCTTACAATAGTATTTTGTGTTTGAGACTAGTGCATCAAAGGTATTTTTACATATCCCTTTGAGGGTAGAAGGATCGTCACTTAAATCAACATCCAGGAACAGTCTGAGCATCCCATTTACCAATTAAACTCTAAAAGTGATTTTGGACACAAACTTTGGAAATACAGTCTTTTATTACTTTCAATAATTTGCTAGTGAAAAGTTGAGGAATTCACAAATGCTTTTACAATTACATTTTTAACACCCATTATATTCTAAATACTATATCAGACTTTGCAAGGATAAAAAGTTTGAAACGCCGTCCTAAAGTAGGCGGAATAATTGCCTAGCTTTCTAAGTGGGTAGTATTTAATGGGAAATTAGTGTTGTAGAATTAGGGCATGTTAAAATTATATCAATTAGTTTTCATCCCAGTTATAACACGGCTAGAGAAAGAAATCAAAAAATAATTTGATGACAGCTGTATCTTAATAATAGGGATTTGGGTTTATTTTAGAGTTCATCTGATGTCTTTGTTTATGTTATATCTGATCAAAGATTATATTTGTCAATAACTTGACAAAGCAACAAATTGGGTGCATTCTGCAATATTCTTCAATAACAATAAGAAATAAAAATACTTCAAATTATGGCCCTAATAACTGTCATCAGTAACTGCCCTGAGACTCTGAATCATCACCATTCTGTTTCAGAACATTTGTTTATAAACAAACCAGTCCTAAATATAGGTGATTAACAGTGAAATCAACTATGTGAGAAACTGTCTTTTGCTAATTAAACAAAACCAATTGTGGGGGCACCTGGGTGGCTCAGTCAGTTAAGCATCCAACTTCAGCTCAAGTCATGCTCTCATAGTTGGTGAGTTCCAGCCCCATGTCAGGCTCTGTGCTGACAGCTAGGATTCTGTGTCTCTTTCTCTCTCTGGCCCTCCTCCACTTGTGCTCTGTCTCTCAAACATAAATAAATGTAAAAATTTTTTAAATTGTGTCATAAACCCTAAAATATAAAATAATGCCTATCAAAACTTTAGGGGGAATGAAAATAAAAACTTTCTTAAATAAATAGTGATCTTTTGTCATATAATTTGGGATTGAATCATTTGCATTCATGAGCCATCACACTGTAGAAAGTTCCAATTAAACAGATAAATTAGAAATCATGGATCATTTACCAAAGGAGCACAACCCATTAAAAGATGCTATTGAACACCTAGGGGGATAGGATTTAAGTTGCCTTGGATGATTCTAGCAACACACACACAAATAGACTTTGTGAAAGAAATCATCAAAGAACTTCATCAAAGAACTATTACATTCTCCTTACAAGGGTGAAAAATCCTAACTCTTAGACACTACTTGAATATCATAACATTAGTAAATAGTGATTATGAACTAATGAATTCATTGAAAGGGCTGGAGTTTATACCTGATCTGTTGGACATTACTTTGTGTCATAAACTCTAAGAACACTCTCAAGTTATGAGTCCATATGTTGAATGTAAATAAAGTAGTTGATAGAATTAGAAGTGAAATTATGCCTGTCACAGGTATAAATAACTAACATATCCATAGTTCAATATTAGTAAATTATATAAGAAAATATGTATTATTTTTTCTCTGAGACAATTGTGTCTAATGAATTTAAATTAAGCATGTACATACATTTTCCACAATCTAATACTTAGTACATTTTAATATGATATAGCAAAAGACAAGAATCTTGCATACACAGTTTTAGGGAGGTACATTTCTTTGTATTAAATATGACAACTTAATATTTCCCTGAGTTAGTTGCTTTAAGATGTTTTAATCTGCTATTCTTAAAAATTAGATAAAATCCTTAAAATTAAATGATTTTTATGTGATCTTTTTAATCAACATACCATACAGGAGTGGAAATTAATGGTCTCTAATCATCTTCTAGAGAGAATTAGTGTCCTGAAAGATTTCAGGTAGGTGCTCTATTGTGATTACAATGTGGCATGTGAAATCTCAAAGTGAAAACAACAAGTTGAAACACTTCCATGATGACTGGACATTTAAGCAGGCAAGCAAATCAGAGATAGGCCAGAATTCCCTCTTACATGATAGAACACCTGGCTTAGAGACCTGTCAGCACACCTGCGGTCAGTCTTCTGATCCAACATAGTTTATGGGCTTTAGCCTCTGGCTCCACCTACAATGCCACTCTCAGGAAAGAGGCTCACTAGTCCTTCATATTTCTAAGATCCGGTGTCCTTTCTACCTTTCTTCACCTTAGCCTATACCTTTTCTGATTTCTCTCTACTTATTTAGGCTTTGAAGAGTTGAGAGCTCATTCTGATTCTGTTCTATAGTGATGAGATTGAACGGTTCATTAGAAAAGCTATATTAGAGCCTATCCTTAACTTCAACCAAAAAGAACTATTTGCCCTCCAGTGAAGATCAGGAACACCAGTCAGTAATAAGAAAATGGCCATCCTCTTCTCCCTGAAGAAGAGAGACTTTATTCCTTTTAAGCAACTTATTTGCTATGTCACCATTACTATACAGTCCTCCTCCATCACAAGTATGACAAAAAGTCTTCCTACTCTAGCAGGAAAAAGCCATGTGTGTGCCCACATGCATGTATTTGCGTCACATTTTGATTTCTTGTGGGGCCTCTCCTTTATCTAAGTCCCTGCTTCCCTACACAAGCCTCTTTATCTCTTGTGAAACTGAATTGGAACACTTCACTCAATCTCTTGCCAACTCTTAACACCATTGCTTCTTTATCCCTTAGCCTCAGACATCTGGAAGAATTCCAATTTTAGATCAATCTAGTTGTAGGCTTTTTGAGCCACTGAATGTTTTAGAAAATAGCACACATGTGGAGTGATTTTGTAGAAGTCTATGGATTCCAACACAAACTGGGTCCTTGACCTTGTGTTGAGACATAACAGAAGGAGTTGACTCCTTCTTCCATTGCTCACAATAACTATTTCCAGCCTTCATAGATTTCCTAAAGTCATGCCCCCTCAGCACTACCCTTATTCCCTCTTGTCAGTTGATGGCAACTACCATCACAGAGCAAAAGAGGCTCTCTCTATTGCTCACTCCACTCCCATCATGCTAGTCTCCTTTCTGTTTTACCCCCTTGACACTAAATCTGCTCAGATCTTATTTTCTCAATAAGGCTCAACTGTTACTACTTTCCCTAAAGCTGCAAGTTCCCCATCTTTGATTTTTAGTCTCCTTTCTTTAACTCTTTATTTCTCCATAGTATTCATCACCTCATACATAACACACTTATTTACTTAATTATGATATTTATTATTCTTCTCTGTCTTCCCCATGTGGATGCATCACAAAGACGGGTTTATTTGTTTGCTTTGTGCACCAAGTATTCCAATACTACAGCATAATACTCAAAAAGTATTTGTTAACTCAATGAAAATACAGTTTTTAAGGTCCCGTGTAGAAGTAAAAGTACTTCTAAGAACTTTAACTTTTACCTAAAGAAGAAGCTATAAAAAGGAAATTATAAATTTCAAAATACTCATTAAAAATGACCAAGAAAAGATGACACCTCATCCATGAAATGTACTAAATTAATACTCAAAGTAAACTTTATAATTGTATAAAATTATGTGAGAAAACATTAAACTCAAAATAAACACATAAAACCTCTTTTTCACTCAAAGCAAGAAACTGGGGTTAGGGGGAAGTAACAGAATGGAGTCATAGAAAGAAGAAAGCAGGAAATGGTTTAAAGAAGCAAAATAATAATAATAATAAAATAAGGAGAAGAACACATACATTTACAAAAGTGTTTTAAAATATACATAAACATATGGCAATAATGATCAAAGTTACAAACTATATAATGGCCAGGAGGATTACTTTAAATAGTAGAGATTAAAATGCTCATAGGATATAAAAGAAATATAAGCTTCTAAGTTCAACTATCTAGATAACAAAGAAAATAACTTAGAAAATATAAAATGCTAGTATTGGCACCAAAAAATGGGAAATTTGAATATATTTATGTCCTTTAAAGAAATTGAAATTTAATTCAAAGATATATCTAAAAAGCCTCCCAAGTCCTTTAATCTAAGTAGTTTTACAGTTGAGTATTACCAAACACTTAATGGAAAGATAATCGGTAATATATTCATGCTATTATTAAAAATAGACAAAAGGAAGTTGATGCAACATATTTTATGCATCTACTGTTTTTAATGTTTTATTTATTTCTGAGAGAGAGAGAGAGAGACAGTGTGAGCAGGGGAGGGTCAGAGAGAGAGGGAGACACAAAATATGAAGCAGGCTCCAGGCTCTGAGCTAGCTGTCAACACAGAGCCCGACACGGGGCTCTAACCCATGAACCATGAGATCATGACCTGAGATGAAGTCGGACACTTAACCAACTGAGCCACCCAGGTGCCCCTTGATTCTGATTCCACTATAAAAATATTTTTTTTAAGATTTAAAATTTTTGATTTGTAAATATAAGTATGGAAATCCTAAATAAAACACATAGTAGCTGAATCCAATAATATGTTAAAACAGTGCATTATCTCTAAGTAGAGATTTTGCCATGAGGAAAAATATTTTTAACACTATTTTTTAAAGCTTTGAAATAATCGATCACCTTAATAGACTCAATGAGGGGAAAAGAACAGTTGGTCAGCTTCAATACCTATTTATGTTTAAAAACATTAGGAGGATTTGAATATGAGGCCACTACCTTAACTTCTACAAAATATTATGTTAAATGAAACTTTAGAGTCATTCTCATCATATTGAGGAATTGAACAAGAATTAGTACTTATATGATAGAATTTCTCATTAATATTACAAGAGAATGGTACATTTATGGATTGGAAGGGGAAAATAATACTGTCATCATTATTGTTAATTCACATACACAGAAATACCTTACCATAATAATTAATAATCATATCCAGAAATGATGACCAGTACAAGACCAGCTTACAAAAAATTCATAACATCTATATTAGCAACAACATATATGAGAGTTTAATAATAGCAAAGGTACATTCACAATGACAGTGCAAAACTTTTAGCAAAATTATGTGCAGATGCCCAATGATCCAAGGCTCATACTCTTTCAGTATATATGCCTCTGTCAGTTACTGACTAGATTATCCTCTGCCAATAAACTTTCTCAAAATCTGAGTTTCTTAAACCAACACAGATTTATCCTCACATCACATGTCCATCATGGATCTTGCAGAGAGTTTTGCAGGCATTGTCTTCATGTCTGAGCCCAGACTGACAGAGAAATACCATCTGTAATATTGCTGGTCAGTGTGGTAAATGAGAAGAATGTTTTGGAGGGGGTCTTACCTCAAAATTTCAATGTTTGGATTAGAATTGACAGATGTCACCTCTATCACATCGGCTCACACTATGTAACCATGGTAACCATAGTTTTGCCCTTCGGGTCTTTTAGCTCACCCTCCCTTGGCCCAGCAAATCATACTCTGTCAAGAAATCTCATAAAGTTATAGACACCATGGTCAAAGTCTAGGATCTCTGGGTGCTATCTGATAGTCTAAACCTCAGGTTCAGATGTGTCTCTTCTTGATTCAGACACACAAAAGACTATGTACCCCCTTCATTGCCAATATACTTGATGTAACAAGGACAGCTATACCAAGTGCTGGTGTCACAGAGATGGAGGAATGAAACATAAGTAGCAGCCATTAGTCCATTGCAATTCTGGAATATATACAGTGAACACATTAAGAGCTAATTTACTCTTCTCAAAATGATAGCAAAAGTCTCACGTGGTTTCACATGGGCACTTCATAATAAGTTCATCCTGGCGTTGTTTGTGCTTGTCATAGTTGGAAGTATGTAGGAGAAATCACTGGGGAAATGGAAAAGTAAAATATAAGAGATGCATATTATGGTATACAACACGATAATAAAAGTAAGAAACAAAATCCTTGACAACGACAATGTCATAAACATCTCAAAAAGAGTTAAGTGAACAAAACACTCAACATAAGTTTATAAGAAAGAGAAAATTATTAAATCTTTTCCAATAATTTGCTAATTTTTAAGGACTGATAGTAAAGCTATCAAAGAAAATGCCTATGTAGGAAGTAGAATAGAAATTGGGGATCTGGGAGAAAGGGAAAAAATAAAATGAGGTAAAGTGAGATTAGAGCAGCCTTGTAAGGATTGCTAATGATGATGCCCAGTGAACTGCAATGCTAGTTCACTTCTAGTTTTAGCAACAATAAATGTTAATAAGTTAAATTTTACAATAAAATTTTACAATTAAAATTTACAAGAAACACGTGAGTGATTTGTTGGTCTATAATAGGAGATTGCAATTAACTCACAGCAAAGAACAAAACATATTTTAAATTGTTTCGAATTTATTCACATTATTATTTAATTCATAATATTATGAATTACATATGCCAATTATTTATGTAACACACTGAAATGAAATGTTCTGCCTGGAATTTTTCTTACATCCTTATGAAAACTCAAAACAAGAGTAGAGACTTTTTGTCAAATAGTCTTCACTGTACTTTGACATTCAATATTGGATGATTGTGTTCAAAATTCCCTCCCCTGAAAATGAGTCCTCTAACTCTGCCCACTAATTACTTTAGGAGAGAAGCCTATATTGGATTGTTCTCATTTGTCAGGTTTTCAGGTTTCTTTTGTTTTGTTTTCCTCAAAAAAATCAAAGTGACTTCCATGATTTGGCCAGACTGCTGCGTGGTTTTAGAAAATAGATGTAGTTGTGAAATGAAGGCCTAACCTTACTGACCAGATCAAGTCCCACAAAACATGAGGCATTTTAAGAAGGTAAGATTTAATTATACACATGAAAACTTGTTTTCAGTATGGTGGTTATAAGAGTCTGCTGGAAAATCTGAAGCTGTAGTTTGGGAACAGAAAGTATTAAAGGTGGGTGGAGTGTATGCCTGATTATTTATATTATAAATAAATTATATTTATATTACCTTTAGATAAAATTGAGTTCCTTAACAGTTTACAAATCAGTGTTGATTAACAAATTTTGGAATGGCATTTTGTAGCCAATAAAAGGTACTCGATATTTAAACATAGATTAGTAAATAACAGGGATTTTTTTTGTGTGTTTATTTATTTTTTAGAGAGAGAGACACAGTGTGAGTGGGGGTGAGGTAGACACAGAATGCCAATCAGACTCCAGGCTCTGAGCTGTCAGCATAGAGCCTCATGAACCATGAGATCATCACCTGAGCCGAAGTCGGACACTTAACCGACTGAGCCACCCAGGTGCCCCGGGATTTTTTTGAAACAGAATTTTCTGGTATTGTAAAAGAAGGGAATAGTCTTATTTTAATAAAATAACTTCTACAATGTACATACTATTTTCATAAAAATTCATAAGGTTATCAGGTGTAGATAAAATTCATGCATAGTATATAAATTAGAACAATATACCCACCAATCTAATACACACAAAACCATGCCATTATACAGTTAGGAAGCTACATGAACTGAGTAAATAAATTGTAAAATAACTTTTAAGAAGTTGCTAAAAATAAGCACTGACTCCTTTAAAGTAAAATATTTACTTTAGTAAAAGGTTTCCTTATTATACCTCAATTCTTTTAGAAAGTCCACAAATAGATGGATACTGAAAATCTCCAAGATATATTGTCTCTTAACAACAACAACAACATCAGTGTTCAAATCAATATGCATACTATATTTTGTATAAAAAAGAGATAAGATATATGTTTATGGTTCTTCATGTATACTTTAAAAATCTCAAGAAGACAGAAGATTTCGGAATTTTACTAAGAAATTAATTAAGAGCACTTAAGGGTAGGAGTGAGGTGGAAAATATCTTGATGAGGAGAGGGATGAATAAATACTTTCACTCTACAAAAACATTTTACAGTTTTTTTTACATCATCTAGTCAAAATTATTTTTCTTTTGTTGTAAGTTGTTATTCAAAAAGCCCACATTTTGGGGGCACCTGGGTGGCTCAGTCTATTCAACATCCAACTCTTAATTTTGGCTTGGAAGTGAGCCCCACGTCAGGGCGCAAGCCCCATGCTGTGTGTGGACTGTCTCTCACTCTGCCCCTCTCCCACTCACTCTCTCCCCTGCTTGCTCTCTCTCTCAAATAAAATTAAAAAAAATTTAAGCCCACACTTTCAAATCAAGCATTTTACCAGATATCACAATTATGGAAAGACCATCCTTGAAGAGAATATTTAATTATATAGGGCATTTATCATAAACTTTATATTTTGATCTGTTTTCTTCTACCCCAAATACCCTAGGAAGAAACTCATTTTATTCACTGCATGATTAATGCACTGCCTGTAAGTTTACTGTAAGATGGATTTTCCATGTGACTTTAATTTCTAAAGTTTTAGGTTGAATAGGAAAACCAAAACACAGATCTGAATTATAAGCTCCAAGTGGTTTTCTAAGTAGGAAAGGCAAGGTGTGCCCCTTTCTAAAAACAGAAAGGCAGAGTTTACTTTAAATAAAGTGACTCATTCTTTACTGTTGTTTTTGTCCTTCTGAGTAATTTGATGGCTCACCAAATGAGGTCACAGTTGGATTTTGGAGGCTTACCACACAGTGTTGTCAATTTACTATACTGGGACTATGAATCAAAAAATAAGTGGGAAACTCCATCCCTGACTCTCTCTCTCTCTTTCTCTCTCTCTCTCTCTCTCTCTCTCTTTCTCTCTCTCTCTCTCTCTCTCTCTCTCACACACACACACACACACCATACAATGATGACACTGACCTATACACACTTATCTTGATTGAAACTAAATAAAATATTTACAGTTATTGCCATAATGGAGCATAAACATCTATATTAAGCTGCTTTAATATGGAGATCCCACAAGAATGAGTTTAGATAACCTGACACTGATTAAATAGGATTGTGGTTTAAAAACAATTAAACAGGAACACTTAGGTGGCTCAGCCTGGTGAGCATCTGACTCTTGATTGGGCTCACGTCATGATCTCAGGATTGTGAGATCCAGCCCCACACTGGGTTCTGCACTGAGCATGGAGTCTGCTTCAGATTCTCTCTCTCCCTCTTTCTGTGTCCCTCCTCTGCTCATGCACACACACACACACACTCTCTCTCTCTTTCTCTCTCTCATTCTCTCTCAAAACAAATAGATAAACATTTTTAAAAAATAAAAAACAAAGCAAAACAAAAATAGAAAAAATTGCTAAAGTTAATGAAATTTTGAGTTTAAGATATTACTTCTAGCTAGGACATAAGTTGCTGAGAAAAAATTAAGATCTATATACCATATATTTAATAAAAGAAGGAGAGTTCATTCTTTTTAACCAAAATACCAAATTTAATTATTAACAATAAAGAAAGGGGTTCACTAAAACTTTGCTCTTTAATTACAAAGGCAAAGATTGAACTATGCTTAAGCATATGCAAAAATAGAATAATCTTTGGACAAGTTACCATTAACTGATGTCATTCTAACAGTTTATTTGTTTTTAAGAGGCATCAACAGGAAGAAGAACCTATTAATTCTACCAAAGCTAACATTTATTTCAGTCAAGAGCACATAGAACTGGGTTTCTAAGCTCCTTCTGTGTGCAAAATACCAAGCATCTTTACTTGGAAAAATCAGATTTTTTTTTCTGGAAAAACACAAAGAAAATGATTTCTAAAGAAAAACGAGTTACTTCATAGTGTTCAAAAATAATAGTATATGTTTTTTGCTAATTGTTGTCATCTCCCAATCTTTTCCTTTCTCCTTTCTCTATTTACACGACTGTACTTAAACACTGAATAACTGAAAATACCCTCTTAACTGCTTTTGGCTGTGATCCAACAGACCCCAGCCTTACTTGTGGCAACCATGAGCCCAGGTTAAAATTGCTAGTTCCCCAAACTCTCTCGTATCCCACAGTCAGCGCATGACCTAGTTCGGCCCATGAGGTATAAGATATCTTTTGAGGGACTTTTTTGGTAAGTGTATTTATTTTGAGAGAGGAAAGAATGTCTGAGCACACATGTGCCAGAGAAGGAGGGGCAGAGGGAGAGAGAGAATCTCAAGCAGCCCCTGTGCTCAGTGCAGAGCCTGATGTTGATCTCAGTCTCCCAACCAAGGAACCATGACCTGAGCCAAAATCGAGAATGGGCCACTCAGCTACCACCCAGGTGCTGAGGAGGGACTTCTGGGAGAAGTTTCTTCTGTGAGTTTGTAGTAAAAGGTTTACAAGTTTTTTTTTTTTTCCTCTCCCTTTGAATGAACTGGTTAGAGTTCAATAGCTCTTTTGAATTGTACTCTTAGGTAATAGAGAAGTGAGCTAGAAAGAGATAAGGAGTCATTATTAGCCCTGTACTGCCTAATTCTAGACTTCTTTATGTAAGACATATATTTTATGTAATAGCATGTTGTTTTCTATCTAATGTGGCTGAATCTGATGCTGATAACGCTGCTCTTGTGTTCTTCCTCCATTCCTGTGCATTTATCCCTGCAGATTTTTCAGTATTAAAATTGCCAATTTGTTTCACTAGATCAGATCTTTTTTATGTTTGTTTTTGAGAGAGAGAGAGTGCAAATCGGGGAGGGACAGAGAGAGACACACACACACAGAATCACAGAATCGGAAGCAGGCTCCAGGCTCTGAGATGTCAACATTGAGACTGATGCGGGGTTCAAACTGAGGGACCACGAGATCATGACCTGAGCCAAAGTTGGACACTTAATTGATTAAGCCACCGGCCACTCCTAGATGAGATTTTTAACTGCATGTAGAACTACTGTTTTCCCTAACAAAGGAGACAATTAAAAATCCTAATATCAAACCTAAGTAACATTTCATAAATGAAATGTAAGGTATTTTAGCAAGGAAGGAAGGAAAGACAGACAGACAGAAAGGGGAAAAAAAGAGGAAGGAAGGAAGGAAGGAAGGAAGAAGAATTTGGCTTTATAGACACTTGCAACATTGTCTTCCTAGACTGCTTAGAACTTTTTCAGAAATAATCATGCATACATCCGCATATCAGTTTCGGGGAATCATTGCACCAAGCTACAGTTTCTGTGCGAAAGCCCACACTACTGTTCTCCCAAGCACAGCATCTGACACTGTGCTCAAGGTATATTTACTGGACTCATCCAAAAAAGTTTTCACAACCAAAGAGAAAAATAATAAAAATAAAAAAAATGTTATCTTTTTCTTTACTCACATAATATGAAAATAATTTAAAGTACTCTGTGGTGATTAGTGCAAAAAAATGAAACAATAACTTATCCTTTGGTGTTTTTGTGAAACCTTGTCTCTCTGTGAAGCAAAGTCTATCATCTCCTGGAAATCTAGTCCCATATCTAGCTACCTTCAAAAGCTGAGACCTTGAAACAAAAGCCACAGGGTCCAGTCCACCACCCATGATATAATCTTTCATACAAGGTCTCCTGCTGTGTGCTTAAGTTTTCTCCTGTCTGAAAGTGTGGATTGTACCAGATGACTTTAGTCTCTTTCCTTCTGGCCTGCTATGGTCATATATAATATGTAATATAAATTATGTATTATATACTAATAAATAATCTACATAACACAATCTTCTTAGTCTGTGGTATAAGGCTCCTCTCTCTTTCAACCTCAAGGCAGATAGGGATCACCATCTCTGTGTACTTGAAAATCATTACTAAGTGTATACTTCTGTAGTCCTTGGCAATCTGAATAGCTTCATTTTTTTCTGTTTTTCTTTTCTCCTGATTCCTTGACTGTAGAGCTTAAATTGAATAACATGACTTAAGAAGTTATGAATAAAACACTGGAAGCTGGAAATGGGTGGTTCCTACAGTTTACATGTCCTACGGGTCTGCTCATGAGTGATATGGGTAGCAGAGAGAAGGAGTAGTCACTTTTAAAACTGGGCCCACACATAGGAAAGAATACTGAAAATACAGTTATTAAAAGGAAGTTTAGCTATTTACTTGTATCCTCTACTAAGCTGTAGAATACTGCATTAATATACGGGCATGCGCTTATTTCCATCATATATGTTGCAAGTTGAGTGGAAAATTCCACATGAGGATGGCTGTAATGTTGCTCTGTAATCCTGATTTAGAAAAAGATAGTCTAATGTTCTAAAAACATTGGGGAACAACATAAAAAGGGTCATGGGGGAGAGAGAGAGCGAACAGTTCAAGAACAAAGATTATCTTACTGTTTCCTTAGGATATTTCCTCATTTCGAGTACCGTTATTGCAGAATCATTAATTAATTTGTTTTTAAATTTTTGGACAAAGTTCCTCAGAACTTAACAGTAAGATTTCAAAGTATGAAGACAATTAATCCAATGAACACTCGTTTGGAAATATCAGCGACATCAGAGAACAATAGCGAAACCGTTGGGGGAGAGCAGGTGGAGAGCTCTGGGCTTTGTCCTATCTCAGATCTGTGGAGGCAGAACAAACCTATTAATGAATCCAAAACAGATCAAATATTCCTCAGAATACATATTTCTCTGGGGCTGTTTTCTTGGTTGGTGGTGTCTTTCTCATGTTTGTTTACCTGAACATGGCCACAGAAGGTTCTAAACTCCACCCTTCCTCCCTCAGGCTTCCTCCCTAGATCAAAGGACAATGGCATGGTTAAAAGAGGGACTGAATTGTTTTCAAGGCGGAGAAAAAGGTAGCACCGGGATACACCTGCCAGATTGTTGCTCAACAGTCCAGGTCATTACTTCACCCCTAACACACTAAATATTCTCCTAACAAACATCTTGACTTTATATTTACTGCCAGCATCTAGTACAGCTCCAGGACCAATGAGGCTCAGGTACTCATTTGTGTTGGGATCTCCAGCATTTATATGGATATAAAATTAGCACAGGTCAAAAGTGAAGGTATTCTAAAATCATTAATACAAGCTTCCTTTTCTACATCTGTAAAATGGGAAGAATATGAACCCATATTGGACTTCGTTGCTGAGAGAAATAAGTGGACCTACATAAAGCAGCATGGTGTCTGTCTCATAGGAAGGACTCTTTTGAGAACTGAAATGACAAACTATTGAGAAAGTGCCCGTAATGTGTGCTATGTACATTTTACTAAATAAAATAAGAGTCAACAGTCAACAAATATTACCTAGTAATCCTATGATGCTACAACCATTGATGTTGTTGCTAATGCTTTTAAGGAGTCTTTGTGTAGCACAGAGTACAGACACAGTACCCAGATCGTTTGAAAATGATGACACAATACAAGGATACAAGGATGACGTGACAATGATAAGATGCTTTTAAGGAGTCTTTGTCTAGCGTAGGGTACAAGCACAATACGCAGATCATTTTAAAATGGTGACCTAATACAAGGCACTGACATGTGCACAGGGCATTAGGAAAGCCCCAGACAAGTGCGCTCATACATGTGGCTTGCCCTGGACTTATTTTTTGTTTTAAAAAGAAGTCAGTAAAGAGACCATTTGTTGAACTACATAATCAGTCTTCTATCTTTCTGCATTTTTGTCCTGAAAAGCCCAAAGTGGTAAAGCAGCTAGAGTTTATGTGGAGAGCACCACATTAGCTGTGTCCTGAGAAACCTGAAGAAGTAATGGTGGTAAGTGAAACTGTTAAAAGCTTACAAGCATGAGGAGCACAAGGCTTTGGTAACAAAACTTCATGCAAGTGTATCCCGTTCAGCAAAGGAGGGAGGTGTATTTAACCCTAATACTGCAAGAGGAACAGCAGGAACATAGAGAAACAAGATGGCTGTTTTTGAATGCAGATGATGTTATCCTTGATGTTAAGTGTTTTCAGGCTGGACTTGCTTCTCAGACATTTTTCTTGTTCCAAAGTGGCTGGGCACGTACTATGGCCTAGAATCAGGAAAACTGAGAATTTTATATGACCTCAGCAATTGGAAATGATAGCGTGAGCGCTTGGTGTAGGTCAGAGCCTCCTTGAAACCTTTGTCACGTTCCCGAAGGCCCCCTGCACTCTCAATGGTCTCTGCAGGCAGATCAATTCCAGGCAACATTGGAATAAAAATCCACTGCTAAGTCCTTCCGTAGACATAGTGAATAACTGTTATGAAATAGGAACGTGAATTGGAAATCTGTTTGTTTTGTAAAGTTCCCTCAGGTAATTTTGATGCATTGCCAAATGTAGCCATGGTTCTAAATTCATACTCTGCGGTTCATTGCTGCCTCTCTGATACATTAAAAAGATGTAAATGTGAAGGACAACCAGAACGTGAGAGTAATTTATTAACCTAAATTTTTAGAGGGAAAAAAGGTTTGTTATATTAAAAATCACTTTAAAAATTACTTAGAAATCCCAATTAAAGCTCTTCCAATTAAAATGAATCAATACATGTATAAATCCCATTTAACCTCATTACAAAGAGTTTTAGGCATGAAAATAATATCAAGAAAAGAAAAATCCACATAAATGACTTCTTTATAACAAATTATTCTTTAGTTGTATCCATTTAATACTGTAAGCACATTAAGCAATGTCAGATGTAAGAGAATCTCTCTGGGCTACATTTCCCTTAATGGATTTTGGTGGAAAGCCATAGAGCAATTCTAATTCATATTTAATTCCCAAAGACACAGATAGCCCAGAGAGTTATCAAGTTAAATGCAAGGATTCCTGAAATACTTTTAGTACTTGAAACTGATGTGATATTGAAATTTGGACCTTAATAAAGGACTTGCTTAAATAGCTTATCAAATATCCATTTGCTGTTCGTTTTCTAAATGTCAAATACCAATGCAGTCCAATATATATTTCTAAATATATATGTGTGTGTATAAATGTATGTGTATATAAGTATATGCTTATATGCTACCCTGTATTTCAAAATGCCTTTCAGGTACATTATTAGGACATTAAATTCATAAAATCCAATTTAGTGATATTTCAAGTAAAGAAGTAAGCAATTACTGGGATGCCTGGGTGGCTCAGTCATTTAAGCGTCTGACTTCAGCTCTGGTCATGATCTCACAGTTAGCGGGTTCAAGCCCCTTATTGGGCTCTGTGCTGACAGCTCACAGCCAGGAGCCTGCTTTGGATTCTGTGTCCCCCTCTCTCTCTGCTCCCTCCTCACTTGCCCTCTGTCTGTCTGTCTCTCAGAAATAATAAACATTAACAAATTTTTAATTAAAAAGGTAAGCAATTATTATAATTTATATGTGTCAAACTGTTTAATATAATAAGTGAATTCTGTTTCTAATATTCAAAATATACGATATGTAAAGCAATGCCCACATAGGTTTTTACTCTCATTTCGGTTAGTTTTTGATAGTGGTACCATAAAAAAAATTGTTCAAAGGAGCCTGGCTGGCTTAGCTGGTAGAGCGTGCAACTCCTGATGTACAGGTAGTGATTTCAAGCCCCAGGTGGGGCATAGAGATTACTTTAAAAACATGTTCATTAATTCACAAAGCAACACGCATATATTCTCTCTTAAACTTATTCTTGAAAAGGCTATTAACAATGTCACCTATAACCTACACCAGTGATTCTGAGTGTGATGTCAATAAGCAGTATAGATATCAAGGAACTTGTTAAAAATGTACATTATTGATCTCCTCTGAGACTTATTCAAACAGAAATTCTTCATTCCAACAATCTAGCAACAGCGCTAGACATGCTGAGTACTCTGTGGTTGTTGCTCTTATTAGCAGTTTTATGTCTTTCTATTTTTCCTTAAGCTCACTAATAATTAATAGTAAATAACCCTAGCTTTTGCCGCAGTATGATGAATGTGAAATAATATTATTTTGTATTATCCTAATTACTATGGGAGTTGAGTATCTTTTCATAGATTTATTGGCTAGTCAGTAATTTTCCAGGGGTATTTTATTTTTATTTTTCATAGTTCTTGGAACTGATTTTCATCCTACCATGAGATTTTTTTTTTTTACAAATATTTCATTGTCAAATTAGTTTCCACATAAACCCAGTGTTTATCCCCACAAGTGTCCTCCTCCATGCCCACCCCTCCTCCCCCCCACATCCATCAGTCCTCAGTTTTTGTCAGCATTCAAGAGTCTCTCATGGTTTGCCTCTCTCCCTTTTCCCCACCATTTCCGCCCTTCTTCTCCCCCTTGTTCTTCTGTTAAGTTCCTCCTAATCCTCCTATACGTGCACACATATGATATTTGTCCTTCTCTGCCTGACTTATTTCGCTCAGCATAACACCCTCAAGGTCCATCCATGTTGCTACACATGGCCAGATTTCATTCTTTCTCATTGCCATGTAGTATTCCATGGTATAGATAAACCACATCTTCTTGATCCATTCGTCCTTTGATGGACACTTAGGCTCTTTCCATGTTTTAGCTATTGTGGAGAGTGCTGCTATGAACATTGGGGCACATGTGCTCCTATGCACTCAGCATTTCTGTATCCCTTGGGTAAATTCCTAGCAGTGCTATTGCTGGGTCATAGGGGAGTTCTATTGTTAGTTTCCTGAGGAACCTCCACACTGTTTTCCAGAGGGGCTGTACCAGTTTACATTCCCACCAACAGTGTAGGAGGGTGCCCGTTTCTCCACATCCTCGCCAGCATCTAGAGTTCTCTGATTTGCTCATTTTAGCCACTCTGACTGGTGTGAGGTGGTATCTCAGTGTGGTTTTGATTTGTATTTCCCTGATGAGCAGGGATGCTGAACATCGTTTCATGTGTCTGTTGGCCATCTGGATGTCCTCTCAATAGATGCAGAAAAAGCATTTGACAAAATACAGCATCCCTTCTTAATAAACACTCTCGAGAAAGTCGGGATAGAAGGAACCTACTTAAACATCATCAAAGCCATCTATGACAAGCTTTCAGCTAACATCATCCTCAATGCGGAAAAACTGAGAACTTTTCCCCTGAGATCAGGAACACGACAGGATGTCCACTCTCACCACTGTTGTTTAACATAGTGCTGGAAGTCCTAGCATCAGCCATCAGACAACAAAAGGAAATCAAAGGCATCAGAATTGGCAAAGAGGAAGTCAAACTTTCACTCTTCGCAGATGACATGATACTCTACATCAAAAACCCGACAGACTCCACCAGAAGCCTACTAGAACTGATCCAAGAATTCAGCCAAGTTGCAGGGTACAAAATCAATGTACAGAAATCGGTTGCATTTTTATACACCAACAATGAAGCAACAGAAAGAGAAATCAAGAAACTGATCCCATTCACAAGTGCACAAAAAACCATAAAATGCCTAGGAATAAACCTAACCAAGGATACAAGAGATCTGTATGATGAAAACTATAGAAAACTTATGTAGGAAATTGAAGAAGACACAAAGAAATGGAAAAACATTCCATGCTCATGGATAGGAAGAATAAATATAGTTAAGATGTCATTACTACCCAAAGCACTCTACACATTCAATGCAATTCCAATCAAAATTGCACCAGCATACTTCTCAAAATTAGAACAAACTATCCTAAAATTTGTATAGAACCACAAAAGACCCCGAATAGCCAAATTAATCCTGAAAAATAAAACCAAAACGGGAGGTATCACCATCCCAGACTTTAGCCTCTACTACAAAGCTGTCATCATCAAGACAGTATGATATTGGCACAAAAACAAACACAGACCAATGGACCAGAATTGAGAAGTCAGAAGTGGACCCAAAAGTATACAGCCAACTAATCTTTGACAAAGCAGGAAAGTATATCCAATGGAAAAAAGACAGCCTTTTTAACAGATGGTGTTGGGAGAATTGGACAGCAACATGCAGAAGAATGAAACTAGATCATTTTCTCACACCATGCACAAAAATAAACTCAAAATGGATAAAGGACCTGAACGTGAGACAGGAAACTATCAACACCCTAGAGGAGAAAGCAGGAAACAACCTCCTTGAACTCCACCGCAGCAAAACTTGACACATCCCCAAAAACAAGGGAATCAAGAGCAAAAATAAACGATTGGGACCTCATCAAGATTAAAAGCTTCTGCACAGCCAAGGAAACAACCCACAAAACTAATAGGCAACCAACGGAATGGGAAAAGATAATTGCAAATGACATATCAGATAAAGGGTTAATATCCAGAATCTATAAGGAACTCATCAAACTCCACACCCAAAAAACAAACAACCCAGTGAAGAAATGGGCAGAAGATGTGAACAGACACTTCTCCAAAGAGGACATCCAGATGGCCTACTATGAGATTTTTAATTGCATGTATTGAATATAGTTTCTACTGAATAGAGTTATACCTTCCTTTGAATTTTTTAACAGTATCTTTCGTTACATGGTTTTTTAAAACTTTTTAATTAGCTATATGTACAGAAAAAATGTACAAATCTTAATGGTAAATAAATTGTCTTAAAGTGAACACACCCAAGAATACACCATCAAGTTCAAGAAATCAAATATTACATTAACAGGAAGGTTTTTTTTACACATTTGATGCATTTTCTAGTGGTTTGTATTTTTGAATCTACTTTAAGAAATTCTTCCCTAAGTTATTATCATCCAACATTTTTTCTATGATTTTTTTCTGACTGTTACAATGCTCTGCTTTTGAGATAATTTTACTTTCACATGTTTAAATGGATGGTTTCAGGTAACAATCTCAATTTTTTTCCATATAAGTAGAGAATGAAACACCTATCCATGCTTCTCTGCTGATTTGAGAAGCCATTTTGCTATATGCAATTTTTCTTCATCATGGTTCTATTTCTGAATTTTCTATTACTTTTCATTGATCTATGGCCTTTTGATTATTATAACATTATAATAAGTTTTTGTTACCTGGAATGATGCCTTCTGCAATTAGTCTTTTTATTAAATATATCTTCATTAATTTTGGACCTTGAATATTGCATATGGATTTAAGAATGACTTATTAATTTCTCTAAAAAATATCATTAGGTTTTGATAAGAATTCCCTCATGTTTTCAGACATCAGTATGTGGAGAATTTATATATTTATTACACTGAATATCCCATCAAGAATATGGCCTACATGTCTTCATCTGTTTAGGTCTTTCTGGTTATCAATAAAGGTTACCCCCACTAGCTTGCATTTTATTAAGAGGATGTTCGGTACTTGTGTTGGCTTACCTGTGTGTGTGTGTGTGTGTGTGTGTGGTGTGCAGGTCAGCAAGTTGCTGAGGCATAGTAGTAGCTGTTTGCTGGACTGAGGGGCAAAGTGAGGAAACCAGGCAAGTCAGTCAACAGTCTTTCCGGCGTTTGTGTGTGTGTGTGTGTGTGTGTGTGTGTGTGTGTGTCTAATCTCTTTCCATATTGGGGCTCTCTGACATGAGCAGGAATATTATGAAGAAATTTTTATCAGGGCATACCTAAGCATGAATATTCTTTGCTTTAGATATTTCTACCACAAGTCACATCTTTGTCTACCATCAAGGTGGACTTTCTCCAGGATTTCCTTTTGTAGAAAAAGTTCAGTTGAAAACTGGGCAGAATTTGGAAGGAGGTTAGTTAAGAGGTGATAACACTACATAGATGATCACTTTCTATTATCTAAAAAACAAGAAATCTTGAAGTCAGCACAGATCTTTCCATCAAAGAAATTGTGCACTATAAATCTGTCCCTTAAAAAGATTAAAAGTAAGGCAAAAAAACCCACATGAAATCCCAGTGAACCCTAGCCATGTATACTACTTAGGAGGAATATGGATTGGTAATAAAGAAGAAGCAGAAACACAGAGAGGGAGGGATATTGCTAGCCATGGAACAGTTTAGTTTTAGTTTTCTGTTTTCACCCAGCAGCTCCTGGCACAGAAGCTATGAGGAATATTCTCTCAGGAAGCTCCAAGTAGAGTAAACTCAAGTTCCCAGGACTTCCCTGTTCAAGGGCTTCACTCACAGGTGTGGTGTGACTGCCTCTTCCTCAACAGCCTAAAATATTACATTTGTAAATGGTCCTTTCTTAGTTCAATTTTTTAAATGTACAGGCTATTTTTCTCATTAAAAGACTTTACATATTGATAATGAATTGCTCACATTGTTGTAGACTGGATGGGGAAAGTGTAAAAAATGTCCTCATCAATTTTTCCTCTCTCATTCTGATTATGAACTATTTTAGCCTTTGTATTTGTAGCCATTATATGAAGGAACACTGGAATGGCTCTTTGCTTGTCAATTAACCAAAGAAAAATGCTCATTTTCTAAAATATTTCCTTGGTATCTCCAAAATTTTAGTTATGTCAGCAACTACATGAATACATCAAAACAGCACTTCAGAAAGCTTTGAAATCACTGATATAATTAGTTAATATAATCCTGTACTTAAGGAAATAGCTGCATTTTTATTTTCACACTGGATAAACTTTATTCAACACAAAGGTATGGATTTTGTTTTGTGAATGAAACATACTGTAACTCTGTTCTTACTCAGACAGAGTATGTTAATTTGCCTCTGTCTCTTACAGTCATCACTACATTTATAAGAGGAAACATTCCATCTTAAAATTTTTCTAGGTTGCTTTCCTTAGATTTTACACATTTGGAAAACAAAGAAAATTATTTTTACAAATGTTGCTGAAAATGTAGACATACATATCCAAGGAACCATTCTACTAAGGTGTGATAAGTAACTTTTTTTAAAGTTTATATATTTATTTATTTTGAGAATAGGTAGAGGCAGAGAAAGAGGGAGAGAGAAATCCCAAGCAGGCTCCATGCTGTCAGAGCAGAGCCCTAGCTTTGAGATCACAACCTGAGCTGAAATCAAGAGTCGCATACTCCCTTAACTCACTGATCCACCCAGGCACCCTCGTGTTAAGAAACTTTTGAAAGTTGTCACAGAAGAACGAAACCAAAAAGTTTTGTATACAATTAAAGCATAAATTTAAATGAACCTAATGACCTTATATTTATACAACCAGATGGGCTGCTCCTAGAGTGTATCTGTGGTGTACGTGTTGGAGGCAGAAAGGAAAAGTATATAAACATAAACACAAATAGAAATGTATAGTAGTTTAAAAACATTTCCCCCAATTCTTTGACATCCTCCCATCATAAAGTGGGGCTTCTGTTCCCTCCTCTCAAAAAACTGTGTGGGGCTTTATAATTGCCTTGACCGATAGAATGTAACACACATGACATGGTAATGTCTTGACTTCCTTTTTTTTTTTTTTTAATTTTTTTTTTTTATTTCTAGGAGAGAGAGAGAGAGAGACAGCGCGAGCAGGGGAGGCTTAGAGAGAACGGGAGTCACAGACTGAAACAGGCTCCAGGCTCTGAGCTGGCAGTCAGCACAGAGCCCGATGCGGGGCCCGAACCCACGAACCGTGAGATCATGACCTAAGCGAAAGTCGGAAGCTTAACCGACTAAGCCACCCAGGCGCCCCGATAATGTCTTGACTTCTGAAGCTAGGTTAGAAAAGGCCAGGTAGCTTCTGCTAGGTTCTGCCATATGGAAAGGCAACATAGGCAGGTCCCATCCAGGTGGGGATGCAGAAGTCCAGCCTTTTGGATCTTCCCAGCTCAGGTAATAGATAACTGAGTGAAGAACCCTTGAGATAACCTCCACCACTCGCTGACTGCAATCTAATAACAGACCCTAGACCAGAACTGCCTCCCTGAACCCAGGTGTGCAAACAAAAGAAATGATTGTTTTTCTTTTAAGCCACTGTTAAAGAGTGTTACACAGTATTAGAATAGATAGATGGTATGTGGTAAAATTAGCATTCACAATGTATGTGAACATGAAATATTTAGACTGTTTTCTCATATTGCTTAACAGTATTGCCATATAGCCTCATATAAATTCAGAATAATATTGAAAACATATTGGACATAGGTGTTAACATATTATTTTCCAATAGTGGAAAAAGTATTGTTTTCTTTATGTTAATACTATTAATACTTGCTCTGCTTTTGGGAATGACATTTCTCCATCTTTGCCACATATTATTAGAAGACTGGTACTACTTCAGAATGAAGAATGAAAGAATATGAGCTATTCTTTTTCTTACTAAAAACAAATTTGTCTTTATTCATCTGTCAAAATTCTTCCTTAAGAAAATTGTGTATGTTCCCTGATTATAATTTCCATTAACGTATTCTATTCCATTCCATTCTAACTTATTCTTTCTCCATTGGGTATTGCTTTACAATGTTTCTCACTTTTTTTAATGACCACTGGTTTCCGTGATTATAGTTCTATTTTCCTATATTAGATGCAATGTAAAAATAAGACTTGGCTTCATTATGTTTCTGTACAGATTCACTGTCATACTCACACTGTCAACCCTTATTTCTAACTCCAGTGAGCTGCAAATGAAAATTCCAGATCCCATATCATTATTCTTTTGATGTTACACATTTTCTCTCATTTGTTTCTTATTTGAATAATTTAAGATATTTTAAGAGTTTTTACTTGTTTCCATGTCCTGAGCTAATCAGATGAGTATTTGGACTCTCAGGGTCTGAAATCAACCAGGTAAGGTTAAATCTTGTGGCAATTAGCTTTTGTTGAGTAACAAACCACTCTACCAATTAGTAGTTTAAAACAACAACCTTTTATGTAACTCGTGATTCTGCAGTTGAGTATTTTGGATTGCCTGAGCTGGGCACTTCTTTTGGTCTGGGCTGGTTTCTCGGATATGCATGCCAGGAGAATTACATGTTTTATATAAAACTGATACTTTACCAAATGCCTAACTCCTTTTCATTTTAACAGCTTTTGATTTCCATCCATTTGGTGGAAGGGAGAAGGCAGTGAAGCCTTCAGAGTTCACTTGAGGTGATGACTTGAGATAATTATTTTGGGTAAACATAATAATCCATTCAATAACTACATTGCTAATGAAGGAGAAATACTCATTGATGAATCACCTACAGTCTGAAACCCGTACTTTTTGCTGCTGATAAGAAAGTACATTAAACATAAATAAGGAAAAGTAAATTGCTGCCTTAAGAATCATTAAATAAATGAATTGTGAAGAGAGTGTTGCTTCTTTTAGAATACTTTCCTCTATCTTATAAAACTTTTCCACAAATGCCTTCTTCTGCAGTGCTTACTGCCAATTTGTGTTTTACAGAGAGGTTCTACTGCGATTTGGCCATAGAGAAAGGATTTCTCATTAGTCCAGATTTGTTCCATGCTAAAGAATTTGCTTCCATGATGTGCTGTGAGTTCTGAAGCAGCAACACTCATTGGAAAGAGATCTGTGTAAGAAGTTCAATAAACATGAAACAATGTTGTTCCTGTTTAGAATATTAAAGAATTTTCTCCAACTTTTCACTGCTTTGAAAGAAGGATAACATATTTCAACCTCACGTATACATTACCATTAAAAGCAGAGAGCCATCATGCCAAATTTCTCTTAGTCCTATACCATCTAATAAGGATCAACTGTACTAAACACAATATTTTTTAATAAACTGACTCATGTCTTAAAATCAAATCCCACATCATTCTTCTCCTAGACAATAATGTTTGTGAAATCACAAATAAACAGTATCCATTATTGCTTTCTAATATGCATGACCATTAACAGAAAATAAGTATTCTATAAATTATCTAAAATCATATTACATAACACCTTTAGCAGGCATTATGTTGTATTTTGAAAAAAGCTAACTGAAATTTTCATGAATGTTGAAAATTAAGAGCAAGAGTAACTATTTTCCTTTCTCTAGCGGTAACTTGTAAGAAAAGTTACAACTTTGGTAACTTGTAAGTTAACTCTAGTGTAACTTGGAGGTAATGTGGAGTAATTAGTTTTGTTCTCAGCATTATTTTTTTGAATTTTTTAAATTTACACTCACTTTTAAGAGACAGAGAGAGACAGAGCATAAGTAGAGGAGGGGCAGAGAGGGAATGAGGGAATTTTTAAAGCATCGTAGATAAACTAGAGAATGTTTCTAATCAAAATAGGAAAATTTAGGCCAGTTCAGGGCCATATATTTTCCCAAAACTAAAGGTACTCAGAGATGGAATGAATAATTGACAAAGAGATATGCATGGGCCCTCGTGTGTAAGTTCTAGGATCCTTTGTAAGATTTATATTCTTTAGTATCTTTGGTCCACTATAAAATATCTGTGATTTTTAGTATAGTCATTATTAAAATCTATTGTTTCATATATATCATAGGAAAGAAATTGTCAGGAATCTATTGTGGTTCTTCCTTAAAAGTTTAATAACAACATAATTATAATAATTTCCTAAAGTATAATTTTCAATGACAGTTGACCCCTTCTTATATATTGGACCCTTAAAATAAAGTACACTAGAAAGAAGAAAATGACATTAAAATCATAAGAAAGAGAAAAATACATTTATAGCACTATACTGTACTTACCAATATCATAAATTTGTGTCATCTGCTTAAAGAGGAATCATTTGTCTGTCAGTACCCACATTAACATTGTCTTATATGACACAGAACACCGTAGATGTTGTAAATATTACTAACATGAGACGTCAAAAACTGAAAAGATAATGTGAAAAAATTAATATTTATATACAGGTATAACAATTCACACATTGGTAATGAAGAAGCAGTAATATGATTACTTCATGGTAGCCTAGCCTATGTACTAATGAATGAATCTAATACCTATGTATGGTAATGTAAGTTTTTGAATGCAAAGTTATAAAACAGTGAGAAAACGAACCCATTGTTATTTTTTAATTAGGTATCACTTACCGTGTGCCTGTGTAAGGGTAAGCTGTCTACTTCCATACAAGTCTTGTGCACGATGTTCTGCATGGTTAACAGTTGGGTGACAATAATGGTGATGACACCAAAGCATCTAAAACAGTTCTTGCTGTAAAGTTGTTAGATATTCACGCAACGACACTCACATGTATACACAACAAATAAATTTTACTGTACGGCATGATGGTTATTTATTCTTCATTAAGTTGAAGTGGATTATAATAAGGGTCTTCATCCTCACCATCCTTACATTTAGTAAGCTGAGTGGGGGGATGTAGGGGGTGTTGGTCTTGCTGTCTCAAGGTGACAGAGGCAGAAGAAGTGGAGGAGATGGAAGAGAAGGCAGGAGAGGCAGGCACACGGGGTGTAGCTTTACAGTAAGATGTAATTTCTGTCTTTGTGCTTTTTCATTTCTCTACAAATGTTTCTCTATGGTACCAATCCTTCTTCCACCATCTGCTTTAGTATCAGTGCCAATATCATAAAAGGGTCCGTGGCATAAAAGAAATCAAAAGTAGTCTTGAATAACTGGAGTTCTTTCTGCTCGAGTATAATGTTAATTTGTTTTCTGACACTGCTTCTTCTGTGTCCTCTTCCTCATCATCTGACACAGTATGAGAATACACATCTCCAGCAAATCGCATTCTCGTAATTCTTCTGGTGTAATGTCTGTTAGCTCTTGAATTTTCCAAGATCCATATACTGAAATTCTTTTTCCCCTTCCTTTTTTTTTTTATATCATATCTACAACTTCTTTCATGATTTCTTTGACTGGCTTTGTTGTAAATCCTGTGAAGTCATGAACAACATCTGGATATAGTTGTCTCCAGCGGGAATTTATTATTTTGAGCTTGATGGCCTTCATGGCTTTTTTTGGCAGCAGTGATGGTGTCTTCAATGATGTAATCCTTCTAGATTTTCATGATGTTCTGTCTATTGGGTTTCTCTTCCACAATGTTGACTATCCTTTCCATAGAGTACCATGTGTAATGAACCTTAAAGAACCTTAAGACCCCCTGATCTAATGGCTGAATTACAGACATTATGTTTGAGTGCAAATAGACCACTTTGACACCTTCGATGTTGAGCTCATGGGATTCTGGGTGACCAGGGCTGTTGTCCAATATCAAAAGATGACAAGGTATATCATGACTTCAGGGACAAAAAATATTGATGGAACCAATCCAGAAAAAGAGTTTTCATTATCTAGGCCTTGTTGTTACACAACCAAAAAACTGGCAGCTGGTATTCATCTTATCCCTTTGAAGACTCAGGGGTAAGTGGCTTTATAGTTAAGGGCAGTTGTGATCAGAAAGTGGACTGCATTTGCACAAAATAGTAGAGTTAGTGTATGTTAAATTCTGGTGCTTGTTTCTCTTCTTTACCAACAAAAGTCCTCTGTGGCATTTTTTTTTTTCTAGAATAGGACATTTTCATCTGCATTAAAAATCTCTTCAGGCAGATATCCTTTCTTCTCAATGATTTTCTTACTGGTGTCTGGGAAATAGTCTGCCTCTTGGTCAACAGAAGATGGTTCTCCTGTTATCTTAACATTTTTAAAGCCAAATTTCTGTCTAAAATTATCAAACCATCCTTTGCTGCCATTAAATTCTCCAGTTTAGATCCTTTATCTTCCTTTTGTTTGAAGTTTTTATAAATGACTTCTTGAATCCTATTAGAGTCTATGCATATACCTTCCGTATAGCAATCTGGCACCCACATAAAAGGTATATTTTCAATATGAGATAAAAAAGGGATTTTGCAAAAAGTTCAAGGTTCTTGCCCCTGGTAGGATAGTTACAACTATGGCTTCATGAATTTCTTTTCTTTTCATTTCTTTTTTTTTTACAATGAACTTTATGCTGGAATCATTAACTTAAAATTAAAATGGCAGACAACTACAGCTGCAGATGTCAAGCTACAGTACACATCAACCAATGCAACTTTTTCTAGTAACGTCATGACTTTTTTCTACTTCTTAAGAGCACTTCTAGCATCTCTGTGACTTTTCATATGGGTCCTATTGTGTTACTCAAAGTTTAGGGTATTGCACTAAACACAAAGAAAAATCTGCAAGACCCAGGAAAGATCACTTTTTACTGTGAATGCAGTTTACTGGAGAGACAAATTACTCATGCAAAGTTGATTAGCATCACACAGCGTTTCAAGCAGATGATCAAAAACCACTTCAACTCACCACCACAGCAACAGGAGGTGGCTAAAAAATTATTGTAGTGGTACACTATGTATTACAGTTAATTGTATGTGGTTATGATTTACTAGTGCATCTTTACATTTGTTTACATTTCTCTCCACTGCAAATGGCACTGTGTATGGTCTACGAGTGCTTGTGTGTGGAAGTTTTGATAACTTTTACCCATTTTACAATAAATTTCTACCCATTTTATGTAAATGACAAAATAGACTCATATCTACATATTTTGTTGCATTGATGACATATCTAAGTTTTTCTTAATGTTTTCAATACCTGAGGCCTTGCAGAGCATCTGAAAGTTGTTTCAAATTGTTGCAAACCTCTAAAATACTTTCCAATATATTTATTGAAAAAAGCAGATATATAATTCAACCTGTATAGTTCAAATCTTTGTTGTTCAAACATCAACTGTATATAAATGTTTGGGTTTCTTTTTCATATTCTAAATATAAATTTTTGAGTAAAGTACAGTAGATCAACACATTTATTTATACTACAGACTTTTTAGTTAATCCATTCTTTCTGAAATGCCAGATGTTAGCCAACAGAAGGTTTATAAACTCCTTGCAACAGTAGAATTTTTATGAATCATTAGATGAGTTACTAGACACCTATGCAAATGATAGTTATTTCTGAATTTTCTCATCAACAAGATGTGATTAGAATGGCATGTGATATATGATATGAAAATGAGACACTAAAAAAGAGTTCAAATCTCAAAAATTTCACATTTCAAATTTTCATGATCAAATGTATATTATTTTTGAATTATACCAATGTACTTCTTTTAACTAAAGCACAATTCAGTTTCTGTCTTCTTCCAAACTTGTATCCTATACCTCCATTCTCAGAAAAAAAGGAGGGAGATTGTAAAAGATTCATGTTAATGTGTTGGGTTTGAAGTAACCTAGGTCTAATTCTCCATATCTGCATTGGACTATAGAAGTAAAATATATCTACAGTGAGCTTAAATTAGTTACTTTTTACATAAGATCAAATGGGTCCTGATTAAGCAGAATAAACCCACAGAATATTGTGTGTACCTCTGTGTATGAAACGTGTGGTTTATGCCACTGAGATTTAAAGTTTCACTTATTTAAACATGGAAACATCTACATTAAGTCAGAATAGTCTGTAAAAGGAAACTCTGAAATTTTGAATATAAATATGTTGTGAATATTTTAATGAGTCAATAAGTAACCCTGATCATTCAGTTAGCCATGCTCTTAGTTCTAAAGTGAACTTAGTATTATTTTGAATATCTCATAATAAATAATTCCTTTCCTCTAAAAATGAACACACAAAACGTAAGCCTGAATGGAATGTTTTATATTTGAATTATTTTTACCTTGCTCTATTCCACTCTTATCAAATGGGACATTTAATGTTACTAAAGTTAGAAAGCTATTTCTTTCAAGTCCATCCATTTAGTCAGCATTAATTCAAGCAAGAATGAATTTCAAGTTATGTGTCATTGGCAACTCTTCTTGAAATACACAAAGTAATTCATAACAGTTTTTAGGCAGTCAGCCCGAAATGTATTTTGATATTTCCTCTAAATTGCAAATTAAATTGCAAATATTTGTAATGTGTCCTGTAATGTTTTTCAATAAATACATCTTTCAGCGTCCTAAAATTAGATTGAGGTGATGTTTGTAAACCCTGTATGTACATTGAAAACCGTTCAGTTTGATACTTTAAATGGGTAAATTATAGGGTATGTGAATTACAGCTCTTAAATTATTTAAACATTTTTTACTTCTGACCTTTCATAACAAATTGTGTCTCTCCTCTTTGCTATTTCTCATAGCTATGGCTTTCTTGATTCTCTCACTTAAGGACCCTACTTTGTACATCTTTCTGTTTTGAAAGGCCCTGTAGATTTTGTATAATTAACTGTTTAACGTTTATTTTCCTTACTAAAATAAATGCATGTAGAACTGTGGTTTATTTTTATGTTCTTTTTCTTTTAATTTTTTAATGTTTTATTTATTTCTGAGAGAGAGAGAGAGAGAGAGAGAGAGAGAGAGAGAGAGAGAGCAGGAGCAGGTCAGAGAGAGAAAGAAGACACAGAATCTGAAACAGGCTCCAGGCTCTGAGCTGGCTGTCAGCACATAGCCCTATGCGGGTCTCGAACCCACGAACGTAGAGATCATGTCCTGAGCCGAAGTACGACGCTTAACGGACTGAGCCACCGAGGCTCCTCTATTTTTATGTTCTTTATGCTTAACATAGTACATAATACATAAAAATAAATATTGAACAAATTAACTCATAGTGGAATGATAAGAGCAGAAAACAGAAATTTTTATTTGATAACTCTAAAAAGGGAAATAAAAAGTTATTACAAATATACCACCAAGATACCAAATGTCGAATCTGTGGGTGGGCTTCAAGTTACATGGATATAAACCTACGAATTCTAGAGTAACACGATTCAAAATTTCAACATACTTCCCTCCCCAGCCTTCCTTCAAAACATGCCAGATCAGTTTTCCATGGAATTCCTGTTCTTGCTGATGAGAACATCTGGGGAAAAAACTATACCAATCAAAATTAATTACATTCAGAGTCCTGCTAGCTTACTTTTGGTTTCTCTTTATATATATATATATATATTTCTTTTGGTTTCTCTTTATATATATATATATATTTTATTTCTAGGGGAGAGAGACAGAGACAGAGAAAGAGAGAGTGAGAGCGTGAGCAGGGGAGGGTCAGAGAGAGAGGGAGTCACAGACTGAAATAGACTCCAGGCTCCGAGCTGGCAGTCAGCACAGAGCCCGACGCGGGGCTCGAACCCACGAACCGCGAGATCATGACCTAAACGAAAGTCAGACGCTTAACCGACTAAGCCACCCAGGCGCCCCTCTTTTGGTTTCTCTTATGGGAAAGTCTTCATGATGATATCAGTCATTTCTCAATGTCTTTCCTCAAATTTTGGCAAAATTTTTAGACAAGCAGTAACAACTAACAGTTGAATAAAAACTCCCCCTTTTCGTTATAATGCGACATATTAAATATTTAATATGCAAAATGTTCTGTATACTGTAGGATATTTGATATGCTGTCAAGAAGTTCTGTTCAAGACAGGATGTTTCCCTGAAACATAGTAATGTAATTGGTAAATTTAGCAAGTTCTTTTGAAAGAAAATTCATGGAATTGTAAATTCAGTCCTTTGCGGAAAGTCATTACTTTGGACTGCTGCAATGTCAGAAATTTCCAAAATTCACTGATTTCATTTGGTAGATTTATATAGCTCTTTTTAGGAAATCACCGAAACGCCGCTCACCTCCAGTTGAAATCTAACCACCCTTTAAATTAGTAGTGGAAACTGAAACCCAGTGCAAAGTAGCTGTAAAATAGTGGAAACCAGTTACATAATAACTCATTATTAAACAGAGTCTATTACTCCATAATTCACAAATGGTACAAACATGGTTATGTGCACTAAAATCTATTATTCCATGGTAATGATTTATGACTCACTAGGACATACCATTACCCTTCTCTAACTATAGGATTTTACACATTGCCTATTACATTATGATCCTGTTGAAGACCTCGGGCCCTCAAAAGAGTCACAATCTAATAAAAGAAAAATGTATTTTGTTAGAGATCAGCTGTAAAATTTTAAGACTCGGGTAAATAAACAGCTGCTTTCCAGCTGTTGGCTTGGCTTTGATATGATAATTAGATAGACTTTAACACACTGCTCTAACATTTTTACTGATATCAACATAGAAAATCGATGCATTCATAAAACTTTTGTATAAAAAAAAAATCACAAGTGTTCCTAAGTGCTTACTGACCTTCTAGTTTATCAGTATTTAAAAAAAATGAATGGGAAAATTTAGAGAAACTCCTTTCTTTTTAACCACTACGTATTCCATATTAAATGTTATTACTTAAAATGCTGCGCTGGATCATTTTCAATAAAAACACAATACAAAATTTATATAACCTTTTCCATTTTATCAGCGAAAAAGAAATTCTCTGCAAACACTTTGGTTGGCAGGGGTCTTCTGACCGAACCCTGGCAGGTGCTAATTGGCAAAAGAGAAAGCAGTTTGCAGTAAACACCTTTCTCCTTAGAGAAAGTGCCGGGCTGCAAAACTGCCGCTCTTTGAACTTTATTGGCTGTTCAACAAATACACTTTTCATGGTAACAAATGCTTAGCTTTACATCAATATTGAACAAAATTATTTGTAACTCTGAGTATGTGACAAGTTTCACTGGCTTAGTTTCACGATTAGTTTTATTACTTCTACAAAAAAAAATCTAACCAGTTCAATAACTGAAAACAGTTAAAAGTTTTTGTTTGGACAATTATTCGTCCCAAGGAACTACAAGAAGACCCGAGGTACAGGTACAGTTTTATATTTATTGTGCTGTGAAAAACTGCACCCCGTGTAGAATTACAAGGCTCTAATTTCATTGAAAGTTTCTGTAATGCCATAAACCAAAAGGCTGAAACACAGAATTTTTAAAATCCTGATAGGAAAAGTGAAAGACTTGTATTACCTCAATATGTTCTATAATCTAATCTGTATATCATTTGTTTCTTAAATGACCCATTTCCAACTCCCATATCAAAATTCGTAAATTATAAGATATTCAGAAAAGTTTAATATTTCATTTAACGTTCAGTAATAACCAATTTAAAAACTCATTTCAGTAGGAAATTAACTATTTTCTTGCCCTAGAAATAAGACCAAATCATATTAAAATTTATGACATCCGTGAAAACATCTATTAAAATGCACATATAATTGAGAACAATTTAATCAGGACCTACCTTTTGCAAAATATTAGGCAATCATGATGGCAATAAATCTCAGAGTGACTCTAAGGTAATAAGAATGCCTCTGTTTAGAGCTATAAACCCTCCTGTGTAGCTTAGTGTATTTTACAGGCAACAGCTTCTTCTAGAGAAACATTGTAACTTTTCCTGTTGATTGAGGCATAAACTTAACTATGCAAGCCAGCTTTGTGAATTTAATTTTTACCAGAGATAGAGCCTTTGGGTGAGGAAGTCTTCATCCCAGGAAGCAACAGAAATTGTAAAGAAACCACACTAATATTCACATGAATTTGAGTCTTATTCAAACCCCTTAGAGATTTGCATATGCATCTTAACAGCAGAGGTTACAAATAAGTGTCAAGAATTATTTTCAAACAAAAATCAATATGAAATATCTGGAAACTGAAAGGGAACAGATTTTTCTACTGCAAAATATTTCTTTGGGATAAGAATTGTTTTGAGCTAAGGGGCGCCTGTGTGGCTCAGCCATTTAAACTTCTGACTCTTGCTTTCAGCTCAGGTCATGATCTCACAGTCTGGAGTTCAAGTCCAGCGTTGGGTTCTGTGCTGAGGGTGCAGAGCCTGCTTGGATTTTGTCTCTCCCTCTCACTTTGCCCCTCCCCGCCTCTCTCTCTCTCTCTCTCTCCCACTCCCTCTTTCTCACTGTCTCAAATAATAAACTGAAAAAAATTATTTTGAACTAAGAGCAGTCAAAACACTTCTCCCTTAACTGCCTAAGTTTACTTTGGAAAGGGGGTCCATACTAGGAAAAGAGCCATTAACAGAAATACCTTTTTACCTGAGAAACTTATCTGCATAACAGGGCAACCTTTCTTTTCCAAACCTCTCCTTGTCCTCTGTGGACGGTTTTCTTTGAGTTTAGATCCCCAGACCCCCAACCTATTTCTTTAGTTCAGGATGTTATATAAGCCTCCGTTAGAAGGCTGCTCTTTGGATTTCATATTTTTATGAGGCTCTGTATGTAAGAAATTGTTTTTTTCTCTCAGTCTTATTTTATATAAACTCAATTATCAGACCAGCCAAAAAACCTAGAAAGGAAGGGAAAATTTTTCCACTGTTGTAAACTTAACCTAAAGGCAGTGAAAGTATTAGCATCCTGATGTGATGAATAATGCAGTGTGGCTTTGGCATAAGGTTATCACAGCATAGCATTCTTAGAGCAGACGCAGCAGAGTATTTCCTCAGCCTCTGGTGGGTAACTTCAGTCCCTTAATGCACATCCAGTCTGAAATGATAGCAGAAGGCTGGCACTTAGGCAACTGAATCCAAAGCAGTGGGAGACTGGAAACTGAATGGTAACCACAAGCACAAACACTAGCCCCTCATCTGCAGTGAGTGGATGTTCCTGGCACAGTTGATAAAGGCCTATTTATTTATTTATTTAATGATTCTTTTCTTTTCTTTTCTTTTCTTTTAATATTTTTATTTATTTCTAGGGGAGAGAGAGAGAGACAGCGTGAGCAGGGGAGGGTCAGAGAGAGAGGGAGTCACAGACTGAAACAGGCTCCAGGCTCTGAGCTGGCAGTCAGCACAGAGCTTGACGCGGGGCCCGAACCCACGAACCGTGAGATCATGACCTAAGCGAAAGTCGGACGCTTAACCGACTAAGCTACCCAGGCGCCCCATGATTCTTTTATTTTATATTTGAGACAGAGAGACAGAGAATGAGCAGAAGAAGAGCAGAGATGGAAACAGAATCTGAAGCAGGGTCCTGGCTCTGAGCTGTCAGCACAGAGCCTCGATGCTGGTCTTGAACTCATGAGCAGGGAGATCATGACCTGAGCCAAAACTGGACACTTAACTGACCGAGCCACCCAGGCTAAAAGGCCAACATTAAATGTACATGCATCAAATGGCCCACAGGGCTCTTAGAAAAAGTATGGAAGAAATCTTAGGAGATCAGAGGTTTCCTAGAAGTGGAGAGGGTGGAAATATGGAGGCAGTGTGTTTGTTACCTATGGTGTGCAACAACACAGTGTACAGACATATCTCAGATACAAAGTTTCAGTTCCAGACCACCACAATATAGTGAATACTGCAATTAAGCAAGTTAAATGAATTTTTTGGTTTCTTAGTGTATATAAAAGTTATATTTACATTATACTGTAGTCTAAGCTTGAAATAGCATTATGTCTAAAAAAGCAGTGTACACACCTAATAAAAAATACTCTTGCTAAAAAACGGTAGCCATCATCTGAGTTTTCAGGGAGTTATAATCTTTTTTTGCTGGTGGAGGCTCTTGTCTTGATGTTGATGGCTTCTGACTGATCAGGGTGGCGGTTGCTAAAGGGTGACTGTGTCAATTTCTTAAAATAAGGCCACAGTGAGGTTTGCCATGTTAATTGACAAATGCTGCTGTTGCTTTATCCCCTAAATTTCTGTAATATTCTAAGTCCTTTGTTGTCGTTTCAACATTCTTCATGCTGTCTTCACCAGGAATAGCTTTCTTCTCAAGAAACCACTTCCTTTCCTTTCCTCATCCACAGAAGCAACTCATCGTCTGCACAGGTTTTAACCTGAGACTACGACAATTCAGTCCCATCTTCAGGCTTCACTTCTAGTTTTTGTTCTTGTGCTATTTCTACCTCATCTGTAGTTACTCCCTACACTAAAGACACTAAAGTCTTGAATCCCTTAAAGTCATGCATATGGATGGGAATTACCTTCTTCCAAACTCCTATTTATGTTGATATTTTCACTTTTTTCCAATGAATCACACATGTTCTCAATGGCATCTAGAATTGTGAATCCTTTCCAGAAGGTTTTCAATGGACTTTGCTCACATCCATCAGAGGAAGCACTATCCATGGGAGCAATAGCCTTATGAAATGTATTTCTTCAATAATAAGACTCAAAAGTCAGAATGACTCCCTGATCTATGGGCTTCAAAATGGTTCTTGTGTTAGTAAACATGAAAACAACATGAATCTTGTACATCTCATCAGAGCTTTTGGGTGACCAGATGCATGAGAAGTAATATTTTTGAAAGGAATCTGTTTTTCTTAGCAGCAGATCCAACAGTGGGCTTCAGATCGACAGTAAACCATGTTTTTAAAAGATGTGCTGTCACCTGGGCTTTGTTTTTCCATTTATAGAGCACAGGCAAAGTATTTTCACCTAATTCTTTTATTTATTTTTTTAAACTTTTTTTAAATGTTTTATTTATTTCTAGGAAAGAAAGAGAGAGAGAGAGAGACAGCGTGAGCAGGGGAGGGTCAGAGAGAGAGCGAGTCACAGACTGAAACAGGCTCCAGGCTCTGAGCTGGCAGTCAGCACAGAGCCCGACGCGGGGCTCGAACCCACGAACCGCGAGATCATGACCTAAGCGAAAGTCGGATGCTTAACCGACTAAGCCACCCAGGCACCCCTGTTTTTTCACCTAATTCTTTTTTTTTTTTTTAATTTACTTTTAGGAGAGAGAGAGACAGTGTGAGCAGGGGAGGGTCAGAGAGAGAGGGAGTCACAGACTGAAACAGGCTCCAGGCTCTGAGCTGGCAGTCAGCACAGAGCCCGACGCGGGGCTCGAACCCACGAACCGCGAGATCATGACCCAAAGGAAAGTCGGACGCTTAACCGACTAAGCCACCCAGGCGCCCCTTTTTTTCACCTAATTCTTAAGGGCTCTAGGAGTTTTGGAAAGGTTATTCCTTGCCTTTAAATTAATGTCACCAGCTATTTTAGGTCCTAAAAAAGAAAGTCAGCCTGTCCTTTGAAGCTTTGAAGACAAGTGACTTCTCCTCTCTAGCTATAAAGGGACTAGATGGCATCTTCTAATAGAAGATTGTCTCTTCTACATTAAAAACCTGCTGATTAGTTAAGCCATTTTCATTAATGATCTCAGCTAGATCTTCTGGATAACTTGCCACAGCTTCTACAAGAACACCTGCTGCTTCCCGTACACTTTTATGTTATGGAGACGACTTCTTTCCTTAAACCTCATGAACCTCTGCTAGCTTAAACTTCTCTTCTACAGCTTCCTTGCCTCCCTCAGCCTTCATAGAGTTGAAGAGACTTGGAGACTTCTCTGCATCTGGCTTTGATCTAAGAGAATGTGGTGGCTGGTTTGATCTTCTTCCCATACCACGAAAATTGCCTCTGTATCAGAAATAAGTCTGTGTCACTTTCTTATCATTTGTGTGTTCGCCAGAGGTGCATTTCTTATTTCTTTCAAGAACTTTTCCTTTGCATTCATGAAACAGCTCACCGTTTGGTGCAGGAAGCTAACTTTCAGCCTGTCTTTGGTTTTGGACATGACTTCCTCACTAAACTTAATCATTTCTAGCTTTTGACTTACAGTTAGAGACATGCAACTCTTCCTTGAACACTTGAACACTCAGAGGCCATTGCAAGATTGTTAACTGTCTTAGTTGCAATATCGTATCTCAGGGAAGAGGACGGCCCAAGGAGAACGAGAGAGATTAGGGAATGGCCCCAGTGGAGTAGTCAGAATATACATCAGGTTCGTCATCATATGGGTACTATTCATGGTGCCCTCAAACAATCACAATAATAACATCAAAGATCACTGACCCCAGATCGCCATATCAAATATAATAAATATGAAAAACTTTGAAATATTGTGAGAAATACCAAAATGTGACATAGAGACACAAAGTAAACAAATGCTGTTGGAAAAATGCACAGATAGACTTGCTCGAATCAGGGTTACCACGAACTTTCAGTATGTAGAAAACGCAGTGTGTACAAAGTGCAATAACACTAGATATGCCTGTAAACTATGGGCTTGTTTCAACTCCTCATTTAATAGCACTAAAAGACAGACCTCATTACCTCAAATGAAAATACTCTGTAAATACACTGATTGTGAACCTTGGAAAACTTGTGTACCCGGTATTATGTGTAATGAAGCACTCTCAGTCAGGGAATTATTTTTTTTTAATGTTTTATTTATTTCTGAGAGAGAGTAAGAGGCAGTATGAGCAGGGAAGGTTCAGAAAGAGAGGGAGACACAGAATCTGAAGCAGGCTCCAGGCTCTGAGCCAACTGTCAGCTCAGAGCCCAATGCAGGGCTCGAACCCACAAACTGTGAGATCGTGACCTGAGCCGAAGTCTGACACTTAACCAACTGAGCCTCTCAGGCGCTCCAGAATCATTTTTACTGTAATTGTTTTTAAATAGTTAAAATCTGATATGTTATAGAAATATGTAAGATGGTCTTTTCCTGGATAATATGAAATAACAGGTTGATATGGAACTTAACTTTTGTCCTAAGGTATTAATGCAGGTGTACATACACATATAAAATAACCTAACATAAACAGAATCATAACACATTTACTCTTTTATAGTAGTCTTTTATTTTTCTGTCAGTTGACTCTATCTTTTCCCTTCTCCATCCCTCTAACCAACATGCCCCCTATGACCCATGGTAACAACTCCCATGAATATCTTGTGCCTATCGTTTGAATACCAGCACTTTCATATTGATAGATGTCTAGAAGTTAGACAATGCCTAGGATTTCTGGGTTAATAGTTAAAAGAAATAGATAAATAGATGATAGATGATAGGTAGATTGATAGGTAGATAACTAACAGATTATCTTTCATGTAGATTTATTCACTGGGTATTGCCACATCACCTTTTAAAGAATATAATTTACTCTTTACTCTTTTTTTTCTCTATCTTCTGTGACAAGCATCCTAACTTGATTTGCCAATATTTTAGCATTTCCCTTATTACCAGCAAGTTTGAAATTTTTCATGTTAATCAGCACTTCAGATATTTTTTTTCTTGGTATTTTCTATTCATAGCCTTTGCCCATTCTCTTTTTGGATTCCCTGAGCCTTTGTATAATATAGTGGGTGTTTATATGGAACTATAGGAATATCCATTACATATTGTTAATTAAACCTATGCAAGTGTGGAGTAAGATACGTAGTGTAATTATGTATTTGTTTTCGGAATTAGGTAAACAAATACCTCTCTAGATGTGTATTTATGCCTGTCTACATTTAGTCCACAAGGAGAAAGATGTTGGAAGAGTGTCACAGTGGATTTTTCACGTGTGATACACCTGGGTGTGAGTGTGGAGGGGATGTGGGAGGGAGAGTCATTGCACATACATGCATTCTCTTTTTATTTCAATTTAAATCCAAGCCAGTTAACATATGGTATAATAATGATTTCAGGAATAGAATTTAGTGATTCATCACTTACTTGTAACACCCATTGCTCATCCCAACAAGGGTCTTCCTTAACGCCCCTTGCCCAATTAGTCCATCCCCCGACCCAGTCCATCCCCCGACCCAGCACCCTCCAGTAACCCTCAATTTGTTCTCTGAACTTAAGGATCCCTTATGGTTTGTCTCCCTCTCTGTTTTTATCTTATTTTTGCTTCTCTTCTCTTATGTTCATCTGTTTTGTATCTTAAATTCCACATATGGGTGAAATCGTATGATATCTGTCTTTCCCTGACCAACTTATTTCACTTAGCATAGTACATTCTAGATCCATCCAGGTTGTTGAAAATGACAAGATTTCATTTTTTTCGATAACCGAGTAATATTTCATTATATATATATATATATATTTCTATATATTTCATCTATATATTTCATTATATATCACACACACACACACACATGTAATATCACATCTTCTTTATCCATTCATCTGTTGATGGACACTTGGGCTCTTTCCATACATCGACTATTGTTGATTGTGCTGCTATAAACACTGGGGTGCATGTACCCCTTTGAAATAGCACTCCTGTATTCTTTGGATACATACTTACCAGTTCAATTGCTAGATCCTATGGTAGTTCTGTTTTGAATTTTTTGAGGCACCTCTATACTGTTTTTCAGAGTTACTGCACCATTTTGCATTCCCACCAGCAGTGCAAAACTGTTCCTCTCTCTCTTAATCCTTGCCAACATCTTTTGTTGCCTGAGTTGTTCATTTTAGCCATTCTGGTAGGTGTGAGGTGGTATCTCATTGTGGTTTTGATTTGCATTTCCCTGATAATGAGTGATGTTGAGCATTTTTTTCATGTGTCTTTTAGCCATCTACATGTCTTTGGAAAAATGTCTATTCATGTCTTTTGCCCATTTGTTCACTGGAATATTTGTTTTTGTGGATGTTGATTTTGATAAGTCTTTACAGATTTTGGATACTAACTCTCTATCAGGAGGCATCACAATTCTGGACTTCAAGCTGTATTACAAAGCTATAATCATCAAGACAGTATGGTATTGGCACAAACACAGACACATAGACCAATGGAACAGTATAGAGAATCCAGAAATGGACCCACAAAGGTATCACCAACTAATCTTTGACAAAGCAGTAAAGAATATCTAATGGAATAAAGACAGTCTCTTGAGCAAATGTTGTTGGGAAAACTGGACAGCAATATGCAGAAAAACAAACCTGGACCACTTTCTCACACCATACACAAAAATAAACTCAAAATGGATGAAAGACCTAAATGTAAGAGAGGAAGCCATCAAAATCATAGAGGAGAAAACCAGCAACAGCCTCTTTGACCTTGACCACAGAGTAGCATACAGTGCTAAAGCGTGTTTATAAAAATAGAGGTTTTTAATTTCTCCACAGCCTTGCCATCCCTTATTATTTTCCGTCTCTTTAATTATAACCATCCTCGTACACATGAAGGGATATTTAATTGTGTCTTTAATTTGTATTTCTCTAATGAAGAATGATGCTGAGTATTTTTCATGTGCTTATTGGCAAATTGTCTTTCTTCTTTGGACGAATCTCTCTTCAGATCCTTTCATAAAATGAAGGTAGTCCTTAGGCAGTCTGGTATTCTTCAGAATGTTAAGCATAAGGTTTCCGTAGGATCCAGCAGTTCCACCTCTAGCTATGTCAGTGCCAAAGATAAATAAACATGCATGGGCATTCATAACATTATTCACAATAGCCAAAGGTGAAGACAACCCAAAAGTCCATCATATGACACATGGATAAATAAAATGTGGTATATCCATATAAAAGCAAAATATTAGGTCATAAAAAAGAATGAATTACTGATACATGATACAGACATGGATGAACTTTGGAAAGATTATGCAACATGAAAAAACATACACAAAAGATTACCTGTGGTATGATTCCACATCTTTGTAAGAAAGTTGAAAAATAGGCAAGTCAAGAGAGGCTGAAAGTAGCCTGGTGATTGTCTAGGACCGAGAGAATGAAGGCAAATGGAAAGTAACTGCTAGTGAGAAGAAGGTTTCTACAGGGAGTGATGACATTGTTCTAAAATTGTGGTAATGTTGAAACAGCTCTGCACAGTGAACAGTACAGTTTAAATGGGCAGACTGTATCATACATGAGATGTATCTCAACAATTGTTTTTTAAAGAGAGAGGATAGAGTTCACTGTCTTTAAAATTCTTATAATCTATATATTTCCAAATCTTATTTTGTTGTTGTTAGGAAAGCCTGCTGTGGGTACTGGGGAAACAAGACAATAACTGGTGGTCAAGTATGAATCTTTGTTCATACATTGATATATTTATTCAACAAAAATTTCCAAAGGGTTTGCCATACAACCAATCAAAACAAGATTAGAGATAATAAAATTGAAAGAGTGTTTGTACAGTGAGTGAGGGAGACAAGATGGGTGCTGGATTAGTGGCACTAAATTCTGGGAACTTATCCCCAGATATGGGAATAGGGGTAAGGGTGGAAAGATTTAACTAGTAAAGATGACACCAGAATTAGGCCTTGATGATTTCATAGGATGTTAGCCATGTAAAAGGTTACCATATATTCTGAGAATTGCTCTTCCCTTCCCTACACCTTCCACAGGGATTTGCCCTTGACAGGCATATTGTTATTATTAGATCCTCTCTGCTGACCAGGATTGACTAGACCATAAATAACCCCCTGACCCAAACAGCTCCAGATGTTCTCTCCTGGGAATTAGGACTTTGGTCTTCATCAGCCTATAGGGGTGTAACTTGAACTGAGGGATGTAAATTCAGGAGTTACCGGTCTGCCATTGTCTGTTATCTATATGTAGAAGCCAAGAAAGCCAGACTGGGAAGGTAAATAAAAGACCCAGAGCAAAGCAGAGATAAGAAATAAAGAGCAAGTACTACTGGATTACTGATGACTTTCTCATTCCTGCTTCTAGGCTGAGAGCCCTCCATTTTGTAAAACACTCCGGTACTTTACTAATAAAGTTACTCTTGCGGCTTCAGTGGAAAAAAAATAAAAACAAGGGATAGAAAGGGTGTGATGTGAGAGAAGTAGGAATAGAGATCCTATCGGAGCTGCTGGCATGTATGAGGACACCAAAATGTGAGATTTGGGCAGTAGTCAATTTATTTAAATATAAATGTGTGCTTTTTATATTAAATTATTTATTTACCATATTATTAGAGTCATATATAATCACCCATTATCAAACATATAGTCTCATGAGAGAAAATATGGTAAAATCACTCCATTCATAATAACACTTCAGCAACTTCCAGGTATCAATGGGTATGATGAGAATTGTCAATGGGAAGAGATGTCTGGTCCCACTGATAATTCGTATTTCTATCCTTTCCAAAAAAATCAAACTATTTCATGGAACAGGAGATCCTTTTTTTTTTTTTCCTGAAATGGTTATGTCACAGAAGATATATTTGTAATTACGAAGAAGTAAAAGATTAACAGTAGCAGAACTTTAGCTTTCTCGATTAGAAATGCAAACGCAAAACACATCAAACACATCTAAATTTAAGACTCAGAATAGTTGTTCCAAAGCCCACGCCAAAGAATCAACTTAATACCTAACTCACTTACATATATTAGATATTTCAATTTAAAAGGATTCAGAAGTAATAACTGATAAAGAAACAGTCCAATTAAAACATTAAAGTAAAACAAGGCTTAAAAGTATAAAAGTTATAAGAATTTTCCCATCCTGAATTAGGTAATGTGAATGAAAAGAAATAGAAAATCACTAATAGCTTTCTTTTTTTTATTATTTTTATTTGAGAGAGAGAGAGAGAGAGAGAGAGAGAGAGAGAGAGAATCTTAAGCAGGCTCCATGCTTAGCGTGGAACCCGATACCAGGCTCAATCAATCCCAATGCCGTGACCTTGGAATCATGACCTGAGCCAAAATCAACAGTCAGATGCTCAACCAGCTGAGACATCCAAGTGGCCCTAAATCACTAATAACTTTCCTGCAACTTGCTTATCATTCTCTGCAGACATTTAGCCAAGAATGAAAATCTACCAGTTTATTTTGTTCATCTAACACTTTCTCTAGCATCTATTTGCCTGGATTGATCCACATGCACTTTGGGATTTAGCAATCTCTTTTTATTCCCATACAGAAGAATTTAGTAAAGACATGATTTTTTCACGATCACATCCAGACATAGTTCCCCCAGACCCTTATTATATATAAAGCAGCCTCATGTCAGCATGTACTATGCCATTATAACTAGTTTAGTTCCCACAGTTAGCATATTGCATTAAAAAAAAGACAGAGGATGGCATTTTAAGTTCTTAAGCCAAATCGTTTATGCTTTACATATATAATTCACACACAATTTTCAGTAATGTGTTAGAAGGACTAAATGTGTCAACCAAGTTATGTTTCCAATAGGAACATCTCATTGAATTGGGTGGTGGATACCGAAGGTTTCGTTCTTCATTTTCAGCCTCAGATAGCTGCTTTATATCATTATAGGTCTAACCAAAATAATGCTAATGTCAGCTCACTCCGCTTTAAATAACTTTATTGAAAATAATTTCTATATTCTCTATAGCAACATGATTCTATATATCAGACATGATAATATGGTCTTGGCAATATAGTTGTGGAGTTCTTTACCATAAAAACATTATGTTGAGGAACACCTGGGTGGCTCAGTCAGTTGAGTGTCTGATTCTTGATTTCAGCTCAGGTCATGATCCCAGGGTCATGGGATTGAGCTCCATACTGGCCTCGCACTGAGTATGGAGCCTGCTTAAGGTTCAATGACCCTTTCCCCCACTCGTACTCTCTCTCTCTAAAACAAAACAAGACAAAGCAAAACAAAAACAAAAACAAAACCATGCTGAACTGGATTTAATTTAGGAAAGCATTAAACATTTCAAGTATTAATGGAAACATCGACAAATAAAGTCACATAGAGAAAACCAATATTATCTCATTATTTCCCTACTAATATGCTCCATATCCTCTTTTTGCTCACTCTGCTTAAGCTCTTTGTTTAGAATGTATGTCTTGTTCATCCCTTTGTCTTGAGAGTCTGGCACGGTGTCTATACCATAGACACTCACTTATTCGGTTCATCCAATTAATACAAAGTTATTGAATCCCATTCATTGCCAGGCTCTGTTCTAGGTAATGGATTAGAGCAGTGTACAAAATAATGAAACATTCCTACTTTCGCAAGGCTTGCATTCTAGAATAGTGAAAGTTATAACTGAAGGTAAAAATAGAGGCTATAGTACACAAGGTGTTAGTAAATGTTATAGGAAAAATAGATCTGTGAATGAGAATAGTAAACGAGAAGATAGACAGAGTTACCGTTTCAGGAGGGATAGTCATGTCCCTTCCTGCTGAGGGCATATTTAAGTAAGGACCTGAAAGAGTGAGATAAGCAACCATGGGGGAATATGGAGGAAGAGCACTGCAGGCAGAGGGTAGAGCAAATGTAAAATCCCAAAGCTTGTCTACTGCGTTCAGAAAAAAAAAAAAAATGCAGGGATGTCAGTGCACCTGCTGTCTGATGAGCAGAGAGAAATCCCTGCTTCTCCCTGAAGCAGGGAGACTATGGCCATGTAAAGGAAGAAGAGACATCTGCACCAGCAAGTACAAACATAAAGAAACAGAGAAAAAAAAAAAGATGCAAACATAAAATAGACTGGAGAGGTGGGGGAGAACGCCCTGAAAGAAAAAAACGGCAGAGTATGATTTGCTGAACTGTCAGTATGTCAGAGAGACGAAGGGGTCATAAGCAGTTGTATTTCTTTGGCCTCCCACAGTTATGTGATTGAGAAAGGGAGAAATCACATTTTTAGATAATAATAGATATTCTTTGTCACTGTACCACAATGAACTGTATACGGCTTTGTCACTCTACAGCTCAATGAACTGTAGTCTTTTAAAGTTAGCTGCAATAAGCTGCATCAATAAAGATTTCACACTGTTGCAGTGAAATTCATTTGTCTGTCTTGTGTTTTGATTGGGTTTTTATTCATGCATGGTTTTATAACATCATGTTTTGGTCATCTGGAAAATACTGGCTCACTGAGTTATGTAAATAGTCCACATATTCACATATTTTATTATATAATGTTTTAAATATCATTTCATTTATATCATGCCCATTTAATTAAAAAACAACAACAACACTTAAGTATTAGAAAGCACAAGGTGGCAAACACAAATCGTCCATAATCATAATTTTCATTTGGAAGCTCAAAATTTATCACTGGCAATAAATTGTGTGAGTTGTTTTTCTTGAAATGATTCACTTTCTTCATTTGTAGGAAACTGTCTGCCAGACACCCAGTCAAGAGACGCAATAATCGGTCAGTTGTTCTTTCAAATAAAAATGGTATTTCATGAAAAAAGCACACGTAGTTTTTCTAGAAACAACTTTTCTATGTGAGTATGCAGCAGAAATTCCTTATATGTCATTAAAAGGACATACAGGGAAGGGTTGAAATTTGATATTAATATTTTTACTGCTTCCTCCAGGACATTCTTAAATGAAACTGACATTTTTTTTTTTTAACCTCAAGTGGTAATTTGTGGCTTCTACTGTATTTCTGTGCCAGTACCTTGACTGTGCTAAGATACCAACAAATTTTACCCTCTCTTGCTTTTGTACCTTCGGAGCTAATGTCTACATAGTGAAACAGGCCAACGACATGTAAGTGCTATTATGAACATAGTTTGGATTTAACAGCCTCCCCTGAAAGGGTCATGGGGATTTATAGGATGCTGTGGACCAAATTGCAAACCACTGGTCCAGGAGGCTAGGAGAGCAAATGTTCTGGGAAGATATAACATGACCATCAAATAGCATTCAGGTTCTCAGCAGGAGGTTAACATGAAAACTGGAAGTCTGGCTGTATGTTTTGTTTTATTTTGTTTTGTTTTTCCCCTAGCCTTGTTCAACCATGTGGATATTGGCTAGGATTAGATTACAGGTTGGATCACCTGGGTGGCTCAGTAGGTTAAGCGTCCTACTCTTGATTTCAGTTCAGGTCATGATCTCACTGCTTCCAAGTTCAAGCCCCATATTAGGATCAGTGCAGAGCCTGCTTGGGATTCTCTCTCTCCCTCTGTCTCTGCCCCTCCCCTGGTTGTGTTCTCTCTGTCTCTCAAAATAAATAAAATAAGCTTAAATGTTTAGATTAAGGGTTGAATTAAACCAGGATTATAGTTTGGCTGAACAAATATAAGAAAAAGATAGGGTCAAGATAATTGAGTATGCCTGCCAAAGAGGATTAAGGATTGAGTCTAAATCTTAAACCGTAAGATAAGAAAAGTAAGACATGATGGAGTAAGGAATAATAAAAAGCTTGTAGGATTAATGAACGCTATGTCAGAGCAGGGTCAAAAGATTGTTTTATTTGGTTCTAATTTGGAGCTAGCATGTTGGAAGGTGACAGGTGAAGTTTGAAATATTTGAAAATGAGATTAAGGATATTTAAAATTATGGAGAGCGTTGAAGGTGTGACTGGAGAAGTGAGCAGCTGTAGTTGGGTCAAACGTAGAATTGATGGAGGAGAAAAGGGCAAGAACTGACAAATCGTCTATCCACTAATACATCAGAGTGAAAAAGCACATAAACTTCAGAACTCAAATTGATTTGCCAGAACTCAAATCAAGTAGACTTCTACCTGTATACTTCATTTAGTTTTCCTGTGCCTCAGTTCCCTATCTGTATAATTGCAGTGATGATTGTAGTTATTTAATTCATGGGATTGCTGTAAGATTTAAATAAGTTACTATACATAAAGCACATAAAACATTTCCTGGTGTTTAGTAATAAACCTTGTATCAATGTTAAGTGTCATGAAATCTATGAAAGTCATCTGGAGTGTGGCATGAGGAATGTTAGAGCCTCAGTAAACCAGAAGATAAAATCTTCATAAATTTCTTCTCCATAACAAGGAAAGAAATGGGTGGTGACACAATGTGCTGACATGAGATTCAAAGCTGAGGATTGTAGGAAGGAGGGAGTTAATATGTTCTGAAAGTGACAATAAAGATCAATTAGAATCAATCAGTAAGGGCCCAGCAGTATGAGGAGTACTTGTGAGCATTAGGGGAAGCAGTGTCTTCAGGCAAGGACTAGTCTATCTCCCAGATTCCCCTCTGTGTTTTGGTGACAGATACATATTGTTCGCCATTGATACTTAAAGTTAGGGGCGCCTGGGTGGCTTAGTCGGTTAAGCGTCCGACTTTCGCTTGGGTCATGATCTCGCGGTTCGTGGGTTCGAGCCCCGCGTCGGGCTCTGTGCTGACTGCCAGCTCGGAGCCTGGAGTCTATTTCAGTCTGTGACTCCCTCTCTCTCTGACCCTCCCCTGCTCACGCTGTCTCTCTCTCTCTCCTAGAAATAAATAAAACATTAAAAAAAAATTTAAAATTTTAAAATTAAAGTTAACTCTTTACTCCAAGTTTGCACTAGCTATATGCAAGTCACCATGTTCTGTTGAGTTTATCTCTGTACAGGCTTTCATTAGTTTTGATTTCCCCTCATTAGTTTTGATTTCAAATTGATTAAAACAATTTGAGATTGTTTTAATTCTCACTGCCACCAGCCAAGTTCAGGCCTTTATTACTCAATGCCTAGCTGTGTATTACTACCCTAGTTGTTGACTTTACCTTGAGCCTAACACACATTTTATTCCATCTTTGACATTTCATCTTGAAGCAAATCTCAGTCTGATTCATTTGCTTTCTCAAACTCAAAACGAATAATGATAATTAATGTGTTGTTATTATTTGCAGAGAGCTCTTTGGCCTAGTATTCAAAATTTTCCTTCTAGCCACCAGCCTGAAGAGCATATGAGCTTTACTTCCTGTTGTGAGTTACAGGCCATTCCCATTTTTAAACTTCTCTCTACTCACCTTCACACCTAAAAGGAATTTGAACTCTGTTTTTCAACTTTTGATTGCCTTCTGGAGGGTGTGTCTTTTCCACTGGGTTTTTTCTGGATCTTTTATGATTCGCATTTTGTAGAATTCTACTAGAAAAATAGTTCTTACCACTGGTGGGCCAGAGGTTACTTTTATAGGGTGAGGAGACAATGAATAGGTTTCTCTAAGAGAGCTACATAGACCAGGCATGAGAGAAAATCTGCTTTGCCTCCAGTAGGATAATCTTTTCTTTGGAGGACTGTTTCATTGCCCTATCAAAACCTTATGACAATTGTTCAGGAGATGAAGTTATTGTGTTTAAAGAATAACCATGTAATTAACATATCTGTGGCATAACTGAAAAAGCTACCTCTACATCACTACATTTCCCTCCCAGAGACAAAGAAGCATGGTATAACTAATAAAAAAATAACTGAACCAGACTTGTTCATGAGTGACGTAGTGTCAGCCTTGGCATTCTCTGTAACCTCAGTGAACTCTGAATCCTTGCCATTGTTGAAGTTAAAAAGGGCTAAAGAATAGAGAATGACTATCACCTTGTTCCACAAACAAGGTGAATATTGTAGCTGAGGTCCACTTCACTGGTAGGTTAGGTAGTTCAAAGTGATAATATATGTTTCAATTATAGTCCAACAAAAAAAGTCCTGGTGACTAGGATTAAGTATGTTTTCCATTACTGTTCAAGAGGACTCTTCTCCTCCCTCTTCCCACCCTTCCCAAGCAAATCAAGAGCTAAAGTAAGAGTCTTTTCTCACTCATTTGGTTCCAGTGTGATAAAGAGGGTAGTATGTGACTTCAGGGGGTATCTTATGGGAATCTGCCCTGAAGAGGAAAAGAACTTAGAATATACACAACTCCTCTCACTAAGCAGATAGACAGTAGAGAAAATGATATTTGAACTCTAACACTGAGGAATATATCTTTCAGCAAGCACCTGTAGGGAAGTGGAATAATTTTACCTCTACCCTTCTAGGTTCTTGGTTGAGATCCCTCCCCTCCCCCCACATAGTAAAAGACAGATTAACCAGAGAAAAACAAACAAGTTTAATAACATGTATATTCCTGTATACACAATTAAGTAACTCCCTAAAATGGCCGAAGCCATGACCTTAAACACCATCTCCAGCTAAAGATAGAAGAAAGATGTTGGGAGTAGGCAGAGGCCAGTTAAAGGAGATTACTAGGATTTAAGACTATGCCTTCTCCATTGACAGGTTTGGTCATCCTTCTCTTCCCTATATAGCGTGGGAGACATTCTTAGAAATGGAGGTTTCCCTTATAAATGTAACTGTCTTTAGTAAGAGGGTAACTTTTATTCTTCTTAGTTGGTATTTCAGGATTTTAAGAGCTTCTCTTGTCTTCAGTTTCTTAAAAATAATGAGCCTAGAAGTGCCAGGGTGGGTGGCTCAGTTGGTTAAATGGCTGACTCTTGGTTTCACCTCAGGTGGTTATCTCATGGGTCATGAGTTTGGGCCCCGAGTCAGGCCCCCCACTGATAGGATAGAGTCTGCTTGGAAATCTCTCTTCCTTCTCTCTCTTCCCCTCCCCATGCTCTCTCTCCCTCAAAATAAATAAATTAACTTAAAAAAATATAACAAGCTTGAGCCCCCAACTCTTGGTTTCTGCTCAGGCCATGATCTCATGGTCATGGAATTGAGCCCCATATGATGGTCCACAATGAGTGTGGAGTTTGCTCTGGATTCTCTCTCTCTCTCTCTCCTTGTGCCCCCTCCCCTACTCACATGCATGCTCCCTCTCTCTCTCTCTCAAATATATATTTTTTTAATTTAAGAAAGAAACAGTGAGCCTAAAATAATCCTTATACCAAACAGTCATGTTTTGGGGTATTAAACTCTGCTTTCCTTTGTCCCACATCCCTCTGCAATTAGATTTGTAAGAAGGAAATATTTTTTTTTTAATGTTTTACTTATTTTTAGGAGAGAGAGAGAGACAGCGTGAGCAGGGGAGGCTCAGAGAGAGAGGGAGTCACAGACTGAAACAGGCTCCAGGCTCTGAACTGGCAGTCAGCACACAACCCGACACGGGGCTCGAACCCACGATCCGTGAGATCATGACCCAAGTGAAAGTCGGGCACTTAACCGACTAAGCCACCCAGGCGCCCCAAGAAGGAAATATTTTAAACCAAGTAAGAACCTCTAGAGGTATCCTATTAAATATGGAAAAAGGAGATGGATTTAGACCATATATAGAAGAAATGTCCAGATGGGGTAAGTAAAAATGGAGCCCTTCAATGGAGGTTCATGAGATGGGGACTGTGTGACTGGGACAACATTTATTAACATGTATACAATAACCCTATTTTATCCACTTCTGTAGTAAGACTCTAACTTTTATTTATAATTATTCTGCTCTACCTCTTCTCTTTTCTATGGCTTTGCCAACCAATCCCAGGATTTTCAGAAAGTGGAGAGTGATGAAGGTAGGCTGAAGTTCAGAAAGAGTGGGGAAGGATTTAGCAGGAAAGATTAAGAAGAAAAAGAGGGGATGGGGAGTACAGACCTGTATGTCATGAACTGAATCTCTTCATCTTTGTTTAGGAATTTTGAATTAGATATTAAAAATTTTTTATTCCTTCTTATTTCTGGATTTATTCCCAGGCTAGTGCACAGATAGATTGGACCATGTAAGATCTGCTTTTATTAAAAATTCAGTATTATGGGGCGCCTGGGTGGCTTAGTCGGTTAAGCGTCCGACTTTCGCTTGGGTCATGATCTCACGGATCGTGGGTTCGAGACCCGTGTCGGGCTCTGTGCTGACTGTCAGCTCAGAGCCTGGAGCCTGTTTCAGTCTATGACTCCCTCTCTCTCTGACCCTCCCCTGCTCACGCTGTCTGTCTCTCCTAGAAATAAATAAAACATTTTTTAAAAAATTCAGTATTATATATAGCTTACAATGTAAGAAAATTTCTTTACCATTTCCAGAATACACTATAACCCAATATACTATAATCATGGTTTCCAAACTTTGAACCATGAGGCACTGCAACAAACACTTAGAGGCACCCCCAAGTCTCTTAAATATTCAGGGAAAATACATTGGTATTTTTTGTACACCATATGAACTACTACTATAATTTGTTTGGATTTAAACTACTTAATAAATATATCTGTTATCAACCTTAAAAATAAAATAGCCAGTTATTTTACTTGCAAATGTCAGAGAAATTGCAATTTGGGGCATGTAAACTCTGGGTGAACACTCGGCAAGTATTAAGAACAAAGGAGAGGGGCTCGTTTTATACAGGAAAGGAGAAAATATGGGAGGGCTGTTTTGAACAAAAGTTTACTGGAGAAGAGCAACCATTTGAGGTTGTGATGGTTTCTCATTGGCTGTGAGCAGTGTTTGGTGCGTTGTTTCTAGGCCAGGCAAGGATCTTCCTTCTTTTTCCTTAAAAGCAGGAGATGAAATTCTTTGTGAAAAATGTCCGCCATTTCAAGATAATTCTTATCTTCTTTATTTCTGCTGGTTTTGTAGGATGTAATGAGTGGTTCATTTGTGAGAGCTCTTCCTTCAGGGATTTCTGACTCCATTTTAAATGAGGTTTCCATTATTTATTTTCACACTGTCAAGTTTTCTTCTTTTCTTTCTTTCTTTTTCCTTTTGCCTAAGTTTGATATGAAAAAATACTGAGATACTAAATGTCATGAACCAGAAAGTTCTATAGACTTTCCAAATCCCATACCTTCTCTCATTGCTTTCATTTCACCTAAAATAATTTATCCCCCCACTTTTATTTGAAAAATTATTCTCTATTAATTTTCCTATTCAATTTCAAAAGTTACCTCCTCTAGGCAGACTTCCTTTATACTACCGACCTCCCTTGCCACCATCATCTGAACTTTTTTGGTCTGTTTTGGAGAGGAGCAGAATTTGCCACCCCCGAATGAACCTCTTTGACATAAAATTATTTTAGGCTGACTATTTTTAGGAAACAGGACAGAGGAGAAGCTCGGCAAAGTAAGTAGGTTACCCTTTTGTAAGAGACACTTATATTTATAAAAGAAATATTGTTTGTGCAGGTGTCTCCCACTCTGTACCAGGAAGAGGAAAATGACTAAATCTGTAGAAACTCTTATCAGTGGAGAAGATTGAGTCTTAAATATGCATAACAATCATATCCTTGTTTACTGTGCTTTTTCTAGCAGTCTCTTATAACAGGCCTCCCCCAACCCCAATCTCTTTTGTCTTTAGGTGGAAAAGGTATTTCAAGTGGTGATTTGGGCCACTTCAGGGAGTTACTCAGTTTTCCTGAGTCTCTCCCACATATAAAGGAGGGATACATGTTACTAAACTTGTTTGTTTTTCTCTGGTTAATCTGTCTTTTCACTGCAGGGCTGGGATGTCTCAGCCAAGAACCAAGAAGGGTAGCAGAAAAATTATTTTTCCTCCCTTACAATTATAACACTTGTAACATTCTCTACTATTTTCTCCTATAACACTATAAAGTCTCTGAGAGCAGGAACCACATCTCAGTCTATAACTGAGATGTTTCAAGACGGTAGGAACTTCAGAAATTGCTTATTCTAAACCATGGTGTTCACAAATGAGCTGAATGAAGTAGAAAAAGAACAGCACAGGAACTTAGCGGCAGAACTGAGACTGAGTCCCATACCTTCTGCTGCTTACCATTCATTTCTGCAGAGGATTGCAAATATTAGATGTCCAAAAATATTTGATGACTATATTATTAAACTAATGATAGAATTAAATTGACGTTCTTTCTATAATCAGGATAATATACACTTTCAAGAAGCAATTGGATCACCTAAGAAAAAAATCAAACCTAATATATCATGTATAGTTCTTTGACATGAAGATAATTGAGGAGTAATTTCTATTTACATTTATTTTCTGATTGAAATATCTGGGCGTTAAGAATGTCCTATACATTTCTACCTTAATGCCATCAGAAGGGTGACAGTAAGTCCACAATTCATTATATTCACTTGAAAAAATACACGTCTGTAACCTGTGATGGTATGAAATTTTGTAGATCCCTGTAAATTGGTAATTTTATGCCATAGTTAGAAATTACACTGTTATTGCTATGTGATTTTTGCCATATGTAGTTTTAGCTTATAGTTAATGAGTTTAAGAATTTTGTAAAGTAATAGAATTATTCTTTTTATACTATCTGTTGTTAATTTTTCATAGTAATCCGATATTTGTTTTTATTTCCTTTGGAAAAGAATATGTTAAAGGTTGTTGCTTTAGTAAATAATAGTAATATAAAGTAAACCTTCTTTTACCTGACTTTGATAAAGCGTAACATTGATTTTCAATTTAATGTGTTATGATCCTAATTACTATTTATAATTTTTAAAAAATTTAATGCTTATTTATTTGAAAGAGAGAGCATGCACAAGCAGGGGAAGGGCAGAGAGAGAGGGAGACAGAATCCAAAGCAGACTCCTGCTGACTGCAGAGGGCCCTAAGGGCAGAGAGCCCTTTGTGGGGCTGGAACCTATGAATCCTGAGATATGACCTGAGCTGAAGTTAGGTGCTTACCCGACTAAGACACCTAGGTGCCCACATGTTTATAATTTTATTTAATGTCAATGCCATAGCCTTTCCACCTACTATGAACTTTTTCTTTTTTCTAAGCCGATTTTCTTTTAGATTAAATGGACTCTGAAGTTACCAAATCCAGTCATGAACTCTGGAAGTATTCATATATAAATCAAATGTACAATTGGGTTTTCTCTAGAACACACACACACACACACACACACACACACACACACACACACACATCTAAGTATATATTATATAAATTTGGATAGCTGTAGAGGAATAGAACTACCAGTTTTCTTGAGAAAGTCCATTTACAAACTTTTAATAAGTTATTTATGTTTCCAGAATTCCATAGTAAACACTGTTATAGAGTAAGAGTAAAAAAGCTTGAATTTTAGGCTAGATTGCTCTGAAATCAATTAGTATTTATTTAAGACAATTATATCTTAATTTAAGACAATTGAGAGAGAGAGAGAGGTCTTTTCTTCTTTGAAGCATGATTTAGATTAATTAAATCTTGATCTCAAGTATTTTAATGTATGGCATATTTCTATTTCTTGTTTTTTTTACTTACTCAAAGACATATCCACTATTCAGGTGCCATATCAAGGAATTATGTTCTTATGGAAGAATCCATCCCATGAGTTAGGTATTCAGAGTAAGACTGATTTTTCTTCTACACTAAATAAATGTCATAAAAATTTCAGTAAGATTTTGTTAATATCATATGAACTTGTAAATATTTCAACCGGTGGCCTGATTTTATTGTAAACTTTGCATTTGATTGCATTTCACAATTCACCGTCTAGTTAGCCCTGTAGCATGGAAAGGCGGAGGAATTCAGATAACAAATGCCACGCATATCTCAGCCCTTGGAAATCTGTTTAGATGATATGGGTAACTTAGACTTTCAGGCAACCAAATTATTTGCTTTAATGAAGAGGAATTGAGACTATTTTTACAACATAGCAAAGATTTCATCCTTTGAGCCTCAGTTACGCTTAACATAAAACATTCCACTCATCATCTCTCACCCTCCTGAATGGTTCTTCAAAATGTTTATTTTAGGTAGAGAAAGCTTCTTAAATATTTCTGGAACTAACCATTTAAACAAAGAGTATACACCATACACTTTGGAATGAATATTATAGACATAGAATCCTTAATACAATAAGCAGGCAAGCGCAAAGTAAAGGCTGACCAACTTTTCTTTTTCTTTTTCTTTTTTTTTTTAACCCAGCACTAAAGCTGAGAAGTAAACTATCAGGAGATAAAGAGCAATCAAGATAAAAAGATCAAAATGGCTTACTCAAGTTGGTTTCTAAAAGCCTTTCTCTATTATGCTTGCTCTATAACTTTGAACAGGACTGAATAGATTTAATCCCTGTGTGAATCTTATTTGTCTGAGGATATTTTGTGATTAAAAACTCTACATGCTTTTAGAATATCTGCCTTTGATTAAAAATAAAACAACCTCTTTGATTGTTTAGCATATACCAAGTAGTTTTAGTCTACTCTGCTGATTATCCCAAAGCTTCTATAGCTTTATATTTGAAAAGTACTCCCTTGTTTAACTTTTAACCAAACTCTGAAATTCTGCAGCTGGTCTGCTAAATAACCTTGGCAAAGTCACATAATATACTTCTATGATTCCATTTCTTTCAGCTACTTAAAGAGGGGAAAATAACCCATGGATTCACATGATGGAAGAAATATAACATATATGCATCTTTTACAAAACAAAAGTACTGGTTTCCCTCGCTATCCAGAAGTAGAGGCTCTTATGAAATCTTTCGTAAGCTGAAATAGCATAGAGCAAAGAGCCAATTACTGTTAATTTAAATAGGAAATTTTTTAGTATCCTTAGGCTCCAAAACAACCTCTCTTAGGTTTTTCTGACACCTCAGGACACATCTTGCTAATGGATGCACAAAATAAATACAGAAAAAGCACAAATGCTCACAGACAGTGTTCAAAGCTATGGTAGCTTGATGCTGAGAAGCTGAGTGTAGTTCCTAAGGAAGGCGCTTGGGGGCGCCACTCTCGCTGTTTCGGGTGCGAGCTACCTCTCCAATGTGTGGCCACAAAACAAACACTGAACCCCATTTTTTGCTCTTCCTCTTTTTTAGTAAAAGTGAAAATCCTCTTCACATTTCTTTCAGCTAGTGAAAACAGGTACTAATGTAGGTCTTTCTTGAGAGTAAAATGGTGTAATGCAGACTTTCTAAAAAGCAGAGGATACTTGTGTAAGCTTATTTAGCAATCCCATAAGTCTCCTTTCAAATTTAGGGAAAAAATGTATCTTACTGATCATTAGTAATCTTGATATATGCTATGGGCTTTTAGGCTAAATGGTTCATCTATTAAACAATTATTGACAAAAACACACGAACAAACCCTCCCACTTATGAGAATATATGAGTGGGATAGGAAGTGTTACTTTACTTAAGAAACCAGTGAGCTGGAATAGGAGAAGAAAAATAGCAACTTAGAGCAATTCACCCATCCCAGGTTTTGCAGGAGAAAGTGTAAGAAACAGAATTTACCCCAAACCTGTATGTTTAGGATGGACAAGTATTAAGAGAAGTACGAGAATATAACCATCTTCACTCATGCGCTATGCAGTGGGGAGCTTCTGCAATCTTTGTATTGAGATGAATTTATGATGATCTGTAAACTTGATAACACACACTGATTTAAGATAACTATTGTACTAATGAACAAAACTTCCTCAGACCTAATTTTTTCCTTGATTTGCTAGCTTTTCTTTTTTCTTCCTTCCTTCCTTCCTTCCTTCCTTCCTTCCTTCCTTCCTTCCTTCCTTCCTTCCTTCCTTTCTCTCTCTCTCTCTCTCTCTCTTTCTTTCTTTCTTTCTTTCTTTCTTTCTTTCTTTCTTTCTTTCTTTCTTTCTTTCTTCTTTTACCGTGGATGCCTTCATCCTATACTTCGTTTTCTTCATCTTTACACAGGCATCATAGAACCCAAGTTGCTGTGCTTGCATTTTCTTTCTCCTTGCTGATGAATGAAAATGTGTTTAAGGCACAAAGTGTGGTGTCTGATGTAAGGTCACTTTAAAATGTGATTGACCCTTAAACAACTTTGGTTTGAACTCTGTGGACCCACTTGTATATGGATTTTTTCCAATCAATAGAGTATATGGTATAGAATATAGTATATAATACAGTATATTATACATATATGAAATGTGTGTTAATTGACTTTATGTGATCAGTAAAGTTATACACAGATTTTCTACTTTGAAGTGAGTAGGCACCCTTACTGTGTGTTCAAGGATCAACTGTAGTAGTTTGTACTCATTTGTACCTAAGTAGACATTTTCAAGTTGATGCCAATTAAAATTATAAAATAATTAGATGGATTCTATAGCTTTATTTTTTTAATTAATTTATTTCTAAAGAGAGAGAGTGTGAGTGAGAAGGGGAAGGGCAGAGAGAGAGAGAGAGAGGGAGAGAAAGCATCCCAAGCAGGCTCTGTGCTGGGACTTGAACTCACAAACTGTGAGATCATGACCTGAGCCAAAACCAAGATTAACCGATGGAGCCACGAAAGCTCCCCATATAGCTTTAGACTATTAAAATTCTCCAGGGTCATTCACTCACACCATGTGAAAAAGAGAGAGAATCAAATTCTTACGGGCCCAGAAGCCCAGGCCCCAGGAATTACCATCTAGGTCTGAGCCGTTACTTCATTCTCAAAACCTGTCAACAGAATGAGAAACATTGTTACTTTCAGAATATATTCTTGAAAATGTATTTAATCTCAGCACTGTGAATGGCTATATTCATAGAAAAAAATCACTCAATGACAGTTCAATAGATTGTTTACTGAAGTTATAATGAATCATGATTTTTATACATTAAACAAAATGTTTACTGTGTTTTCTTATTAAAAATTAACTGTCAGATTAAAACATACACTCACATTGCGTTTGATATAACAGTTCCACTTCCTGGAATTTGTCACTGGGGAATATTCAGAGAAGCGTAAAAATATATCTACTGAAACATTATAAATAATAACAGAAAGAAACGATTTAAATGTTCAACAGAATATGTTGTTGAAATTATTAATATATAAATATATTAATATATAAAGTTGATTAACATGAAGATGATTTCCTAAATGATGATATAAATACACCCAATATACATGCAGTAAAACATACACCCATTAAAAATTAGGAAACTAATACAGCCATTAAAAATGGCACAATATATTTTAAGATAAAAATATAGTACATAATATATTTTAAGATAAAAAGTGGAAAATGAAACAGCATGAGCAGTATAATCCCAATTTATTATGTATCTATATTTATATCATCTGTATATATGAAGTTTGTACTTACTAACATAAACAGGCTTATTGTAGATTTCCCAGGGTAATGATAATGAGTTTATAGGTTTACTTAAGTTTTTAATAGTTCTCTGATATTTTTTTGTATTGAGCATACATGATTTTATACTTGGTAAATAAAAACCAAAATGAAATGACTACTTGTAAATCATGCGATACTTATAATCTTTTAAACAGACCAACACCTGTAATTTTAAAAAATCAAAAAACTTGAGGTAATAGGATTTTAAACACCTAGTCCAAATTCTTTATTTTTCAGCTAAAGAAACCGAAACTCAGAGAGGTAAAATTACCTCCCAAGTTATGCAGCCTATTATTGTTAAGTACCCAATGTGCGCCAATGCTGTGTTTCCACAATGCGTTTGTTTGCTTCCTTCATTCCAAACAATTAGGCAGATGTTACACATGCTTAAACTGTTTGTGGCATTTAAGATTACACCACGGCTTTGTGCAACACCATATTCAGAGCCAAAGATCGGGCTTACGCCACATCTGTAGGTCGGCTTTTAGATAAGTGTGTTCTTTTACCTCCTTCCCTCCTCCTTAATTTGTTGTTTATTTGGTTTTATTTTTAAAAAATACATTGAAATGATGCCAAGATCATGTGATCACTGAGGTTGCAATAGTGCAGTCTTCACTTTGATTTATGGGGAAGCCCTGGACTCTCCCTGTGAGCCTGAATACCTTCCTCTGGTTGTGGCTTCAAATTGGTTGTGAGCTCCCTGTGGTTTCACAGCCCAAGGTAAAGTGGAGCATCCACATTCCATCCATTCCTGCCAAGGAGGGAGCTTGTCAGACCTCCCTTACAGAGCCCAGCTGCTGAAACCAGGGAGAAGATTCCCACAGTCCTGGACCTTATCAGTCCAGAAACCTCCACCAGGATCCCACCCCAGGGTCCCACCTCCTCACCTGCTCTTCCCAACTTCCTTCCCTTCTGCGAATCAGATGGACACCCTGGGTATTTTGTGACCTTATTTCTCACAGTTCCGTAGGCAAACAATTACTCCCCATCCCATTTCTCATTATTTCAGTTGTGTCTAACTTCCAGAGACTTGAAAAACAGCAAATAGCAAGAGAGTCAGAATTGTGGCAAAAGGTGTGATTTCCCGTAACTCTTAAAGCATTCCTTGAGATTTGATAAATACAGCCCCGACTCACACTATGATGGAAACCAGATAGAATTGTAAATAATTCAGCAGCTAAGATCAATTTATGTTTTCCTTGAGAAGTCTACAAACAGGCAAATATTCCCACCAAACCTATTTAAAATGCACAGATGAACACATCACAGCATTCCACTTTCTATGAAAAAAATATAAACCTTTTCTGAAGAAATACAACTCTTTCATTCAGTGACTTACATTGTTGCAATATTAAAGAAGTTTACATTAACGGAATAGGGTCTGGGTACATAAAGATGAATAGCGTAAGTAAGTTGGCTACTCTTCTTAATGATGACCCAAACATGTTTGTCAAAGTATAAAGCAGCTGTGAAATAATTATTTATTAAATCTTTCACCAAGTATGAATAAATCTGGCTTAGAGGCACCTAGGTGTCTCCTCTGGTTAAGCGTCCGACTTCAGCTGAGGTCATGATCTCCCAGTTTGTGGGTTCAAGCCCTGCATCAGGCTCTGTGCTGACAGCTCAGAGCCTGGAGCCTGCTTCAGATTCTGTGTCTCCTTCTCTCTCTCTTTCTCTCTCTCTCTCTCTATTTCTCTCTCTCCCTCTGAATAACATAAAAAAATTAAGAAACCTGGGCTAAAATAACCACCTTGGTGTTACATTTTCACCTTTTCCTTGAAGATATATGTACTTGTCTTGGGTTTCAAGTTATTAAAAATGATGCTAGGAGCTGCATATTTTTGAGGGCCTTAAAGAGGAGATTAATATTACATAATGCATAGATCTCACAAAGTAACACATTCCAAGACTTGCATACCCCTGGGCCTCCTCTCAGTCTCCACTGCTGGTTTAAGGAAATTCAGGAAGGCTGAATTTCAAGCTGGAAATTTTCCTAATAGGACCCATAAAGATAAATCATGTTTCAAAGGTTTTGGTTTCTGACTCTTAGGTGTTCATAATGTTAGTCAGTGTGTAAATAGCAGTCACATCCTCAGATTATAAAATAAAGTTGTACAATTATTGGGTAAAGTAATGGGAACTACACAGACTTGACATTTCTAAGAGAATAAAAATTATAGAACCTTACATAATCAGAGTTTTAAAGGAGTGGAAACAAAGTCACAAGCCTGCCTTTCATGAGTAAATGGGGAAATTATTTTGTAATCTCCTTATATATTGCATATTAATAACCAAACTAACAATTAAGAACATAGACTAATACTTTTCCCTCCTAGTAGTGGAAATTAAAGAGGGTGGTTCTATATATAACTTTCTATTAAATGCTAAGTAGTTCTGAGAATGCTGTGGTTTACTTCACAGTGATAAAAATTACCATATTACATATACAACCTAACGTTTGTTTGCAAGTGCTCCTTGGTGACTTGGTTGGTTGAGTATCTGACTCTTGATTTTGACTCAGGTCATGTTTCTGGGATCATGGGATCAAGCCCTGCATCAGGCTCCGCCTCAGCAGGCTCTCTGCGTGCTCCCTAGAAAGAAAGAGAAAGAGAGTAAGGGAGGAGGAGAGGAAGGTAAGAAGAGGGAGGGAAGGACAGAGGGGGGGAGAGAGAGAGAGAGAGAGAAAGACAGACAGAAAGAAAGAAAGAGAGAGAGAGAGAAAGAAAGAAAGTTTGCATATTAAGTTCAAGAGCTTTGATTGTGAAACTGTTGAGAATAGTCTGACCCTGGCTCAGGTCATGATCTCATGGTTTGTAAGTTCCAGCCCCACATCAGGCTCTTCGATGTCAATGCCGATCCCACTTCAGATCCTCTGTCTCTCTTTCTCTGCTCCTCCCCTGCTCACATACTCTCTCTCCAAAATAAATAAACATAAAAAAAAAAAAAACCTGTAAGAGGAGACAGGTCATGAGCCTTCCAGCACAGAAACCAGAGACTCGTCTACAGAGCAGGATCAAGGTGAGAGTCATTAGGGGAAGTATGGAAATCAAGGGAGGCTTAGCTCTTCACTCCCTCCTCACAGCAGCCACGAGCTGAGCTGGCTTCTGTGTCCGCTGAGAAGTGACTGCACCAGGAAGCAAAGCAATGACTCCCATGATTGCCAAACCAAAGGGTCTAGTTGTACTTACAGCTTGTATATGAAGGGAGATAGGACTCCCTTCTTGAACTTCTCTCTCCTCCCTTGGATCTTGTGTGCTTTAGCTTTATTCCATCTAGGCTCTTTTTCTCACTGTCAGACAGTTAAGTGTTACTATCCTCTTGAGTTTTTTCCTCAGCCAACTTCTGTTCCTGAATTTTCTTTTGCTGCATACTCACATCCATTCTCGCAGCTCCAATCTGAGGTTTTAAATGGAATCCACAGTCTGGTTACTGCCAAATGACACTCTTTAGGTCACAACTTCCTGACCTATTTGTACACATCCCGTTTTCTGCCTTATGTCTCCAGGGTATCTCCTATGGGAACTTCATATTCAACTTGTCCAAAATTTAAGGCAACACTGTGTAATAACTGTTGTGTTTTCTATCTTAGGTTTGGTGCCAACAAGCACCTCGCAATCAAGGCAAGAAAACCAGGAGATGGCTCCTCCTCATTTACTCTTCTCCAAATAATGTCAAAATTTGCTGATTTTACCTCTTACACTTACAATTTAGTCTATACATGTGCTCCCTTTTCCCAATCACTATAGCCACTCCCCTTAGAATCATATCTTCTTTTTCCTGGATCATTGCAGCAATGTTTCTAATACCAAATTTCCTCTCACAGATACATCCTCCTCAAAGCTGCCAAAGTGATTTATATAAAAAGCAAATAGTGGTGCTTGAGTGGCTCAGTTGGTTAAACATCCAACTTTGGCTCACTCTCTGTGAGTTCGAGCCCAGCTTTGGCCTCTGTGCTGACAGCTCAGAGCCTGGAGCCTGCTTCAGATTCCGTGTCTCCCTCTCCTTCTACCCCTACCCCGCTCGTGCTCTCTCCCTCCCTGCCCCCCCGTGTGTGTGTGTCTCAGAAATAAACAAATATTTTAAAAAATTAATATAAAACATAAATACAAACAGATTGTATCTCTGTTTCAACTCATGAAAAGCCTCCTATTACATAATGGATAAAGTTAAACCTTACGGTAGATTATCCAAGGCCTCCCTAATCTTACTTTTCTAGATCCCGGTCCATCTCTCACCACACCCCGTAAGACTCTGAACTCCTACCTGCCCTCTCTGCTCAACCAGTTTCTTTGCCCCTGCCTCCAGTCTTCCATCTTTTAGAAAGCTCCCCCTTGTCTTTTAAGTTCAAGAAAGGTCATACTTCCATTTGGCAACTTGTGATCCATCCCCCACTTCTTTCCCAGCAGGGATTGATACCCTTAGCAATCAATAAAAGTTACTATTTACTACTACTTTACTTTACTACTATTTCACTTTCAGTTCCTGCCTACCAAAATCTGACTTTGACAACTACTCTATCCCTCTGAAGCTAGTAGGAAAAGACACTCTGTAATTTTGAAACTTTTTAAAAATGGACTCTCTGAGGCTCTGACCACATTGTCACCTTCCCTGGATATCTGTATCACACGTGAACACCAGTTTACTTTCTCACTCATGATGCAATCTTCAGCCAGTTATTTGGGATCTCTCTGTCTTATGTTTTTATCCGTGAAGAGACTATAATAATGTAACCCGTCTCAAAGTTTGTGTAATGTGTAAACACACAGAAATTGCTTAGAGCAGTTTCTAGTCTGCCATCATTATTACTGTTATTATTGAGAGTTCATGTATGTAGTGAACGTGCCTATGTAAGTATGCAAGTGCGCCTCTAAGCAATAAGTAGGTCTTTTCTTAAACAACTGACCCTAATGGAGATAGAGTAGATTTGTTTGAAAGCCAGATATAAATTTTTCACTTATTAAGTTAGGATGCCTCCTAAGGAATGGCAATATAATAGTTTTGGAAAATAATACAATAATACAGATAAATATATGTTCCAAATATCTTATTTAGGCACAAGGAAATCCTCCCCTTTAAAATATGTATTTTCTTGCCCATCTTAAATCATTTTATTTTTGAAGATAATATAATAGTAACTCTGAAATAACATCTTGATACTTAATATCAAGTTTCTTGGCCTTTACACTGCATTCCTGATTTGTAAATTAAACCTGTATGTTGTTCTTCTTGCTAAGAAAAGTATTTTTTTCCTTAAAGAAATAAAAGCACCGAATTTGTCCCAGAAATACAAATCACTGAATCTCTCCTTATATTTTTACAGTTGTGGCTTTTATATAATTAGCCGGCTTTTCTCAAAAAATAAATCAAAAACAAAATCTTAATTACATAATAAAAAGGATATCTGTTGTATTTTCACCTAAAGCATAGCACCAAGGATCTGTGCATGGGTAATTGTTAAAGTGGAAAAATTGCCTTCCTTTTCTTTCTCTAAATGAGTATTTCAACTAATAAAGTGCCAGCATATCGTCCCTTTGTCACCTAACCTGAACTTGTCTTCCTTACCCAATCTCTTTCCTCAAAATCTTTTCCTCCCCATATTGCCCAGCATGCGTACCTGATCAATGCTTTTTCTCTCCACGACTTTTCCCCATGTTGATTAGATAATGACGTTAGATGAGGTAAAATAACTTCTGAATCAGTATCTTTTTTTTAAATGGTTTTTTTAATTTATTTTTGAGAGAGAGATAGAGACAGCATGAGCAGGAGATGGTCAGAGAGAGAGAGGGAGACACAGAATCCGAAACAGGCTCCAGACTCTGAGCTAGCTGTCAGCACAGAGCCCGATGCAGGGCTCAAACCCACAAACCGTGAGATCATGACCTGAGTCAAAGGCAGATGCTTAACGAACTGAGCCACCCAGGTGCCCCTTGAATCAGTATCTTAAACCTCAAAAGTAACATATAGGTTTTACAGTCCAGGTTTTTGAACACAGAAACGACATAACGGCAAATATTCCACTGGGTTGGGAAGGTCATATTTGGAAGGACATTTCAAATTTGTATATATCTATAGGTGACAGTTCAACTTCTTCATGCTCCAATATGACATTATTCCCATTAACACAAAATGCTGTGTTCTTCTTTATGATAAAAAAAGATTAAAATTCTTCCACACCTTACTAAAAAATCTTAAGTACAAGTAATTTATGAGTAGCCTCTAATTTTATAGAGAAATATTTCTAGAAACTGTGTAATCAGATAGGCACCACAACATAGAGAATACAAACTTGTATTCAAACATGCTTCCATCATTGCCAAGGTGGTAGAGTGATGATAAATGAAATAATTTTGAACGTAAAAGAATAGGAGCGCCTGGGTGGCTGAGTCTGTTGAGCTTCTGACTTTGGCTCAGCTCACGATCTCACAGTCTGTGGGTTGGAGCCCCGAGACAGCTGTGCTGACAGCTTGGGGCCTGCTTCTGATTCTGTGTCTAACTTGCTTGTGCTGTGTCTCTCAAAAATAAATAAACATTAAAAAGCTTTTTTTAAAAAAAAAAGGAAGTATGGGGCGCCTGGGTGGCTTAGTCGGTTAAGCGTCCGACTTTCGCTTAGGTCATGATCTCGCGGTTTGTGGGTTCGAGCCCCGCGTCGGGCTCTGTGCTGACTGCCAGCTCAGAGCCCAGAGCCTGTTCCAGTCTGTGACTCCCTCTCTCTGACCCTCCCCTGCTCACGCTGTCTCTCTCTCTCTCTCTCCTAGAAATAAATAAATAAATAAAAGGAAGTTAAAGAATAATAAAGAAGTAGAATATTAGTCAAGAATAAATAGCAGTGATTACCTTAAAAATGCCTCCTGGTTGGGGAGCCTGGGTGGCTCAGTGAATTAAGCATCTGGCTTCTGCTCAGGGTTTGTGAGTTTGAGCCCCGCATTCGGCTCTCTGCTGACATCTTGAGCCTGGAGTCTGCTTCAAATTCTGTCTCTCTCTCTCTCTGGAACTCCCCCCGCCCCTCTCAAAAATAAATGAACTTTAGGGGTGCCTGGGTGGTACAGTCTGTTGAGGCTCCGACTTTGGCTCAGGTCATGATCTCACAGTTCGTGGGTTCAAGCCCTGTGTTGGGCTCTGTACTGACAGCTCAGAGCCTCAAGCCTGTCTTCAGATTCTGTGTCTCTCTCTTTATTAAAATAAATGAACGTTAAAAAATGCTTCCTGGTCATACAAATTGTTTTGTGATTAATTAACATTGTAAAATAATGTTTTGGAGGTCACCCACACTTTTGGTAATGCAAGCCTACTTATATTTCCTGGAGAGCTTGGGAATGGAACAAGCAGATGTTTCCAGAAAATGAAGTCACTTTCCTGGAGGATGACAGCACCATGTGTTTTCCCAACTTTCCAAGCCATCATGGCAAATCTCAAAATGTGGGGAATCTATCAAATAGAGTTTTTGTGTGCACTAGCAATGCCCTCATTTGCTTAAGAATACTATAATTATTTGTATGACCTGAAGCGTAACCAATGTCATTCTTCTCTTTAATAAAATACATTAAGAAACTGTAACTTTATCATAATCTGTGATTTAAGAATTTGTAAATTGGTTTCATAAGAGTTTGCTAATAATTAGATTAGCATTAAGATTTTAAAATTTGAAGGTGTGTTCTGCCCATTTCAAAAGTAATGAGAGGAATTAATAATAAGACTTTAATAAATATACTAATACATTTTATTTCTTTTTAATCTTTTTATCACGCATTAACTTCTGTTCTGTAATACATGTTTTGACTGCTAATGTAGTACAATCTATTTTAGTCCAGGAATTCTCAAAAATATCTCAAATAGCCAAATCTTATCTTACAAATACTCAACTGTTAAATGTTAGAAACTTTAATTTTTACATAATTGGAAAACCATTCACTCCTAAATCATTCTAAGGGATTTAAACTAATATGGGAATAGAATATATGGTGTCCCAGGAACTGACCCCCAGTAGGGACTGTGACTAGGGCATGTGCCAAACGATTTTCGGCTCAAGGGAGTCCTAGTTCATGTTGATTACATTAGTCTCCTGTCCAGAGGAAGGTATAGCTTATGTTGATTACATTAGTCTCCGGGATGGATACCACACCCTACAGCCTCTGACGGGTCTCCAGTCCTTGACCCTATCATCTCCACACTGTTCCTCCCAGCCCACCTTTGTTTTATTCTTCCTTAGCCTAATTATACCCTGTGGCCGATCATTCTGCATGCTCTTTCAACTTGTCTTTCTTCATCATATTTGCTTAGACACCTAAGAAGACAGATAATGAATATCCTGCAATATCCACCACTTTTTGGCTAATCTCAACTCTTCCAGATGCTCAGGTCTGACTCAGCTATTTACTTAAAATGCCCTATTCAGTTAATAAGCACATCCCGTCAGGTCCACCTACAAAATATGTCCAGAATCCAAATCATTTCTCCACACCTTCAATACTGTGTCTCTGGGCCAGGTGAATTTCATCTTGTTCCTGGAATCTCCTAACAGCAATTTCAGGTGGATCACTCCTCCCTCTCATGCCCCCAGTCAATTCTCTATACAAAAGACAGAGTCATCCTTTTAAAAACATAATGTAGATTATGTCCCTCCTGTGCTTCACACACTACAGATTCTCTTCTTGGAGTAGAAGCTTCCCCTTCCCTGCTTCATTATCTCTCGGGTCACATGTCCCCCATTCTGTGTTCTCCCAAGCTCCACTAAAGCTGCCTGTTACTGGTTCTGGTCTCTTTCTTTGCTGTTCCGGGATCAGCCTAGCAATGTTCCCCAGTGCCTCGGGGCCTTTGAACTGTGTCCTTTTGGCCTAGAATACTATTTCCCCTGGAGATTGGATTGGGCTGAGGATGGAGAAGGACTTGTTTATTCCTCCTTCAGGTCTTTAATTATCTTTAATTATCACCTTCTCTGGAAATCATTACTGACCATAGGATTTAAATTTTAACATCTCCATAACCTACTGCCCTTTAAAAATATTTTTTCCTCTGTTGCATTTACTGTCTATCACAATGCAGTCTGTTTACTTATTTATTCTATTTATTGTCTTTTTCTCCTCAGAAAGCTCCTTTAGGTCATTTGTCTATTTTCTTCACTGTTGATTTTTTTGGTAACTAGAACAGTGCTTGAATGTAAGCGTTGCTTAGCCTATGCCTATTACAGAGATCATTATTCTCCTATAGTGATTTTACTTCTTAAAATTTAAGTTATTTATTCAGGAAAAATACAGTTTTTAACCATCATAATTAGTAAAGAGTTTAGGCTCTGGAATCTTGAGTCTACTTTTTGACTTCCCTTATTACCAGATGCATGGCCACTGAGATAATATCAATATCCACTTCACAGGGTAGTTGGAGTATATTAATGGAGATCAGTATCTCTGCAGAGTTCCTGGCCAGAGTAAATACTGGTCATTGTTATTCAATGCTTTTATGAAAATGAGTTAGGTGGGCAGGTGGTACTACTGTGTATCTTGTATGCTGCATCGTATTAAATCTGTTTGCCATTGTGTAAGACGTGAAACGCTACTGCCTCTGGGAACTCCAGAAATAGCTGGACTCCTCCACACTATGGGGGTGTTAGTGTTTTCTCTGGAGTTGCCTCATGTCAGGTGTATATATACTAGGGATATCTTAATTTATTCTGTCATGACTCATACTCACCAGCCTTTATCAGAAATATAAATAAAGAATCCTATAAGTTATAATGAAAAGGACAGGGGGAACCAGAAGAAAAATTAAAAAGAATGAGAAACAGTCTCTGAAACTCAGGTCAATCCAGATACAAGGACAAGTCCTTTAGGACTTTCCAGGCTCTAGGGATCCCCTGAAGCCCCCAGGGTTTGCCTTTTCCACCTGGGTGTGGGCCTGTGACTCAGGCTGAATCACACCACAGAAGTGGTCCAGCTGTTTCCATTTTCAGAGCTGTGAGAGCTTCCTTGGCCTCCAGGTTGTCAAAGGTAGTCATTTACAGTGCTTTTAAGCTAGTGAAGTGACTTCTGCTTTAGACAGCAGAAAATAAATTCCGCCCTATTGTTAGACTTGTGCACCAACCTGGGAGCCCAATCCTATATTATAAAAAGGAAAAAGTTACTCTAGCTCTTCATTTAGAAACCACTCTTGCAAGGGGACTCTTTTGATTTAACAGCACATTTTAACACGAAGGAAAACGAGGAAAAATATTAAATACTATAAGAATGGCAACTTCAAAACAGTCATTGGTTACAATTCAGGACTATAGGAGGGAAAGGGACTAAAACTCAGCTAACTCTAACAGAGTTGTTTAAGATTGTTAATAAATACATTTACGTGGAAATACATTTATTTTGGAAAAACATTTTATTACTGTTTGCAGAAGAGTTGGCAAGATAGTATGTGGTAAAGTATTTAAAGTTAAAAGTGCTAGAGATGAGTTAGATCAGATTCTGGCTTATTTCCCAGAAAATATAATATTCTATAAAGGAAAGCGTCATAATCAGTTTCTTATGCTACTCATTCAGGTGTCTCATGTTGAACTGAAATTTAAACCAGATCTTCAAAGAGAAACCAACTTAAAATATAAAGGATTAAGACCAGATACCAATAGTAGGTGAATGGTTTTCTGTGTGTGTATAAGAATTTTAGATGCATGAAATTTATAACTTGCATAGGATTAGTAGAAATAAACTGTAACACAATACTGATAGATTTATAAAATTAGTACATACTGATTAAGGGGAAAAAGGGCTCAGTTTCACTCTCATAGATAACATAATCAGATAATCCTGTTCTGATTTAAAAGCTACACCAGATTAAGAAAATGCTAATCACTGTGCTAGGTGCAGACCTGCGCTTGGTAGATGTTAAAGGAATGAATGACGAACATCAGCTGTTAACCAAGCTGATAATGAGATAAGCAAAGAAGATTGGGAAGCTAACAAAAATGCCTGAAATGAATTGAATACGTAGTTAGGGCCAATTTAAGGATAGTCAAATTATATATATATATATATAAGCTCTCACATTAACATATATATGTTAGTAAACTTTTATTAATTTTGACACCCAGGTTCAATTTATTTTCCTTTTTCTCACTTTGAGAAGTCCAATGGGAGAAAGCTACAACAATTACGTAAGAAGGCGTCCGGTTGTGTTAGGGCACAATGGCGCAGGAATAGGTGGTAGTCGTTGACAGGCATAGGGTCCCACTGTGTATCCGTCTTTGGCGCTGTTCTTTCAGCTCTGGATTCTGCTGCTTCGTCCACCGAGGGCAGTTAACAGTTGGCTGGTCTGGATGAGACTGGCCAGGTCCTTCTACGAGGGGCTGGTGCTGGAGTCCCCAAGGGGTTAGGACCTCCGGAAGTCGTCTCGGACACCAACTGTTGAACTTGAGATTGCTCACGAGGTTTGACGCCTTGCTCGTGAAGCTCGGGTTGTGTAGCATGCCCCGCGAAATCCAAGCTGCTGACACCTCCCGGGGGGTGGGGTGGGGGGTTCGGCACCTGTCTCAGCTCCTTCGCCATCTCCGAGATTCGCCTCGCACCTCTGGTGTCGGGATCCAGCTCGCAGGCCCTGTTGCAGTAAAAGCGGAGGCCTCGGTGGGCTTGTGTGCAGAGGCCAGCGCCGCGCTCACCTGCCATCAGATCTGCGGGAGGGTCGGTGCCCAGGGCCACCCGCAGTCCAGTACTGCCCGCGTGTGTGCTTCCCGGTGCGCACTCGGCTGCGACTAGGTTACAGAAATAGAGGCGGTGGCCGGGTTCAGCGCCGCGGCTTTCCCACAGAAGCGCAAGTAGCTTCGAGTTTTCTGCTTCCACCTGTTAGAGGCCTTAGGCTTGGGCTGTCTTCCTCTGAAGGAGGGGTTCGCTCAGCGCTTTTCAGCTCCTGTGGCATCTCCTTGCCGTCTTCCCCTGCTTCAGATATTTCCAGAATCGTTTGAGGGAGTGTGGGGTCGCTGTCTGCCACTGTCACGCCAAAAGCCATCTCCATGCACTTGTTTGTACAAGAATTTACGTTCTTGTGCTTTGTAGTTATCTGTAGAAGATACATAGAGATAAACTCATTACTAGAAGATTTAAGGTGATGTACCCTGGAAACCTGTTTTGTTACTACTGTTAGTATTATTCTGTTTCTTTGCTCTATAGCATAGGTTCTTAAGTTGGGTTTTGTACCACCAAGGGACAATGACAATGTTTTTCCCAGTGATTGAGGGCCACTAGCAGCATTTGGCAGCTGACAGCCAGGGGTGATAGCCATCTGGCAATACAAGAACCATTAGACACAAAAACACATTTCTCATAACTTTGAAATATCTACTTAGCATTCATATACTTGAAATACCTATTTATGATGATCTGAACCTAGAATCTCACTATTTTTTACATGTAAAGACAAAAGTATTTGGGTCATGGTTTTAAATATACTAGATTTTCTAGGAATGCAATAGCAGCGTCAATGGAAGTTTCAGTTTACTTGTTTATTTATTTGTATTTATTATGGGGACTATAATACCAAAATACTCTGGGAATTTCACTATCCTTTTAGTTAACGTCTAGACTGGAATTAGCCCTCGTGGCCTTCTTCCTAACTGTGTTCCTTAGAGCATCCTTCCCTATTAGGAGGTGCAGCACACTGTCCTGAGTCAAAGAATATTTCTCCCTAAGGTTTATAGAAGTGCTGCTGTAAAGTGGCCACCCCAGGCATCCTTTCTCTAGTTTTGCTAAACCTCTAATGACAAAGGGACCTCCCAAGAAGAAGTAATCGCAAGCTCATCCTCACCATACCAGCCTAAGGGGAAAGGAAGCAATTTAGAAAGAGAGGAGAATCCAAACAGAGCGAGCACTCCACCTTAGCTCTTCCCTGGGAACGCTCTCCCAGCACAATGGGTGACTTTGTGCCTCTATCAATACTGAGAAAGAGAGGCTTAGAGCTACTCCGCTGGTGTATGGCCAATACTTACAATAATTCACTAGAGCTATTTTAAACCATTTCAAAACTCACAGGCTGCTGTAGCCTGTGGGCTAGAATTTGATGACCTCTATTCTACAGCACAGTAATCTTCCATAAGGTGATTTTTTTTTTAAGGCAGGAGTAATAGATTTGAGAAGCAAATGTAGAATTTCAAATGGAGTAGATCTGGTCTCAGACACCTTCAAATCACACTGAAGACAATAATAAAAGACAATAAAATAAGATATCATGAAAAGAGCAGGAAATGTCCTTTAATGTGTATGTAATTCATGTTTGTAGAATATATTGAAAATTGTAAAGGAGAGGTTGTAATTTAAAATTTTGGAGACAATATCCTTCAGACAGAGACACTGTTAAACTCTACTTAGCAAGATATTTCTGTATATATACAAATATTACTTTAGAATGTTATATCCTAATTTTCTCACCCAATATTATTTCATAAACTTTTGTTTGTGTTATTTTTTCTACGTGTTATTAAACAGGTTTCCCAAAACATGATTTTTAAACGTCTGCCTAAAATTGTAGCATAGACCCGTCACATTTTATTAGGCCTTGTTACCTTGACAGACCAGTGGAAAAAAAAGAAAGGATAAGTGAAAGGTCAGAGAATGAGTAATGATTACTCAGTTTAACACGTTACACCTAAAAAAAAGAGTGGCTGCAGGCATATCTAATTATAGATTTCAAAAGATGAATAAGGGCATCATTTGAAAGAGCACCTCAAGGGAGAGGGTGGGCACTTTTGTATACAAAGGGGAGACACCTGGGTATATTTTTCATCCCAAAGTAAATGGCTATTTAGAAAAATATTTAAAAAAATAGTCATAAGGTGTTTGAGAAGCCTTAATTCTTCGGGATACATTCCTGAAAAAGAAATAGAGCTTCTACATACCTAGACAAAAGAGAGTATGTTCAAACCTCCTATGATTACAATTTAAGATGATAAGGAGTTTCTGAACTGTGGTTTAAGATATTCATTGTACATTGCCTGCATGGATAGAGATTAATTATTTATTAATTAATTAAGTGAATAGGGTGATTCTTCCTGCTTGAAAATAACAAACTATACAGCAATGTTATGACAAAGATCATATGTCAAATACAAAAACACTGAAATGAATTCTCTAGTTGTGTTGGCCTCTTGCCAGAAAATTCTACCATCTGTAATTGTGACTGTCTCCCACTTATTGTTATGAGCAAAAACATATCACACCAACAATTCTTATTATTAGAAAAGTAACTTGTCTTCCAATATGGAGATGAAAGAGACTGGAATAGATTATTAGTTAAAATTTAATCATTTAAAATTTTAAATTCCAAAAATGTAATTTTTTGTAGACTAACAAATTATAAACACTTGTTTTCATTTAACTAGGTATAAACATTTCTCCCGAGCTTTCTTTAAATTTCCTGAATTTACTGAGAGACGGCGTGTGTGTTTGTGGGCATACATGCATGTATATCATTTGCTACTGAATGTAGAGCTATTCTTTGTATGTGTTTTGTGAGATTTGCCTTATTTTAATAAAAGATCCTTCATTAACTGGGTAAGTTAACACTCCACAATAGTGCTCAAGACACAATTATGAATACTTTTATTAAAAAATGGCATTAAAGTATCATTTTATTTATGAAAACAGTACAGTATTATGTCAGATGTAACTTTAGTCACAACTTGATTGGAGTCTGCTTACAGAAGACAACAGCAAACTGTCCTCGCTTACATAGAGACAGTCTCAAAAAAATTATACAAATAGCCAAAATGAATATTACTGAACTATTTTTTTTGCATATATAGATCTTAAAATTACCTTTTTTATTTTACCTGTTTTCCCAAAAGATTACTGATAACTAATTGGAAGCCCTTTAAAATGGAAAGTGCCTTTCAAATGATAAATTATTGCAAAAACAGTTGCTTAAAGAATAGGCTTGAATGTCGAATAGGAGGCAACTCACATAATATGAAATGGATATTTATAATTTCCCTTTAAGTATAACGTGCCTCTTTTGACCCAGGGTGCATTTCTATCTTATACGTGGTGTAACTGTGGAATATGGCAAGAGTATGGCAAGGGTGAAGGAATGTACATGTTTATAATATTGATTGTGTGTCTGTGTTATATGATATTATACTGGCCATTTTGTTGGAGTCTCTTTCTCCTTTGCTCACTTTGAGGAAGCTGGTGATGATTTCAAAGAATTGCAAAGGATGACAATTTATAGGACTTGAGGACAGCCTTCAGGGACAACCCTAAGAGACTGAAGCCCTTGTTCCAACAGTCAAAAGAAGCTGAATTCTACCAACAACCTGAGGTAATTTGGAAGTGAATCATTCCATTAGAAAGTCTAAGATGAGACCTGGCAGCCTTGGGAGAGTTTAAGCGGAGAATCCAGTTAAGCCATGTTTGACTCCTCCCACAGAAACTATGAGATAACAAATGCCTTCTCCAACCTTGAGTTTGTGATAATATTTTTTCTCAGCAATAGATGATATACTTACCTGGAAAAAAAAATTATGGTTAGTGTCTCACTATTTCTAAGGTTGTTGTGAAAAGAATATTGATAATGATTTTTAAAAAATATATCCTCACAGCATTCTTTTACTGAGAGTTAAATGTTTATAAATTAGGCAATTGAAAAGAAGTAGGTCTTTTTTTTTAAACTTATTTGGGGAAGGAGGGGCAGAGAGAGAGAGAGTGGAAGAGAGAGAACAGGCTCTGTGCTGTCAGCATGGAGCCAGATATGGGACTCGATCCTATGAACCATGAAATCATGACCTGAGCTGAAACAAAGAGTCAAATGCTTAACCTACTGAGCCACCCAGACACTCCCCCACAACAAAGTAGGTCTTTAAATGGACAGAAGGAAATGGTTATAGAACATCTGGACTCTTGATGTAAGCGTTATATGCTCTTGGTTTCTTCATTTTTGTTTTTTCTTAATTATTAATTTTTTAAAATGATAACTGAAAAAGGAGTAGTGATTTGGTGACATGGAAAACATCACTCAACTATTGGTGATATGGTAGGAGGGGTAGCCTGACTGTAGGTAGCAATTTGAAAAGAAAGATGAAGAATAAAAAAGAGTAAAGAGGATTTAAAATAAAAATGGTCATGATAGGAAAGAGGATAATGTGGAGATAGTACTGGGGATGTAGTTTTAGAAGGAAGATGGCTGTTATTTATTTTTTTTAAGGTGGAGAGAATTGAGCATATTTGAACATTTACTTTAAGAGCAATTGAAAAAGAAAGAGAAGAAACGGCTCATAAAAGGCTGAAGGAAAGAGAGTTCCATGTATAGTTGTATATGCTAATGTCAGGTTAAGAGATGACACCACATGTAGTTTAACCAGACAGAAGAAAGAAAAAGTATGTGAGGTAGGTTTCTAGTTTTTCTGTGAAATGGACATCCAGATATCTGCTATGACTGAGGGAAGATTGGGGGGTGGGGAATAGATTACACATCTGAGAAGAAATCTTGCATAAAAGTACTGAGAAGAATGGAACCATGAGTTTATTAGTACAACTTCCTGAGACTGCTGGGGAGTATGAAGAGCCCAGCTGGGTTACTGTTTGCATCTTTTTTGTTTATTTATATACTCTTGGGAGAGAGAGTGAGAGAGCAGGGGAGGAGTAGAGAGAGAAGAAGACATAGAATCCTAAGAAGGCTCCACATGGTCAACGCAGAGCCCTACAGGGGGCTCGAACTCACAAACCATGAGCTGGAATCAAGAGTTGGTCACTTAACTGACTGAACCACCCAGGTCCCTAGTGTTCACATTTTCAATGTAACATCTCTCCTCCCTGCCATAACTTTCTGCATTAGTGCCTAGCTACTTTGGGTTTAGTCCTGGGGAAAACAAGTAATCAGCAAGATTGGAGTTTTGCTAGACGGTTGAAGAGTTAAAAAGTGGTGCAATCTAAAGGTCCTGATGAAATAGACAGCGGGGGTTGTAGACTCAGCCCGTAGTCCAAGTCTGGTCCTGTTTGTGTACAGCCAGCAGCTAAAAAATGTTTCAATTTTTAAATGGTTGAAAAGACATCAAAGGTGGGTAATATTTTGAGACATGTAAAAATTGTAAGAAACTCAAGCTTTAGTATCCACTAAAAAAGCTTTATCTTTTGAATACAGCCATACCCATTTGTGTACATATTGTCTACAGCTGATTTTGCACTTAAACTAGCAGGGGTGAGTGGTTGTGACAAAGAGCCAGTGCCTACAGAACCTGAAATACTTGCTGTCTGGTTCCTGAAAAAGAAAATGCAGAATTGGAAGGATTAGAAATCAAAGGATTGAGAAACTAAAATTGTGGCTGAGGAGTGTTGTCCAGAGGATGGTTATGGAATTAATGCTTTTGGAAATAGAGCATGTTTATAGTACAATTGTCCAGATTGTAACCATGAGATTGAAACCTAGAGAGAAGCTAATCATTGGTGAAATTGGGGTAAGTCTGTTATTTAAATGCTGAAATCATTTAGAATGCATGAGATAGGCACCCTAGTCTTTGATGAAAGATTGGAGGTAATTAAGAAGTGGTAGGGAGGGAGTGGTTAGTTCAAAAGAAATGAGCTCCAAAATTATAGAGTTCTTTTTAAAGGAGAGTGAGTACTTGCCTTTAAGAAGGATAGGTATTGAACATGATGTACTCTGAGGCTTCTGTCTCCCCTCTTCTAGACCAGAATGGTAGAAAACCCGCAGTGTCCCATTGTGGGGAAGCAGAGCTGAACTTTGAAGCCCTGTTCTCAACAAAACAAGGTCTTGGTCACTCAGTGCTGAAAGGTACAAAAGTTTATTTTTAGACAAAATTTTCTTTTTATCAGGAGTGTAAGTCCGTGCCAAAAATAGTTCTAAATGATCGTTTCATTTATATCCAGAACACAGCATGATGATTTAAGATGTTTTTCTTTTCAAAATTTTCTCTGTACTAGGGTTGTCTTGAATGAGTATATTCTAAAAAACTTATGTTAATAATTTATACAAGTGTTTTAATTATCAATGGTTAAACTGCTATATTAAGGTATAATTGACAGACAATAAAATACATATATTTAAGGTGTCCAACTTGATGAGTTTTACATATGGACACATATACTCTTGAAATCGTCACTATAAATCAAGATGGTAAATATATCCATCACCTCTAAAAGTCTTTATGTTTAACTATCAATTTTTGCTAATAATAAAACTTCACCTATGGGGTGCCTGGATGGTTCAGTTGGTTAAGTGGCTGACTTGACTTCGGCTCAGGTCATGATCTCACAGTTTGTGAATTAGAGCCTCACATCAGGCTCTACACTCACAGTGAGGAGCTTGTTTCCGATCCTCTGTATCCCTCTCTCTGCCCTCCCCTTCAAAAATAAATAATGTTGAAAAAATTAAAAAAAAAATTGTACCCAATTTTAACTTGAAGTATCTGGTATATTTCCTTTCATTCATTTGTTCTTTCATTCTTCAGTAATGAGTAAATTGAGATGAATACATTGAGATGAGTGTTTACGTCCAGACTCTTAATGGTATACACACACACACACACACACACACATGCACACACACATATATATGGTATATATATATGTATGCATGTATATAATGGCTTATATAATGCCACATAAGCTAAAAACAAATATCATTATCCCAACATGTAAGTGATAGATATTTTTTTTAATTTTTTTTTATGTTTTATTTATTTTTAGGAGAGAGAGAGAGAGACAGCGTGAGCAGGGGAGGGTCAGAGAGAGAGGGAGTCACAGGCTGAAACAGGCTCCAGGCTCTGAGCTGGCAGTCAGCACAGAGCCCGACGCGGGGCTCGAACCCACGAACTGCGAGATCATGACCTAAGCGAAAGTCGAACGCTTAACTGACTAAGCCACCCAGGTGCCCCAAGTGATAGATATTTTTAAAACTCTCTATGGGGTGCTGAAGTGGCTCAGTCAGTTAAGTATCTGACTTCCACTCAGGTCATGATCTCGTGGTTTGAGAGCAAGTTCGAGCCCTCTGTGCCAACAGCTCAGAGCATAAAGCCTGCTTCAAATCTGTCTCTCCCTCTTTCTGTCTTTCCCCTTCCTCTGTCTCTCCTTCTTTCAAAAATAAATAAACATTTAAAAAAATTTTTAAATGTTTTTATTTATTTTTAGGAGAGAGAGAGAGAGACAGCGTGAGCAGGGGAGGGTCAGAGAGAGAGGGAGTCACAGACTGAAACAGGCTCCAGGCTCTGAGCCGGCAGCCAGCACAGAGCCCGACGCGGGGCCTGAACCCACGAACCGCGAGATCATGACCTAAGCGAAAGTCGATCGCTTAACCGACTAAGCCACCCAGGCGCCCCATAAACATTTAAAAAAAATTTTTAAAAACATAAAACACTTCTGATTAGTCTATTTTATATAAAGAAACAAATCCCTCAAATAAATGAAATTACTCTAAGGTGCAGATTTATAAAATATTTTGCTCTGTAGATTTAGTTATTCAGAATAGTTTTCCAAAGAATTTTATACTCCCTTAGATTCTGACCTTGTTGAAAATGTGTTAAAGACTGACTATTCCAATATCGATTGTAGGATTTGAGCTCTTTTTTATTCTGAGAGGCTAGATTGTCTTTCTGCAAAGGTCATTCATTTCATTAATGGGAATGGTGAGGTATTGGGTTGCCTCGTACCTACATCTCTTCAACAATCCACAGGAGGCATTCCATATCTACAGTAGTGCCTCTGAATATATAGAACATTAGGAATGACACAAGAGCCAAGTTATTTAAATCTTGAAAAATCAATTATCCTTTTTGTAATGTTACTTCCAGAAGAGACAGTTCTTAAGAAAAAAAATATTTTAACCCAGTGTTCAAATGGTAGCAATTAAAAAAAAAACATATATAGAGACCTTCATGCAGATCTTTTCATACCCCCTAAATTGAAATAGAACTTATTTAAGTATTTTAAGGTGCTAACGGTAATACAAAAACAATATGGAAAATGACAGAAATTTTTTGTGTTAAAGGTTTGAATAATATACCGGTTTCAAAATACTCATTCTATTTGTCTCCATTACAGATGCTAGAAACTAATGCTCCGTAAAAGGTAATTAAGGACAGCCAGCTACACAGTATTAAAGGAGGGTTCAAAATACGTCCTTTTCCCTAAATATTGGTCTGGAAAGAATTCTTCTATCACATCACGCTAGGTATTTATAGATGGCTTAAATATAAGAAATTACTGTTTAACATTATAAATCATAACTATGTTAACATTTATTTCATAGTAATTACATCTGTTTAACGTTTAACAAATACAAATGGGGGCGCCTGGGTGGCTTAGTCGGTTAAGCGTCCAACTTTCGCTTAGGTCATGATCTCGCGGTTCGTGGGTTCGAGCCGCGTCAGGCTCTGTGCTGACTGCCAGCTCAGAGCCTGGAGCCTGTTTCAGTCTGTGACTCCCTCTCTCTCTGACCCTCCCCTGCTCATGCTATCTCTCTCTCTCTCCTGGAAATAAATAAAACATTAAAAAAAAAAAAAGAACAAACACAAATGTAGTTATTATGATGTATGACTTGGATTTTTGAGGGAAAAGCTTTACAGGCAGAGGAAATAGCAAGTACAAAGGCTGTGAGATGGGAGGGTGTGAATCCAGGCTGAGAGCTGTCAAAAGTCAGTGTGATTGCAGGGAGGTGAGAGAGAGGGATGATAGATACCATAGAAGACATAGCAGGGGCCAGACCCAGAAGAACATCACAGACCACTATAAGGATTTGACTTTTCTCTTGTAGGCATGGATTGGAAAAGCAGTGGTGAGAAGATACCTGGACATTTCTAATTACTGAATTGGGGATAGCTGATGTGCAGACCGAGAAGGCAAAGGGCAGATCAGAAACCAAAAATTCTGCTTTGAGCATATTTATTAAACAGCCAAGTGGAAATTTGCAGAAGGTACTTACATATACAAATCCGTTTGAATATAGTGCAGGGGTTCAGGTTTTTTTTGTTTTGCTTTTTTTTTTTTTTTTAATGTAAATTTAGGATCCTCAGCGCACAGATTTTGTGAAAAGCCATGGCCTTGGATAAGATTACTAGAGGTTGTACCAGTAAGTGTTCAGTGGAAGAAATAAAACTTTTAGGAGGTATTTATGGATTTGTTAAGGAGATTTAACCCCACACATCTGTGGAAGCTTGTTAATAAGTCTCTACGAGGCTAGTGTCTTGATATCTGAGACTAGAATTTGAAGTACAGAGAGCAGGCGGAAGAGAAGAAGGCTGTAAAGTGGGCGGCAAATAACAAGCTGAGACCCACAAGTAAGAGCTCGAATCCAGCAAAGACAGACTGAACTCAGTGTCCACTATGTTGTTTCTGACATTCATAATGTGAGTGTCCAGGAGAAGCCAAGCATCTTAGTTATGGACATAAACATACACACTTGACCTCAGAGACAGAAAAACTGAAGGAGTTTTTTGAGAAGGTGGAGTAGTTGCAATTGCAAATAAAAGACAATATGTGTGTTACAAAATGATTGCTGTTTTTTTTTTTTCCCACCCTGCAAATTTCCCAAGAGTTTCCTGTATGGCCCAACCTAAGTGGAATAGACAAAAAGGGAATTCTGGGGTAGGTAGTTCAGCTTAGCCAAATCCACATGTGGCAAATCCACCACACAAGGTGAATATAGGTACAGAAGAGATGAGGTTGTAGGTCTGAATCTTGCAGGACTTAAAAATTTAGAGGTCAGGAATATGAGGGTTTCTAGGAAGTATCCTGAAATGCAGAGGGCATGTCCTTCTTTATTAATTGCTAACTAGTTTTCGCTCCAAAGAGGTGTGAGTCACAGAGCTTGGACTCTGAGATGAAGGCCACCTATTTAGGATGGATAAACAATAAGATTATGTTCATTGTTCTGCAACCCCAGGCCTGGACATACCCCTGGACTATGTTTATAAGGGAAGTAAGATTTGTCATATTTAAATCCCTGTCATTTGGGGGGTTTTCAGCTGCCTGCAACAAAACCTAATCCAAATTTATAGAATGCATTCAAGAGAAAATGAGAGGTGAACAAATAAAGACAAAGTATAGATAATATTTTGACAGAGTTTAACTCTAAATTGAAACTCAGAAATGGGTCTCTAGCTGGAGGATAAGTAAGAGTAGGAAGAGATTTATTTTTATGATGAGAAATGTTACTACATTTTTTTTGAGGTTGGGAATTATCCAATAAAGAGAAATTTTTTGATCCTATAGAAAAGAACTAAATTGATGTAAGAAATTATGAAGTGAATAATAGAAATAACAGAAAATTCTAGGAAAAACATTTAGTTTACTTGATTGCTTATTAAAATGGGGAAATCATATTTGTATTATTCTCATTGAGATACTAATACTGCTGTAGTTAAAAACAGTATTCTGGGAATTTAAGCAAATCTGCATATTTTTTGAAATAAATTTTTAAATGTTTTTATTTATTTTTGAGAGGGAGAAAGAGAGAGAAACAGAGTACAAATGGGGGAGAGGCAGAGAGAAGGAGACACAGAATCTGAAGCAGGCTCTAGGCTCTGAGCTGTCGGCAGAGAGCCCGACGTGGGGCCCACAGCTCATGAACCATGAAATCGTAACCTGGGCTGACATTAGACACTCAACCAATTGAGCCACCCGGGCACCCTATTCAGGTAATCAGAAAGAGATAGTTGATAATGTAAAATTACTTCATTGAAAATAATTAATAAAACAGTCTTCTTATTTTAAAACTTACATCACTCAAGGAATCTGTAATTCAATTTTCACCTTTATTTTTAACACACATTGTTATTTCTTTTATTTTAGGCCAGGATACAGTTTATTACACTTACTGTAAGAACATGTTGCACCAATTAACTTTTCATGCTTAGGTATTAAAATTTTATTCAGGGATGCCTGGGTAGCTCAGTCGGTTAAGCATCTGACTTCAGCTCAGGTTGTGATCTTGCAGTTGGTGAGTTTAAACCCCACATCTGGCTCGCTGCTGTCAGCAGAGTGCCCACTTTGGATCCTCTGTCTCCCTCTCTCTCTGCCTCTCTCTTTCCTTCTCTCTCTCAAAAATAAACATTAAAAAAACCAAAATAAGTAAAAATTTTTTCAAAGTGTACAGTTTTTATTGAAATTCCACTTTTAAATCTTTCCTTACAATGGTAAATGATCTATCTTCAGTTCATTGCGCAACTTATTATAATTCTCCTGCAATTAATTTTGGGCATAGCTTTATGCACATACACTAATTTATCCTTGGAAACATGCTAATTTCTTAGTCATATCTAATACAAAGTGAAATCCTAGCTTGAAATAGTCTTTCTGTTTAGATCTCTGGGGAAAGGCAGGTTTGCTTGTTTTGGTCAGCAAGCAAAATGAGTTTGGAGTTTAGAGCCATAGATATTTTCTGTTCATATTTTTGCATAATTTATTACTGATTATACACATGGGATTGTACAAAGATAGTTATATGCAATTATAGTATCTCATAGTAGTTGTCATGTATGAGACGCGATAGTCATAAAATCAGGAATGATTAAATTTAGAGTTCTACAATCTATGAAATTTTCTACTGAGTTTGCTAAATTCTAATCAATATGTCTTCACAAGACATATTTTTCTATTTATTACCTTTGTTTCAGACACATTCATGGTCATCTCCTCAAAATTCAAAGCCTTTTCTAATATTTTCAGAACAGAAGTCTTCATGTTTCTTAAATGTTCTCTAGAGACATTTAGATTCTTTTCGCTTAACTGGCAAGACCCATTTTATCAGTCATAAAAAGTGGCTACGCTCAGAATATAAAGTGTCCCATTCTCACTGGATAAAGCACAGTCTTTATTTTGTAATAGGAAACCAATGTGGAGCAGGGGCAGGTTTGTAAAATAGTTTCATTTGCAAATGAAAACATGTAGTACCAGTCTTGGCCTCTGCATGGTGCTGGTGTTCTGTCCTGGGAGAAATCCAGCCCCAACAACCCTGTAATGCAAAATAACCCCCCCCTCCGTACTGCCCATCAGAATAATCACAGTAATGAAACAACTGATTCAAATAAAAAGGCGCTATACCTGAAACTTTGCCTTATGCAAAATTTGACTTGTGCACAACAATAATTTTGCCAAGTCATTTGTGGGAATTACAGTGAAGCTAAATAAAAATGACATGAAATCATGAGTTTAGATATTCTTGATTCATCTTTGGGATCTCGCGAATGGGCTTGACATCACTTTTTCTTTTTATCTGTGTGTTGTTTTCTCTCTTCTGTAGATGGCTATTTGGAATGGTGTTATGAAAAGGAAATCCTTCGAAAAGAGATTTCGTAGGATTTCTGCCAGGGGTTTTTTTCTCTTTAGTCACTGTGATTCCTTTGAACTCTAAAATTCACTTTCATAGCCAAAATCTGATTTATTTTGAATATTTTGATTTTCTGTCAGATTCTTCACAACCTTAAAGTTAGTGTTTTGTTTCCATTTATTTTAATGTGAAACAGGTATATTCATTGAGTTGATGGCAGCTTTATGTGATACATAAAGTTTCTTATCCCTTTGCCAACTGTATGACAATTGAAGATACTATAAAATATTATAAAACATTTGGCCTTTTTGTTCATTTTTTTGCCAGCTGATGAATGGACAATTGTACTGGCTTTATCTAATTCCTTCCTATTCTTCTTTCATAATGGAACACAACTGTTTTCTTCCCTTTAGGCTTACACATTGGCCATTCAGTCAAGACAAAGGCAACAATGAAAGAAATTATTCAAATAATTAACAGAAAGGACAGATTTAGGGTCTCTAAATATCTTAAGCCATGTAAAGAGCCTTTTATCACTTGTTTCACCCATTTAAATATTTATTGAGTAAATTACTTCATGCCAACTGATTTGGATCTGGCTTTAGCAGCGGTAGTTAAAAAACAATGCAGAGCACAGAGAAAATGAAAGAGGACTCAAGAATTGAAACCAAGGAAATATTTTTAAAAATTATATTGAATTACCAATTCAGTTCTGTTGAATTACGGTTATTATCACTTTCCTCCCTCCATCCTTCCCTTCCCTCCTTTTTTAAAACAAGTAAATAATCCAGAAACTGACCTTGAAAAAACTAGATCACTTCTAACCTGGAAGACAAACAATTGGTCTTAAAAACTATAAATGGTCTTAAATTCTAGAATGAGAGTAAGGATGCCAGTGGAGGGATAAATTCTTTACTGTAGTTTATGACACTTATTATTGGTTTCATTCTGAGTCTATTTCTTAAGAGGGCTGAGTATGACGTGTTGACTTTGTTTTAGATACATGAGTGGTAATGTCATTTGAAAATGTTGGACTCTTTTGGACAAAATCATATAAACATCAGTAACTATTTGTAAGTGATTTATTACCCTTAAATCCTTTGTTGGAAATATCGTTCTTCTCCTGGAAGTGTAACTAACAATGTGTGTGTGTGTGTGTGTGTGTGTGTGTGTGTGTGTGTGTGTGTGTGTATGTATACATATTTCCAGAAATAAGAATAATTATTACCTGACATTTTTTTAAAAAATAACTATTTATTACACAACTACCATGCTTTTTGATATAGAATAAAACTTATTAGTAGGAATAAAAACTATTTGCTTAGTTCCCTTACAGATTTATTCTTTAATAATTTTTCATGCTGTATTATTTACCTCCGGGGTGTGCCTAATTACCAAGGTAAGAAGACAAAGTTAACAGCCTATGAGGGCCAGATATGGCCAACTAAACAGACAGCTATGATCTGTGCAGCTGGATACTGCAACCTGGCGTGGAATGAACAGAGTGAGCTGTGCCATCTGCCGCAACCTCAATGAGAGTTTCATCCCGTGAGTTCAGTCACAGAGGCTGTTGTCCACTGAAATACCAACTGCCTTGACTTTATATTTTAACCCTATTTAATAAATTATTAATTTATTAAAGATAAGTTCCTATTAGTATAATAATTTGGAAGACCCACTACGCAGTCTTATCTAAATAATAGTTTCCAAGAAGACAAATATAATGGTTGGAGCACAGGCCCTGGAGTCCAGCTTTAGTGGTGATTCTGTCACTTACCAGTATTTCACCTCCGGCAAATTACTTGACATCTGTGTCCCAGATTCTTATGTGTAAATGACAATAAAGATGGTTTCTATGGCTTAGGGCTGTTGTCTGGGTTAAATTGGATTATACGAATGCACCTTACAAGGTGCCTAGCATATTTAGAATCCAACAAATTAACATTAGTATTAAATTATATTACTATTTTTATTCCATTAATAGAATCAGTTTGAAGTACGGTGCTAGACGTTGTAGACACTAGTCCTATATTACTGACAATTCATTATTGGTGTGACTAGTAACTCACCATATATGTTACAACAGACATAAACCAATAAATTATGATACATTAGAGGAGTTTCTATTATGTTTTTTTAAGGCAACTGGTTGGAGGTCTGCCTTTTTAAAGAATTCTCTGGAACTCATAAGGAAGAATATAGGAAAATCTGTTAGGACCAACACATTAAAGGATTTTCAGGGCATCTGGGTGGTTCCGTTGGTTAAGCATCTAACTCTTGGTTTCACTCAGATGCTGATCTCAGGGTTCATGAGTTTAAGCCCCGAGTTGGGCTCTGCACACTAACTGCACATGGAGTCTGCTTGGGATTCTTCCTCTCTCCCTCTCTCTTTGCCCTACCCTACTCCCTCACTCTTGCGTGTGCACTCTCTCTCCATCTTTCTCTCTATCTCTCAAAATAAATAAAGATGAAAATAAAAATAAAATATAGGATTTTCAGAGTTAATGACAAACACTACTTTATTTGTCATAAAGAGGGCATGAAGAACATTGCTACTCTGATTCACATCTCTTGAAAGCTGATACTTGACTCACAATGCTTATCTTGCTTTTCTTTACTATCAAAGACCTAAAACAAAATTAGAATAAGCCTACTGTAAGTCAGAAACAAAGAGTTCAAAAAATTTTATAAAATATAATTTTTGCTCAAATTTTGAGTTTGTTTTTGTTTCTATTTTTATTTTGGAATAGCTGGTCAAAACAAAATTAAAAAGCTAGTGTACTGAATTGTTAGCTCTCTAAATGATGATGTAAGAATGGCATCAACCAAACCTCTTTCACGCAAGTGACTGGAATGGATCCTAGAGGGGACCCATTGATGGGATGCCATTCTTTGGACTACTCTTGGTAACATACAAGAGCGATGTGCTTGTCAATTTTTTCTAATCTACTTGAAGCACTGAATGTGGCCAGCAGCCAATCCCGACCTCGGGAACTCTCACAGAGTCTGTACTATAAGGCATCTGGACTGACTGACCAGTGAGTGTATCAGCCATCTTGGCCTGTAAAACCCAATAGTGGTGATGGCGGTAGCTGCAGCCACAGCAGGTCATATTGGCGGGACATTTGAGATGCTGCAGACAGCAGGGCTATGCAGAGTAGAAGGAGGATTAGTGAGCCTGAAATGCCCCGACCACTGTAGAGAAAGTTTGTCTTTAGTTCCTGAAAGGATCGTCTTCCTTGCTATTATGATATTTTGATATGTTAATGATTTTAAGCATAATGTTCTTGAGACATAGTACTATTTGTTCACCTGTAAATACTGTTTATGGCATCATTTGTGTGTACAGAGTTCAACGGGAGAAGCTAAGGGCATATCCCATTTTATTCTGAAAGTGACATAGGGACTCACTTTATCTCTTAGCCCTCAGTATCCACGTCTCTATAAGTAAGTTCTGCTGAAGTAAATTTTAGTGATAGGTAGGAAAGAATGCAGTATCAGTGACTTATTGTTGTTCTGTGTCTGTCCAAGAGCAGGTATCCCAAAGCACACTAAGTAAAGCATGTGCATTTAGTTAGGAGAGGCTATGTTATGTAATGGTAACAAACCAAGTAGAATAACATAACACACGTTTAGTTCATGTTCATATAAAGTCTGCAAATACTATGCTCTTGTGACAAAAATGGTGAAAGTAGCAAACGATCTCTAAAGTTTTAAAAACACTGACCTCAAAGGAACCACTGTAAATCTCAAATTTTAGTATGTACAGCTTTAGACAAACTGGGAATATCAGGTGGGGCATAGGAATGTGTTCTTTTCACAAACACCCTGTGTGATTCAGCAGCAGATTGTCTGGGACCACATACTGGGAAGGATTATTTCAGAGGCCAGTTGTTCTTTGGCTATTAAGCAGAGAACCAGTGAGAGAATCCATTACAGAACTCCTGATGAGTACTCAAACTCCCCCACCCCCTTTTTCCCTCACTACCATGGTGTGAAGCTAACAACAAAGGGTTAAGCATTTGAAATGAGATAGTTGGCCTGGCAGGCAATATCTACAGAATTGCCATTTCCCATCTTACCTGGTTTTCCATGTTGTCTAAGGCTCTACACTCCGGCAGTCTAGCTCTTCTCATCAAATACAAGAATACCAGCAGATACTGTTGGTAGTCCCAGAGCTCTTCAGCTCACTGAGGTTTTCATTCACCATTGGGGGCAAGTCAGTTTTGTTACTTAAATTGTGTTTCTATTCCCATGTTTCCCAAAGGTACCTAGAAATCTCTCCCATGAAGAGTGACTTATCATGACGTCCTGATTTGTATATAATGTTCTGGGTTTGTATGTGGGTCATTAATAGAAGACTCTTTTACCCTTGAACCATGTCTTGTTCAGATGATTAATTATATGGTGAGTCTGCCCCTGAGGGTTCTTCTTGTTGTTGTTTTTTGTTTTTTTTTTTTTATGATCAAATGATGGATTTGGTCTCAAAGACTCTTCATTCCATTGATAGTGGCTAAAACCACATGGGGACAGCTGAGGCTATGGTTAGTTCTGGATGTATAGTATTTTTAATAGCCTTTTTAAAAATTTTATTTTGGCATCGTCTTTAGATTGCAGACTGGAAAAAAAGGTAGACGGACATACAGAGGACTTAAAGGGAATGAGCAATGGCATTCACTGATAACTGAAGGAGAAGCCAAAGCAGATTTTGAGAAATCCAAAGGAGCTCATTATTCTGGCAAATGCCCTCACCTAATCTGAAGGAGGACATGTAAAACTGAAGATGAATCTGTGTGTGTAGCGTGTACGTATGTAACTTACACTCATATGTTATCTCATGGACATGAATGATATGAATTTTGTATCCTAATGAAAGGCTGTAACGTCTTACGTTGCCTCAGTTCCATCATCGAGTTTGCACAGGCACTGCACAATCTTATATAAAGAATCAGTTGTATAAGGCTACCCATATATGTGTAATAAAAGTTATATGCACTACTTTTACTCTTCCTGGAAATCCACCATTAGATAACACATATGAAAGCTGCTACTTACTTTCTAGTTACTTCAACTGGAAGAGAGTAAAAGAGGGTTCCAGAAGTACATTATATCACACTTAGAGCAACCATTAGGTCTGTGGCTCATCAGACTGGCTTTTAAAATATGCATGTGCCTTCAGAGACCACCCCAGGTTAAAAGTCTCTAAATACTTCATGTTGCTCTACTGTTAAATAATGTTTAGAGTTTGTTATCTTATGCGGGCCTTGGAAATCTAATTATTTATAATATCCAGTGACATTTACATTTTACTAAATATACTCTGCTTGTAATAGTACATGTCGTGCATAGGAAAATGGGTAGATAATGCCTGGCTCTACATTTGCTTATATTGCAAACTATCAGGGTAACCTGCGTTATCTTTTTGTTATAAGTATATGATGTTGAAAACATAATTCTCAAGAAGTGCCCTTAATAGTACCGTTTAAAAACAGAATAAGAAAAGTTATCATAGCTGAAATCATTTGTTCACCATTTAAGTCTCAAGTATCAAATGAAGTATCAAATGAAATATCTATTCAAGTTTATTGGTATCTTCAAATAGCAACATTCATTTCCATGCCAACAGCTACAGAGTGTTTGCTTTAGTTTTTGAGATTGATTGAAAGTAGATTGTAAAGTTGACCTATTGTGTTAAGCTTATTTACACAAACATAGTGTCTTGGAAAATAAACTCGGAAAGTGCATAGCAGTGGAATCCTAAGGTATTTCACATCCTGAGCTTTCTAATCTGCTTTACTGGGATCTGTCATATAAAGGGCTCAACTTTTTCATAGTTACCTTATTTAGGAGAAAATTTCTTCAAAATATATTCTTAAACTTTGGCTGAAATTTATGGGTCGCTTTAAAATAAAAAGTTTTGCTTCTCATTGGTTTGAAGAATTCGCCTCGGTAAAGTAATTTGTTAGTATTAACACGCTTATTAAACAATCACGGGTGACATTTTTTTCAGGCTCTTGAAACACACAAGAAACATAGAAGAGTTGAAAATAACGTTACTAAGATATAATCAATAAAAAAGCCGTAAATGTGAAGAAAAAAAACCCAATTGCAGTGGAAACTGGAAAAAAAAATCAATGTGGGTGCTGGATGATGGGAAATAGATCATTTCAAATCAATTTGGGTGCTGGCTGGTGACCAATCGATGATTTAAAATGAATCTGCGTTTACGCAAGGGTTAATCTTGGTGAGTGAGCATTTAAAAGCCCTTCCTGACGCTCGGTCCTCTCCTGTTGTGTACACTTCGATAATCAGCCTATTCTATACGGGCCTCCCTCCGGATCCCCGCCGCCCGTCAAAGCGCGGACTTGTCTCCTGCGCTGAGTGACGTGGGGCCAGTAATACCAGGAGGGCGGGCGGGAGCCCGGGCACGTGGACCAGAAACACTTCCTAGAAACAGCTCAACCCTGCCTGAACTTTCCCTGTAAACACAGCCCGCTGACAGAACGGCATCCCTGCTGGGCGGACCCTGCAACTCGTAGGGGGAATGGCCCGTCTTGTTTTTAATTAGCAAGGTGAAAGGTGAATTAAAACTAGCTGTTTGGCAAGTCAGTGCAAGAGGCTGACTTCTGAGAGGCTTCAAGGAGCCAGAAGAGAAGAGCAGTGCGTGTGCTCAGGGGTTTTCTTTTCTGAATGAACCGCTTGCAGAAGTGACAAAAAAAAAAAAAAGAAAAGAAAAAGAAAAAAAAGAAGAAGACAGTTTCCTCCGGAGGCTATACCCGCACAGTTACTGAAGAGAGCTCTGGACAGGACGTGGCTCGGAAGACTCACTCCTTGGAATGCCCTCCTGCTCCCGGCTTATAAACAACTGTCCTCCTCCGGGGAAGAAAGGTTTTACGTATCCAAATACAGCCTGACAAATGGCACTTTGGGACCGTGCTTTCTGATGACAACGCGTTCGATTTCTGACAAAGCCTCTCACGCGCTGCCCCTGGAGGGGAGTCCTAAGTGAAACTCGGACCCGCCTTCAAGTGCGGATCGGAGGGCTTGCCCGGGGGGCAGACAGCAGCATGGCAGCGGCCGCCAACCTGGTCACCTGGCTCCTGTGGAGCCACTTACTGGAGCTTTGGACAGGAGGGCACACGGCAGATACCACTCACCCCCGCCTACGTCTGTCACATAAAGGTAGGTCACCTTTTTAGACCCTTTTGTGAAAGAGGGGAAAAAGAAATGAAAGCCCTTCAACCTAGATCTTGGGTCGTCACAGACCCTTGAAACGCAGCTGAAAAAAAAAATTGTTGCAAAACTGACCCAAGATTCTAAGTACCTGTAATTAGCATGTCACGCTCACCTCATTCTGAAAATAGTGCAAAATTGCATGCCAACTTGCAATGCAAGGTGTTATTTTTGTCTTGTAAATATTAGGTTTTATTAATGAGAAGTTCGCTCACTAGCAGACACACAGAAGAGGGCAGGAAGCAGGTTGTAAATAGCCTTGAGGCGCTGAAGCCAAGTTAGCAGTAGGTATTTGAATACTAGTTTATGCCTTATGGGAAACACGATGTTGGAGAAGGGCTTCAGAAATAGAGGTGCAGTATAGGTTTGGTGTTGCCGGTAATGGGGATGAGAGGAGGAAAGAAAATTCCTGAGAAGCCAAATGATTTCTTACCCGTGATAGCAAAGTCATCACCGTGTAATTAAAATGACTAACGACTGATATAAATTAGCTTGTTAGTCGAATTGATTATTAGAATTTCTTTTATGTCTGGCAAAAAAAAAAAAAAACGTTCGGAGTTTATGAGCCATCCTTGTAAACTGATTTATATGGATCAAAGTATTAGGAAACTATTCACTAGCATCTATTCTTTTTGTGTGAATTCATAGTGCTTAACGGAAGATTTTTCAGAAAGTGCTTAAATATTTTATTCCGAGCTATGTCTTGTAAAGCAGCATTTGGTCATAAATAAATGATCAAAAGGTAGCTTTTGCATCAGGACCAGTAAAAGCCGGTCATGAATAGGTTTGATGATTCTTCCTGTAAACAGACAAACAAACAAACAAACCCCACACATTGAGAAAGTGACTGCTGACCCAAACGTAATTTGGAATAAATTTTCTGGGAAGAAGTATTTATTATCTATCATTAATCACTAAGACAGATAACAGTGGCAGTAACAAGAATTACATAAGAACCACTTTTCAGTTGTGTATGCTTTTAAATCATCCCGGTTCCAGAAACCTGTGTTTTTAAAGTATAGGTGTGATCTTTACCGGAGGGAGAAACAGAAATGGGAGCCTCAAATTTAGATGACATGAATGATCTTGTTTGTTTGTTTGTTTGTTTGTTTGTTTGTTTTTACTGGGCAGTCATCAGTTGGTTTTGAGCATAGAAATTTCTCATTTTTAGGATAGTTAACAATCTATGAATACCTTCTTCATTTAAATAGATTTCCTCCTGTACTCCCCTGTAAATAATGAAAGTTTAAGAGACATGCAGACAGTACATCTGTAAGGAATCTGAAATACAGTACCTAACGTTAGCACAAATTATTTGAATTGGAGAGATGTATCATGGTATGTATCAAAAATGCATATTTCTAAGAAATTTAATCAAATGTATCAAAATGTAAAAATTGGATGTGATGAATTATGGACAAAGAAGGATGTCAGAAAAAGAATATAATAAATGGGCTGTTTTTCCTGTGTAGACAAGTGGATAAGCTGCAGTTTTGGCAAGCCATTATTCAACTACACCTGGTATCAACCTTTTATACCTCATGATTAGGGTACTTGTCTTCAGTGGTTCAACATCAGTATATTTTTGGAGCTATCTCATATTAATATTTCATCAGAGAGCTTATAATCTGGTCAAAGCATATCCAAACTCTCTAATGCAACTAAATGCTATGCATACAATTGTTATCAGACTCATCTGGACCACATCTTTTATTTTTTCCCATTACCTCTCTTAATCAAAGGTAGCTGTAATTGATTTTTGGGGTTGTGTTAGATGATGTGGGAGAAGAAATTCTACTACCTACATGCACACTAGACTGAAAACTATCACAACATTTCCCTTGGTTTTTAACCTTTTGATGTAATGGCACGAGCTGAAATCCACAATATTGTGCTTTTCTACAAAGACAGCATACAGTTACCTGAAAATAGAATGTTCTCACTTGTGCAAGTGAGCTGGAAAATCAGCTGAGAGATCACACCAGCGATGCTACGGGAAGCAGCAAATGTAGGCGCTGCAGGTGCCTCAGTGCAAGGGAGAGCACAAGCCTGCTGGAGCAGGAGTATTCAGCCCCATCTACTTTTGACACTCGAAACAGCCCATTTACTCTTTAAACTCTGAACTCCACTGGACATCTTAGAGGTAGCCAAAAACTAAGGGTGGAATATTTCAGAGTATAATCTTTTGCTATCTTAAATGATGTCAGAAATGGTACAATTTGACTAATGGATCAATTAGTTGATTGATACTGTAAATGAGTACACGGTCCTTCAAAATAAAGAGCACTGTATATAAATAATGTAACACCTCTGAACTGCTGCCTGACCCTCAGCAGATAAATCTAGAGGACTCCCTAGAGGTGGTCTACTGGATTAATCCATTTCATAGCAGTGGTTTATGCTATATGGGAGAAAGACAAACATTGTTCTTACCTCCTTCATTATCAAGATGGCACCTGAGACCACAGGCCCAATGTCTCTTGCCCCTAAAGAAGCAGAAGTTTCAGCATCATATAAAAAGTTTGAGCTAAACTATATAAAGAGCCCATGACTCTCCCTTTTCCTCTCTCCTCCATCCTTCTCTATCTTTGGATGTGGGACGTTCTTCAACAGAGTTTAAGAGGAGAAGGATCATGAGAGCTAAAAGGGAGAAAAGGCAGATGAGGAGTGAGCCAAGGTAGAAAGTTGGTGTCAGATATAGAGCATCTTCTTGTTTATTTGCCACTGTGCTCCACCTGCCGGGGGATAATACTGAATGTCTTCCTCTTCTTATTGAATATCCACTCTGCTCCAATGTTAAGCAAATATGCTAACTGAGAGCAAGCTTAGTGGATAAAGTGATGACATATTTACTTTCGTTGAGGCAATGCCTATGTCTTTCATGTGTGTTATAGGTATAAGATAAATTGTGTTACCAAATAAAATTATAGCAAGTTGCTCTTCTGCTTTGTAAGACTTTTCAGTCAAGATTGGAGTTGAGAGTAATGGTACCAAGCAAGTATTTAAGTGTTTATGAGTAGTGAAAAATTATGGCCAACGTTATAGCCAGTTCCCTAAAGAGGAGAAAATTTGTGTGATTAATTCAAGTTTGTAATATTCTACCCATGGATTTCCTTGAAAACTAGCTCTGATCCTCCTCACAGAAGTGAAGGAAAGAGAAGACTCCTGCTAGATGCAGCTACTTCCCCCTGTTGATGTCTGTTTTCTCCTTATCTCTCACCATCCTGCATTAATGAGGTTACAGGGAAGGCAAAAATAACCTTCTTGATAATGGAGCTCAAAGAAGAAAAAACAAATGAGCAAAGCCCCATGTCAAAGAAGAAATCCCAATGTATATAGAAAACTCCAGGAATTCAAGCAAGGAAACTTGACAGGTGGGGTAGGGATTCAAAGACCTAGTAAAGAATGACACAGTCACAAAAGCCAGGGAGAATGGCTGAGTAATCAGAGATATTTGGTGAGAAGATACAGAAGTGAAGGCATATTCTGGAATAAATATGGCAGAAGATCATCCCTAAGATATGTTGATGTTATAAATATAGATTTGAGCATTGAATACATATCGATCCACATAAAAAAGTGGGATAAAGAGTATTAGTCTATCTATATTTAGATATTATAACCCAGTAACTCAGAGAGCTTCATATGTAGAATCAGAGGTCTCTACTCCAGCTCTAGGCCGTCCACTTATACTAATGATAACGGTCTGTGCCTCAGTTTCCTTATTTTGAAAATAAGGATAGTAATGGCGTTTTCCCTGTGCAACTTAATGGGTTTTTGAGAGAATCAAATATAACAATAAAACTATGAAAGTACTTTATAACCTAAAAATTATTTTATTAATGTGTCGTGAAGACTGATATAAATTAAGAGGGTTAGATGGAAACATGTCCTAAAGAGAAAAATCTTTGGGAATGGCGTGAGGTTGGACATCCATACATACTAGGATGATGTTAATACAAAAGATAGAAGAAGTCAGTCTTAATTAACATAAAATGTATGGTTTGCCATGATTGGTTGCATTCACTCCAAATCCCATCTTTCATACCTTTGATCTCCAGTTATAATAATTTAGAAGATGGTCGCATCTGTGCATTTTTACAAGATTCATGGCCGGTAGTTTTGGCTATTGGCGTGAATGTAGTATATGTGTTAATTACACATATTCACCTTACACCCCATCTTTCTGATGTTCTTTCCTAATTTATGTGAAAGAAAATTGAGATCGAATTCTAGAAGAGCACAGTAAAAATGAAAAGTTTTAAATGATCATCCTGGAGACTGTATTTATTTCATAGCCAGAGCAAATGAGAGAAAAAAAAAAAAAGGCAGTGACTGAGCCAGTTTTTCCTGACCCAGCTCAGCTTTGGTTTTTCAGCCAGTAACGAAATATTATCAGTAGTGATATTAGTCACATATCCCTGTGTGGTTAATAAATAAAAACCGGTCATAAGGCATGATTCATGAAGAAAGTAGCTAAATGGGACCCTGGAGTAAACACACACCTCGTGCCAGTTCTCCATCAGGGAGAGTCAGTGAGAATTAAGTGGTAGATTTACTAAGAAATAGTTTATATTAAATTAAAAGTACTGGGTAAGATGAAAGGAATTACAGTATGTTTTGTTGCATTTGGTTTACCCAAAATATACTTTCTGTAGATGAAGTCTATGTAAGGATTTTAGAAGGTGCTATTCCTTGTATTTTGATATTTGCTACAGACAGATACTGCACTCATATCACAGGAGTGTATATGGATAGACTAAAGTTCCTGAATGACTATGAATTATTTACTTCTTATCTGGATATTGGGTGTTACAGTGGTAAAGCGGTTGCGCTTTAATATAGAGATAGGGTGAAGGGAGGTGAGAGTTAGCAAAAGCAGTAAATGGACTTTAGAAATGAACTGGGCCAACTTTGGAATGAAAAATAATGTAGCTGAGTAAAATCATTCTTTAAATGCTTTATGAAGAGAGTGTCCTGTACATAATATAGAACGGATACTTGTTCTTGACTTTAAGTATATGCAGCACTCATGTCCTAATGGAGTATTCTTTCAAAAATCTGTTGCCATATTGTCAGTTTGCTGCTATGTCAGATCTGTCATTTAGCCTGAGACTATTTATTTCATAGAGAGCGTCTCTCTGGGGTGAGATCAACTTGTTGGCCTCCGTGCTATTATGACTACATAATAAGGAACCAAACATCAAATTGGACATTGTTGGTGGAAATTATTATTGTTAGCAGTCTGCAGAGTTGGTTTTATTTCATCGCAGATATCTACTGGAACCATCATGGGGAGTTCTTAGTGGGAGAGTGTGCAAAGATTTACTCCTTTATCTTTGTGTGTAAAACTCTTCTGTGGTTTAGTAGAGGAATTTAGTCTGCAGGAATCCAGAAATGGCGCTCTGCATGCATGCATGCCCCTTTATACATAGCCACTGCTGTGTTAAAGTGGTCTTCTAAGTTCAGTCTCCGAGAATTTAAAACAGAACAAAGTAAAGTTATACCATTAAAACACTTTCCAAAAAGTGCAGAGGGAAGATGTAGATTATTTTCTTAGTTTCAATACACAGGGCTAAATGTTGGTAATCGTCTTTAGCACATCATCTGACACTTAGGAATATTATATAAATTATACAAAGGATTATGGTTATTTTAGTAATGATCTTTTCACAGCATGATTTTAAATAACATTTGAAGCATTAGGGAAACTATCAATGTCATTAGTTATTTCTTGGACTTAAGCAAGCATTATTCTTTGTACTCATGACATGGATGACCGTGACAAGACTGGATATTTTATAGGCTGGATTTTCTAGACTATGAATGAAAAGGATATGTGAATACCACATTTGAACCAAGTGTTATAGTCTCTGATATTGAGAGAATGTTTTCTCTCAAAGAATGTGCCGATTTCAAGAACTGAAATGTCTGAGGAATTAATGACTTGATGTCATATGGCCCTGGGGATGGCCAAGGCAACTGACTACTCAGGAAATGTTCAGCCTTCATTAGTTCTAATGCCTGGTTCATGGTATTCGCACCTAATGGCCCATTGCCCTGGCTAATCTTGGCTACACAGCTATTGTGGAAAAGAAAAAAAGAAATCCATGATTTGCTTGATATCTGGGGCTTTGAAAGGTATTTCTGCTTCTGTTCCTGGTGAATTCTCAGCCATTGTTGCTCTCCGTTTAAGGACGTGGTGCCTGGCCTTGGTACAGTACACGCAGAAGAGTGGTTTAGGCCTAAGTGTTACAAAGCTGTCTCACATTCTATCTTCAGTGGCCTAAAAGCTCTGTAGACTTTGAAGCAGGCATACCTAATATGAATCTTGTCTCTGGCTCTATGATCCCAGGTTAATTATTTGTATTTACTTATACTTAGTTTCTCATCTGTAAAATGGGGTAATATGAAATTTGCAAAACCCTGAAAGAATTACATGAGATAATGCAAATTAGTGTGGCAAATAGTTTACTGTAGGAAGATTTTCAGAGGTTATCTGATGAATCAGAAGTTCAGAGGGAATTACTCTACCCTGATTCCATTTTTATTCTAAAAGCAATCATGAGTTAATTATTAACTTACAACTTAAAATAAGGGAGGATCCTTAATCATTGTAGGCTTTTACTTGCAAGCTAAGATTTTCTTTCATGATATCTACCTCTTATTACAGTAGGTAACTAGAAGGAACAAGGGATTTTGGGGTCTCTCACGTTTATAAGTCACTGTAGATTTCTTCTTTTTTTAACATTTATTTATTTTTGAGAGGCAGAGAAAGACAGCACAAGTGGTGGAGGGGCAGAGAGAGAGGGAGACACAGAAACTGAAGTAGGCTCTAGGCTCTGAGCTGTTAGCACAAAGACCAATGCAGGGCTCGAACTCATGAACTGTGAGATCATGACCTGAACCGAAGTCAGATGCTTACCGACTGAGCCACCCAGGTGCCCCAATTTCTCCTTTTTCTTCTCCTCCTCCTCCTCCTCCTCCTTCTTCTTCTTCTTCTTCCTCTTCCTCTTCCTCTTCCTCCTCCTCCTCCTCCTCCTCCTTCTCTTCTTCTTCTTCTCCTCCTTCTTCTTTTGATAGTGTAAGGAATTAAATTATCCTTAATTGGGAAGTTGGAACTTCAAGGAAAAGGAAAGTTGGAACTTTATCTGACTAGTACCTTGGAGATAGCGGACCAAAGCCACAACATAAACAAAAGTTACTAACAAGGGTTACTGTAGACCCAGCTTCGTAAAGCACATACAACTAATATTACCAGGACCAAACCACACTGTCAAAAGTTAAACAAAACAGTGTCCTGTAAGCAGCTCTCAGCGTCACAGGTATTGCTTGCTTTGAAAGTGAAAGGAAACTCTCCACTGTACCTTCCCCTGGACAAACAGGTAAGATAGCTGGGCACCCGTCCTGTCCTTTTGGTAAGTGCTCACTAAGGTGCATTGAGTGGGTACATGAATGGGACAAGATGATTCAGGGCCACGTTTTTTAAAGGAGAGTCTGATGGGGGTTGGGGTGAGGAGCACCGAGGAAGCTAAGGAATCCTGAAGAACTATTTATGGCTCCTTCAGTAAGACATCCATTAGGAGAGAGGCTAGGCCTTTCTCTTCCCCTTCACCTCCTGGCCTCTCGGGGCTGCATTGTAGTGAAGCGGCCGGGGCCTCCAGACATGTTGGTTATCTTTGCTCATTTATAATCAAGCACCAGCCCCTGCTCCTGCTTCTCCTTCCCCTCCCCCCCTCCTCCTCCCCCCCTCCCCCTCCTCCTCCTCATCTCCTCCTCTCTTCTTCCTACCACTTCTGCTTCTCCTTTAATCTACTTTTTGCTACACTTGTGTTTCCTGGGTGATCACCACCCCCCTCCCCTGTTTTTTTCCTCTTCCCACTTCATCCTTGGATTCCCCCCTGTGTCGCTGTCACCACCCCCACCCTCTCTCTTTTCCTCCTCCTCTGCTGTTTTTCCAGGTAGATATTTTTATTTCTCCCTCATCTTAGACCAAAAGTGGAATGAAAACATATTTCTAGTGAATGGTGTATATTTATTGGTCCTCAGTTTACCTTCCATATTTGTGTTGTTTTTATTGTCTCATTTAATGAATGGAAGACAGGACCTTTGAATTAAACAACAAAGTTTGCTTTTACTCATTAGGCATTCAAAGGCTGTTGAAATTCATGACAGAGGAAATATGAAAATCAACAGTTTACTAGCCACCTGGACGACTCATCCTCTGTCTCACCTGTGTTTCTGGTGGACGGCTAATGCCGCCCGGTGTGTTATGGGTACGAGGACTGGAGCAGGAAGGAATCAGAGTACCCAACAGGGGAGACTATCCCACCCTCCACCTCTTGGCTAAGCTTGGGTTAAGTGTAAATTAGGCTATTCTTCATGTAAGCCCGTCTATTTCTAGGCCATTTCGGTTCATTTTCTCTGAGTTTTAAGCCTTAATTCATTGAAACCAGAATAAAAAGAGAGTTTTTTTTTTTTAAATTTATTTCTAGGGGGGGAGAGAGAGAGAGAGACAGAGAGAGGAGAGAAGAGAAAGAGAGGCAAACCACAAAATAGACTCTTTTTTTTTTTAATATTTTTTACTTCTAGGAGAGAGAGAGAGACAGCGTGAGCAGGGGAGGGTCAGAGAGAGAGGGAGTCACAGACTGAAACAGGCTCCAGGCTCTGAGCTGGCAGTCAGCACAGAGCCCGACGCGGGGCTCGAACCCACGAACCGCGAGATCATGACCTAAGCGAAAGTCGGACGCTTAACCGACTAAGCCACCCAGGCGCCCCTAAAAAGAGAGTTTTATGCACAAGATAGAGCAAGAGGAGCAGAGTCCCTAAGAATAAGTCTCAGTGGTGATTTTAGGTAGCCAGACAAACTCCAGAACCAGAAAAGAACAGAGGCAAAGAAAATGGGAATAAAAGAGGCCGAAAATAGAGGGCAGCTAGGGACACTGACCTTTTCCCTTCTGACCAGTTCCCTCCCAGGAAATGATGGGAAATGAAGAGAGCTTTAAATCCAAAGCTCAAGATGTACTATAGAATGAAAATCAAAGAGGAAACGTGCTGACAGCATTGCACATAGCTATTCATGCCTCCTGATGGCTTTTTTCCTAAGCTCGAGTCCAAAAGTTTATTATGCACCATGTGATTCCTGAGACCCTTTCCAATTCTAAAATTCTAGGACTCTTTTCCTTCCCTTAGTAGACCTCCCAGTGTGTATAACTTCTCCAAAATACTTTAAAAATCCCTATTAGGAAACAGTATGTTCTGGTGGAAAGAGTAAGTATGAACTCACAATTTTCAAATCCTGAGTTTGAGTCTATAGTACATATATCCTATTTCATGGTGTATGATTCCTGCTAAATCATTAAACTCCTAAGGCTTACCTTCCTCACAAGTAGAAAGGGACTAATGTACACTGTGGATCTCATATAATTACCGTAGAATATGTACATGTATCATGGACACATATATCTTATTATGCCTTATAATATTCTCTATTTAATTGTCTTTAAACATTTTAAGATTTTTGAGGGCAAGGAAAATTTAAACTTTTAAAAATTTTTGAAAATATTTTTGGTAAGACGTTTGTGAATAGATTAAAATGACTTCATTCAGATCGTTCCTAAAACCAGTAATTAAAGGCTGGGTGGTTAGTGTCAAGTGAATAAAAAACAAAACACAGCTTTTTGTTATTGTCATGGGCTTCCATGTTATGGTCGAAAAGACAGAAGTATAAAGGCTTCTTTACTTTTTCTGAGAGTTAGAGCTACTGCTAAAAAAATTTGCCTGACAGAAGGCTTAGTGGAATTTCATTGCAGAGGAGATGAAGTTACTTGGGATTTTCTTCTGTTCCTCTTCCAAGCTGGGATCTGGAGGAGATAGACACTGGGGTGCTATGAAAAGTGTCAGAGACTGGCAGCTCAGCTCTTCTGGGAGCTTCTTGATTGTGATTCTGGCGCTTAGGAAGCTGTGTTTTAACAAGCCCTGCAGGTGACATCATGCTCACTGGAACATGAGAAACACTGGGCTAAGTGTGGGGGATGAGCTACAAGGGAGCCTCACTTTCATGTTACCTTTTCATTTTTTTTCCCCCTTTAGGTCCATCACCTACAATAAAGGTGTCACTTATTCAAATTTCCAAGTCACACCCTTGATCCTGATAAATATACTTGAATTCCTGAGTGTCTATGACACCATTTTCTACTTACTATAGTTTTTACTAGATGATATATATATAGGTAATAATTTAACATGTAAATTAAGTCTGATTTTAATGATTATTGGTGGTGTAAATTTTGACACGTCATGAGTTCAGATGAGAAAATCTCAAATATTGGTGAATTACGGAAAAATATTTTATAGGATTCCAGAACTCCTTCATCTCTCAGTGAAATATTTTCTTGGACTCATGAAATTAGGTCCACTTCATTTTTTTGTGATATATCCTGATTTTTCCTTTCAGGGACTCAGAAGCTTCTGTGTCTTTTTAAGAAATATTTCTGTATCCCATCATTCACTTATTCCATGACTACTTGCTGGGCTTCTTCTATCTTTAGATACAGAGCATCATGCGAGGGATTTAAGAATAAAAACCACACAGGGTTCCTGAGTGGCTCAGTCAGTTAAGCATCTGACTTCATCTCAGGTCATGATTTCGTGGTTCGTGGGTTCGAACCTTGTGTTAGGCTCTATGCTGACAGCTCAGAGACTGAAGTCTGCTTTGGATTCTGTGTCTCCATTCTCTGCCTCTCCCTGGCTCTCTCTCTCAAAAATAAACATTAAAAATAAAAAAGAATAAAAAACACAGTATTTTAAGTGTGGTGCATTTCCTGGATGGGATCCTGGAAACATTGAAGGTAAAAACTTAAAGAAATGTGAGTAAAGTTCGAGTTTTAGTTAATAATAATGGATCAGTATTGTTTTATTACCTGAGACAAAGTACCATACTAATATCAGGTGTTAATAATAGGGAAATTGGATGTAGGTATATGAGAACTCTCTTCACTATCTTTACACCTTTCTTGTAGATCTAAAACTATCCTAAAATAAGTTTATTAAACACACACATGAGCATGTGCATGCGCACGCGCACGCGCACACACACACACACACACACACACACACACACACGCACACCACCTCTACTCAAACACTCTTCCTGTGAGGCCTTAAGGTCTAGTTGCAAGAGAGACAAGTCATGATAAAGCAGGATTTTTTTTCTCTACTTGAAGTTAACACAAAGCGCTTATGGAAGCGTGGAGTTGGGAAGGAGAACCAGAGCACAGGCTTGGAGATGAGAAGTCTGGGCAAGAAGCACAGAGCGAATCATCCACGCCTAATCCTCTTGCCACCACTGCTGCCTCCTTCCCACCACCATCCTACTGCGTGTAATGCTCTATCTCCTCCTACACACACCACTGCCCTTGGATATCTAAGTAGCTGAACTGCACTGTGTCCATACCTTTCCTACACTCAATAGTATCACAGATGTTCTGTGTTCATGGTAAATTAAAGTCATTTCTATATGACTTTAAATAATTCTCACTTTTCTTATTTGAGTAATATGATTAATATAAATTCACAGGTAAATTTTGAAGTTTTTGAAAGCAGGTTTATTGTTTTATTGTTTGAATCCTTAGAATCTAATATAGGTTATGTACTTAATAAATTTATTACATCTGTTGCATTTAATAAGTGGGATGTAATTGTTAGGTTTATTCACATTCATGTCACCAGTCTGAATTCTTTTGTTGGATGTCACATCTAAATAGGTTCCTAATTGCCTAGTGAGACAATAGGCCTTGAAGGAGCATTCGAGAAGTTAGGGAAAGGGATGAGAATACTTCTCTTCTGCCTCTGCTTCAAAATGTTAGGTCCTCCTTTGGCTTCAGGTCTTCTATAACAAACAGTTTGAAGAGAAATCCAGAACTGCTTTAAAATTGTTCAGGACATATCTGTATATGACTCGAAGGTACAGTTTATGGCTTTGGCAGAGGGTGGTTTGAATTCATCTGGGCCATTACATGGTCGATGCCACATTTCAAGCAACTTCCCGGTTGCTTCAGTCATGATCTCATGTCCAATGTAGCATGAGATTCATTTCTAGAGTGATGATCTATGAAGAGAGACAAAGAACTAATGCATGAAATCAGCAACAAAGCAGAGAAAGGCAAGAGTATCTAAGGGTAGTAACTTATTCAACACATTTGTTTCTAAAGAATATTCTAAATGAACAAAAGCAAGAGTTTTTATGTGTTTATCCGTTTATCTCGGTGCAAAGGTGGACTTAATGAATAATTTGACTAGGCTGCTTTTGTTCTGTGGCTTGATTGCTCTAAAAGCATGATAGACAATAATGTAGTGAGAGGAATAAGCACTCTGTGCAAATTTTATAATTAAATTAGCTTATGAAAGTTATTTTCAATTTATTTCCCAGCCCAAGTGAATTGAGAAAGAACCAATGAAAAACCTGCCTTAAGATTTTATCTTACAAAAACTGACAATATGTTTTGAAATCTTTGTATACTTGAGTTGTTTTGTTATTACCATACTATTACTCAAATATAAACATCTAATATGAAAGAGAAAACTAATGGACATAAACAGAAAGATTAAAAGTGAAATTAATTCAGGAGAGAGCATATGTTTTGTCACTGTCCCTTTCTACTCTAAGGAGTAAATAAATATGGAAACAGGAAGCACCTGATTATCTTATTTTTAGAAACCAAAGTCAAGTTGTCAAAATAAATATATAGAAAATAGGATCATTTCGATCACTTTGAGCAAGGTAAAAATAATATATTTTTAAAGTAAAATGTGCAAAGTAATGGAAAATAAAAGTGATTCCTTTTGAAATAGCTCTGTCATTACTGATGAAACTGATATAGCTGTTTTTCTTTATAAAAAGCAAAAAGTAAAAAAAAAGAAAGGAAGGTAAAAAAGAAACTTCAAGTTTAAGATTATCACAATGCATAAATGCTATACATATTTCCGGTCAGATGAATGATAACCTGACAGATACTTTACAACTGCTTGGAATGAGTACTAGAATATTGAGCTTGCCGACAATTTAAGGGTCTGCTTAAACCGGAGTTAACCATATGGTGTGTACTTAGAATAGCTATCCCACCCATTTTTAAAATTTAAATTAAACAGGAAAAAAATCTTTTTCCAAAGTCAAATGTTATCATTTTAGTTGGTGTATTAAATTATCCATATAATTGTACCTTCTTATTTATAAGGGACAAGTTAATAGGTCTTTTCAATCTGTCCATAATGAAGAAGGAGAAAAGAAGCTAGGACTATAAAAATACTGGAGTGGATATTATAAGCCACCTCCCCCCAAAGAACCAATTTCATTACTACATTGTTACAATTATGAGAAGTTAATGTGTTTAAACTTCAACATACTAATATGCTTTGATTTTTTAGTAATTCCCCAAAGCAGAATTCCTTGTAATTTTTAGATGACCATAGGAAGAAGAAAAACATTACAGTTAAGTAAATTATGCTTCTAATCATAAGAATGTAATTGTATCTTTGTCATTATCTATCTCAGAAATAAGATAAAAGTTATGTACTGGGCACTGCTTTTGACAGATTTTTTTGCCAAATGTTTTTTACTTGCTCCAAAATGTGTATGCCCAAACTGAAGCCTGATGTATTTTAAGATTGTAGAAAAAAAAATTTCATATCTGGAGGGAAAAAAAAAGAGAAGTCTCTAAAGCTTAAAATCAATAAAATTAGACAAGAATAGAAATGAAAGATTGGGAAATTAATAACAATGAGAAAGTCTACACACAAATACAGCAGTAATCACTCAGAAACACATTAGATGCCTTTTATTATATTGGTCTCAAAGGATGTCAAATAAATAGAATACCAGATTTTGTTGTATGCGGTTGTGTTTTGGGATATATAATTATGTTCACTAGGCATTTGCATGTCTACATGAGTAAACATATAATAATTAGGACTATTTTGTTTAGATTAGAATGCCATTTGTCCTATTAGTCTGATAATAAATACCCACTGCCTCATTAGAACAGATTTTGATGTTGCTTTATTGTTGAATGTCCAAAATGCTGCTAACATGAGGACGCTTATGCGCCCCGTATCATTGGGAAGGTTTGCTATTGTGGAATAGAGCTCTTGCGAGCCAAGGCGTTGCTTCAGGCAGAGCTGTGCCTGTAAATGCTTCTGGAATATTGCAATGTTGTTGCCTGCAGCCGGGCGTTTCGCTGGGCGTTTCACTTCTAAGGTTCCCCCAGCCAGGCTCCAAGTTTCCATTCACACTGCTGGCCACTGAAATTTCCCTTTGTCTTCACGGACTATTTTTTTCCTCTTAACAAATAGGCCCAGCTGCTGCTGCAGCCGGTTACCCACACTCCCCCAAACTGCTCTCGCTGAGGATAGCAGCCAGGAGAAGGAATAACAGCTGGGATTGGCTTACTTTGGCATCTAAATAATTTGGGGTGGGTCCATTCCTAACTTTATTATTTCATTTAATTTTATAATCTTTCCTTCTGCTGCAATTAAAAAAAAACATAGGTAAACGATGGTTTTCCAAAACATTGCCTTCATCTGGCTGTGACTCGGAGACCTGGCTGCTCCAGACAGATTGGTTCAAGTGCACACTGTTATTTTTTCCACTTCGAAGCACCATTTGGAAAACAAACGTAGCAGAAACAAATGTATTAATGTATACTGGACATTATAATGTATAACCTTGCTCTGATTCGGATCGATGGAAACTAAATGGCACCTATGTCACTGACTGGGATAAGGATTAAATGAAAGACCATTTGAATTCATTTAGAATAGTGCCTGATGCATAGTAAGTTTTAAATAAGTGTTTGATGGAAAGAAAGTCAAGGACGGAGGGAGAGGCAAAGAGCAGTGGAGAGCACTGGAAAGCAAGAATGGAGCAAGAGAGAGGAGAGAGAAAAGGGAGAGAGGATGAGGAGAAGGGAGGAGTGGAGAGAGAAATTCCTGGTGGAATATGGAAAACCAATAATTACGCTTGTGCGGTTAACACTCATGTGACACGCATAGAATTTCCTATATCTCTTCCAAGCAAAATAAAAATAAATGATTAGAAAAAGACTGGAGTTTAAAAATGATTGTGGAATTTTACCCAAATCAGAGTATTTCCTTGAAAGTAGGAATTTTAGTGTTTGAATAACATCCATGGCAACCAGACAGGTAGTCAGACACGTTTGTGATTTTGAATTTGTACACTCTCTTGGAAAGGGAATTTGCTACCTGGTAAGGAGTTCCGTTCCATTTTTTTTAATTGTAATTTTAAGTAATCTCTACATCCAATATGAGGCTCAAACTCACAAGATCAAGGGTTGCATGGGGCACCTGGGTGGCTCAGTCAGTTAAGTGTCCGACTTCAGCTCAGGTCATGATCTCGCAGTTCATGAGTTCGAGCCCCATGTCGGTCTCTGTGCTGACAGCTCAGAGCCTGGAGCCTGCTTCAGATTCTGTGTCTCCCTCTTTCTCTGACCCTCCAATGCTCATGCTGTCTCTTTCTCTCTCTCTCTCTCTCTCTCTCAGAAATAAATTTTTAAAAAACATTAAAAATTAAAAAAAAAAAAAAAAGAGTTGCATGCTATACCAACTGAGCCAGCCAGGCACAAGTCCGTTCCATTTTTGAATATTTTAATGAGGAGAAAGTATTTGCACACCTAATCCAAATCTATCTTACTATATTTTACAGGTTTTTTTTTTTTTAAGTTTAGTTATTTATTTTGAGAGCAAGAGTGAGGAAGCAGGAGAGGGCAGAGAGAGAGGAAGGAAGAGAATCCCAAGCAGACTGTCAGTGGGAGCCTAACACGGGGCTGGCACTCACAACTGCGAGATCATGACCTGAGCTGAAATCAGAAGTTGGATGCTTAACCAACTGAGCCACCCAGGAACCCCTCTATTTTTTACGTTTTAGTGGTAGTTCTTCTACTGCCATAAGGTTATAGATCATGGCAGACCTCCAAATGTTAAAGAGAGTTTTCATGCCCTTTTGTGGTGTGGGGTGTACATTTCTCATGCCATGGTTACCCTGACTGTACCCGTCAGGGTTCTGATTGTCCTCCTCATTGTTAATGTCCCTCTTAAAATGGAGCACCACAATCAACACTTAAGGGATGCCTCCCTGTTCACAGAAGAGTGGCGCTGCTAACAGGCGACTTTTATTGATTAAAGCCACCTGAGTCGACAGCGGTTCCTCTGGCACGTAGTCCAACCTGTTGGTTTATAGTGAGATTGCCGTCAGGCTTTTCCCATAGACTCGAAGCCAGCATTTTCCTTTATTTCACATGCGTGGCTTATTTGTTGAAGTTAAGGAAAACCCTCTCCCACTCTCTCTAATGTCAAATGTAAATCCTAAGCATAGCGACAGCATGTGGTGTCCTGGAGAAAGACGTGAGCTCTGGCGTGAGACATGCCCACATTCAAAGACTGTTTTCAATTGTGTTCAATGTTTCTTAACCTCGGTTTCTGCATTTATTATCTATAGGAAACTTAGCTACTTAGAAATGATAATGCTTATATTCATTACAGAAATTCTCTTAAAAAGCACTTTTAAAAATTTAAAATGCACATTGTATGGGTTTCTCTACAATGTCCGTATTTGAAAGAAGTTTAACACACATTTAAGACAATTTTTAAATTAGCATATATAAAATAATATGCTTTTGGCTTTCAGGGAAGATGTGAACTAATAAATGTCATTGCTGATTTTCTTCATAAACATTGTTAGGATGATTTATATAATTATAGTAAGGGAAAGGTTAACTCGAAATTCTTTAATATGAAGAAATAAAATACAACCCTTCTTCACAGCTAAAATAGACAGGAGTCTTTTTAAATGTCTTAACAATTTTTATTTAAAAAGAATCTGGAATGGTCACCACAGCAGAATGGCAGAATTAAAATACCACCATAGCTGTGATTGCTTAATTTTGTAACTTTAATTTGCTGTCTTTTTGTAGATTTGCCAGTCTCTCTGGGTATTTGTAGAAAGTACTGCAATTAAAATTAAAAAAAAAGAGGCATATGATTTTTCAGAATAATTTTTTTTCATTAACTCCTTGTAAGTCCAATAGTAAGCTCTAGAAAAATGATTTCACTGGAGACTTCACATGTTAAAAAGTGTGTGTCATTGAAATGAAATTTTTAAAAATCTATTTTTCAGTCAAACTTATTTGTGGTCTCTGTTCTATTCTGGTTATAGGATTAACTTCATCACACATTCTTTTCCTATATTACTAGTTAATGAGCTACTTACACGTTTCTGGAATTTTGAATGTAGAGGAAGAAAGAGTCTAAGAATAGTATTGAGTCAGGTGGTCACCAAGTCCAAAGAACACTACATATTCTTTGTTTCTTAAATCAATTTATATCTGTCTTGTCCCACTAATGTATTTATGCTCCATCTGCTTTATTACAATAGCCTCCTGACTAATATCTTACTGTCAATCCAATCTACTTGTCATACTCTAAGCGGAGTGATCATTAAAAATGCAAATCTTGCTCATTTCATTCCCCCAAATAAATCTTTAATGGGAAAATACATATGGCTTTTAAGAGAGAATGCACCCTTCTTGATGTGGCACATGAGGCTTTTCATGATCTGAGCCCTATTTACTTTTTCTTTTCTTTTTTGTGACCTATCTTTTGGAGTTTCCATGTCCAGTGATTCTGAGCTCCATGTCATTTTGGACACCTGCCAACTCTTTTCTTGACTCCAAGTCTTTGTACATTGCTTCTGCTTCCTAGAATGACTTTTTCTTTTGTCTTCAACCTGCCTTTCTCTTCTGCTTACTGTTAATGTCTGCTCACTTTTAAGACTCGATTTAGGCATGAGATGTCTTTGCCAGTCTTCCATTAGCCTCCATAGCACTGCATACATAGTTTATAAGTGATTTACATTGTATTACAATTGCCTATTTATATATTAGGTTCATCAGGACAAACTAGTTGGAAATAGAGACAATATTTTACTGATTATCGTAACTATATATCTTCATACCTAGCAAAGAGCAGGAACTCAATAAGTATATGGATGAATGTGTTGTGCTATGGCCAACTGGTCTTTTCTGGGTGTTCATTCTATACAAGAAGCATATGGGAAAAGCTATACTTCAGTGGCACAAAATAATCTTTCTTTAACTTAGGAGAGCCATAAATGGCCTGTAAACAGATAATTCCAAAATTATTCATAAATACGTTACCCATAAACTTCATCATGTTTAGGTCGATATTATTTTTTCGGTGTTGTGAAAGAATACTTTTTAAGCACTAACCCACTTTGTATAAATTCCAGATCAGCATCTTTGGGAACATCTAGTATATGAAACAGCCTTTTAAAAAGCCCATCAAACAGTGATTTACAATTTCCTCCTTCATAAAATCACTTAGTTACCAATGTATCCAAATTATAAATTCTAGTAAAGGAAGTGGAAGTTCTTTATACTCTGTGACACAGTTATGGAAAAGTATTTGGTGGAGTTAGTTTCATTCCTTTGTAGTTAACCTCCATAAGGCATTTATTAGCCCTCATATGTGAAATGGAAATTGCTCATTCTCAAAGGAGGATTATATATAAATACTACTGCAAAATGAGGATTTTTAGGAACATAAAACATTAATAATAAAAGTTAATGCTGGGAAGAAATTTGTTGCCCACAAAAATACTATAAATGACATGAAGATTTGTTTTAGACTTTGTCTTTTCTGTTGAAAATAATAATTTTTGTAGTAGAGGCTACAGTCTGGGATGGTGATACCTCTCGTTTTGGTTTTATTTTTCAGTATTACTTTGGCTATTCGGGGTCTTTTGTGGTTCCATACAAATTTTAGGATAGTTTGTTCTAGTTTTGAGAAGTATGCTGGTGCAATTTTGATTGGAATTGCACTGAATGTGTAGATAGCTTTGGGTAGGAATGACATCTTAACTATATTTATTCTTCCTATCCTTGAGCTAGATGCTAGCAAGGATGTGGAGAAGCGGGAACCCTCCTACACTGTTGGTGGGAATGTAAACTGGTACAGCCCCTCTGAAAAACAGTGTGGAGGTTCCTCAGGAAACTAACAATAAAACTCCCCTAGGACCCAGCAATAGCACTGCTAGGAATTTACCCAAGGGATATAGAAATGCTGAGACATAGGAGCACATGTACCCCAATGTTCATAGCAGCACTCTCCACAATAGCCAAAACATGGAAAGAGCCTAAGTGTCCATCAACGGATGAATGGATCAAGAAGATGTGGTTTATCTATACCATGGAATACTACATGGCAATGAGAAACAATGAAATCTGGCCATGTGTAGCAAGATGAATGGACCTTGAGGGTGTTATGCTGAGCGAAATAAGTCAGGCAGAGAAAGACAAATATCATATGTTTGCACGTATAGGAGGATTAGGAGGAATTTAACTGAGGACCATGGGGGAGAAGAAAGGGGGAAATGGTGGGGAAAAGGGAGAGAGGCAAACCATGAGAGACTCTTGAATGCTGACAAAAACTGAGGACTGATGGATATGGGGGGGAAGGGGGGATGGATATGGAGGAGGGCAGTTGTGGGGATGAGCACTGGGTGTTATGTGGAAACTTTTTGACAATAAACTATTTGTAAAATAAAATAAAATAAAATAAAATAAAATAATAATTTTTATATGTAAGTGATGAATTACTAAATTCTACTCCTGAAACCAATGTTACGCTATACATTAACTAAAATTAACAACATAAAATAATAATTCTTAACATATATTTTATAATTTTAACCCAATTTATTGTTAACATGAAGAAGAATATGAATTGGAATCTTTGAGGAATGTTTCCTGGCAGATGTGGGATCTTTTGTGGAACTTGAAGGATGGGTAGGAGTTCAGTGAGAGAACAAAAACAGGAGCATGATTTGCAGACTGATGCAAAAAGGCAAGACTGATGGCACTTGTGGGGAAGTTTAGGAGAAAGCCAAACTGAAAAAAGAGCAGAAAATGACATTGATTAAGTATCTCGGAGCCAGTTTGCTAGGTACCGTTCTTCTTATTAGCAGTTATTAAAGCATGACAAATTGTGATTTTTGTAAAAGCAAACATTCAAATATATTCCTTTTCCTATTCCTACAGAATGTCCCATCTCAGAACAAGTTCTCTCTAAAATGAGAGAGAAAATGAAATCCTATTCGCTCTAGAATGTACTCATACCAAAATGTATACAAATGCAAAAAAAATTTAAAAAGTTCCTTTCTTTTGTAAAAGTCATCATCATCTGAGTGATAATTGCCCTAACTACCTAGATCATGCTTTGCAATAATCCAGATATTTCTATATTGTTTATTATGATGCCATTGGTCAAAATGCTATTTTCTGTTTGTAGTCTATATACTCCACTTGTCAAAAGATTAAGACAATAGACTCACATGTAATTCACAGCAGCTAATTACCCCTCACTGAACATAATTATTGAAATCACAAAAACTGATTTGGAAAGGACCCCAACAAGTTATCTCATTCGTCATAGTCTAATCTCTTCAAGGGCATAGATCGAACCTGCTACCACACAACTACCTACTGAAGACGTGTTTTTCTTTTCCTTTCTTAATCAACCTAAGCCATTTTACTACTGCTAGGCAGGATTGTTTAAGACCTTTCCTGTCAAGAAAATTCCACTTAAGACATAAAGATTTCAAGAGAGAGATTCCACAACAGCTCTTAGTATTTAGCAAAGCTTAGCACTCAGAAAGCTTACTGAAAACTAATTCTTTATTTTATCTAGGGTAGCTCACCCATGCTTCTTCCATTTAAAACCATTCTCTCTAGTGTTGTGTGGTTCACTTAAAATAGTAAAATTGCTTTATAGTTGCTATAATCTGCCTTCTAGTGGGAAGGTGTGGGTGTTTGTGTGTAAACCTCTCTCTTCTAGTGGTAAAAACAATGGTGGAGATATATAAAGTATGGCATTATTAATGTTCATCTTCTTATGGCCTTAGAAGTGTTATGTTTTAACCTATAAATTGCCTTTCCTTATAAACAGAAATATTCTCTCCCTGCCAGTTCTAGGAGCTCCCACATTCATCCATGGTTGCCTACATTATGGGTACAACCCATCCAAGCTTGTTTTTTCCTTCCTTCTGGGCCATAATCCAAGCTCTTAAATTTTCCCTAAATTTTCTTATCATCATTATTTTATTCTCAATGCCCCTCAATGCCACACTATCTATGAAGTAGGACATATAAAAACAACCTCGTGCGAATTGAATGCTAGGTGTAATACAAAGTTTACAAACTTTTTAGAACAATTTAGAGGAATCAAGTCTCAAATTCAGTATTACAGTGATGGTAATTTCAGTTTACTTGGAGAGAGAAAAAGTAAACAGGTGCCACAGAAACTTCCAACAGTGCTGGGCACAGAGAAAGTGCTCAATTAATATTAGCTCCCTGTTATTAGCTTGGATGAAGGTGGCCATGGTGGTAGTGTCTAAATATGCCACAGCAAGATCTGTATCTTATTTGTTTTTATCTTCTGCAGGGGATATAGTGCTTTGTTCTCTTCACCGATGGGTTCAGTATATATACGCATGCATATATTCTGTAAATAGGTACTGAGTCAATCAAACAAAATTCTTTAAGAACAATAGGTAGGAAACTATCTAAGCCTTTAAACTTGTGAAGTACTGTTTGAACTGTTTATTAATCTTTTAATTCTTCACCGGGTACATGATAGAACTGTACATCCCTACCTTCCCTTGGAAGTTAGCATGGCTTTGTGACGTGCGTTGGCCAATTAAATGAGGTAAGAATTGACAAATGTCGGTGCTGTGCAGAAACTGCAATCTGTGAGACCAAGAGTGTGATTTATCACATTTCCTTTGCTTGCCTCATCAGTCACCAATGCACTTGCCAAAATGGGGGCTCTGTTACCTGGGTCTCAGACTTACTTGCTGAACCGGGTCCCACTTGAAAATTTGCCTTGGATATGGAAACTGAGCTTGAGATTTCCAGCATTTTATTTTTTAACTGCAGAGGAGCCTGCCCTTTCTTGACTGACAATTGGCAACGCATTTATTTGTGAAGAAAACATGTTTGCTCCTAGACATGACTAAGCAAACTATTTTCTCCACACACACATAAATTACCTTCAGGTGTCACTCCGCATAACTGATTGTGCCAAGCCAACTTTCTCGACACTAAATGTGGTGAAATTCTTTCCTTACAAGGAAGAAACACAGCATCTGTTGTATTTGAACAGGAAAGCTGCTTCTGGCTGGCTGTCCACAGTGCTGAATTGGAAATAAGATCTGGCTGGCTGTTTATCTCCCAAATTTTAGCACTTGGGAGCGATGTGAGCTCAACTTACCTATGTCATTGTATCTCACACTCTTTTTCCTCCCAGCATGTGCAGTGCAAAGCACAGAGCACAGTGGCTCGCGGCAGGTACAGCTGTTGAACAGTCACTTGGGATTATCCGGGCCAACAGAGCAACTCTTAGTAATAGCAAGAAAGCCTGAAAGGTGGAGAAAGTAATCCTCCTTTCCGTTCTTCTGTCCCATGTGGTTCTTCACTGAGAGATCCAACAAGATTTCTGGAATTCTTCTCTCTCTGCTTTTATATGAAGGATTTTGATGAATTTTGTTTTGTATTTTCCTTTAAAAAAAATTTTTTTTTATGTCTTTATTTTATTTTGAGAGACAGAGAGCGAGGGAGAGAGGGGCAAACAGAGAGGGAGGCACAGAATCTGAAGCAGGCTCCAGGCTCTGAGCTGTCAGCACAGAGCCCAACACGGGGCTCGAACCCACAGACTGTGTGAGATCATGACCTGAGCCGAATTCGGACACTTTAACCGACTGAGCCACCGAGGTGCCCCTGTTTTGTATTTTCAGTGCTTTAAAAGATGTTGCATCTTTAGTATCATTTTGGTTGTTTTTTTTTTCAGTAAATGATTATGAAGAAAAGTACGTTGTTTATTCTCTAGTGGGAAGGAGTCAGAAATTAAGATGAAATATATAGTTAGAGTGGAAACTAAGAGATATGTGATATAACGCCATTTTGAATTTGTTGGCACCACTCTCGAGAGTACCATTCTTGAGTTTATCCTTAATTTTTTCACGTTAGTTTACCATCTTAGTATTTAAAAATTAAAAATTATGACAAAAATGAAATATGGATTGTAAACTACAAAACAATATCAAATGCAGAAAAATAACAATAATTTTAACAGCTCTGTTAATCATATTAACATGGGATATTTTTAGGCCTAACTACTTGTGCTCAGAGTAAGCCTGTTATTCTATGTAAATGATGAATAGAACTTCTGTTAGTTCAGTTGTAGATGAAATAAGTAAAGAAAGTATTTTCTGAAAACAGTAGTCATTTCATATTGTTTTGTGGTTTATAGCGTTTTGTTCAAAACAACATGATATTGTGAAGCCCATTTTATTTTTTATTTTATTTTTTTAATTTTTTTTTTCTAGGGGAGAGAGAGAGAGAGAGAGACAGCGTGAGCAGGGGAGGGTCAGAGAGAGAGGGAGTCACAGACTTTGAAACAGGCTCCAGGCTCTGAGCTGGCAGTCAGCACAGAGCCCAACGCGGGGCTCGAACCCACGAACCGCGAGATCATGACCTAAGCGAAAGTCGGACGCTTAACCGACTAAGCCACCCAGGCGCCCCTGTGAGGCCCATTTTAAACAGTCATACAGTCTGATTCACAAAGGAGAAATGATCATTTCTTCCCATGTTTTTTATTTCTGTGTCTCTTGGATTTAATTCTGTTTGTTATTTACTTATTGATAGGAGGATGGTGAGAGGGGCAGAACGGGTTAAACAGATTTATTGAGACACTGAAACATCGTCTCCTTTACTTTCAGGTTGTAGGGTAGTTATGATGTTAGGGTGCTTCTTCCACTGTGAATGCAAGTTACTGTTTTGAAGTATCTACTATGTTCCTGGTGATGTAGATACACCATCTCAAATCCTTCAGCTATATTTATGTTATTATTTATATTTCACGCATAAGCTAAAACAGACTCAATTATCTAAATGCCTTGCCCAGGCAAAGCCAGGTAGCTATTAAGTGATAAAACTGGATTCAAACTCAGTGTCTGTCTGTTCTTTCTGAATAAAACAGGCTGAGTTATGGGTATAGTTTTGAAAGGCTCTTTCCACTTAGGATATCAAACTCTCTTTTGCAATGGTACATAGGTTAGTCTTCATTGTATTTTTCTACATGAAATATTAGCTTTTATAATACTTCTGTTATAAGACTGGACATATCTTGTTGAAGCTTTACTATATAAACTCTAATACATGGCTTCCTAAGAACTTGTTCCTTGGGATAAGAGTACACCTATCTCAGAAATAGATAATTTATGTGCTTTACCGCATCCTTAGTGACAGTGAAACACTGTTCTTTAAAGTCCAGGGGTAAAATTAGGCAAGGTAGGCTGAAACTGCACACATGCAATTATCAAAATATACTCTCAGCATTAGGAAGGTGCAGGGGACTGGGCAGGTATTTTGGTTGCTTATGTTTCTCATCAATTGAAAAAACAGTCAAACTTGGACTGTGTGACCTGGGATATTTTGGTGTCTAAGACACAATCCTTCATGTGTAAAATATACCCATCTCCTGCCGAGGATTACTTTCTGCATTAATTTTGATATTGTATTTAAACTTTAAATCACAGTGCCTGTCATAGTAAGACTTTGAAATTATAAGTACTTACTAAAAACATGAGAGAAAGAAAGGAATTGTAGCATCAGTGTGCCTTAGCTCTGGGGAAAATGTGTGTGTGTGTGTGTGTGTGTGTGTGTGTGTGTGTGTGTGTGTGTGTGTACACTAGTAGTGAGTAATAATCTGAATAAAACTAAATAAAGCAGATGAAGGAGGTTAAGGATAAGATGTATTAGTGGCTCCTTTTTACATAGTGTGGTCAGAGAGAGTGTCTCCGATAAGGTGATATTGAGATCGAAAGGAATATGGGAACCTGGCAGACACATTATGGATAGAGAGATTGGCAAGTATAGAAGCATTGATCCTGGGGAGTCATCTGTCCATTCTAACAGTGAAGTGAGCAAGAGGAACAGTGAGAGATGAAATCAGTGAATCAGTGAGGTAGGTGGAGAACTGATCTGTTGGCCTTGTCTGCCATAGTAAAGAGTGGATTTAGTAAAGAGTGGCTGTCTGATTGGGAAAACATTGGGCAGTTTTGAATTAAAAGTGACCTGGTCTGACTTTAAGATTGAAGAGGTCACACCAACTGCTGGTTAAGCAATGATAGATTTTAGGGCAAGGTTTGGAACAGAAGAACCAATTTGGAGGCTATTTTGATAGTTCAGGTAAGAGAATTTGGTAGCATGGGTGAGAGTGATATTGATGGAGGCTGAAAGAAAAGATATTGTCGGCATTAAAGGCACAGTTACATAATTTGCTGATAGATTGTGTCAGGATATATAAGAGATATATAAGAGAAGAGAGAGGCCAAGGATGACTCCTAGGGTCTTGGCTTGAACAACTGGAACAGTATAGTTGCCACTTCCAAGGGGAAGGTTGCCGGAGAGGCAAGTATGGCCATGCAGAGAAATTGTGTGGGTCACTAGATGGAGGCTGAGGTCAGAGAGAATGATGGTTATCGGTGGGTGGTCCACACACTGCATAATTGCCTGATGATGGAACAGTCTGGTGAGAAGAAACAATTGATGCTGCGAATGTGGGACTGAAGTCCTCTAGGACTGTCTGAAGCAGAGCAGAGGCTGGGCTTCCACAGAAATGCAGAAGGGTGGCCCGGTACAGGAGGATGGACACATGTGGTCAGCAAAGCGGATGGTGGCTGGGAGACTGTGGGAATTCTTTTTTGACAATGTCTAGTTTCTCAGTTGTATATAAAGCAGTTCCTCTGCTGTGGGATGAGGGCACGGAAGGAGACGTGTATTAGTCAGCTGGGACCGCAATAACAAAGTAGCACCAGCTACTGGTGGCTTAAAGCTGGTGGCTTAAACCACTGAAATTTATCTTCTCACCATTCTGGAGACTCAAATTCTGAGATCAAGGTATCAGCAGGGTAGGTTTCTTCAACTGCCTCTCTCCCTGGCTTAAAGATAGCCATCTTCACCCCGTGTCTTATATGCTCCTCCTTCTGTGTCTCAACCTCCTCTTCTTAGAAGAACACCAGTCATTTTACTTAGAACCCACCCTAATGACTGAATGGCTTCATTTTAACGTAATTACCTCCTTAGAGGCCCTATCTCTAAATATAGTCACATTCAGAAGTACTGAGGACTAGACTATGAACCTAGGAAGTTTGAGGGATACAATTCAGCCCATGAAAAGACGGTTGAAGTTTGAGGAATGTGTTTGGAACAGGCTAGGGAAATTCAGGATTGCAGGGCAGCATTTTGGTTGATGCTGATAAACCTGTTCAGTCACAGCCACATCACTGTAATATCCATAACACTGAAGATTCAGGGCTAGCTTAAGGTTAAAGTTTTAACAACCCTATTCATGCCAATTACATCGAATACATGATTTCTGTACCTATACTTTGTGTTTAGTAGTATAAAAGATAAAATGGAAAATAAAAAGAGTAGCTCTAGATTTTGTCACCATGCATCAGGTTCCAGGCATTTTTGCCAAGCACTCTACATTTGCTGTCTTATTAATTACACTCACAAAAGGTTAAGACTAGAGACCTAGAGAAGACAGAGAGATTGGTAAAGTGAACTCTCTACATCTTTCACCTTATGACCGTCAGACTAGAGTCGTGTTTCTGCCACTCCCTCATACAATCTTATATTCCCTATGAAAAGTCTCTGTGCATTATTTGCTTTAGGTATTTAAAATATGACATATTTTTTCACATTTTGTTTGTAGTTTGTCCTTAAATCAAGATTTAATAATTTTATTTATTTATTTATTTATTTATTTATGAAAGAGCGTGTGTGTGCATGTGAGCTGGGGAGGGACAGAGAGAGGGGGAGAGAGGATCACAAGCAGGTTACACGCCATGAGAGTAGAGCTTGACACAGGGGTTGAAACATGGACAGTGAGATCATGACCTGAGCTGAAATTAAGAGTTAGATGCTCAACCAACTGAGCCATCCAGAAGCCCCTCAAGTGCTAATATATCCTATAAATATTTTGATTATATTCCACAGTTCATTGCAGCATATATTTATATTTTCAATCCAATTAAAGGGGAGTCTACTTGAATTTTTAAAAATGTATTATCCATAATCAATGTGCAGTATTTAGTTTTATTATGGTAATGTTTAAAATACACTGGAAAATTACAAAAAAAAAAACCCATGTAGCACACATTATTTAAGTAGGAGACATGATGTCAACATACATTTTTTTATATTATTTATGGAGGCTTTTTGAACTTCCTGGTTATGCTATCTGATCAAATATACAGCAGTGGTTAAAATATTATTAAAAACCTGTTAAAGAGAGGTATAGTGTATGTGTAACAATAAATTATGTAGAACATATTATTTAAATTACCCTTCTCAACACGTAGTAATCTGCCAGATATTTTTCTCTACTTTCTCAGTACTTAGATATTTGTCAAATGACTTTTCTTTTTCTTTTTTTTTAATTTTTTAAAAAATGTTTTTATTTATTGCTGAGAGAGAGAGACACACACACAGCATGAGCAGGGGAGGGTCAGAGAGAGGAGGAGATACAGAATCTGAAGCAGGCTCCAGGCTCTGAGCTAGCTGTCAGCACAGAGCCGATGCGGGGCTTGTACCCACGACCCGTGAGATCATGACCTGAGCTGAACTCGGATGCTTAACCGACTGAGCCACCCAGGCGCCCCAAATGACTTTTCTTTTAATTCTTGATAGTCAACCTTTGAATCCTAAAAATGAATGAAACTTTATGCTGCAAATTTACCACAGTCTGCTTTTCTTTCACTTAGCTCTCTCAAACAATGAGACCTGGGATTTTACCAACTCTGACAGCTTAAATGTGCTCATAACCATTTTGGATAACATGCCATTTGAAAACCTGAAGAATACTGTGGATTTTCTAGAAAAATACAAAACTCTGCATGTGCACTCAGAATGTCGTATGCAAATTCAAACAACTCATGGAGGGGCGCCTGGGCGGCTCAGTCAGTTAAGTGATCGACCTCGACTCAGGTCACGATCTCGCACAGTTGTGAGGTCAAGCCGTGCATCAGATTCTGTGCTGACAGCTTGGAGACTGGAGCCTGCTTCAGAATCTGTGTCTCCCTCTCTCTCTGCCCCTCCCCTGCCCATGCTCTGTCTCTCTGTCTCAAAAATAAATGAACATAAAATATTTTAAAAAGTATATGTCAAACAACTCATGAATTCCCATAAGACAACCCACGATATCCATGGACTCACATTACAGTGCTTTCAGACTCATGAATGAAAGCCTGGTTGTACCAGTTGTGACTTACCATGTTGATGGAATATAATATATACAGAGAACAGAGATGTTTATGAAAAAGTATGAAAAAAAATAAACACAAACATATATGTGCTATGATTACAATGATAGAAAACATGCTTGCTCTGGACAAAAATGTTTAAAACTCATGTAAAATGAAAGTCATTTTATAAAGTTAATGAGATTACAAATCAGTATTTCCTTCTTTTCAAAAATTCTTTTTAATGGAACATTGGTTCGTTTTAAACATAACATAGTAACATGAAGCACCTTGAAAACAAATAGCAAGACTTGAACAAATACAATCATCCCTTAAATATTCACTGAATATCCACGAGCCCCGCGTCGGGCTCTGTGCTGAATGCCAGCTCAGAGCCTGGAGCCTGTTTCAGTCTGTGACCCCCTCTCTCTCTGACCGTCCCCTGCTCATGCTGTCTCTCTCTCTCCTAGAAATAAATAAAACATTAAAAAAAATTAAAAAAAAAATAAAAATAAATAAAAATTCTAATGTGGTGATACCACCCTCTAATTAAAACTTCTCAATGGCTTCTAATTGCTCTCAGGGTACATATAATGAAAATGGTTTCTAAGACTCCGTTTCATGGAGTGGTCTGTGCCCATCTTCCCACCACTTCTCCCGGTTCGCCAGCCTTTCTCAGGACAAGCCTGCCCTCCTTGCCTCTCGGCCCCTACACATGACTTTACACATTCGCTCCCTGATTCCCCTCTCCTATATCTTACTCCTCCTTTAGATTTCAGCTCCAATATCAGTTCTTCAGGATAGGTCCTATGGATTTTCCAGCTGGAGTGGAGTACTGAATCATTCACACCTAAGACATTCTGATATTTATTCCGTAGCTTTTTTTAAAAGACTAAATGAAAAACCCACAAGCCAGTTTATATTTTTATGAAATATTAAAAATATTTGAAAATGTGGAGTTTTTTTCAAAATAGATAAAACTGAGGATGAAGCACTGCAATTGTCTGACTAATCAATATGGCAGCCTGTTTCCCTCAAGGTTTTTTAACACCTTAATTTTCTTCCTATAACCTTCGAAAAATTGCTTTCATGTGCAAGAGGAGTGGCCAAATCTAACAAAAGTGTATGCAAATGGTAATATATATACTTGTTGTAAGTATTGTTGTGTTGCGTAGACAACTCCAAAGATTAAATGGCTAGGTTTTTATACAATATCTTTTTAGAAGAATGTGAAGGTCCATAGCAGGCAGGAAAAAAAAAAAAAAAAGACTGTGGTCTAAAAGATGAGATGATATTTGCTTTGAGGGAATATCATTAAGCTTTTGGTCTTTTTCTGTACACTTTAAATTGAATTGTACCCATCTCACTGCTGGCATTAGAATTAATTTGTTAAACCACTACCTTCAAACCAATGTTAGCGGTAGAGTACCTTCCGATCTCCTTAACAGAATGCCTTCAGCAGCATTTCATTTTATACTGAAAAGATATGCCTTTTTCCTATAGTGAGTAGTTCTAAGTCTGAGTTAGCTCATAAGTCATAAACATAAAAAACTCCATTCCTTCTTTCTGGTAGTAACTTAGAGATATCTCTGTTCACACTGTAGGCACTCAGCAGCTTCAGGTAACTATATGTGATAGGAAAACTGGTACTTGCAAGATTGCTGCCTTTTTTGCATCTCGAGCTGAAGAATCTTTGAATGTCTTGATTTACAGAACAAAGAGACAAAATGGTCAATGGTTTTTCCTGTCAGTGAGATCTATAAAAAACCAACAGGCTGATGATTTGGTAGCCTTCATATGTTAGCAGTTTATCCATTTGCTCGGCAGTCTCATGAGATTTTTCAAAAAATCTCAGGTTAGATATTACTGTTTTAAGCAAATACACATATTTTTCTCTTTGTGAAATATTGTGACCAATATTAGATTGCAGAATAAGATCTAGTAAAGTGAAGCTTCCAAGAAATATTTGAAGTTAAAGCTAAATACAGTCTAATTTCACAATCTTTGTGTTGTATTTAGGCTATTTACTCAGGTTAGAATATAAACTCCCATTCCTGAAATGTTAATTCCACAGGAATGATACTATGTTAAGCTGTACCAACACTTTTTGATTAGTGCAAGTGGAAATAGTTCAGGAAGACTAAACTTCTAAATGAGCACTCAAAAGTGCTGTTCCAACCACTGAGATAATGCTGAGATTAGCTCCCACTGAACTAATTTGCCTTTCCTGGTGGTTTTGAAACCATCAGGATAAAATACCGTAAAGCAGTAGTTACTTAACTTTAGAAAAGGACAGATTCAGTCACCTTTTAAATCCACATGACGAAATAACATATTCAACTCTTTTTCAACTTAACTGACTTTTCTCTGAATGTATAAAATCACTGGATGTTCTGGGATTGGGTTATCAGCCTGATTCTCAAGAAACAAGCTATAAATTTTGTAAATATCTTTTTTATACAATGAGCACACTCTTTACTCTTATAATTTCACTACTGTAGTATCTTGAAGAGACCTTGACTTACCTTGAGGGTTTTTTGCCTACCAGATACGTAATGACTGCTGTTCACCAAAGGATAATTTGAATTCTGGGTCTCAAAGTGTTCACTAGAATACTTGAGATGTCAAAATTTTGTTATTTGTTTCAGCTGTTTTTAATTTTAAAATTGTATCTCCTTATAAATTTAAGGGTTCATATAATAACAGATTTCTATGCATATCTAAGGAGAAAACCACTTAAGTTTATAACCAAATCCAAAAAACTGTATCACTTCTGCTCATATTTGGTCTAAGAGCCCTAACAGTCAGGCAGTTTTTCATAAACTGTAGACAGCTTGATTCAGGGTATACACATAGGACTCAAATGGAACAAAATATCTGAAGAGAGGAGTTGCCTTTTATATGCTTATTCCTTATTAAACTTCACTCTTTAGGGGCGGGAATGAAATTCCTCTGTCTTCTTTTAATCTCTTTGCTTTGCAAATACATTAATACACTTTATTCTAGTGAAAAATCTCTTTACGAGTTGTTGGAACAGTCTTTGCTTTCCAGAAATGTGGTTATCCTCAGGTCCCTTAGGTGAACCATTCAGTTAGGGATGTGAATCTTTACTCTCTGAACTGCAGATATTTCTGACAGAGGATGATTTGGCAAGATAAACTCTACACACTGGGCACCTGGCGGCTCATTTGGTTAAGTATCCGACTTTGGCTCAGGTCGTGATCTCATGGTTTGTGGGTTCATACCCAGCACTGGACTCTGTGCTGACAGCTTGGAGCCTCGATCCTGCTTCAGATTCTGCTTCTTGCTCTCTCTGTCCCTCCTATGCTCTCGCTCTCTCATTTGCTTGTGTGCCTACGCATGCACAAAAATAAATATTAAAGGGGCCCCTGGGTGGTTTAGTCGGTTAAGCGTCCGACTTTCGCTTAGGTCATGATCTCGCGGTTCGTGGGTTCGAGCCCCGCGTCGGGCTCTGTGCTGACTGCCAGCTCAGAGCCTGGAGCCTATTTCAGAGTCTGTGTCTCCCTCTCTCTCTGACCCTCCCCTGCTCGCTCTGTCTCTCTCTCTCTCCTAGAAATAAATAAAACATTAAAAAATAAATAAATAAATAAATAAATAAATAAATATTAAAAAAAAGAGATAAACCTATACACATTCAACTTCCTATTCGGTTTCTTAACACCTTAATTTTCTTCCTATAACCTTCAAAAAATTGCTTTCATGTGCAAGAGGAGTGGCCGAATCGAACAAAAGTGTATGCAAATGGTAATATATATACTTGTTGTAAGTATTGTTGTGTTGCGTAGACAACTCCAAAGATTAAATGGCTAGGTTTTTATACAGTATCTTTTTAGAAGAATGTGAAGGTCCATAGCAGGCAGGAAAAAAAAAAAAAAAAGACTGTGGTCTAAAAGATGAGATGATATTTGCTTTGAGGGAATATCATTAAGCTTTTGGTCTTTTTCTGTACACTTTAAATTGAATTGTACCCATCTCACTGCTGGCATTAGAATTAATTTGTTAAACCACTACCTTCAAACCAATGTTAGCGGTAGAGTACCTTCCGATCTCCTTAACAGAATGCCTTCAGCAGCATTTCATTTTATACTGAAAAGATATGCCTTTTTCCTATAGTGAGTAGTTCTAAGTCTGAGTTAGCTCATAAGTCATAAACATAAAAAACTCCACTCCTTCTTTCTGGTAGTAACCTAGAGATATCTCTGTTCACACTGTAAAGCCAGAGAGGATCAAGCACGATTTCATGTTTTTACTCCCTTTTCTCTTTTGTGCTTCACCTCTAAAACAGTCAACAAGAACTGAATAGCCCAACACTCGTATTAACACACTAGCGTTGGGGATGTTTTTGGGGTGGGAGCTAATGATGTACTCATTCATACCGCTTCTAAATGCTTTATTATTCCCAGAAGTAGAGGAGTTTGACCAGTGGGTTCATAGTATTTCTTTGAGAAATACGGCATTGGGTTAAAAGCTTATTGAAGAAGTATCACATAACTACTTTTTCTTGGACTTATACGTAGAGCAATATAGAATTACACAATTTTGGTGGGCTACGTTTCAATTTCACTTAACAAGTATCTATTGAAGACCTGCTATGTGTAAGTTTTGCTACTCCAAGGGATCAGTGTGCTTTCATCTATTAAGGGAATTCTAATGTAACGGAAGTAACCTTGTGTGTTGAACAAATATGAATAGATGGGCAAAATGGAGCAGCAGAGAGGGACATTACACACAAAAGGTGGGAGAAATCAAAGCAGGAAAACTACAACCAGTTTTTAAGAGTGCTTAAAGTGTATGGTAAGTTGGGACAACCAACTCTAATAGTTTTACATTTGGAGGTTAAAGTTGATAGAGTTAAAAGTGTTTTTCTTTGATTCCAGTGCTTTGGTTGGCTCCTGGATGCACAAGCAAAAAGATATTATTAGTGCCGGCACACTTTCAGTTATGTCATAAGATTAGAATCTGTTAAACTTAAGAACTCATCTGGACAAAGAAAAAGCATACTTCTAAGCGTCAGGTGCCTTCGATCTCTAAAGGTAACATGAGCGCACATCATTTGTGGGAGGGGGAGGGCCCATGGAGAGGGGACTGCTTATTGGAATTAATTGAACATTTACTATGTGAAAAGATTTTTATTCATTTTATTTTTTATTATTTTTAAATTTTTATTTATTTATTTTGAGAGGGACAATGCTAGCCAGGGAGGGGCAGAGAGAAAGAGAGAATCTCAGGCAGGCTTTGCATTGCCAGCATGGAGCCCGACACAGAGCACAAACCCACAAAACCATGAGATCAGGACCTGAGCCAAAACCAAGAGTGGGAAGTTCAACCAAATGAGCCACCCAGGCACCCTGTAAAACAATTTTTCAATCTAATATCAAGAAAGGTTGTATGAAGGCAGTGGTAGTTGGTATGGTAACAGTGACTCGTGCTGTGTGACCCCCTAAAACTTCACAGAATATTGCTTGTTTTTCTCACATTCTCTACCTCACCTTTTTGGTGTTTTTGACTTCACTGTGTTTCCTCATGATTAGGCAGGGATGGAAGCAAAAACTACATTGCTCCTACCCTGAAACAGAATTGAAGAGACAAAATTCCCATCCACCCCTTTCCCAGTGCAATCCGGAGCATATTGGAATCTTCTCTACTGAATAGTAAGAGAGTTAATAAAACATATTCTCCTTCTTCTCCCTCTTCTCTCTCCTTCTCCCCCTCTTCCACCTCCCCTTCCTTCTTATAGTGGTGCCAGTAGTAATGGTAGTATACAAATAAACATAGTCACCATTTACTGAACTCTTAGTATACGTCAAAAGTTATGTGAAAACATGAATTACATTATCATTGATTCTTACACCTCCACCTCAAGGTATATTTTATATCAGATTTTAATTCTTGTAAAAGAAAATAACATGTATGAGGTTCAACAAACAGGGCAGATTTGTATATAAGGTAAGGGACAGTTCATGAACCAGAGCATCATATATAACCAGTCTTCAAGAAAGGAGAAAAATCGGGACCTAAAAATATATTAGGACCCAGGAAGGCAGCTCTCAGTCTTTTATGTTTGGTTTTATCTGTATCTTTAGCTTGGTTTTCTCTATGTCTGTGTACACCGCACAAGAGAAACGTGGTCATGCGACAACTTCAGGAGACCAGCCAACATGAATGACTGTCTCTCAAGCCCAGGTCCATGTTCTCAGAAAAAAAAAATGACTTTCCCAACTATCCCAAACTGATCTGGAAAACTTTAGCGGTAGAATCAGGTTTATTTGGAATATATGTGGGAGAAGAAAAAGGGATCTTGTGTGCATCCCCTTGTATGAGGGTTAAATCAAAGAGCGTAACTAGTTTACCCAAGCTCACAAAGTAAATAAATGGAAAAATGGGATTTCAGAACAGATTTTGAATTTAAAGCCCAAGTAGCTTTTACTGAATTGTGTTGACCTTGTATTGGTTTCCTACTGATACTATAATGAATGATTCTTTTTTTTTCTTTTTTTTTTTTTTTTTTTAGAGACAGTGTGAGCAGGGGAGGGTCAGAGAGAGAGAGGGAGTGACAGACTCTGAAACAGGCTCCAGGCTCTGAGCTGAGCTGGCAGTCAGCACAATACCCGACACGGGGCCCGAACCCACAAACCGCGAGATCATGACCTAAGCGAAAGTCGGACGCTTAACCGACTAAGTCACCCAGGCGCCCCTATAATGAATGATTCTAAACATAGTGCCTTTGAACTACACAAATTTATTGTCTTAATATTTCAAGAGGTCAAAAGACTTAAATATGTTGGAGGGGGCTATCTTCTTCTGGATATTTTAGGAGTAATCCATTTCTTTACCTTTTATAAGTTGAAGGGGCCCCTTCCTTTCTTCCTCCCAATTTCTGCTGTCCTCATCTTATTTTTATCTCTCTGACTCTGACCCTCCTACCTTCTTCTTATGAGAATGCTCGCTTTAGCATTGGATCCACCCAGATAATCCAGGATCATCTCTTCATCTCAAAATCCTGAATTTCTTTTCATTATTAAATCCTCTTTTGCCATGGATGGTACCCTATTCACACATTCCAAGAATTAGGGTGTGGAAACCTTTGGGGAGGCCATTATTCAGCCTGCTACAACTTTCTAGAGTCTAGCCCGTTACTACTTGGTGCTGTCATTGGAATCTATCCTTTAATCTTCTCTTTACAATCTCATTTTCTATGCGTTTCTAGTTTTTATATTTTCTAAGATTCTGACCCTGTTTGACATAAAAAGTACTTTATTATTTGTTTCATGTTTATATTGCTTGAGATTCTTCCATGCTTCCGATAGTGGATCTTTCTTGGTCTTGGTCATTTCTAGATTCTTAATTTCTAATGTAATCCGTTCATTTTTTGAGGTGGGCTTTGATGCAGAGTTTTAATGTTGACAGAGATGAAACTGAAGGGAGGGCAATATATCCCAGAGATGGGAGCAAAGGGAAGGATTTTAATGAACAAAGGCCCAGATGAAGATATACATGGTAGAGTCACAAGAAACAGTCTGTTCCTTACTTTGTAGGGAATATTTGATGGAAGTTTGAGAAAGGGAATGTTGTTGATTGGGAGCTATATTTTGGAAGCTTTTAAATTAATATATTATGTAATAGAATTGATGGACAAGCAATTGTTACCTCAAAATTAGGTATTCCACAAATCCATTAATTTTAAAAGGTGTTTATTGTGTGGAGAATGCCCATTTAAAAAAAAAAGTTTTAATGTTTGTTTATTTTTGAGAGAGACAGAGCATGAGTGGGGGAGGGGCAGAGAGAGGGAGACACAGAATCCAAAGCAGGCTCCAGGCTCTGAGCTGTCAGCACAGAGTCCATTGCAGGGCTTGAACTCACCAACAGTGAGATCATGACCTGAGCTGAAATCGGATGCTGATTGAGCCAGCAGGCACCCCGAGAATGCCCGTTTTTTTTAAAAAGCTTGCCATTCTCTACATACACATGGGGTCTATGCTTAAAATTCCAAAAAGGTCTTTCAGGAACAATTACTTATTATTTTGAAACAGATAGGCACACACACCCCTCATACCTAAAGCCACCAACACTTTAGCAAGACCACATGTAATGCTAGCTGTAAATAGGACTAGAACACTATAGACATCTACCTTTGAACAGGGCTTGTTTATCCTACTTATCTCATTCTGTAGTTCTAATGGTTTTTAACGGTATTGAATGGTTTTCTGAATGTGGGAATTACTCTAATATATAACTGTTAGGTGTAGGTGGTAAGTACCCAGAAGGGCCATATATATATGTACATATATATATATACTCATTTCTATTGTATTCATCTTGGGCAGAACTGTCCATGTTTATGTTAACAAAAGCCAACTTAATTTTACAGTCATTAAGGACTAACTATGAAAGTATTTAATAGCTATAAATCAGCCCTGGAGCAAAAGTGGGTTATTGAATTTAAGCTCTCAGTATAAATGAACTATTTTGGCACCCATTAGATTAAAATGATTAAATTGCTTCTCTCCTGTGTCTCATATTCACATAGGAAGTTTTGTACTTTTGCTTAACCACAAAATACTTTACCCTCTAGAAGGGAAAAAAAATAAGCCCATAGCTTTTTAATGAAAGGGACATTGTGTTATGTGTAACTTAATGTTTCCTCTAGATTTACTATTTTCGAAAGGGCTAGAAGTGGAAAATATTAGACACTAGTGGCTTACAATGACATCATTCTGTATTTAATTAAAACGTGTCCTTAATGCTTCATTAAGGCTTTCAAACCCATAGAGTTTTATCTGATTTTATTTTTTCCTTTTAAAAACTAGAGTTCTTATAATTTTCATAGTTGACATTAGTTTCCTAAGGGATGACAAATGATAAATCCAAACATTTAAGTCCATTTCACTTAGAACTGCTTTGCCTACAAAAGATTTCTTAGTGTCTGTGTTTATAAAGAAAAAATGTACTAATGTTTACTGCCTATTCACTTCTGTAATGTATGCCAACTGCCACATATTTAGTGAAATAGTCTTTTTGATGTAGGAAGTCTTAGAGATAGAAAAATGCATAGCATATAGATTTTGTTCCAAGAAGAAAATAGATACACAGTTAAGTGTACAGCACGTAATGAGATAAGTGCTGCTAAAGACATGTAGAGGTGCTACAGGAGCACTGAGGAGTGTCACAACAGGTTTCCTGGAGGTAATTTGTGCTATGGTTAAGTCCTAGGAGCCTTGTTGCTTATGAGCATTTGGTCCCTTTAAGAGAAGATTAGAATTCTCCCAGCTTGTGCTCTGTAAATGCTCAGAAGAGCAAACTGCATGCAGCAATGCGGTGTTTTTCCAAAGGAGGACTCTGGCCTGTATAATAGCATCGACTCACCATTGACTTTTATATATAAACACTGACTCGGTTATCTATATGGGCAAACAAAGAATGGATAAATAAAACCAAAGATCAATTTATGAAAGCTGCTAGTATTCAATACTTCATATTATTTAATTATTTCAGTGTGTTGCCTCACTAACTCATTTACTAAAGATGACCAATAGAATATAATGACCGCATTTATCATGGTGCCATTCTTACAGTCTTTAAAAGGCTTTCTAAAACAATTACACTTGATACTGGGAAAACTTGAAGTACACAGAGAGATACTGAAAAAATGGCTGGATCCAAGATCATACTGCAAGTTTTGGCACAGCCCTTATGCCCCCTGGGTGATCCGTCCTCACACCTGCCACCATGGGTGGATCTAGTCACCTCGGCTCTGGTGTTCTCCATTTCTTTGGAGCCAACTGCCATTAATCTCCATATTCATGAGAGAGTGTAGTGTACACAAGAGCCTTTTGGAAACCACAAGTGATATATTAATATGAATCTTTAGAATAACAGTACAAAGTTGTTTCCAATGCCTTCCAAAATTTTTTCTTCCTCTCATTATCCAGAAATGCACTACCAAAATGTACCTGACCATTTTTAAATCTATATTATATCTAACCCCTTGTCTCTCATATATATTCCTCTGTAACTATATGTACAGTACATACACACACATATATATATTTTTTCCATTAGGATAATTAAGCTATTTTGTTATATCAAAGTATGATGTATTGTATTAGAACAGCAGGGAGTTGTGGTGAGATATTAGAGTTGAGTTTGATGTTAGACCATAACAACTTGACCCTATAATATCTACAGAGTGAATATTTCATGAAGTCATGCCATTTTACCATCATAATAGCCAAAAAAAATGTATAGATGTGTATTACTATCTTATATACATTTAGCCTATGTTTGGACAAAATTGTTGAACATAGTACAGTGAAATGTAGCATCGTTTATTGGAAATGGCCAAGAGAATTAGAGAGCTTGCTAAATTATGACAGTGTAATGAACATGTTCATAGGACACTTTCTAATAGATAGAACAGCCCATGGAAACCACAACTAAGGTGAAAGCTACCATATAGGAACACATGTTGAGCAAGCAGATGAGATAGTAAAATGGATGAACACAGAGAACTGAGCACTAAGACAGTGAATATCAGTAAAGTCTCCTTTTGGCAATGACACATTTCAGTTAGCAACAATAACTCCCATAAAAAAGTCATTGTTGTTGTTGTTTATTTAAATAACGTGTGAAGCTTACAAGGACCAGACACTTTCATGATCAAAATTTTGGTGGGCTTACATCACGATTTCAAGTGTTTTGTTTTGTTTTTCTGGTCCTTGTCTAGTCTGACACATTGGTCATAAGGCTTCATGAATCACAGTGTTTTCATTAGGAGAGATATAGTTCTGCCCCTTGCCAGGAGTATAAAGTATGTAGGTGCTATCTGTTAAATAGGTGATTACACTGATGGTTCTACAAGCTGAGTACCAGTGTTCTTTCTAGAAGTGTCAGGCAATCACCTTTCCTGGTGGCCCAGCCATCATTCCACAGATTTATTGGTCACGGTTTTGAGATTGAACTGGGCAAGCCATAATTGGACCTTTAATGGAACTGTAAGCTAAGAGAGCTTTTTGAAGCACTGATTGAGGAAGTTATCATTTTCAATTAGATTATTTGACCCCAACTATATTATTAATATAGTTTCTCTGTGCCTCGAAACATTTTAGGGAATGCCAAAGGATTCATACAAGTTCCTATAAATATAGAAAAGCCCAAGATGCCATTATGAGATCAGAGAGCACAGGAAAGGCAAGGGAAGGATACAGAAACACCAATAGCACAAGATCCCATGTCTAGTAGAATGGCAAATAAGAATGGGAAATGGTACCCGCAGGCAAGTAAATAGCATCTCCTACATAGGGAGTAGAGAGAAGATGAAGGAAGCAGACTGGAAAGGAAAGATTAACAGACTATTCTCATGGGTTGTTAAGAAATATATACAGATAGATACAGGATTATTCTGTGTTTATTTAGTTATATATTTATTGTACAGTTAAACTACAATAGTACATGTACGAATATATACACATATCTCTTGTCTTTATCCACTGAGAGAACCTAGAACCAGTGACACTCAGGTAGCAATGACCATATCCAGCACACAGGATTCTCCATTAGAAGGAAGCAGGATTCCTTGGAGAAGTGGTTAGAGCAGAGCAGAGAAATACAAGTTGAACCTGGAGCATGCCTGTGTTATAAAGAAAAAGAAGAGAAAAGAAGGGAAGGGAAGGGAAGGGAAAGGAAGGGAAAAGAAGAGAAGAGAAGGATAGAAGGAAAAGAAGAATTGAGTATTAAAAGAACACAGAAGCCAACCTGAAAGTGCTCACTATGGCCAATGTACGAACAATTTGAAAAACAAATTATGATGTAGTTTATTATAGCCAAAAGAAAAACAGAAATATCTGTGAGTCCATACTAACATAAATTATTAGATAAGTAAATGAAAGTAAAGAAGAAGGGACAACTGTGTCTTATAGAAGATTTTAATTAAATTGGGGCGCCTGGGTGGCTTAGTCGGTTAAGCGTTCGACTTTCGCTTAGGTCATGATCTTGCGGTTCGTGGGTTCGAGCCCCACGTCGGGCTCTGTGCTGACTGCCAGCTCAGAGCCTGGAGCCTGTTTCAGTCTGTGACTCCCTCTCTCTCTGACCCTCCCCTGCTCACGCTGTCTCTCTCTCTCCTAGAAATAAATAAAATATTAAAAAAAAGATTTTAATTAAAAAATATAGAAGAAATGAAGGAATTAGAAAAAAATGATCAGAACACGAAAGTAATAACTGCTGCAGACAAGACACAATGATAAATGCTGAAATTAGTGGACAGAAGCTTAAAGAGAAACAGGTTATTTGCATAGTCACAAAATATCCCTCCCTAAAGTGCATTAATTACAAAGAAAAAAACATAGTAACTTCCCGACAAACCCGACAAACATCATCTTAACCAAGGGATCAGGGTAAACAGCGCCAGACTTAGCAGATCATGGCCCTGTATGTGATGCATTTAGATGTGATGCACCTCTGTGATGTCCTTGCTAATAATGCATAACTTCAATCTAATTTGGGGGAAACATCAGGCAAATCCAAACTGAATGACATTGTGCAAAATAACGGACGAGTACTCCTTAAATGTGTCAGGGTCACGAATGACCAGGAATGAATGAGCAAATACCACAGAATGGAAGAGACCAAGAGGAAATGACAACTACTTGCAATCTGGGATCCTGGATTAGATCCTGGATTGGATCCTGAGACACAAACAGCATTAGTGGAAAAACTGGTGAAATCTGAATGAAGCCTGTAATTTAGTGAATAGCATTGTACCAATGTTAATTTCTTAGTTTTGATCATTGTACCAGTCAGATTTTAACATTAGGGAAAGCCAGGTGAAAAGTGTAATGAATAAAAACTCTGTGCTGTTTTTACAACTCTTCTGTAAATGCAAAATCATCTCAAAATTAAGTAAAAAGAAATATAAGACTCATAAGGAAAATAGCACCATTTTATATATCATGGAATTGCGAAAAACTGCTATTGAAGCACACTGCTATTCGGATGCTTTTGGTTCCAAGTAACAGAGAAACCAACTTAACTGTCTTAAATAGTTGCTTATTTAACTGGAGAAATCATGACACAGAAGGGTGCTTTGTCATAATGTTTAATCCAGAGTCTGGCTTTTAACTTAAACTCTCTAGCTTTCCTTCACAAGCCACTCTATCCTTACCCTAGTAACCAAAGAGCTGCAGCAATTCCAGACTAAGAGCTGGTGTCCAGAGCTAGAGGTCTGTCAATTGCAGTGGCTTTCTTAAAAAAGTAACTAAGTAGGGGACTGCTTTCCTAGAAGTTCCCAGGGAACTTCATCCTCCAAAGATCTAACTGGAATAAATTGGATTGGATGCTCATTACTAATCCAACGGCAGGTGCCAAGGAAGTCATTCAGACCATTTGTCATGGGCCTGGTTTCTAAAAGCAGTCACTGGCGGAGGGATTTCAACTACTCTGCCCACCGTGGCGCTGATAATGGGGCATTGAGCTGCATGGAGCGGGTTTAAGTAGGTGAACTTAGGAAGAATAAATGATTATTAGGAAGAAGAAATGATTATTAGGAGGGAAAGAAACTGCCTGATAGAACGAATTTTTCAAAGTAAAAGTTGTATGCATGATTTGGTACTAATAAATCAATATTCTAATATGGAAACAATAGAAAGAATATGTGCAATTCACCCCCTTCTAGCAAAACTGGGAATGTCTGCACTCATCCTCTCTGTAGCCATGCTATAATTATTTCAGCAATCTGGTGAGACCCAGTAGGTTAATTTATTAGTCCTTTACATTCCATCACTGCATAGTCTGATCCGTTTCCACTTGTTTCAGTCAGTATCTTGGAAACGGTCCCTTTGTTTACATACATTTGGCGAATTTCCCATCCCTAATTTGATCACCTGCACCTGGAAAAACGGGTAATTTCATTTGAAGATTCAGGTGCCCTCATTAAGGAACAAAACATTACGTAAGCTTCCTGCCGGCCGAACAAATTTAAATTGTTCTCGCAGAAGCTCCTCACCTTCTTACACACAAAATGTTATATGAGAAGCAAAACAAAAGAATGTCTTTTGACAGAGAAGGTTAAAAAAAAAATATTCCATGCTCTCTAGAGAGAAACAATCTTTAATTGGAATAAGCTGGCAAAGTTCTCCGTATTGGCACCGTTCACTCTATGGAAAAGCCTCAGCCACAATGACAGTAGTGAATGTATTGTAAAGAAAGGACACAACTAGTCTGTGTGCCTCTAGACATACACATAACTTTAACGAATGTGAAATCAAGTATTTTCCACTTGTTAGCATTCAGTTATAGTTTTACAAACTATTATCTCTCTACATGTAACTGTAGTTTTGCAAATGCCATCAGTGGAAGCTAATTTATGCACTGTATATTTTCTTCCATATTTCTGTGCTGTATTTAAATATATTTAAAAGTATGTGGACATATCACCCTTACAGTGCAGATCAACTGGATCCACATCTGTAGATTTGATCTCTTCTTTATCTCTAGACCCAGGTATCTCACTGCTTGATGGCTTTCTCAATGTTGATAAACCTTGACTGCTCAGTCTGTTCCAAAGAGAATCCATTATAAGACAACCTGACTCTGTTCTCCTCCTTGCATATCCCCTTAGAGTTGAGAACCCTTGGTAGCTGAGAGCCCCCTGGTGACCTTGGTGTTCAACTCCATCTCTAATTCCTCCTAGCTGCTTTTTAGCCTCCACATGCAGTTTCTAAGTGCTCTTGATTTTATATCTAAGTATTTATAAGATCTGTGCTTTTCTTTCTATTCCCACACTGACCATCTTGTTACAACAGATGATATATTTTCTACCTGGCCCCAAATTCTCTCCCTGCCCAGCAGCTACCCCTCCCCAGCACACACAAATACATAGACTCTCACACAGCTTTCAGACACAAATACTACTGAATGGGTTTGATTTCATCATCTTGTCATTCCCTGCTTCAAAATATTTGGTGGCTATCTAGTAACTGATGTTTAATAAACAAGACTGTCCATAATTTGGCCATGCACTACCTTAGCAGTCTACTTCAGTGAATACTTCTTGGGCGTCAGCCTGATTGACTTTATTTGTGTCCTCCTTTTAAAATATCCTTGCTTCTCTCATCCTTCAAGACGCCTTTCTCTCCTCTCTCTCTTCCCTCCTTGTCTTAGTTTGGGCTACTGTATCAAAGTGCTATAGAGGGGGGCACTTATAAATAATAGAAACTTAATTCCCGCAGTTCTGGAGGCTGGGAGGCTGAGATCACAGTACCCGGATGGCTGGGTTCTGGTGAGGGCCCTCTTTGGTGTTGTAGACTGCCGAATTCTTGTTGTATCTTCACATGGCTTACAGAGGGCAAGAAAGTTCTCTGGAGTTACAATTATAAGAGTGTGAAGCCTATTCACAAGCACTCCACTGTTTTGACCTAACTACTTCCCACAGACCCCATCTCCCAAGATCATCACCTTGGGTATTAGGATTTCAACGTATGACTTTGGAGAGACATAATATTCAGTCCGTTGCACTCTCTGACCAGGTTTTCTTCAGCTGTTTGACCCACTCCCTTTATTTTCACTAGCACCTCCATGGTAATTACCCCCAAGTTTAGTACATTCAGTTGAGATACTTTCCTGACTCTCAAAACTGTGTATCAACTGCCTACCACTTTATATATCCTCCTGGAGAACAAATTAAACCTATTACTCTCCTCTGCCTTTTCACTATGTCCCTGTGTATTCAGTCATCAGGTATTGATAATTTTACCTTCTAAATATTACTGTGATTTTAGGAAAGTTCCAAGCCTTTTGGCTTAATCTGGATAATGACCATTGGTGATGGGTGGGTGGGGTAGATAGAAAAAAGATGTAAATCCAGATCTGTTATTTTAAAATTAGATGAACCAGAGAAAATCCTAAAAATACAGGATAGAGTCAATGGTAGTTTAAAACCTGGAAATAATTAATGCTTTGTAAATATAGCAAGCAAAGTATTACTTCCAACATATCCATTAACCTAACCCTAAGTATACATTTATTCATTTTATTTAACTTCTATCTACACTTAACACAAAGCATAGTTTGATATTGAATAGTGACCCTCAGAGATGTAGAATAATTTAGAAGTTCCAATTTCATCCTTGTACATGTGAACAATATTTTAAAAATAGAAACAGTACCATATACAGTATTTTTAAGGTTTATGGCAAAGCTTTTTTTCATTATGTTCTCTATAAACTGTTAAAAATACTCATTAACATGTGAATACCATGGTATGCAACATACAGGTACTTATAAATAGTTTTATTCTCACAATTAGAATAGAACATTATTCTTACAAAGCAATGTTGTGGTTGTGGCTTTTTTGTTTTGTTTTGTTTTGTTTTGTTTTTATATGACTGAATTTGCAAGATGGATTTAATGTTACAACTGGGTCAAAAATGTTAGATTTAGAATTACATTAGGTGAATTGATGTACATCAACAAAAATAAAATCTTCATCTGATCCTTGTCCCATTTGCTATATTATAGTTGCCACATCAAAGAGAATTCTAATTCTGTATTTTTTAAGTAAATTAAGCATTCTGCACTTATGTGCTCATTATAAAAAAAAAACAACTTTGAAATACAAAACATTACATCTTTTTTATTTTCTGAAAGTTTTAGCTGTTTATTTTAGTTCAAACCATTAAAGGTGCCAGTGTTTGATTGCTTATCTGGCTTGATCTCATCCCATTAAATGTACCCAAATCGGGAAGCCTGGGTAGCTCAGTCAATTAAGTGTCCCACTCTTGATTTTGGCTCAGGTCATGATCTCATGGGTTGTGAGTTCAGGAAAGTGACAAGTCTGCTTGGGATTCTCTCTCTCCCTCTCTCTTTGCCCCTCCTCTGCTCATGCTTGCACTCACTCTTTCTCTCAAAATTAATAAACATTTAAAAATATATATACCCAAACTGTTTGCTTAATTTCTATGTTTAAAAAGTGTACAGTAAATAGAAATGTTGAAGGGATATTTGATTTCAGCTTTGCCAAATGGTAGCTAAAACTATTTTTGTTAATATTATATGTGATAAATGTGTACAGATTCATAACTATAATACATACTTTTATATTTGGCTCCTCCTTCTCGATGTATGGCACACTAGACATGTTCCTTAAATGATATGCAGACTGGCGTAATTACATCTTCCTCTGTAGGAAGAAAATTACCACACTGGAAAATAGCAATTATAGCTTGCGACTGACAGCATGCCCCATGGTATCTTATAATCCGATAAAGATTTTCACACATACAAAAATATTCTAAAATAAGCAGTTCTGATGGTGTGTTTACATTTTGCTTATTTAAATTGTGTCAATTTTATTTCTCCGGGCAGTAAAACTAAACATTTATTTATCTATTCTTTGGAGGATTACTCTTTGCAAGTAAATCTAGGGTAAAGTTATAATGTGTGGATGCCATATGGAAATAAATTAACAAAGCGAATAACTTCCTCATTGAGGGCTGGTGGCTTAACTTCTCATTTCACTAATGAAAACAGTTTCTATCTAATTTTGAGTAAAGTCTATAAACATGTTTTCAATGTTTGCATAAATTAGGATGCTTTGAACTTCATGTAACAGAAAACACAACAGACAGTGGGTTGGCATTAAGAAGGTTATTATGTCCCATAAAGGAAGACACCAATTCCTCAGTGATATCAAGGATCTTGTTTATCATTTCATCTGCTGCTTCTTGGTACTTTAACTTCTGCCTTTTAGCCGATTCCCTTCAGAGCCCCCCCATGGCTTCCATCGTCACAGGCATCACAGGTAGACAGCAAGTTCTGGGAGAAAAAGGCAACTGTTCCTTTTCATGAACCTGTTTCATGAACAAGAAAATCCCTTCCTTGTTCCTTGGACCAAATTACATCACACACTTCTGGCAAAGTCAGTCACTGGCTAGGAGAAGGGAATTACCTAATGGACTTATGCTAATCAATATCCCACTTTTTAGCACTTTCCTGAACACACCATAAAGGTGATAGTGAGCACTTGGACAAGGCAGGGGCTCTGACAGCAAGAGAGGGTGCCATGCTTGTCTTTGTTTTCATGAGGCAGTGTCATGCCTCTGATAGTCACCAAACATGCTTGTGCATTAGACCTTGCTACTGAATTATTTGTCCTCCTTTAGGAGAAGAAAATCTGTATAAAATGGTGGAAACAAATTTGGGTATTTAATACGCATTTTTAAATTCCCTTTGTTATAGAAAGATGTCTAGAATGATCCACAGTAAACTTCAAGTAACTCTAGGGAATAAAATAGGGAATATGAGAAGACAACACTTACTTTTTAATTTATATGGTTCTATGGTGTTTAATTTTTTATAGTGAGAATATATTGTTAATCCTTTAATTTAAAAACAGAAAATAGAGTTTCCTAGCTAGGCAGTAAATTACAAAAATGATTGTATGAAAAGAAATATTTTTTCTGTAATTTTGAAAAGGCAGAATGGCGTATATGCTGTCAGGTAGCATGCTTTTACCTATTGATCTGAGGAAACCATTTTTCAAGCTGTGAGGAGGCCATCATTGGATGCATACCAAACTTTGGTGTTTAAGAAAAGTGTTAATGTGAAACACATCATTAGACCAAGCTTAAACTGTTATGACACTTTGAAATATGGCATTTCAGAATTATCTAGATCTCTAGCTTCCAATAAAAGAGCCACTAACCACAGGTAGTTACTGGGCACTTGAAGCATTGCTAGTCTGAATGGAAACGTGCTCTAAGTGTAAAATACATACTCAGTTTTGATAAGTGTAAAATATACCAATACATTTTATATTAATTTTATATTCAAATAATATTTTGAATATATTAGGCTAATAAAACCATTAAACTTATTTTCATTGTATTCTTATTTATATTTCTAAAAATATCTCATAAAAGATATCAAGTTATGTATGTGGCTCACATTTGTGGCTTGCATTGTATTTCTCTTGCGTAGCACTATCTAGATGTCTTTTGAGGAGGGCTAGTTAGACTTCAGTTGTGTGAGAGCTGTGCAGCCTCCTTGAAAGCCCAGCAGCTGGACGTGCTGAGATTGGGGTAAAACTTACCAAACTCAAATCTTTAAATCTTTCAGGAACTAGAGCACTGTTGAATCTCATCATTTGTTATAATCTTGATGTGTAGGGACACCTGGGTGGCTCAGGTGGTTGAGTGTCCGACTCTTGATTTCAGCTCAGGTCACGATCCCAGGGTCGTGGAAGGGAGCCCTTTTCACGGGTTCAGCTCCACACTGGACATGGAGCCTGCTTAAGATTCTCTCTCCTAAAGAAAAAATCTAGATGTATATAATCTAGGCAGAATCCAGATAAATCTTGGCTGATCTTGGGTGAGAAACTTGCTTTGAAGAAACAAGAGAGTAGTATAAACCTGATAAGGAATGATAAAAGTCAGAGGATAAGAATACTGTTGAGAGCAATGGAAAGTCCTGTCAATCAGGTTACCTTCTGGACCAGTCAGAATAGAGACTGAGTTCCAGTTCATTTAAGAAAATGATGGTTGTCTGAGTCAATGGAGTACCCTGAGAGCTGAGAATACACTTGACTCTAACTTGATAATGGAATTGAACGTGATAGTGAAGATGGAGTGAGCCGCTAAAGATGAGAAGTGACCTTCTTTGGAAGGTCCAGAGTATGTCACCACAGAGACACGGGCTTGTCAGCGTCTGTTGGGAAGTGAGTGAGTGAGTAGGAACACGATGCTGAAGTTGAGCAATCCCCAGGAGCTTTAGTAAGAAGCCACAGGAATTTGGGGACAAGATTTCTAGAGATTACACTAGCAAGGCTGTGGCTAAGATGGCATATTTCACTGTTTTATTATTATTATTATTATTATTATTATTATTATTATTATTATTATTGTTACCTTTGTTTAAATTCTAATATGCTTTAAGGCAAATGTGGACTACAATTTAGAACATTCAGAAACAAGATTAGGGCATTTAAAGACCATTAAGATAGAGGGAAAAAGGTCTAACACTTTAAAGCTTAGAGCTATTAGCAAATGCGTCTATAATAATGTGTGACTTTTGTCCTCTGCTTCACTAGCTTGTAGAACAAATAGGTGACATTGATTTAATATTCAAATTAATTACTAGAGACTCTTCACATTAGCTGGGCGTACCCTTTCTCTCAATGCCCAGAGAAATACCTCACCACTTTTAAATGTGCATCTGCCCCAGCATTCAGCGACAGAGGTTTTCATGACTCTTTTTATTCTTTAAATAAACAGCTCTCTTTGAGCTGTTGAGAATACATTGTATACAGCATGAAAACTGAGAGGCCTTTAACATTAAAAAAAGCTACTGAAGAGCTATTAATATATTATCAGTTTTATACCTATCGACCTAATTAAATTATATAGATGAAAATCAAATTAATCTGGTGATAGCTGAGTATAAAAGGTTATGAAAATAGAGAACCTACTGCTTATAATAGCATTTAAATATTTTGTTTACATACAAAGTTCTCAAAAACATATTTGAGTTAAAAAATGTAACGCCAATGCATATTTTATAACCTGTATTTATTTCCACTTCTTTAATTGATCATTATCTTTAAAAATTTTGTAGTATACTTTTAAACACATTTCCATATAAGCTCACGTATTTATAAATGTGCTAGTTATGATTTTCTGTACATATATTTATTTATGTGACCATATAGGCATGTTTTTATATATGTATGTATGGTTTTTAGCCGTTTTATGCATAAATGAACTCATAGCATATAATAATAGAATACTGAATAATAGAATACTACGTAAATGAACTCATACCATATAATAATAGAACTCACACCATGTAATAATAAAATTTGATTTTCAATCAACAATATATCTGAGATTCTTGGAGTGTCTGGCTGGCTTAGTTGGTAGAATTGATTTCAGGGTTGTAATCAAGCCCCATGTTGGGCACAGGGATTATTTAAAAAAAAAAAAGCAGTATATCTGCAAAGGGTTGACGAGAATCATCATGTCTACTTACATATGAAGAATGCATATCCAGAAGACATAAGAAACTTACCCAGGGTCAAACAATACTTTGTGTGGTGAATAGTTGGCAGGCTCCCATTTATGTTAGTGACGGGAGAAGAAATTTTACTGAATTAAAGATGGTATGAAAGGGGATTTCTGAACTGAATATACAGTTGTGATAAAGCAGTATTTCTGATTGAGGGGAAAAAACCCACAAGAAATAACTAATAGATATTATGGACTGTATGTTATGATCGGTCTTAAAATAAAATTGCATCCTGAAACTGTAAGTGACTCTGACATCACGACAACAAATACCCAACATATGTGCAGATTCTTTGCTTGGAGGAATTGGTGTTTTAGTGGCAAATTTTAGAGGCATTTAGTCTTATATTATTTAATCTTATATTATTTATATATATAATATAAATAATAATCTTATATTATTTATATATATTATACTTTATTTAAGTGATCTGTATTCCTTTTGCAAAGGCTTGAACTCCACAAATCTACTGAGAATTATAATGAACTCTTCTTAATTCCCTATGATTAATATCTGAAAACACATTTTAGAACTCTGCAGCTCTCCCCCCGCCCCCCCCAAAAAAAGTAGCATATGTATATCCACAGTTCTTTACATCTTTCCTGCTAAAAAAAATTTCTGAGTCTGCCAGCTTGGCTCCTGGTCCTTCACTAAGCTTAATCAGGGTCATGAGTAGGAAAATAGTAGATGCCAGAAAGGCTAGATTGAATTGGAAAGGACAGCTTTATTTCTGGAAGAGAAAGGTGATATATTTCTAAAGGAAGGAAAGGAGAAAAGTTTTTCAACACTTGGAGAAAAAAACAGATTTTTGTGGGCAGTTTCTGTGTGAATGAAATAAGACAAGAGTGGTTTTTGCTTACATTATGAATGGGATCTCCTTTTGCCATTAAAAAAAAAAAACTTAGGGAAGATTGTAATAAACTCGTTATAATTTTCCAATAGTAAAATTAAAATGATTAAAGAATAATTTGAAAAACTGGATTTAGTTTAAAGGACACCTGAGTGGCTCAGTCATTTGACTGTCTGACATCGGCTCAGGTCATGATCTTATGGTTCATGGGTTCAAGCCCTGCATCAGGCATTCTGCTATCAGTGTGCAGCCTGCTTCAGATCCTCTGTCTCCCTCTTTCTCTGACCTTTCCCTGCTCTCTCTCTCCCTCTCTCAAACATAAATTAACATTTAAAATAATAGATTTAGCTTGACAAAAAACATTTAGCAAGCCCTATCAAGGGAACTGTTAGGTGTAGACAATTGAAGGAAACAACTGGAATATAAGAAAGAGTAAGGATAGAAATACAAAGTATAGGGAAGTGGGGCAACTGGCTGGCTCAGTCCACAGAGCAGGTGACTCATGATATCAGGGGTTGTGGGTCTGAGCCCATGTTGGGTGTAAAGTCTACTTAAAAAGTAAAATCTAAAAGAAAGAAGCATTGGAAAGAGAAACACAAATACATTGCATAGATAGTTGTTCAAGAAGACCTAAAATAAATACGAGGCTGAGGAACATCAGTTGAGAGTAATGATTTCTCAAAATATTAAAAAAAAATTTTTATGTTGTTTATTTATTACTGAGAGAGAGAGAGCCTGAACAGAGGAAGATCAGAGAGATAGGGAGACACAGAATCTGAAACGGGCTCTAGGCTCTGAGCTAGCTGTCAGCACAGAGCCTTACCCGGGGCTCAAACCCATGAACCGTGAGATCATGACTCGAGCCGAAGTCGTATGCTTAACCGACTGAGCCACCCAGGAGCCCCATCAAAATATTTAAACATGAAAGAAATAGGACATGTGATCAAAATTGAATTGTAAAAGGTGAATCTTTTAAAGTTTATTTATTTATTTTTAGAGAGAGAGGGAGAGCGAGAGAGTCCCTGGCAGGCTCCGCACTGTCAGCTGTCAACACAGGGCCCAACATGGAGCTTGAACTCACAGACCATGTTACAGACCATGAGATCATGACCAGAAGCAAAACCAAGAGCTGGACACTTAACCAGCTGAGACAACCAAGAGGCCCCAAACGTGAATGTTTTAGATCTTTTAGATTTCAAGGTACAAGAAAGATGTAACTGAAGAGAGGTAGAATCTGTATTGGAATGCACTAATGGTAAACAAATGTCATTAAATGATAGTTAACTGTGTTCTACAGACACAATCAAATACTAACATTTTAACCCAATAGATAACAGATGCATGAGTGAATTTCTTGTCTCTGATTAGTTCCTTTAAGAAACATTAAATGTTGGGAATCAAGAGCAAGAATGAACTACTGGGACCTCATCAAGATAAAAAACTGCACGGCAAAGGAAACAATCAATAAAACTAATAGGCAACTGACGGAATGGGAAAAGATAGTTCCAAATGACATATCAGATAAAGGGTTAATATCCAAAATCTATAAGGAACTCACCAAACTCCACACCCAAAAAAGAAACAATCCAGTGAAGAAATGGGCAGAAGACATGAACAGACACTTCGCCAAAGAGGACATCCAGATGGCCAACAGACACATGAAACATTGCTCAGCATCCCTCCTCATCAGGGAAATGCAAATCAAAACGACACTGAGATACCACCTCACGCCAGTCAGAGTGGTGAAAATGAACAAATCAGGAGACAATAGATGCTGACAAGGATGTGGAGAAATGGGTACCCTCCTACACGTTGGTGGGAATGTAAACTGGAGCAGTCCCTCTGGAAAACAGTGTGGAGGTTCCTCAAAAAATTTACAATAGAACTCCCCTATGACCCAGCAATAGCACTGCTAAGAATTTACCCATGGGATACAGGGGTGCTGATGCACAGGGGCACATATACCCCGATGTTCATAGCAGCACTCTCAACAATAGCCAAAACATGGAAAGGGCCTAAGTGTTCATTAACTAATGAATGGATCAAGAAGATGTGATTCATCTATGCAATGGAATACTGCATGGCAATGAGAAAGAATGAAATCTGGCCATGTGTAGCAACATGGATGGACCTTGAGGGTGTTATGCTGAGCAAAATACGTCAGGCAGAGAAGGACAAATACCATATGTTTACACATATAGGTGGACTAGGAGGAACTTAACAGAGGACCATGGGGGAGAAGAAGGAGAAAGATGGTTGGGGAGAGAGAGGGAGGCAAACCATGAGAGACTCTTGAATGCTGAGAACAAACTGAGGCCTCATGGAAGTGAGGGAGGAGGTAGGGGGGTGATAGGCATGGAGGAGTGTACATGTTGGGATGAGCACTGGGTGTTATATGGAAACAACTTGACAATAAACTATCTAAGGGAAAAAAAAGAAAAAGAAATATTAAATGTAAAATTGAATTAATAGTATATGCTATGTATTTTTTAATTACATACCCCAAATATATGAAAGTTAAATACAAGAATTATCAACATGCCTTATAATATACAGTGCCATGATATTGATATATAAAATAACCCGTGAGCCTTAGACTCAGGAAAGTATTCATCAATAAAATAAAACTTCTTTAAAAATAAAACTCTAAGTAAAACTATTGCCAGCATTTACTGGACACTTACTGTATTTCATGAATTTACAGTATTTACTCATTTGATTCTCAAACAACTCTAAGTTAGTTACTACTATTATTACCTGAATTTTAGAGAAAAAAGAACTGGGATTTGCATAAGTTAAGTGATTGCCAAGGTCATCCAACTCATAAGAGGTGGAAACAACTTAGAATCTGGGAAATCTGGTGCAAGAGCTCACACGCTTAATCAATACTTACCATTGTCTCCCCAAGCAAGCAGTTCATGCAGGCAATTTTTAAAAGCCATAGAAAAGTTCAATTTTAGGGGAAATCAATCACTCTTCAAAAGCATAACTTTTAAAACCAATTTGACAACTTTTTTTTGGGAGACTTTTACCCACCTAATTACTTCTGCTCTTTTCAAATAATAAAGGGGGACTTATTCTGCCCAAGCCAAATAAAAAGAGCTGTTATGCCAGATCTACAGCACCTTGTTATAATCTAATATTTCATTTGTATTCCCCATATTCTTTATATAAATTCATAATGAATGAATTGAAAACTAAGTTTCCTTTAATTATCAAATCCATAATATATTCCTTTCCAGCTTTGACTAATTTAGAATTCTGTTAACTTGAAAGAGGTGAGACACGTAATTTTTTTATAAGAAATTGCTTGACATCAGATCTTTTATTTTTATACTTTTGACATTTTCTTCATGGGATGAAACTGTGCAGAAAATTATTCAGTATCTGTTTGGTCAACTTTAGAAAGGAACAAAAGAGAAACAGTGCATTTTAAGAACTTCATAGTATCCAATTATTCTCAAATACTTGTTCACACTAACCTTTGTTTCATAACCTTCAGTGCACAAAATGCAGAAATATGCCTGTTCCAGTAAGAATGACCTTGAAGTTTCCTGCATGGAGGAAATAAGGAAACTATGTATTTTTCATTTACTTTCTTTTCTCTGTCTTCATACATACTATGACCCTTTAACTTGAATATAGCGATTTCAGAGCTCAAGGAAACCTGGAGTCTGTATTTATACTGTTGACTATAAGAGATTATTTCCTTTGCTGGAGAATGGTGGGTAATGACAGACTGCACATGAGGAAACGGAAACCTGTAGAGTTTTATTATAATGTTTGGAGGGAGATAAGTTTACTTAAAACAGCCTCTATTATAGTCTCTTCTCTGACTTGTTCTTGGTCTTCAAAGATAGGTTCTTACTGATTAAAATAGCCTGCCAAATCTCTTTGGCTGCTTTAAAGTGATATAAAACTGAAACACTATATCGATGTAACAGCTAGAAAGGATCTTGAAGATTCTCCAAATTTGAGATTATTACTCTTTTGATTGTCCCAAACCCATCTGAGTTCTGATGAAAGCTATACATGTTCTACTTAGAACCAAGTTATGTTTGACTATGACTACAACATTTGCTTGACTGTATGGGATTCACGGCTCCTGAGGTACCTGACAAGAGTTCCCTAATATCAGGTTCATGACTTCTATTCTGGCCCAATGCCCTTGCTTAATAGATAATAAAAATGACTTGAGGAGATGAAGATGATAACATGGGGATATGTATTTATCTCTACTAGCACATACATGTACAGTGATAATTTAGCTTTTTGTAATATATGTAAACTGAACTTAAATGACCCGATCTGTGCCTCCATATTCACATGGACTCCTTCTCTTCTCTTCCATCCTTATGTTACTTATTTGAGGATACTTGTCCTTGAATTCAAGATCCATCAAAACGATTTCATTTTAAGATCCTTAATTATATCTGCAAAGTCTCTTTTTCCAATAAGGAAGCCTTATTTCCTAATAAGATTATATCCACGTGTTCTGGGATGTAGACAGGCTACTATTCAACCCATTACAGTTACCATGATTGATCCTTTGTTAGGTACATGGCATTGAATATGCTGTTTCTTTTGATCTTACTAAAATTCTGTGAAGTAGGTGGCACAGATGAGGAACTTAAGACCTGCAGAAGTTAAATAATTTTCCAGACTTCACATAGTTCCGTGGTGGAGTTCTTGGTTGGCCTATATCCTTATTGCTCAAGGCTTAATAAGAATAGCTCAACAAGTTACTCAAAGTTAAACAAAACAAAGTTTTTAGAGTCCTCTTGGACTTTGTGATTTAATAAAATAGAAACTGTATGAACACAAATAAGCTAAAATATGGAGTAGAAGACACAGAGAGTGGAGAGAAATAGATATAATTGTTAAGGGTGTTCAGAAGGATCTGATTTACCCAGTCATTTATCAGTTAATGGTGTCTTAATACCCTAATACAGTAACACTGATTATAAATGGCTTCTGTGACATTCTGTCTCATTTCTTTAATACTTAACATTTCAAATCAACACTGTCTTAATTGGCATTCAATTATTCACTTCTTCAGCATTTATGGAGTGCCTGAGAACTGTGTTAAGTACTCAAGATGTAACAGTTTTAAAAAAAAAAAAGGAGAAATCTCCCTGTCCCCATGGATATGCTAGTGAAAGAGACAAACAGTGAAGAAAAGAGAAGGCAAATACATAAACTGATTGCTATCTTTACTAAGTGCTATGAAGGTAATGAGAGGCTCTATTAGAGAAGAGTGGAAGGGATCCTAGTTTAGGGGAGGTGGTCATTGGAGGCCTCTCTCTGAATGGGGCATTGCTCTAGTGAAAACCTAGAGAAAGATGTGCCCATGAGAAGAGCAGTGAAAGAGCATTACAGTCTTGGGGAACAGCTGGTACAAAGCACCAGACACCAGAGAAAGCTAAGCATCTTCAGAGAATTGGCAACAATGATTATTGTGGGAATATCACACGCCGTGAGACAGGCATGGGCCAGAGGATGAACACTCTTGCCCAAGGCAAGGAATGAGGATATTTCCTGGGTGTCCTGGGAAAACACTTCCAGGCTCAAGTAGAGAAATGATGCAGCTGAGCTCCTTTTGGGAAGATGGAGCGTGGAGTGGAGGGTGACAAGAGTACGCGAAGAGGGACCAGTGAAGGGGCTCTGTCAGCATTCAAGTTTCGCTTAAATGATGGCCTGTCTCTGGTGTATATGCAGTGTACACTGTACTTTTTAAAAAAAGTTTATACAGTCAACACTTGGCACACACACACACACACACACACAAATATATATATATGTTATCCATATTATTTTTTTAATTAATTTATTTTTGAGAGAGTGAGAGAAATCACAAACAGGTGATGGGCAGAGAGAGAGGGAGACCCAGAATCCGAAGCAGGCTCCAGGCTCTGAGCTGTCAATGCAGAGCCCGATGCGGGGCATGAACTCATGAACCATGAGATCATGACCTGACTTGACGTCAGACTCTTAACTCCCTGAGCCACCCAAGTGCCCCTATTATCTATATTATTATATGTATTGTAGGATAGACATATTTATTTCATTGTTAATGTAAAGGAGTACATTGATCTAAAAATAATTTCTCTCAAGCAAGAGATGAGATGGCAATCCCATGTCACCAGCATCTGGCTGCCCAAATAGAAATTAATGTATTATTGATAAACAGTGGTCAGTATTTACCTAGTCTGTGCTTCTGTGTAACTTTGTTCTCACCAACAATTGCTCTCAGATTTCACTTTTCCAACATGTATACTTGACAGAAGTGGTCTGCAGAGCAGAATTACTGCTGCTTGTCAGAACTTCATTTAACCAATGGAAAATGGAGGCATGTTATTTATTGTCTATACTTTCATGTATTTGGACTTGAACCAGTCTGAAAATGGAATTGTAATTTATGTCTCAGGAAAACTCAATTGCAGTTAGTTTCCAACTTCATTTTCCATTGAGTCCAAACTGCTAATCGTTATTTTTTATAACTGAGATTATATTCTTTCTTCCTTGTATACATGAAAAAAATACTTCCATTTTTTACTGCAATAGAAAGCAGATTTCTTTCCATGACTCAGGAGTAAAGGGGTAGTGTAGTCATGCCCCCTCATTAGGGTTGCTTTAAACAACTTTAGGATTCTTAAGGTGTATAATTCTATTTCTTCTCACAGCACATGGAGAGAAATAATGTTGGTATTTTGCAGTTAATTTAATTATTTTCCACTAGTAAAACCAGTGACACGATTTCCTATTGCTAAGTAAAGTCCCCCAATCACTACCCTTGATTGGCGATGTAGACAAAACTTCTTGTGAATAAAATAAAAACATTTCCAGTATATTGTCACCTACATATTCTGACAGAGCATTTCGCATGAAGTTTAAGTCAATTTTCTAATACTCTGATTTTGGTAGCACTTTAATGATTAATTGTTCAGCTAATACCTTTCATCAAATTCCAGATTTTAATTCTCACTTGTATTGATGAAGTTATGTCATTTTATGCCATATTTGTCTTTAGATTTGATCTACCAATGTGTGCAAAACTTATTTTTCATAGTGTAAAATTTAACATGTTAAGTTGAAAATATTAAAAAGAATAGTTTGAAATTTTAGTTTTTAAAATGCTACATAGGTTAAACAAATAAACATATCGTTAAAAAAAAAACAAAATAAAACAGTATTTGTATATATGTAGTTTAAAACCCAGTGGTATTATTGTTCATTGGGACAGGCCTTTCAGATAGGAAAATTGATAGAATTCACTTTTTTTTTTTTGCAACATAGAAGTTTAAGTTACAAGAAAAATAATTCCAGGTCCAGCCCGTAAATATCACTATCAGCGGTGCAGCAATATGCTGCCTTAGACTATCCAGAACATTTTAAAAAACAATTTGGAATCTTTAATGGTAAAATAATACATAACGGTAAGGACTTAGAAAATATTTGTTGAATTGTATTTTTAAAATCATGTGAGAAGTTAAGGAACTCAGCCATGATATGGATCCTTGAACAATGCTGCATCTTATGAAATTTTAAGTCTTAATTCCAGTTACCATATAGAATAACTTTAGCATTCCGGGATTACTGTTGAAAGACTAGGATAGTGAAGTTTCAGAGTACACATGTACAAGTCTGAATTTATGAAACATTTAAACTACTTAAAATTAATTTAATTTTGTTCTTAAAACCCAAATTCACTACCTAGGGAATAAAATTTTTTTAATGTTTATTTATTTTTGAGAGAGAGAGAGTGGGAGGGAAGGAGGGGCATAGAGAGGGCGACACAGATTCTGAAGCAGGCTCCAGGCTTTGATCTCTCAGCATAGAGCCTGATGTGGGGCTCAAACTCATAAATTGTGAGATCATGACCTGAGCCAAAGTCAGACACTTAACCAACTAAGCCACCCAGGTGCCCCAACCTAGGGAATAAAATAAACTATACAATAAATAAAAATAAATACAATAAATACAAATATTATCATTTTGACACAGAATTCAATGTATTAATAGAATCAGGATATTTTTTAAATTTTGGCACCTGTGTTCAATGAACAAACATACACAGCATTTATCACCTGATATTTACTTGGAAAAGGAGTTTAAAAATTAAAATAATACAGGCTTTGCCATCAAAGCAAAGAGAAGCAGCTTATATAAATTATAGTTCATTGGCAAAAATACTAAGATAGGATTAAGGAAGCACAGAAATGAAATTTATCAGATTGCCAAATGAAAGAAGGCCTCCTAGGGAAAACTCATGAACTATGTTTGATGCAAGAGTTGGAATTAGCTATATGGAGAGGGGAGGAAGCATACTCCAGACAAGTGGAAAATCATTAAGTTAGTAAGATACAACAAAGAAATGATCAAAGTATAAATGGAGTAAGGGCCAATGAAGGTAAAGAGAAAGGGATGCACATAATAGTAGATGGAGAAAATACACAGAATTTCATAAGAAAATGGAAATGAGAGAGTTGATTGAAAGGAAGCATGTAGAATAACTTGACCTGAGTCAGTGATTTTAACTAAAAAGAAGGTGGTGGTAAGCCTGAATTTACTTGTGACAATATTATTTAGTTTGTAGTAGAAATGATTAGTGTAAGGATTAATAAATTATAGAATTTCTTTTTTTTTTTTAAATGTTTTATTTATTTCTAGGAGAGAGAGAGAGAGACAGCATGAGCAGGGGAGGTCAGAGAGAGAGAGGGAGACAGACTGAAACAGGCTCCAGGCTCTGAGCGGGCAGTCAGCACAGAGCCCGACGTGGGGCTCGAACCCACGAACCGCGAGATCATGACCCAAGCGAAAGTCGGACGCTTAACTGACTAAGCCACCCAGGCGCCCCTAGAATTTCTTGATCAGTAAAGAAATTGCCTATTTTAAAATAAGAAATAGATTAGAATATTTTGTCTATTTGTTATTATTCTTGTTGAGTTTTAGCAATAATTTTGTAAAGAGACTTAAAGTGATATGAAGTTCATCCTCTTACTAAAGTCTAGATTGTTGTTATTGTACATTTTTAAAGTTTTTTTTCTGCCAGAGAGAGAGAGAGAGATCAGACACATCTGAGTGATGGAGGGGCAGAGAAAAAAGGAGAGAGAGAATCCCAAGCAGGCTCCATGCTGTCAGCACAGAACCTGACATGGGGCTTGATCCCAGGAACCGTGAGATCATGAGCTAAGCCGAAATCAAGAGTCAGTTCTTTAACTGAGTCACCCAGGCACCCAATGTATGTATTTTCTTAATGTCATTGAGTCATAAAACTGAATTGACTGGTTGTTTAGGCACAGAGCAGAGTGTGCTTTGTTTAACTAAACTTGGTAAAACCAAGAATCTTTATCACATTTCTAAGAATGACCTACTCTTACAATGAGTTCATTCACTGCTAGTCTTCCAAAATCAAATTTAACAAGCCAAGTTTATGGATTAGTGTTAGCTCCTTCTCTAACTAGACAATCTTAAATTGGCTGTGGTAAATATAATTTAAGAAAGGAAAATAATTGTGGAAATTGACACACTTGTTCCTTGAGTTTTTATTCAAATCTGCATTGTATTTATTGACTGGAAAATTATACAAAACATTTTGTGTTGAACCAGTATTCCTATTAACAATGTTTTTTTTTTTTTATCATTTTTCTTAGCATATACTAATGGTTGTATTGTTAGAGTGTTATGTAGAAATATCTGCCATTGTAGTGGCCCAGTTTTAATCATAATTTGATTCACTCTAATCCAACTCAAAACATACTAGACACCTATGCAGCTCTGAATTTGATTTCTCTGTCTATATTACAAATGATAAGTTGATTAAAAATGTTTTAAAAGATTTCTTAATTTCAATTTTTAAATTTGAATTTAAAAATTGGCTGTAATTGTTCATAAGAATACTCAATATTGTTTTGCTTATTCAAACAGGTTACCACACTAAAGCAATCTAAACATTCAAGTGGATTGCATTTATATAGTTTATTACATAACATACAGTTTATGTATAATAAATCACCAATAGCTCTTAGTTATTTCTGTAATCTCTGTCCTAGTAAAGTTAAGGATAACTAAATATGACATTCAACTATGAAAAGGAAAGCCTAACAAAAAAACTTCAATATATATCTATAATACTTAAATTTTAACATGGGAAAAGTTGTATCTTTAGAATCTATCTGTCTCAATAAAATGTGGCCAAACTTAGCTCTTCAGTACTATAATATGAGTAGTCATTAATGAATTTCTACACATTTCTGATTAATTCAAATATTGTACTAACCAATTCCATAACTTCTGTGACTTTTATTATTCAAGGTCTTAACATAGCTCTATAGGTCTAAAGGGCCAATATTTGAATAAGCTGTCTCCTGTTATGTCTACATTTAATCAAATTTAGGCATAATATATTTTTATTCTGAGGTCATCTGCTTTTTATTATAGTGAGTCCTACATTTCTTGGTTTTCTCTTCTTAGTTACAAGTGGTTCTGCTATAAGAGAGAATTTGCTCTAAATTATTAGAGTAACATTTAGAATCTTGGCAAGTTACTGATATCCTATTCAAATTCTAACTTAAGTGAAAATAGTAATGAGTATGAAAAATATAAACCATGCAACAAAAGGCTAGGATACAATATACAGTTTTTAATACTTCGTGTAAAGTTTGGTCCCATTGCACAAAAGCAGTTGTATATTCTTCCCATGTCTATTAATTTATTATTTACCTTTCGAATTTCTTGAATTTTACATAAAATATGTCCCAACTCTCTTGTTAGAGACTATGTAGTGCTATCCAATCAATGTATTTCTCTGTATCTATCTATCTATCTATCTATCTATCTATCTATCTATCTATCTACTTATCAAACTTCTGTCCATATATATCTATCATTATGTGATGATCTACTCATATATACATAAATTTTGATGTAACTATTTTTAAATTTAGGCCTAACTCTTTGGTGCTTTGAATAGTTATTAAGTGGGTAATACATTTAATTGAAGTGAGTAGAATATGTATTACATAAGTGAGAGAATGTTAAATCCAGCTTGTAGATTTTGAAATCATATAAAACAAACATAGCTATTATGGAAATTATTTGGAATTTTAACTACAATAAAGACCACTAGATATAGTTGTGTCATGTTCTTTCAGCATAACACATTTTATACATTCACTTGGGATACTGAAAAGCACACATTTGTACAGCAAATTTACTTACAGAAAAAGAGCAATCATTAGAAACTTCTTGGTAAGTTTTAGCCATTTTATGGTTGTCTAAGCTCTGGCATTTTCCTCTTCCTCTTTAGAAACAGAACACCAGTTTTCAGCTGGGCTTAAATTTTAAAATTTACATTCTCCATCCTTCCTTATAGTTTATATATTATTTACTTAGCATTTGCATATGTCTGAAATTTCCGATAAAAGTTGGAAAATAGTTAGCATCATAATTCAACAGATAAATAACCTTCTAAAGAGTGCTCAGGTAACTTGAAAAATGAATGACTAAGGCATTAGCATATGCAAATGAAAATTTAAATTATTTTAATGATGCTTGTTATAAGAAACACGCTTTTAGTTGATTATAATTTATATAATATTCTTATAATAAATTTAATTTTATACATATCTTTCCAATAGATTTATATCCCAATATATATTCCAGTACCTGTTCTTTGATAGTAATATGTAATATAGTAATATGACACCATTCACTTGAAATTCTCCTTTCCTTGTAAACTAGTATAAATGAATGCACTGTTCAAGGCTTGAAGCTATAAACTCAATAAATATTTAACCACCCACATGCTTAACTATGTGAATAAAACTTTCTTCATGGTGTTGTAAATGGATGAATTTATCTAGTTGTTTGTGGGCTTGATGAAATTACACTGAGAAGGTCATAGCATGTATTTTTGTTCTTCCACGAAAGATTTGGAAATTGGCACTTTCCCCCACAAATGCAAGGAAAAATTTTAAACAATTTTTCTTCTTTCAATTATTCAAAAGTTAGAAAACTGAAAGAATGGAGATGGTGTATCTGTGGTGGATCTTTGATGTTCAGAAAGAAAATGACCCACAGCTTACAATAACATTTAATTATCACCGAGAGCAGACTGCGTTGCAGCTGTTTCAGATAATTATAAGCCCGAGGGCTGACATAAAAATAAAAGAAACCAAATATTTTTGCATGAAAGTTTGCTTTCTTAAATCTCAAAAAGAGTAGAAAACATAAATATGAGTAGGATGTCAGACGTGTTGAAAATGACTCTTCATAAATACTGGATGAATTTATGGTGGAACCAAATAAAACTCGTATCCAATAGTATGTGTTTAGTGAAATTAATCAATGATATTTGTATGAATTAGTCAGCATAAAAAAATTAGTGCTTGTTACTTTGTCTCCAAATGATAGTGTGTTAAAGATATCATAGTCCATTGAGTGTAATCCAGATCTGATCTTTGGTTTGATTCTGTCTTGGAAGCAGGTGATACTACTGTGATCTGCCTCTGTCCATCCCAAGAATAATTTTAATATATTCCATGTCTCCTGCCACTCTTCTCCATCTATAAGTAGGGAAATTGTGGTATGCTGTTATATTTCATTTTTTCACCAGGCTATCTTTCAGGGCAAAACTAAACTTAAATTATGCAGAATCAGACTTATTTTTAAATGTTTATTTAATATTTATTTTGAGAGAGAGACAGAGACAGAGAGAAAGAGAGCAAGCAGGGGAGGAGCAGATAGAGAGGGAGACAGAGAATGTCAAGCAGGCTCCAACCTGTCAGTGCAGAGCTCGACATGGGACTTAAACTTATAGACTCTTAGGAGTTCATGACCCGAGGGGAAACGATGACTGTGATACTTAACCGACTGAGCCACCCACACACCCCAAACTATGATGAATCAGACTTATCAAACAAAGGCACATTTCAAAGGGAAGTGACCTAATAACCTATTTCAAAGTCAACAACTAAAATGAACCACCAAGTGAAGAAATTATTTAGGAAATTACATGGTTTAACATAGGTTTATAGGGGTGAGGGTTATCCAAAGATGTTGATACAGGAAAGGGAGTTATTGCTAGCAATGTACCTCACTCTCTTTCTATCTCTTTTTAAAAAGGAAAAAAATACCTTCTACTTTTTTCTTGTCCTTCTCTTGTAGTCAGAATATGGCCTCTTTGTCAATGTATGTTATAGTTTAGGATTCACTTTAACATGATAAAGACTTCTCTTCCATGCCCCTATGCCTTTCCATTTTCTTTTTACTCTTTAAAAATTAATTTTATTTCCCACTTCTAATAAAGTAAAGGCTTTTTACTAGAAAACAACGGAATTATTTCCCTTTGTTTTTAAATTTTAAATAGTGCTGGGAACAAACTTGAGATGTCCTTCAGCCAGAGGGAGGCCTGAGCAATAAAAATTCTGCACAAAGTCCCTGAGGATCTGGCTTGCATTTCTATTTAGTAAAGACCTGGGAGGAGAAGTCAAAGTTAATATTTGAGGATTAAGCTGCAGTCTTAATATTTACATATAAAACATTGAACATTGATCAAGGGAAAGAGAGCTTATAACTCTAAAATTTATAGCCTTAGTCCATTTAAAGCCTTATTCAACACTTTAAAATTCCCTTTTTTAAGAAACAGGCTTCCAGGATATACTAACAAAACAGCTTATAGTTAGTTTTTAAATTATTACATTCTATAAAATGATAAGAAAACAGCATTATACAAGATAGAATATTTTTATGATAAAAACAAGATCCTAGGAACAGTGGAATATCTGATATATAATAAAGTAGCTATTTTTATTATCTCCAAAATTAAAAAAGGTTAAAATGAAAATATACATTTCTCTATTTATGATGAATTACTTACCTTAAAGAGATAACATAAGAAAGCTAAAATAATTGATATTAAATAAATCGAATCCCCTAATTTTGAAGATTATATTTAGTTGTAATGTATTTATGTGTAAATCAAAATGTCTCTATCCTCCAGTTATTTTTATAACTGACCAACTTCAGAATAGTGATTATAACAAGCTAGATATTCCCTTCCATTCCTAGGATGTGAACTTTTTCCAGAAAACATTGTTTCTCTTCTGAAAAATTTATCTTAAGACAAAAACATTTGTGTATATGTCCGTACACTGACATATGTTGTTTGAATTTTATTTTTATTAAATATGGTAGATTTTATTAAATAGTATAGATTTGATTAATTTTAGATTAGTTAAAAAAGGATGCTCAAAGGCTGCATAAAAATTAACAACATTCATCCTATATAAGTGTCCTTTAGAATCCAAGTTTGAACAGTTTCTATAATTTTTAAACAATTCTACAAATACAATAACTAGCTTATATTGAATATCTATTTATGTCCTCAGGATATGTCATCCATAGTTGTGATAATATCACCAGCATTCCTTTACAATGAGGTTGATAGGGAGAAGTTAACTTGAAGCTAATACCAAATGGCTACGAAGTCCAAAATTAGAGGAGTTCAAAGTCACTGTGCCACATTTTTTTTTCCTAATTATTTCTTGGATGGAGAAATAAGATTTCTATAGCACATTTTTAGGCAATGATTACATGTCTATAGGTGTCAATGTGCTAGATAACAAAGATAGCATATAAAATGGCAGAGATAGAATAGGGAGAGGAAAGAAGTAGTTCTCCAAAACACATTAGAATTTAGAAAAGGTAAATATCTTGGGAAAAATAGTCAACACTACTGGCGTAGACTGGGAGGCAGCCATTAAGGTGTAATGGAATACGATTTCTTGGACCTATAGGCTACATTGGTCTTGAGGTAAGAAAAAGCTGATACCACATTAGGTCATATTAGAACTTGTGTAAGAGGATGAGGCCAAGAGTAAATATGTATGGAGTTCCCTGAAATAGTAATCACACATATGAAATAGAATTCAAACAATACAAGAGAAGTTGAAAGAAGAATCAATCATTGAGTAAGGTTGCAAATAGAGCATATGAGAGATGTTAAATGAGTTAGGTGTTTTTAGCACAAACAAAGTGAAAACATTAACAGAAGTATATAAATCATGTACAGCCTTAAAACTGAATGATGGTAGGATTTAAAAATCTCTGAAAAGAACTTTTCAAAAGAAACAATTGGTATGAAGAAGCTATCTTATGGGGGCAAAGAGGATACATTTTTATTGTTAGCATGATACAATGCAAGAATTCCCAAGAAGTTCATAAAATTTCCACCTCTGTAAAGAGAGACAAACATGGACAGCCGTTTGTTGTGTTTAGATCGTATGTAGTGCTAGTTTCTTTAAACTAGAGCAGAAAAGCTCTTGTGATATTAAAGTTTAGGCATTGAATACATATTCTGGATACCCATATACGAATTGATAATGAATTGTAGAGCACATGAAATCTTCATTGTATTTGCTATTTCCAGGAAACATTTTCAATTTATAATAATTTCTAAGCTTATCATCATTTTCTCTTTTTAAAATATTTTTATTCTTTTTTGCCAACCACATAACTGTCACCTTTCTATTACATCATCCCTGCAAACATATATTGAACAACAAGAATGAACCAGAGACTGAGTGAAGTGCTGAAGTTCTAGCCATTATAAAGACAGTTTTCTCCCCTCAAAAAACAGACAGTTAATTGGAGGAAAGAAGATTAGGGAAAAATGATTAACAATTGTTAAATAATAATAGTGACTAAAGAACAAAATAATTTACTAACAATATTTTAGCAAAGACAAAAGTAATATATTGATGGAAAACTCTTTAAGACATACTAGTAAGAGTGCATGTGGAGAACATTGACCCTGAAAGACCAGGACTTGGCATTCCAGGAATGTAATGTAGTTATTTTTTGGCAATATTTAAATCTCTTTTTCTTTAAGTCCTTGCAATATAGCTTTCCCAAATTATGGTTCACTTTTTTTAAAATGGATTCATTTGCCAAATGTATTTTGAAAGCCTATATAATGCAGTGAAAGTGAGCTTACTGCCCACTGAGAGATAATATTTTAATTCTGTATTTTATTATATTTCTAGAGTTGGCTTCTATATAGAATTTTAGGAAGTTTGATGGCTCCTATTTGCCACTGTTTTCATACATCATAGGTTGAACTGGTTGAAAAGTGAATGGAGAACTGGTCAGTATTATTGAACTGTTGTCGTATTACATTTAAAATTGATTGATTACATTTCTTTTTTGGTGAGTTGAATTTTAGGCAGTATTCCAGACAAATAGGAGCTGATTAACACCTTGACTCCTATGGGCAAGAGAAAGAATAATGTGAAAAGGTTTTGTTTAACCTAGAGAAAGGAAAGCTAGATGGGAATAGAGAGTCATTCAGTTATGTATTCATGTTTTAATTTGGCTCCAGTCTTGAGGAAAAACAGGTAAAATAAGGGTAAGTTGACATATATGGATTGAAAGCATAAATCAGTGTTTCTCAGTGTTGGCAGGCATCAGAACATTGATAAAACCGAGTGCTGGGCCCCACTCTTGAGTTTTTAATTAGGTGGGTCTGGGCTAGGACCCTACAATTCACATTTTTAATAAATTCCTATATGCTTCAGCAGCTGCTGGTCTGAGAACTATACTGGCATTGAGTATACCTGGTTATGAGTAACAGTTTTTGAGTAAAAAAGTCAACACAACAATAAAAGCAAAAATTGTGGCAGAGGTAAACCAACGACGAGAGAAATAGCTGTGGGCAAATTCTAGTAGGGATTTATTTCACTGCTTGTTTGTCTGTAGCCCATTCGGGGGAAAGTTGTGCTTTCCACAGTCCTCTGACCTTTAAAAAACCATGTCTTATTACAAGTGATAATCATAACATTGTAAACTCCATGAGATTTACCCAAAGGACTTTGTCTTGTTCCTCACTGTATCTGTAACACCATCCTTGATTGCAAGTTTACTCAATTCACAAGCTGTCTAAGGAACAGATTCTCCTTCTCAGGAATCTGAACTGAGGTATAGAAGGATGTCTGTCCGCAGTGAACACTGAAGCTCTGAAGGGAACTGATTCCAGCAAAATCACAAGGAAGTGGAAACCATGAATAAACAAGCAAATCAGTAGGTAGAGAGGAGAGCTCAGATTTGTAACACCATCCTTGAGAGCAACTCCTCTGTTTCAGATCACTTTCCTTTGTCCGTGAAATTAGCTCTACTTCACTTCCTCATCTTGAATTATTCTAAGATTTTCCAGTATCTACTGAAAAACTGTCCCCTCTCTTTTTTTCTGTGGAGAGAGATGGATTATGTCTTTGCTTCATGCTACCAAAACCCCACACTAGAGCCTAAGGACATATTTCCATGGAGTCAGTTGCTTCTCTCAAAGTTGAAGAAGGCATTTTGTCAGCTGAAATAAAATTCCATATTTCCATGGAGTCAGTTGCTTCTCTCAAAGTTGAAGAAGGCATTTTGTCAGCTGAAATAAAATTCCCTTTACAGACAAACTTCCTTCCTTTAAGAAGGAAGAATTCCTTCTGGAATAAGGTATCCAGGTTTAGCAGTCAATGTCTGCCAGTCTCAAGGAATAGTTTGGATAGAATATGCCTTTCTAAGATACTGATCCTCCTGTAGTAGTCATTTTACACATTTGACAGAAGGAGATTCTAGAAAGTTCACTCTGGCTGCTACTACCTGCCACCCTGGATGTGTACCTGGAATTTGGAATGGTTCTGGGCGGGAGCCAGAGCCACATGGGCAAATATGCTCACACCAATCACCCCATGCATTGTAGAAATGTGTTTATGCTCCATGTTTGGAAAACTCAGGGCCTTTTCAATTTAAAACATTCAACCAAAAAAAAACCTCCTGAAAAATGATACCAAATGTAACCAGAAATCATCCTCCAGGATAGTTTTCAACCTTGAGGTTAAGAAAACTCTGTGGTTTTAGATTATTCTTTAAAAAGTTCTTTTTCAACTATTTCCTCAGAAAGACTTTCATTTCAAATGTGCATATTCAATTTGAAGTAAAATGCTGAATGTCAGACTGATGAATTATGCAGCATATGCTTGGTTATCCTTTGGCACTGCACTTCCTAATGTGTACATAGGAGTCTGATGAAAGTGATGTACTACACACCCCTTCCCCACCAAGGCTCCAGGTCAATAGTGAGCTTAGTGAGGACTTTGTCTATGGTCTTCTCCCAAGAGGCATTTTTTTTGGCTGAAATCTTTGAAAAATTCAATCCTTAGATACTAATTAGTATGCTTCTCCACTTATCTAAGGTAAAATAGCCATTTTTAATTGCATTTACTATGAAATTAGTGATGCTATGCGTACAACAGTAGGGTATAATAAAATATCATTTGTTAGTGTATTGATGGAACACTTAGCCCAAACGAATAGATGAACTTTTAAAATCAGTTTGTCATTATGCAGCCGCAGGTAAGATTGACACACAATTTCCAGAGTGAATTGAAAATGCTATCATCTCATTACTGTGAGAGCTCATGAGATTGTAGTAGGGTGCTCTTGCAAAGGGCATATGCTTAAAAAAGCAGCTTAATTCAAAGCATCGATTTATTCCTTGAGGGACAGGGTGTTAAGAAGGAAGCTGCCTGCCAAAGAGAAGAATATGATCAGGGATTAGGAGGCAGTCAAAGTTGAAAAACAGGAAAGAGAAAATTGAAGCATTTGCAAAAACCTGAAAATTCTACCGTGAAACTATTTTAGAAGCTCAACAGAGAGGAAGGCAATCAAAATTCTAAGGGAATCAGAAGACAATGTTTTCTCATAAAGTAACAATAGAAGAATGAATGATGTTTCCTTTGAATAAACCTTCTTGCTTAATTTTGTGGAATATTAAAACTCATTTAAAATGGATTGTTATTTTAAAGATCAAGGTGAGTTCTCACAACTGTCATGATGAAAAAGTATGGTTAACTCTCAATTTATCCTATATTTTCACCCTGCACATTTTGTACAGTTTGGTAAATACAGATTCCTTGTTGGTTATGTTAGTACTATGAGACTATTTCTACTTTCTTGGCGCAATTAGTAGATCCAACTAAAGGATATGCACATTTCCATATCATATATAATAATGTTTTTAGGATTTTTAGATCAGTAATTTCTAGTAAATTAAATCATAGTTTATCATGTGTCTTCACATCATTTTTAGAAAACTATGCTTTGGAAAGCAGTATTTTGTAATGGACCATATTGGTTGATCCCTGTCCTTATGTTTGACACTCTAATACACACATTTCAAAAGAGATCAAAGGTGAAAGTTAAAAAGATATAATAGGAACAAAATTTTATACTCAAAATAGACTTCTGAAAATTCTTTTCTAATGTACAAATTCTATTGGTATATAGATAATATAATTTGCTTAAAATGCAGAGCAGTTTTAAAGAATTTTTTTAAGTTATAGTCTCTCTCATGTAAATATTAAATGAATATGTATCAAAGATTAATTTAACTCATTGTTTTAAGAGAGACACTATCTTACTAGTTCAAAAGGAAATTCTAAGAACCATACATGTATTGAGAATAAGGAACTTTGACATGAATTTAGAAACACATGCAAAGCATCTATCCATAAGGCAACAATCAACTGCATACTAACTCACACAATGAAATTGCATTTCCATGGACAAGAATAATTTTGATTATTATCAGCTTTTTTACACAAAAGACTATTAGGTGAGTTAAATAGGACAACACACCGGTTCCTATTTTTCAAGTGCTATTCTAAAAGTAATAATTTTTATCATGTTAAAACAAATATGGATTAACTAAACCATTAAGACTGAGTTTCTTTTAATGATTGCTTTTTATCTTGGCGCAATACTAGAGTCTTATTTATATCTAAATGTATGTATGCATATATGTGTATATATAATTTAATACATGTGTATTTATTTATATATAAATATACATATAAATATGCAAAATATATATAGTTTGTCTTCTAATTCTATCAAATATCATTAGAGAGAAGAGTCATTTTGTAGAAGAGAAAACTAAGACTCAAGAAAGTGACCTTTCTGTAGCACCATAGCTAGCAAGTGTCCCACTGAAGATTTGGATATGTTCTCTTGTTCCAAGTGCAATACAGGTTTCGCTACATCAAAACTGATACAAAGAACAGCAAAAATTATGGATGCTTATTTGTGATTGTTAAACCAAAATGGGCTTCAATCATCAACTACCCGTGTAGCTGATTTATACCTTATAAAGGTTAAATTTATACCTTATTTGAAATCTGTGAGCCAAAATAAGGTAGAATACCCATCACTTTCAGCTGATGAACTAAGTGGAGATAACAATTCAAAGAACAGCAAAAAGAGAGCCAAGTTTAGAAGCTTATGTTTGATTTATATTGTATTTCTTTTTTAATTAAAAAACTATTTTTGTGTTGCTTGAAAATTTGATTTTTGTAGTGACATGATACATTATTAGTCATTAGTAGTAATACTAAAGGTTAAGAGTTTTCATCTTCCAATTTTTGAATGTTAAAATAGAAGGGTTATTGCCTCATTTTATTGTGGCTTGTCAGGATAGCATTGATTCTAAACTACATTTTTGTTTAAGGTGTATTAAAATGTTGAGAGGGGCGTCTGGGTGGCTCATTTGGTTGAGCGTCCGACTTCGGCTCGGGTCATGATCTCACGGTTCGTGCGTTGGAGTCCCACATTGGGCTCTATGCTGACTGCCAGCTCAGAGCCTGGAGCCTGTTTCAGATTCTGTGTCTCCCTCTCTCTCTGACCCTCCCCTGTTCACGCTGTCTTTCTCTCTCTCTCTATCTCTCTCTCTCTCAAAAATAAATAAAAAATATTTTTAAAAATTAAAAAAATAAAATTTTGAGTTCAGTTCTGAAATACAGTCATAATTTAAGAAACCCATCTGGAATACATCTCTGCTAATATTAGTGGTTCTATTATTGTTTTCCTGCTTTATAATTTGACAACTGCAATTTTTGAAAAGTGGATAAATGTATATTTTTATAACTATCTTTCCCTCCCCAAATGCCACATTTTATATTTTAAAGGGAAACTGCTAAATAAATGCTCTTTAAATAGTCCTATATGCGTCTTTTGAAACCATATACCAGTAGCATAGAAGACCACAAAAAAGTTATTCAGTAAAATCTTGGTACTAGTCCTATAAATTAAAACAATACGGAAAATATGTTATTTTAAAAAATCAAGGCTGATATTTCCCCAACTTTATTATCTGAATTATTACTTATGGTAGAAGAGGGCACCTTTGTTGATGTATTACTTAGGGTTCTCCAGAGAAAGAAATCCAGTAGGATGGATAGAGGAAGAGAGAGAGATTTATTTTAGGGAATTGGCTCCCTTATTATAAGGAGGCTGAGAAGTCTCCAGATCTGCATTTGGCAAGCTGGAGACCCAGGACTGTGATGTTATAGTTTCAGTTTGAAAATCAGTAGACTTGAGACTCCAGAAGCACCAATTTTTCAGTGCAAGTCCAAAGGCAAAAATATTCATACAGTCAGATCACATCCCAGCTCAACTAGTGAGATAGGTGGAATCTCTCTTTCTCAGCATCTTTGTTCTTTTCTGGTTTTTAATTGATTGGAGGCCCACTCTCATTAAGGAGGACAATCTGCTTTACCAGATCTACAGATTCAAATGTTACTCTCATCCAGAAATACCCTCACAAACACAGGCAGGATGATGTTTGACCAAATGTCTGCACATCTCAAGGGCCAGTCAAGTTGACACATACAATTAACCATCACTGAGAATATCTTCAAATTTGGGTCTTTTTCTTTTTCAGTAGCTTTATGTATCTCAAGGCTTCCCCCCACCATTCATTAGCATTGTTTACTATACATCTACTATCCCAGATTGTTAAATTACAAATATTATGAAAATTATTAGTGATATATTTTGGTTAACTAGTAAAATGGAGGGCTTATTTGGACCAAGAACTTCAATTGTTTCCTAGAACTTGGGTTCACAGAAAAAAAAAAAGTTTATTCCTCTAAATGATGTCGATATAGAAAAGCCATCTTACTGGGTTTAACAACTTTAGGTAGATGTGAAAATAAGCTAATTATTTTTGAGTCCTACTGTATACATTTTTAATGAAGTGATAATGTTTTTTTCCTTAGAATTAAACTAGAGTTTGCCTCACAGCTTCTTTCCAGAATAGTTTTTAATGGAGAAAGACAGAGAACAGAAGAGTGTGCATTTAATCAGCTAACCTTTATTCTGAAGAGACAGTCAACAACCAGCCATAGTAATTTATTTTTCAGAAGAATAGGAGGAAATAGGAATATATTTTTTCCATTGTACAACTGCTAGCATCTTTACAGACATAAAGTATAGAACTTAACTTATTTTAATTTACAGAAATTTGTGAACAAATATCCTTGAATAATTTGTCAAATATTAGCTGTTGGTTTAAAATAACTATTTGTATCCCTTGAGAGTTCCTAATTAATTGACATTCATGATAATTAATGAACACTATTAATATTTTTGAATTGGAAATAATAATGAGCATTGAAATTATATAGTGAGTTAGATAGTATTTATTTATTTATTTAATGTTTCATTTATTTCTGACAGAGAGAGAGAGAGAGAGGCAGCGTGATCAGGGGAGGGTCAGGGAGAGAGAGAGACACAGAATCTGAAGCAGGCTCCAGGCTTTGAGTTGTCAGCACAGAGCGCAACGCAGGGCTCGAACCCACGAACCATGATATCATGACCTGAGCCAAAGTTGGAGGCTTAGCTTAACCTACTGAGCCACCCAGGAGCCTTGATAGTATTTATTTTAAATCATTTTCCCAGGAACACCTGAGTGGCTCAGGTGGTTAAGCATCTGACTTTAGTTTAGGTCATAATCTCATGGTTCACAAGTCAAGCCCCACATCTGGCTTTGTGCTGACAGCACAGTAGTTAATGTTTAATTACTTCTGAGAGAGAAAGAGACAGAGTGTGAGTTGGAGAGGGGCAGAGAGAGAGGGAGATACAGAATTCAAAGCAGGCTCCAGGCTCTGAGCTGTCAGCACAGAGCCCCAGGCGGGGCTGGAACTCACAAATGGTGAGTTCATGACCTAAGCTGAAGTTGGTCATTTAACTGACTGAGCCACCAGGTGTACCCTAACATTAAAAAAATTTTTTAAACCATTTTCCCATAATAAAAACATTGGTTTTAATAAAATCTTATTTTAATGTGCTTTATTAATTGAACTATATTAATATAAACTATTAATACTTGTATTAAAATATATGTGATTGTTTTGATTTTATACTTTAATTATAGATTAACACAAATTACTTGCCCAGTGAAAATTAGGTAAGGGTCATTTGAATTCAAATACATATAAACTGAAGAAACATTATAAATATAATTGTTACATAAATTTAGTAATAAAAAGCAAATAGAATTTGCTAACACATGGTAGAAGAAGTTAGTATATCCAGGAAAAAAAAATTGAGAGGGCATCATAAGGAAGCGAAAAGGAGCTCCAATTTTCTCCTGTGTAAATGGATAAGCCAGAGTATCTCTGGGCATCTTCACATCTGTAATATTATATGAGCTGATTCTTTCATCAATTTGCACTGAGACATAGGCAACTCATGACTGTCCTATATCACACCCTCTTATATGAGAACATATCTGCCTCTAGTGAGAAATGAGTAGTAACTAGCAAAGATAATAGATATAATTCAATTATAGGCAATTTTAGCTGATAAAACACATACATTTAACTCTATAGTGGGGGAAATGTGCTGTGACTTTTATCAGGTAGTTTGTTCTTTCAAACCCATTTAAGTGAAGAGGGAGAGAAAAAAGGAACACATTTAGCCACAGACCTTTTTTTCCTTCCAAGTTTTTATTTAAATTCAAGTTAATTAACATATAGTATAGTACCACTTTCAGGAATAGAATTTAAGGATTCCTTACATATATATAATACCCCGTATTCATCACAAGTGCCCTTCTTAAAGCCCATCACCCTTTTAGCCCATCCCTCCACCTACCTCCCCTCCAGAAACCAGCAGTTTGTTCTTTGTGGTTAAGAGTCTCTTATGCCTCCCTCTTTGTTTTATCTTATTTTATTTTGCCTTCCCTTCCCCTATGTTCACCTGTTATGTTTCTTAAATTCCACAGATGAGTGAAATCATGGTATTTGCCTTTCTCTAACTGACTTATTTCACTTGGTGTAATATACTCTAGTATTTTTTTTTTGTTTTGTTTTAAGCTTTGGCCAAAGATTTTGAACCATCTTTAGAATACTGAAGAGGCTTATGGGTTATATTTCAGTACTAGCTTTATTCTTTGCTTCATTTTTATTTATTTTTATTTTTTAACATTTTTTATTTATTTTTGAGACAGAGACAGAGCGTGAGCATGGGAGGGGCAGAGAGAGAGGGAGATGCAGAGTCTGAAGTAGGTTCCAGGCTCTGAGCTGTCATCACAGAGCCCAATGCAAGGCTTGAATCCACGAACTGTGAGATAATGACCTGAGCTGAAGTTGGATGCTTAACCAACTGAGCCACCCAGGTGCCACAATATACTCTAGTTCTATCCATGTCATTTAAATGGTAAACTTTTATTCTTTGTTGATGGGTAGTAATATTCCATTGTATAAATATATACCTCATCTTTTTATCCATCTGTCAATTGATGGACATTTGGGCTTTTTCTATAACTTGGCTACTGTTGCTGTAAACATTTGGGGTGCATGTGCCCATTTGAATCAGCATTTTTGTATTCTTTGAATAAATACCAAGTAATGTAATTGCTGGTTCAGAGGGTAGTTCTATTTTTAACTTTTTAAGGAACCTCCATACTGTTTTCCAGGGTGGCTGCACCAGTTTGCATTCCCATCAGCAGTGTAAGAGGGTTCCTCTTTCTTTGCATCCTTGCCAACATCTGTTGTTTCCTGAGTTGTTAATTTTAGCCATTCTGACAGGAGTGAGGTGGTATCTCACTGTGAATTTGATTTGTATTTCCCTGATGATAAATGAGGTTGAGCATTTTTTCATGTGTCTGTTAGCTATTTGTATGTCTCCTTTGGAGAAACATCCATTCATATATTCTGCTCATTTCTTCATTATATTATTTGTGTTTTGGGTGTTGAGTTTGGTAAGTTCTTTATAGATTTATATAGCCCTTTATCTGATTTGTCATTTGCAAATATCTTCTCCCATTCTGTCAGTTGCCTTAGTTTTGTTGATTGTTCCCTTCGCATGCAGAAGATGTCTATCTTGATAAAGTCCCAATAGTTCATTTTTTGCTCTTGTTTCCCTTGCCTCCAGAGCTGTGTCTAGTAAGAACCTCCTATGATCAAGGTCAAGAAGGTTGCTTCTGGGTTCTCCTCTAGGATTTTGATGGTTTTCTGTCTCACATTTAGGTCTTTCATTCATTTTGCATTTATCTTTGTGTGCAGTGTAAGAAAGTTGTTCAGTTTCATTCTTCTGCGTGTCACTGTCCAGTTTTCCCAGCACCATTTGTTGAAGATACAGTTGTTTTTTTTCACTGGATATTCTTTCCTACTTTGCTGAGACTAGTTGACCATACAGGTGTGGGTCCATTTCTGAATTCTCTTTTCTGTACCATTGTTTTTGTGACTGTGTTTGTGCCTGTACCATATTATCCTGATGATTACAATACAGCTTTGTAATACAGCTTGAAGTCTGAAATTGTGATGCCTCTCACTGTGCTTTTTTTTTTCAACATTACTTTGGCTATTCAGGGTCTTTTCTGGTTCCAGAGCATTCCTTTTGATTCACACATTCATCAACAGTAGCATTAGCTTATTTCTTTATTTTTTCCAATATGATGAGTCTAAAATGAAGACTCATTGAACTCATTGTTATAATTTGTCACTAATAAGGCTGAAAACTTTTCCTATGTATGGACATTTATATTTCCTATTTTGTGAAAGTCCAATCATATTTTATGCTGGATTTCTGTTGAGATGTTTCCTTTTTTTTGTGTGTGGTTGATTTGTAAGTCCTTGTGTATATTTTTAGTTCCCTTGTGGAATGCCAAGGATTATTGATCCTAAGAAATAGTGGAATTTTTCTTAGTCAGCTCATCAAAACTACTTGATTAAAAAATGAATCTCCTGATGGGTAGATGATAAAGGAATGTTAAGAAAAGGAATTATATTTTGAGATATTTTTGTCCTTTTAAGTATTTTATCTTTAGAATCTCTCATAATGTAATAATAAAGTGTGAGGCTGTTCTATAATACAAAACAAACAAATAAAAAATCACTTAAAAGGTCATATGTTTCCTTTTTTTTTTTTTTTTAATGTTTTATTTATTTCAGAGAGAGAGAGACAGCGTGAGCAGGGGAGGGTCAGAGAGAGAGGGAGTCACAGACGAAACAGGCTCCAGGCTCTGAGCTGGCAGTCAGCACAGAGCCCGACGCGGGGCTCAAACCCACGAACCGCGAGATCATGACCTAAGCGAAAGTCGGACGCTTAACCGACTAAGCCACCCAGGGGCCCCATATGTTTCCTGAATAAATGAATGGAATGTCCAATAGTAACTTCTTGTTCACCCTTAGAATATGTTATTATGTTTACTTTTTAGAAAGATATGCCTCAACTTATAAAGAATTAACAAAAGGAGAAGGAGAAAGAGCAACAGCTCTATTTCTCCCTATTTTGTAAGGATAGATATAAATTGCTAACATGAAGTATTGCCTGATCATGCCTATGTGTACATTATATATATCACATATGCACAAGAATTCAGAAGTCAGCCTGTGGGAATTGAATAGAATCACCACTTGACGATACTAGCAATTTGATCAGTCCTTCACAGCAGTGATCCAACAAAGTATCACCTGTCTTATACAACTGTGAATGTGGGTGTTGCCCCTTCTCCAAGTGATAGATGACCTTCATATTCAATACCATATTTGTTTAATTTTGAAGGGGGATTAGATAAATAAAGACAGTTGATTTTCTTGGCTCTGGATATCTCTTTAACATATTTTCTATGGATTGACTCAAGTGTAACCTCAAGTAGTGTAAATAAAACTATGGTCTTTGCTTTACAAAAATAATAGACTAGAGCAAATCTCTGCAGAATAGGGGTAGGGCGTCTAGACATGTCAATGTTAATAGTGTGGATGACTGAGTTTGTCTGGATTAAACTAAATAGACATTGATTTGAATATGAAAACTCCTACATTTGGTTATTTACCATTCATAGCTGAGGTGAGATTGGTAAGGCAAGGAATGCAGAGAAGTGAATTTGACTTCACGAAGATCATGTTCTAAGAAAATGAGAAAACAGTCACCTTGCTGACACTAACGGGAAACTAAGAACTTGTAAGGCATTTACTGGGATCTAGCAGAAGATGGGAAAAAAGTGGATAAACTCATTTTTAAATATTGTTTTATCTATGATAGTGTATTGGTGGAAATGTCCTATGGATATGAGATTAAAGAAAGATGAGATAGATATACAAACAGAGAAATTATAATTCAATGTGAATTAAAGGATTAGTTAAAGCTCAATGTCCATTAATTTTTTGTAATAGAGATGGGATAAAAATCAAACAGATAAAAATATAGAAATATATCATGAAGGAGGTTGTATTAGACTATGTGTCAAGGAAAATAATGATAAATAAAAATAGGAAAAATAATAACTGGATTCAATTATCAGACTCATAAGTGGTAGAATCAGGATTCTAACTCAGGTCCATATGATAGTCTTATACTTCGCTGCATCCTTTAGAGTATGTAACCACAATACTTGAATATTTAGAGATAACAAGGCTAGTACTGGTTCATGGAAAATTAAATAAGATAGCATGATAAAATACATCATAAATGAAAACCATTTACAAAGACAAGTTGGTGGGGGGGTTGATTAAAATGTTTCCACATGACTGGAAAATTGATTCTGTTATGTAGTAGAATATAAATTTCATTATTGACAATTTCTATTATTTGGTGAGAAAATAAATATAGCTTAAAATGAGATATAGTTTTTTTGTTCTAATTTTATATTTCTAAATTCCCAGAAGGTGGACACACTTTTATATTCCTTTGTCTTGAGAATGAAAGAAGCTACCAAAGGTCATCCCTCTTTCTGGCTTTTGTTTTCCCAAACCTAAAACGTTGAGGGTTAATATTTAGACTGGGAGAGGTAGGAGTTGAATTTATGGGTGAAAAGAGTCCTTGCCTCAGAAGGTCCAGGGAGTTAGGGCTTCCTAGCAGTGGGAACTCCTACTTTCCTCATTTTTCTCTCTCTGGAGAGGTGATCAGACCTAAGAGGAAAATGCTGTGTGTTTAACTTAGGGAGAGTGTGCTTAGTGTTCTAGGAAGTAGGATTCTCAGCCTCAGTTAGAATCTTAATGCCCAAGTTTCAGAAACATGAGAGGGAAGGACAGCCTATTAAGGGGCTGTGCAGTCTGGAACCACAAACATTTTAGGAGTGCTAGGTGTGTATCAAAGACCAGAGAATATGCCCACTAAACATTCTATCTGGACATGAAAGACCCAAAGGATCCTCTCTGTAGAGAGGAAAGGAGTCTCAATAGTGCATTAAACGGAAGCTCTTTCTTCCTTTTTAGTGGAAGTGGAGTCATACATAATTTTAGTTGGATAAATAATGAGATCTTTTTGTCCCTAAATACAGTACTGTCATACTCATAATTTCTAAAAAAAGAAAGAAATTCTGGTAAAGGAGCAAATCACAAATCTTTATACCTTGACTTATTTCTAGCAAGCAATGAAGAACTTAAAGTAGGGCTCTAATCGAAAAACAAACAACCCAGTGAAGAAATGGGCAGAAGATATGAACAGACACTTCTCCAAAGAGGACATCCAGATGGCCAACAGACACATGAAACGATGCTCAGAATCGCTTCTCATCAGGGAAATACAAATCAAAACCACACTGAGATACCACCTCACACCAGTCAGAGTGGCTAAAATGAGCCAATCAGAGAACTCTAGATGCTGGCGAGGATGTGGAGAAACGGGCACCCTCCTACACTGTTGGTGGGAATGTAAACTGGTGCAGCCCCTCTGGAAAACAGTGTGGACGTTCCTAAGGAAACTAACAATAGAACTCCCCTAGGACCCAGCAATAGCACTGCTAGGAATTTACCCAAGGGACACAGAAATGCTGATGCATAGGGCACATGGACCCCAATGTTCATAGCAGCACTCTCCACAATAGCTAAAACATGGAAAGAGCCTAAGTGTCCATCAACAGATGAATGGATCAGAAGATGTGGTTTATCTATACCATGGAATACTACATGGCAATGAGAAACAATGAAATCTGGCCATGTGTAGCAACATGGATGGACCTTGAGGGTGTTATGCTGAGAGAAATAAGTCAGGCAGAGAAAGACAAATATCATATGTGTGCACGTATAGGAGGATTAGGAGGAGCTTAGCAGAGGACCAATGGAGAGAAGAAGGGCGGAAATGGTGGGGAAAGGGGGAGAGGCAAACCATGAGAGACTCTTGAATGCTGACAAAAACTGAGGACTGATGGATGTGGGGGGGAGGAGGATGGGCATGGAGGAGGGCACTTGTGGGGATGAGCACTGGGTGTTATGTGGAAACTAATTTGACAATAAACTATTTGTAAAAAAAAATAATAAAAAAAATAATTTGAAAAAGAAAAAAAAAAGAAAAAGAGGTGATCAGGTTCATCCTTGTTCTCCATTTCTCCAAAAGCTCTTAAGTATAGGTAGGAAAATGGAGAATGGAAAGGCCTGGGGGTAGACATAGTATTTTAAAGGGAGGAGTAGAGTAAGATTAATCATGGAACAAAGAGAGGAAATAAAGGAAGCTAAGGTTCTGGTTTGTGAGCCCATCTTGGACTCACTGGAGCCAGAAATGGAAGAAGATATTCTACTGACGGTAGAAAAGTTCACCCATCTGAATCTGGCGGCCACATCCAGACTGGGAAATGCTACCAATTCCTCATTCTTATGTGTGTTATTTTCTGTTGAAAGATTGATGATTACTCTAGCATCAGAGTGGGCGAAGTTGTTCATACGTCTGCCTTAGTAAGCCTACTGGAGTCTGGCAGATTGCCTCACCTGGCAACTGAAAGGCAGGATATACCCCTCTGAAACTCTGTGGGTGGAAGAAAATTTGCCTTGGCCTGTGTTTGTGTTAGACAAACCTAATAACCACCTCTAGCAACAACCAAGAGATTTTGGCAAGTAGCCAGTGTTCTAAGGTTAAACATAAATCTTTAAGCGTCATTTGATAAGAATATAATAATACCATACATTCTTCATTTGGGGGGTGGTTACAGCAAAGTGTGTCTGACCACAGGAGACCAGTCAAACCAAACTACTGTGAGTTACCTTCCTTAGTTAGGCTGTGCAAAATGACAGAATGGGTGATTCTATTGTGAAGAGAAATCACACACTCAGACAAAAATTGGAGTTGATATATTTGCATGAAGTCTAGGGTCTCTGTGAAAATTTTAGCAACCATTTTGCACATGAGATAAACAAGGGAAGGATACAGATCAGTGATTCTGTTAGTGACCCTTTGATGAACTGGTCTCGGCATCTCAAACCTTATGTGGTAACTATGGGTAAATGATGTATTGTGGTTTTTGACTCTGTTTAAATGTTAATTAAAAATAGTCTCTGGGTTGCTCAGTTGGTTAAGCATCTGACTTCAGATCAGGTCATGATCTCAGGGCTTGTAAGTTCGAGCTCTACATCAGGCTCTGTGCTAACAGCTCAGAACCTGGAGCCTTCTTTGGATTCTGTCACTCTGTCTCTCTCAAAATTAAGTAAACATAAAAAAAAAATTAAAAAAAACACCCTCAGATAATAGGGCACCTGGTTGACTCCGTCGTTTAACAGTCCAGCTCTTGCTTCCAGTTCGGGTCATGATCTCACAGTTTGCGAAATGTAGCCCCATGTCCGGCTCTGTGCTGACAGTGCTGAGTCTGCTTGGAAGTCTCTCCCTATCCCTCTGTCTTTCTGCCCCTCCTCCACTTATGTACATGTGCTCTCTTTCCCTCTCTCTTTCTCTCTGTCAAAATAAATAAAATAAACATTAAAAAGTAACCTAAAATATGACGTTGAAGTTTACAAAACATAAACTATAAAAATTATTCATAAATAAAATAAATAATTAAAGACATAAATATCACATGTTTATTCACAATAAAATTATATTCTTATACATTATTTATTCATAAATAAAATTATAATATCTATTAGAGTACACTCAGGACTGTAATTCAGTATGCTAAAATGTAAATTTGGCTGCAATTAACATTTGATAGTATTTTACAAACTCTTACAATATACTCACATGGGCAGGTGTTTAAAATTTTAGATAGGATAACTCTCAGCTTCATTTTGCATCGCTTATAGTTTTAGACTGTTACCATTCTTATTTTTTAATCAGACATTATGCTTCTCTAATTTCACTTTCAATTTATTTTGCCATGCACTGTTTGTTTAAACAACTTTGAGTAATAAACATCTCCATCAATAGAATTTTGACCTAGGATTCAGTAACATTCATTTTAATGTGTTTTGTGTTTTGAACACATACCTGCTATATCTTTACTGCCAGGGAGATACATTCCCATATAACTTGAATGTACACCATATTAATTTATCACTGGTTTATTCTTCATTGGAATGTGACACTATACAGGATAATGAGATATTTCCCATGCCTCAGAGAGTGGCATTGAAAAGTTTGAGAGACACTGACCAAAAGTGATTTCAAAGTATATAAGTGGATATTGATAGAAGTTGACATATTAGATATTGACACTAAAGTGAAATCTACATGAGCCAATGGAGAAAGCAGAAATGCATGTTTGAGACTTGTGAGTAAAATTGCCTTGGGAAATGTTGGTCTTTTTTATCTTGGTCTCCATCCTTGCCAGTTCTTACTCTATTGCTGCCAAGAAACTGGCAATGGTCTCTTTACAAGACACCCTCCCTGCCTCTTCCCACACCCTACCCGGCCACTAATTCTACACTAGTTCTGCTCTCACTACATTCTCCTTCCTTCAACCCTCCCAACGTGCACGAACAGCAAAGCATTGTTAACATACTCCATCAGATACTTAGTATTTATCAACTCATCCAGTAAGCCTGTAATTGTTCAGGTTACAGACCCCTATAAATATTGGTGCTTTTGTGGATCACTATAAAATACTAATATGGTTAATTCCATTGGCTGACCATGGAACTTTTTTCTAAAATGAAAAAATAAAACATAAAATATAAGCATGTAGTTCTGTATCACCCAGTGTCCAAAGTTGATACACTATAACACTGGCCATCTTAGAAGTACTTGTATGTATATACCTGGAATATTACTAGAAAATGGTTCTAACATGGTTTTCGCCTAGCCTATCTGCACTAAAGGGAAGGAAGGGAACCCTGTCATAAGTCCTTAATACCTAGAAGTCCACACTGTACTGCTCTTGCCCCAGTATGACCTTGTTGGCCATGTGTTTATGTTCTCCATTATGGTCCCTCTTTCTACCATTTTTTGCTTCCAGTTTTCATGAAGTGTTTCGACCCAGATGGGTTGAACAAAAAGTTTTACCTAAGAAGGGTATCATACTAGATATAAAATTACAGGTTTAATAGAGGCTTGAAAAACTTTCAAGAAAACTCAGTAGGCATTTGGAAATTGAGGAGACTTCTGACATTATGGAGGCCTAACACACCTCTCTGCAGCCCAGGAGGATGGACGCCAAACTAGGCAGGAATGGAAACTGGGTGAAGCCATGGCCCCAGAGGGTTTATCATGATTTCAAAAGTTTTAAAGAAAAACAAAAATTTGCCATTTTAGCCAATGAACGTAATTGTAACTGGATCATGCCCCCTGTAGACTTTACTCATTTAGGGCTCCTATTTCCAAACATTAAATGGGTAGATGATGTGTAATAAAAGCACAGCTTCAAATATTCAGTATTCAAATATTCAAATATTTCGGGTGCAGCAAGTCATAATTACATTGTTGGATTTAGCGAGGTCAGCGGATCCTGAATTTCCTATTAGTGTATTTATGATACTTGCTCATTAAATTTTTGTCAACTGATAGGATTATTAGCTAGCACCAATTTAAGATTGAAAATGATTTTACCTAGTAGTCCAAATTTTCTGTAAATTAGAAAAAAAGTAAAGCTTTTTATTTGATCAGTAACATCTTTGGTCCAAGCCAAGGAAATTACTTAATCATGGATCTAAAAACATATGGCTCCAAGGAGCCATAAAGGTATAATGTATGAAACCACAGTGTGAGACCCTACTGGCTGACTTGAAGGAAACCACCTTCAGGGCTTAGATTCAGAGGCACTTGTCTTTGAACATCAGCTCTACCTGTGTGTAGGCAGTACACCATAAGTCTCAGTTTGCCCATGAATAAAATGGAAAAAGTCATTAGTATCTACCATATTGAGTTGTTGTTATGATTAAATAAGGTAATGCACATAAAGTACTTCGGACAAAGTAGAACTGTAGGAAGCTGGTATCTGGCACTTATGTTAACTGTGAATTCTGAACACCGTACAGCAGAATGTGTTCTCTCATTGATGAACCTCTCATGCTTCCCTAATGGAGCTCTGTAGTATCTTAGAAATCATACCAGTAAACAGTCATCACCGCGGGGTTTGGAACTGATTATTATTTATATGTGTCCGTGCTTGAATGAAGCAGTAACACAATTTCTAGACAATCATATTTGATAGGTCACACACTGGATTTGTTTAAGCATTATAGTTCTCAGTTATCTGTAATTAGGGTTTTAATGGTGAGGTGAGGAAGGAAACAATATAAAGAATTTGGAAAGTTCACTTAAACATACTGTAAAAGCTGCCTGCCATTAAAGACCCTTAAAGTGTTAGTATCTTCTACAAGCCAATTACGCAGATGCCTATTTCCAAAATGTCTTATGAAGCCTTAGGAGATAATTTAATTGGTACTTTATAGGATTTTTCTTATTAATGTCTTTATTCTAAAAGGAACCTACTCAATGAAAGAGGAAAGAGAAAGCAACAATTAAAAGATTTTTAAGAAGGAAGGCTAAATTGAAAGCATAATGACTAAATTATTGACCTAATTAAAGTTGAAAGTTGAAACTGATCAAAACTGATCAGTTGAAACTGATCTAGTTTGAAACTAGAGTGATATAAACATCCTGTTACTGAAGTTTCAGCTTGTGTTTTTATTTCTATGATAGCCTAGTAAAAATGGGGGTATTATTTATAATTCTGAAGTCAGTATTGTTTAGTGCATTGTTTTATAGGCATAAAGGACAAGTCCAGGGGAGTAAGTTATTTGCATAAGTTTACATTGGTTATGGAAAAGAGTCTTACTTAACCAATTTCCCCCACCTCTTTCCATTTCTGTTATCTTCTGCCAGGAGGAATTTATTTTACTATGAAGTTACAAAAGAACTGTCTTAGTTGTTGATTCCCCACAAGCATCTTTACATATATATCACCTTAAATTTCTACAGCCATTAAATCACAGACTTCCCTTTACAAAGGAGCTGGTCAAGAGGTGGAAAGGAATTGGATCTCTATCGTACTGAGTGACCCAAAATACAAACTTCAATTTACATTAGTCCAGACACATATACAACCTCCTTGGAATCACAAACAAGGTATTTTAGTACTTGTAGTTACTAATGGATTTGACCTTTTATCTTGCCTAAGACAGAAAGAAAAATCTAGTTAATTTTATCTTATCATTGTTTTTGGAATAATAAGTTTAGTATTTCAGAGGATCCATGAAAATTAATTACCACATCTAAGATGAGATTTGTTTTTTTCTTTTTGGTTGAAAAGTTTCCCCACACCCAATGTCACTCCATCCATGTGTTTTATCAGTGCAAGACTATCAATGATAATAAATCCTGGTTATTAAGCACAGATTATGCAAAATAATTTATACATTGTCTCTTCTATCAGTCCTACAAGAAGATACTATTGGGAAACACTGTGGCCCCTATTAACATGGGAAGTAACCTTCCCAAAGTCTCAGGACTGATTAACTTTTTTATTGTTTGTACATATATAAAGCATCTCTCATTTGTGGACTTACAAACTATAAAAAGGCTATTGTTCAACCTTCTCCATTATTTATCTGGTTATAATATGAATTTATAATTTAGTAACTTGGTAAAACATTATTGAGCATATACCATATGTCAGTTATAGTGGCTTAGAGGCAGAAATACATATGAAAATATAAATTACCACCTAAGCCTTGCCCTTTAGGAATTTACAGTTAAGTGAAAAAGAAAGGCATTTAAGTTGATTATGAGATCAAATAACTATAGTGAAAAGTTATGGACACAATTTGTGACGGGAACAAATATCCTGTATCATGTCTCCTTTCTGGGGTGGATTATTAGATGTTATTTCAAGTGATGCTTACAAAACGTCAGATTTTTCTCTATGGATTTTATTCTTCCCATTCAACTATTCAAACACTATAAAATTCTATCAAATAGTCTGTTATATATATATATATATATATATATATATATATATATATATATATATATATATAGAATATCAGGCACAGTTGAAACAAAGAGTAACTTCTAAAAAAATCTGGAGATGAACAGAAATATTATTAGAGCATGTTGAAATTCTATCTCACTTTCCCTTAGGGCTCCCAGAGGCTGGCACTAGGCTAGATCCAGCAAAAAGATTAGAAGTCCTGCAATGAGAGCAAGCAAGGTCAAAGAGAGGGGCGCCTGGGTGGCTTAGTTGGTTAAGCGTCCGACTTTCACTTAGGTCATTGATCTCGCGTGGTTAGAGTCATGAGTGGTATTTCCGCGCCTTGGCGTCGTGGCTCTGATCTGCTCGAGCCCCGTGTCGGGCTCTGTGCTGCCAGCTCAGAGCCTGGAGCCTGTTTCAGTCTGTGACTCCCTCTCTCTCTGACCCTCCCCTGCTCACGCTGTCTCTCTCTCTCTCCTAGAAATAATTAAAAAAAAAAAAAAAGAATTCAGGGACGTCTGGGTGGGGGTGGCTCTGTCCATTAATCATCCGACTCTTGATTTCAGCTCAGGTCATATTCTTACAGTTCATAGGTTCAAACCCTGAGGCTGGCTCTGTGGTGACATTGTGGAGCCTGCTTGGGATTCTCTCTGTCTCCCTCTCTCATTGCCCCTCCTCGTCTAATGCACAGGTGCTCTCTGTCTCTCTCTTTCTCAAAATAAGTAAATAAACTTAAAAAATACAAATTAAGGAATCCAGATTTTTGTATTAAAAGCAATTTAGAGAAAAGAGAAGTTATATGGAGGCAGGGACACCAAACCAATACATGGATGGGTAAGTAAATAAATATTGAGCACTGGGTGTTATATGTAAGTGATTAATCACCAAATTTATGCCTGAACCCAATTTTACCATATATGTTAACTACCTATAATTTTAAAACTTGAAAATAAATAAGCAAACTCATTGACATCCTCAGAGATGAGGATTCATGGCAGTCATGAAACAACAACTTTAAAAAAAAATAGAGGAAAAAATAATTGTCTACATTAAATGTGTTGAAAAAAAATCACTAGGTGAGTTGGACATAGGATGAAGTAAATCCCAGTGAAAGAACAAAAAGACAAACATATGGAGAGAAACAAAATACAAAGAAGAGGAAATAATTAATAAAATATTTAAAGAATATTTTCTAGAATTGAAAGGCTAGGGTAAAGGATGAAAAGATTCAAACTAAATTATTAAATTTTAAAGTACTAGGACCAAGAGAAGACCCCAAACACTTTCATAAGGAAAGAACAGTTTCATACGAAGGACAAGAATCAGAATGGCATATGACTTTCCAATAGAAGTACTAAGGTAGAAGGCAGTAACCCATTTCTTCCAAGCTCCAAGGCAAAAGCATGTCCAACCCTCAGCTCTGTTTCCAGCCAAATTATTAAATAAATACAAGGGTAGAAATGAAGCAAACTCTCACCAGTTTTGCTTCCCATGTACATTTTCCCAGAAAGGTACTGAAGATGCATTCTTCCAGGGCAGGAGAGAAAGCCTAGAAAGTCAAAGTCAAGAGACCCGGAAAACCAGTCTTCAACATAAGAGAGAGAAGGGAAGTCCTAGGTGATTGTGAACAGAGATTCCCAGACAGTCTTTCAGATGGCTCCAGGAGAGATTTATTCAAGAAGAGAATATAGACTTTAATGTATTGACCTGAGAGTGATAATAACTTAGTAAGAGTCCTGAGATGTGGCATTGAGAACTACAGAGGACACAAGAAGCTAATGATTCTGGGGGTGGGAGCAGTTATGAAATTATAATATACTAGATGATTCAGCTGTCAGAAATGTTTATATAGTTATAATAACATAAGAATGTAATAAAATAACATTGATTTAACAAGAGTACAGCTAATATTCTCTTCTGATATGTGTGCAGGTTCATGATGGGGGTTGCCATGGTAGGACGAGAGACAGTAGGAAATCTTAATAGACATTTCTCCAAGGAAGATATACAAATGGCCAGTAAGAACATGAATAGTTGCTCAACATCATTAGTCATCATGGAAATGCAAATTAAAACTATAATAAGATAATACTTCACTCCCACTCAGATGGCCAGAATCAAAAAGATAAGTACAATCTAAGATGCGGAGAAATCAGAACTCTCACCTACACTGGTGGGAATGTGAAATGGTGCAGCTTCTCGGGAAACAGCTGACAGGTCCTCAAATGATTCAACATTGAGGTACCATGTGACCCAGCACTTCTAGGTATATAACCAAGAGAAGTGGAGGCTTATATCCACACAGAAACTTGTACACAAATGTTTACAGCAGCATTGTCCTTAATAGCCAAACAGTGAAAACATCCCAAATGCCCATCAGTCAAAGAAATGGATAAACGAAACGTGGCATATTTGCACAATGGAATGAAGTATTGATACATGCTGCTGCTTGGATAAACCTTGAAAACGTGCTAATCATAAAAACCAGCCACAAGAGTCCACACATTACACAATTCCACTTGTAAGATTTGGGAAACTGAGCTTTCTCTGTTACATGCCCAATTTTGGCTCAGGTCATGATCTCACAATTCATGGGTTTCAGCTGCTTAGGATTCTCTCGCTCTCCCTCTGCCTGTACCCTACTTGTGCTTTCTCTCTCTCTCTTAAAATAAATAAACAAACTTAAAAAAAAGAATTGGGAAATTGATAGAGACCGAAAGTAGATTAGTAGTTCCTTAGAGCTGGGGCAGAAGGGCAAAAAAGGAGACAAGGAGACGGCAGTGGTAGAGAGTTATAGTTAAAGAGTATGGGGTTTCTTTCTGCAAATGTTCTAAAATTGACCGTGGTGATATTTGTACTTTTCTTTGAATATACTAAAAACCATTCATTATACCCTCAGTGTACATATGTATATATATATACATATATATACATATATATATACAGTTGTATGATATGTGAATTGTCCTTTAATGATTAGACTATTTTTAAAAAGGAAAATTAGGAAGCAGGAAGACAACCATCTTATGTACAGATTTGAAGACAAACATTCAAAAATTAGAGCTTAAAAGTGATTGCCTATATTGGGGCACTTAGCTGGCTCAGTCAGTGAAGCATGAGACTGCTGATCATGAGACTGAGTTTGAGCCTTATGTTGTGTGTAGAGATTACTTAAAAATAAAATCTAAAAAAAAAAAAAAAAGATTGCATATAAGTCAATGTTCTTCAACCTGGGCATTACTGACATTTGGGGCCAGATCACTGTTGTGCAGAGCACACTGCAGAAGGTATAAAAGCATCATGGCTTTTACCCACAAGATGTCAATAGCAACTCTTTCTCCCCTCCGCCATTATCAATAATCAAAATATCTCAGAACATTGCTAAATGGCCCAGTGTGGGGCTTGACAGTAGAAGGAAGGTTGGTTAAAACCACCCTAGTTAAAAACCACTGCTCTAGTGATTGGGAATTGGAGCATGGGGAGAGCTACTATGTGGAAGAATGGTTATTTTTCATAGGAAATAGTGAAGAAGTACTTGACTATCCAAAATGTCAATGCGTGGAGCACCTGAGTGGCTCAGTTGGTTAAGCATACAATTTTGGCTCAGGCCATGGTCTTAAGGATCGTGAGTTCAAGCCCTACATCAGGCTCTGTGCTGATAGCATAGAGCCTACAGTCTGCTTTTGAATTCTGTGTCTCCCTCTCTCTCTCTGCCTATCCCCTGCTCATGCTCTGTCTCTCTCTCAAGAGTAAATGAAAAAAGCATTTAAAAATTATACAAAAATTGGGGTGCCTGGGTGGCTCCATCAGTTAATCCTCTGACTTTGGCTCAGGCCATGATCTCGTGGTTCATGGGTTTAAGCTCCGCATTGGGCTTTGTGCTGACAGCTCAGAGCCTGGAGCCTGCTTCATGGATTCTGTTTCCCCCTCTCTCTACCCCTCCCCTGCTCATACTCTGTTTCTCTCTGTCTCAAAAAATTAAACAAACAAAAAAAAATTAAACAAAAATAAAGTGTGAATTTGCATGTTTTCTCTTGGGTCACTATAACAAAATACCACAGACGACATCAATTAAGCAACAGAAATCTGTCTATTTTCTCACAGTTCTGGAGGCTGGGAGTCTAAGATCAAGATTTAGTTTCTAGTGAGCATTCTCTTCCTGGCTTTTGTTTGGCTGCTTTCTTGCTGTGTCTTTGCATGGCAAGAGGGTGGGAAGGAAGATCTTGCTCTCTTCTTATAAGGCCACCAATTCTATTGGATTAGGGCCCACCCTGATAAGCTAATTTGACCTTAATTACTTCCCTAGAGCCCTATTTCCAAACACACTTTGGGGGTTAGGGTTTTTACATGTAAATTTGGGAGTACAAAATGTAGTCCATAGCAATGTATAACTTTGAATAAAATAGAAACTAAATATTGGATATTTTCACAAAAAATCTATAATAAAATTAGTCACTGAAGTTGTTCCTTTCCTAGATTGCCAGTGAGATCACTGTCACTGGGACTCTTATTAAGGAGACTAAGAGTGCTGGTTTGTTATTGTTGTTTTGTTTTGGATACTTACATTCACTTGGCAATAATGTCAAATTTTTATTGTAAAGTTTGCAGTGGTTTTTGAAGCTATCACAATATATCTCTCTATTAAGAAAACAGGGTGGGCTGTTTTATAGGCAAGATTGTTTTGATTATTTGCTTACATTTTTTATTTCAGGTAGACTTAGACATATATTTTAACCATGTTTTTATGTGATTCAGGAGAAAAGAAACAAACATTCTTCAAGCATGTACATATCACACCAGAAATATATAAGTAATTACTCCATTTTTGTACATTGTTATCAATTATTCAAAACTAAACTGGATATTAGTAACAGATATTTGTCTTAGTTGATCTAAGGTGTTGTCCAGGCCAACTGAAATCATTTGATGTGTTTATTTCCCTGTATGTTCTATCCTTTAAACAGCAATTTAAAGTTTTTATTTGGTCTAGTCATTTAAAAAAAATCAAATCTTCTTAGTCAGTGATCAAAGTCTTATTTAGATTTTTTAAGCAAATAATTAATCTTAGCTTTACTATTCCATTCATCAACATATTAAAAAACTACAGTGTAGGTCCTTTTGAAAAACTTACACCATTTATCAAGCTGACATTTTGGCTGCTTCACAAAATAGCAGATTCCATCATTGGTGTATATAGAGGCAAATTCAAATCAAATCATTCGTTCCACTTGGGGATGTTTGATTAATGAGATCCCACTTGGTTTTATTAATCTTTCTGCATTCTTCACATCTCTCTTTTGACACATAACCATTCTCTTTGGAAACCACCTTCATTTTCCTTATGTATAATACAGATTTAATCACAATTTAGGTTTGGAATTTTGTTTTCCTTTAGAAATCTTTTCATAAACCATTTATAGGACCTTTATTTGTAAGCTAAATATATTTATCCACTCTACTGCATGTAGTGAAGATCTATTTTTCTAACCTCTGTTAATAAAACCCACTTGGCAAAGAAAACATACATTAATTGAGACCTTTTGCCTCCAGCGTATTTTCTTACCATACTTTTTAGAATATGAAAAGATACATAAAACAGCTTTAGATTATAACATCAGAATAATGTGGCTTTAGGAGTCATTCTCAAGGTCAATGGCAGGTCTTTAATGCTATCTTTGAACCAAGTGTGAATAGAATCTAAGTTGCTTTTAAGAACTTTATGGCTTTGATAACTGAAAGGCAAATATATTTCATAGATAGGTGAATAGTGTCAATGTTTACCATGTCAGCTTAAAGAATTAAGTATTACCTGCTTGACAAAAAAGGAGGTTTTTTTTTTAAACTCGTCTTTTGACCACCTTTAATTTAATGGGCTTTCTGCTTATTTTATATCCTGTCAAAACCACAATAGTTTCAGGCAGGATGCAGAGTTGATCCCCAATACTACTGTTCTTTAGAGAATAAAGGAAACCTACCTTTAATGCTCACTGAATACAGTCTAAAGTTATGAAACTCCGTTATAAGACTCAGGCAGAAATATTTATCTAAAAATAAGAAGGGAGTTATAAATTCAAGAGTTTCACAGTCAAAGGAAGTCACATAGCTGTGCATAGTGGATTCACAGGCAACATCATCTATTGCATCTATCGCAGAAGATATACCCAAAGGACCAGATATAATTTCATCCCTGCCTAATGTGCTTTGTTTTCATGCCCTCAGAAACCAGCTGGAGACTGTTGATTAAAAAAGACTTTTACTCCTACCTGGGAATGATTTGTTATTGCCCCTGTGATCAAATCCACTCCCTGGCTTTGAGCATAAAACCTTTCATGTCTTGGATTCTAATTCTTTTTCTAACCTCTTTGGTTTTACCCTAATTCCATCCTCCTAAGATAAAATGCTTCCTTGAAACAAGGGGGATAGGCCAACTTTCTCTAAGGTCAGGTAAGAAGTAGGTTAGACTTTGTGGGCCATATAACCTCTGTCACAGCCACTCAACTCTGCCCCTCCATTGGCAGGAAAGTAGCCATAGATCTTGCATGAAACAGTGGTGCGGTTGTGAGCCAGCACCACTTCATTTACAAAAACAGGTGGCCAACTTCATTTGGCCCATGGGCCATAGTTTGCTGACTCCAGTTCTAGATCAATTGATTTACAGACTGTGAGTTGTGACTGATTAATAGAATATGCAATCAATTTTATAGGCCATGGCTAGGTTTTTATTTCTTTGTGTAACCTTAAGTTCCGCAACCATTGTTTATTCTAAAGGGGAACCCTGATCCACATGATGGGTTTATTTGTAGGATTTCTGGTAGCAAGTATGGACACCAGGGTCTCTGAACTTTCTGGATTACCGTCAACAGGGATCAGCTACCAGCAGGGCCTGGTCACGCTGATGAAGTCTTTGATATCTTTCTTAGAAGCCTCATCCATTTGTTTCTAGTAATTGGCAACTAGGGCTTCTGAGATGCTCTGGTGAGTGTGGAAATCTGGGTCACGTGATTTCCCCTTCACGAAGATGTGGCGTTCCATGCAGGTGCGGCAACTCGCGCAGAATCAGTAGATTCTACAGTAGCCAGTGCGGCTAGATTAGGGGTGGTGCATCCGCTTTGATGAGGCCCTTGTAGCTGTTTTCTTGTGTCGGAAGACCAGGCCAGACTACAGAAGACCCTCAGGAGGCGTGGCTGCAGGGACAACGGGTCTTCACCTTGCGGCTCCGCAACTGGAGAAGGCCAGTTTTTGTTTGGTTCTCTTTTAATAGATGCTTGCTCCTGTTAGTAGTTCATGTAGTTTTAAAAATTTGGGGAAGGACAATTTTAAAAAAGGAAAATTAAGAAATATAATTGTAAGCGAAAAGATAAAAAATCATTTACAGACGATAAGACGTTACTACTCAAAAATCCAAGAGAATAATCTGAAAACTCTTTAGAAGAGTGAGTCCCAAAGTTACTTCCACATGGGAATCACCTGGGGAATGCTATAAAAAAACTTGATGCTTACTCCTCACCCAAAGAGTCTGTGATTTAATTGGCCCAGCTGGTGTTTTATTTATTTATTTTTAGATCGGGGATTTTAAAAAGTCAGAAAAATATCAATGTGTATATATTACATGTATGCATGTAGTAAGAGTGCGTACTGTTGTTTATCTTTTACAAAAGTCTTTATTATTATTTTTTATATGCTTTTTTATTTATTTCTAGAAGAGAGAGAGACAGCGTGAGCAGGGGAGGGTCAGAGAGAGAGGGAGACCCAGACTCTGAAATAAGCTCCAGGCTCTGAGCTGGCAGTCAGCACAGAACCCGACTCGGGGCTCGAACCCACGAACCGCGAGATCACGAACCGCGAGATCATGACCGAAGTTGGACGCTTAACCAACTAAGCCACCCAGGCGCCCCAAAAGTCTTTATTATTTTTGAGAGAGAGAGAGAGAGAGCAAACAGGGAAGGGACGGGAGGAGAGGTGTGGTCAGAGGATCCCAAGCAAGTTCCATTCTGACAACAGCTAGCCCTCCTTATGCAGGGCTTGAACTCAGTCAGATCATGACCTGAGCCAAAGTTCCATGTTCAACTGACTGAGCCACCCAGGTGCCCCATGTGTGCACTGTTCTGTGAAACTCTGTTTTCAGATACTATTTTACATGGCTGTGTGTACTGACTGTGAAGTGAAAGCTTTTCGCTACCTGTGGACATGGTGTAAAAAGTTACCTAGAGTCTGCATAGCCTTAACATAAGAGCTACACTGTCTTCCTTTGAAATATGTTAGGTGGAATTATACTTGAACTGTTGAAAACACTGCGGGTAAAGAGGAGAATCCAGAGGCAAGAAGCCCTTCCGGAAATGCAGTGGCAGATACTAGCAAGGTGCATGAGCTCCTCTTTGGGACAGTGGCCTACACACAGCTGGGGAGGCAGGCAGCAAAGGACCTTACCCCTTGGCAGTGCCGACCCTCTTATTGACCACAGTTCCAATAACTCACTACTTTGCCTCCTCTTTCTTTTTAATTATTCAAATCTCAGGTAAAGCAGAATAAGAAAAGGGAAGGAAGTTTTGGATGAGGGTAACTTCCTCTGGTGTGGGATAGTCCTGGTGAGGCCAAAGAAGAGTCTTGAAACCTCTCACCACCCTATCTTGTCTCAGATAAAGGATCTTTGTGGTATTTGTTTTGCTCTCTTCTCCGCCTCCTGACATTGCTTGTTTTTTATCTTTCTACATGTGACTCGCACATAAATAGAGGTGAAAAAAGAGAGGTTTTCTTTTAGATTGAAAATTCTAGGATTCCATGTTACCCTAAGGAAATTCAGGTAGTATCAGGTCTAGGGTGAGGAGAAAAAGGAGGGAAAGGTACGGTAGGAAGTGACTCTAGAGTGGTATAGTTAAGATATTTCTTTTGGGGTTGGGGAAATCCTAGAGGTTTGCAGGACATGAATGAGAAAACCATGTGAAAATTAATTAATCTGCATTAAAGATACAGAACAGAAGCTTTGGTGAGTGTTCCTTAACTTACAGATTGTGTGGTGCATATTAATGAATTAACACAAACAGGCAAAGCCAGACTGTACTTTACATTTCTTTTCTTTTCTTTTTTTTTTTTGAAATGAGTAATAATCTCACTTAGATTATACGTAAAACTGAAAAGGAGTTCAAAATCGTATACAGTCATCTGTCCCCTTCTTATTTTATTTTCTTATTAAGCTGAATGAAGTTTTGAGAATAAGTCAGTGATAATAAGTGTAGAGACAACAAAGATTCCAGGTGTCACGATTCCTGGTTGGATTGTTTCCATCATAAGAAACTTCTTTCTCTTCATAAAAACAAGTTTACATCTTACTATATGTTCTTATGCAGTCCATTCATACATTTATTAATTTATACCTTCAGAAACTGTTTATAGAATTCTTGTTACGTGCCACTATACTCAGTGCCTCTCTGTAAAAGTAGGATGAGGCTGACTTGATGTCTCTGCCTTCTTGAAACTCATGCCTAAAGACATTGAGCCATCGAATGTGTCAGAGAGATTCATTGAAAATGAGAGAGATATTTTGAAAATATTCAGTTCTGGAGAAAAATGGCAGTTGAATGTGAATTTCCTAAATTCGCATATTTGTCACTATTCATTAAAACCTATTCCCTAGAATGTGAAAACAGCTTCCTAGCTCTGGTTTATGTCTTTAAATTAAAAAAAAAATAGTCAAAGAATATGACAAGAAAAATAAAGGTGTGATGGTATAAAGAAATCTGAAATTCTAAAAAAAAATCCCTGATATTTCCATAGTCCTTCACATTTCCTTAATTTGTACATATTTTTACTCAGAAAAAAACAGCAATCAGCAACACATGCTAATTTTTAAAAAGTCACACTTACCATGTGTTGGTTTTAGAACCAAAAACCAAATATCCCATCTCCTGGCCTTATGCAACTATGGAATGCAAATATTTATATTGAAATTATTTTCATAGGTATCTGTCCTATGTCTTAAGATGGTTCAGATTCATCAAAGAGAAAATAAACATATTTCTCCCGTAATTTGTACAATATAAGACAGAGTAAAATACTTGTTAAGTGAAATATCTTGGTACCTTAATAGTATGCATTTTCATACTTTGTACCTATTCTAAATTGAAAAGTAAATTTTAGGTAAGTAAATAAATGTCAAAAACATGAAACCAAAACAGATATTTGAAAATATTTATTACAACAACAAGATGTGAAACTTACCTTTGTGATGGTACTGGTTCCTGATATCCCAAAGAAAGCCTAGATAATCCCAAATTGACCCTCTTTCCATGGTGCACATCCTGTTTATCTAATGCATAGTCTGAGCATACTGGCACATGATAGTTGTAGTCTCATTTCCCTTTTTAGCTAAGAGTAATTCCTTTTCTTCAGGGATCTACTCCTGAATCCGTGTAGCATCAGAGAGGCTGAAAATCAAGCTATCAGAAATCACTCACCTATTCTTGGCATTGTGGTCAATTACATTATTCTGTATCCCTGAATACAAAATTAGATTCAGAGATTGGGCATGAGATGCATGTCAGGATAATCAAAATGATAACTCTTAATTCTCTGGAAGAAGGTAGGTTTCCCTGGATTGCAAGAGGTGTGTCCAGATATGGAACAGCCTGGGTCTGCTGGAAGCTGTTAGTTCCCTACTGAGTGAACCTGACTACAGACAGAAGGAGGAAAATATAATACAGTATAAGTGGCAGAGGGAGGAAAGAAAGAGATTACTAGTGTCAAATTGTTGATTTCAATCCCTGAAGCTCAAACTCTTTGACTCTGTGAAATATGTTAATATACTTATCAGTCACATGAATCCTTTTTAAAAAAATGCTTTCGATGGTGAGAGTTGAGTCTCCGTCACTGAGAAAATACTAATACTTGATTTCTGCTTAAGTATTCCTGCCTGAGATTCTGTTCTATGGATTCCACATATATTGGTGAGGTCTCCATTTTGATGCTTAGCCTTTACCAACGTCTTTTCAAGTAATAGGAAATCTGAGCTCTACTAGCTAGAGTCAGTAATGAATGATCTGATCACCTGAATAACCACCTACCTAACCACAGCTATTCGAGGATTAAAAACCCTTTGTATGCAGAGACTGCCTACATTTATAAAATGTTTGTGAATTTTTTTTTTTTGAAGGTAAGGTCTAGTTTCTTCATGAGAAATTGAATCTCTTTACCATCTACTCATATTATTTTTATAAGATATATTTACTAGCTTTTGACAGAGATCACTCAATTTTGCACCAATTATCTAAAGTATACAAAGATAGGGGCACCTGGGTGGCTCAGTCAGTTAAGCGTCCGACTTTGTCTCAGGTCATGATCTCATGGTTCGTGAGTTCGAGCCCTGCGTCGGACTCTGTGCTGACAGACAGCTAGCTCAGAGTCTGGAGCCTGTTTCAGATTCTGTATCTCCCTCTCTATCTGACCCTCCCCTGCTCACACTGTCTCTTTCTCTCAGAAATAGATAAAACATTAATTTTTTTTAAAAAATGAAGTATACAAAGATAGCTATTAACTGTTCTCTACGTTGGTTAGTGTCTTTCTGAATCTGAGCCTCTTAGCAAGAAAGTAAAGTTACGGGCAAACAAAAGCAAATACATTGATGCAGTTACTGGTGTAGAGTTTTAGGCCATGGTGCTATCTGTAGAGACTATAACAAGTTACACTCCTCCATGGAAGAAGAGAAATTGCCTTTTCCCACTTTGACCAAGAATATAATTTTTTATAGTTATTTGAAGAGCTGCTTCTACTGACAGTCATAAAATTCTTTAGTTACTACTTAAAACACTTGTGTCACATTCCAATGATCACTACATGAATGATTTAAAATACTCTACCTGAAAGATAATCCTTAGAGGGTAGAATAGCCAACTTGAATAGTCTTCTAATCTCAGACCTTGTCTGGAAGATTTTTCTAAAGATACAGCACTCTCATTATCTAAAAAGTATTTACTTGTCCACTTAAACATATTTTCCACATATTTAAGCCCTTTACGGTATATCTCATAAAAAATTCTCAAAGACTCTCTGAAGAGAGAAAAGATTAACAAATCACTGAAATTTCATTTAAGGTGAGTTGTACTATATCTTTTTATTCTTGTAATACTCTCTGAAAATGTATTTGTTCTAAAGATTTTTTTTTAAAAAAGAACTTGTGAATGTAGCCATGTCAATACTTTATATTACAGATAATCCTTCTCAAATGGAGTTAGTACATGAAAGTGTTAAAATAAATAAAGGTTATATAGGAGTAGCTTCTTGAATGAGATCTTGGATTTTACTCGTTCTGTCTTTTTTTCTTTTTTTTGCTTATATGGATAGTTGACTATTTCATGTAAAAATGAATAGTGAGTCAAAGTGATTATGAAGGAAGTTTGACAGTATTTTTATTGATGCCCTACTTTGTGGCCTTGGTGAGAACATCTTCTAGTTTTTAGATAGTACTCTATTACTTCAGCCATCTTCCTGGAGGTTGGTGGTGCCTCACAGCTAATCTTCAATGAACCTTAGCATCAGTTCCAACAAAGCTGCTATCTAGTCCTTGATAATATGTCATTACTCTTCTAACTTCAGAAGAAAGAGATGGCAATATTGGATGTTGTAATTGGGATTTTTAATATTTGGCTTTTTATTATTTCTTCAAGGTGTTTAACTTTTTATATCCCCAAGTTAAAAATGCTTAATAGGTCCCTTGTTCAAGATTAAATTTTACAATTAAATTATTTGGAGACTATTGATATTTTATTTATACTCCAAACTTTCATTATGCTAACCAAGATGAAAATTACTTTTATCTTATCAAAGAGGGCGTTATGCAAGTTATGCAAAAATTATAACCAAAACTATAAGCATATAATTATATAAGTGCAGTGATTAAAAATAAATCAGAGATTCATTATATAATATGCTTTATCATAATATGCATAGGGCTATGAGCTGTGATTGCCAACATTCTTTCATTTATATTCTATTTTTAACCACTCATCTCTTTATTCACTCATTTTCTGTAGTAGAAACATTAGGTTCTAGATGTAATCACTCTGCAGATGTTTTTATAATAACTACCGCAAATGATTCAGTTTGCCCCCTTCACTAGTGACCAAAAGTAAAAAAAAAAAAAAAAAAGAACTCATTAAAAGGGATCTTAAATATTCATAATATATCTGATTCTGAGAAAAACTTTTAATGAAAATGCTGTCTTAGTTCAGGAAATCATTGAAATTGTTGGTCTTGCCACTAACTAAAATTGAACTTTCTAAATTTCAGAGGTCGCATTTCAGTGTTGAAGTACTAATATATTTGCACCTGTATTTCTGAGGCCTTTGTACTATAATGTTGTAACAACATTGCTGCTTGAGTACCAAAGGGCATTGGGCATATATACCCAGAAGCAAGAAACTAAACATCACATATCCCACAAGATCAGGGCTTAGTGATGAAAGGGTTATATTAATGCAGATTGTTATAAAAAATCTTTTTTCTTTCTTGGCCCACCTGACTCCAAGGAAAGCACAAAGCCCAGACCTTGGAAGTGGACCATTGGGGGTTATGTTAAGTCTCTGAAACTACCTTTACAAAGTGCCACAAATGGAATGGTTTCAAAGAACAGAAATTTATCCCCATACAGTTCTTGAGGCTAAAAGTCGAAAATCAAATTCCTCTCCTGGAATGACACGAGACCCAACTAGTACAACTTGACCTTACCTTGATTACATTTATAAAACCCCAATTTCATAGAAAGGTCACATTCACAGATACAATGGTTGAGAACTAGGCACAGCTTTTTGGGAATCACAGCCTGGGTATGGAAGTGGCCAGAGCTGACCCCCTGGAAGCTATACCACGAGGTAGCACAGGATTCTGCCATAGATTTTTTTTTAAATTTTTTAAACATTTATTTGTTTTTGAGACAGAGAGACAGACAGATAGAATGTGAGTGAGTGAGGGGCAGAGAGAGAGGGAGACACAGAATCTAAAGCAGGCTCCGGGTCCTGAGGTGTCAGCATGGAACCTAATGCGGGGCTCAAACCCATGAACGAAGAGATCATGACCGGAGCTGAAGTTGGATACTTAACCAACTGAGCTACTCAGGTGCCCCTGCCATACTTTAAATTAGAATGATTAATTAAAAAGTTGGATGAAGATAATTCTTCATATATGTACATTTATTTACATAATCACTTTCTCCCAAATCCTTCTAAAAATGACAATAAAGGGGCTCTAAAGATACAAATCACTACATGAAAAGAAAGGGACAGAAAACAGCAACTTATTTTTGGTAAATGGATAGCACATGAGTGAGTGTAATTGACTTAGCAAAACCAAGAGAGCCAAATCCTAAGCTCATATGGTCACAAGTCAAGAAACAACCTGACTATTCCTTAAAATCCCTCAAAGGTTTAGAAATTAGAAGCATCACATACCTATAGACGTGAGAGTAAAGGTTGGATTCAGAAGTGAGGGTTAAGGTTGGTTCAGACTATTCCTAAACCCTAGATCCCCTCCCCCATCCAGTAAGACCCTGCTACTTCTTCTTGCACATCTCTGCAAAGATGGGAGGTTGTTTCTCTAGAGTGGTAAAACAGAACATCTCCACACTGGAAGAACCAGACTGCCAATAGTGGAATGAGGTGAAAGACTAAATACAAATACTGACTCTTATTCTGACAGAGGGTTAGTATCCAAAATTTATCAAATTCAACACTCAAAAAAAACCCAGTTGAAAGAAATGGGCAGAAGACACAAACAGATGTTTTTCCAGAGAAGACATCTGGATGGCTAATAGACACATGAAAAGATGGTCAGTGTCACTCATCATCAGAAAAATGCAAATCAAAACTACAATGAGGTACCACCTCATATCCATCAGAATGACTAAAATCAACAACACAAGAAACAATAGGTGTTGGTGAAGATGCAGAGAAAAGGGAACATTCTAACGCTGTCGGTGAGAATGCAAACTCCTGCAGCCACTCTGGAAAACAGTACGGAGGTTCTCCAAAAAGGTAAAAATAGAACTACCCTATGACCCAGCAATTGCATTACTTCATATTTACCCAAAGAGTATGAAGCTACTGATTTGAAGGGGCACATGCACCCCAATATTTATAATAGCACTATGGACAATAGCCAAATTATGGAAAGAGCCCTAATGTCCATCAACTGATGAATGAACAAAGAAGTTGTACACACAGACACACACACACACACACACACACACACACACACACACACACACTGGAATTTACTAACCCATAAAAAAAGTGAAATCTTGCCATTTGCAGTGACATGGATGGAGCTAGAGCCTATTGTGCTAAGTGAAGTAAGTCAGAGAAAGACAAATACAATGGGATTTCACTCTCGTGGAGTTTATGAAACAAAACAAATGAACATGTGAGAGAAAGAGAGACAAACCATAAAACAGACTTTTAACTATAGAGAACAAACTATAGGAAGCAAACTCGGTTGCTGTAAGTGAGGGGATGGAGAGATGGGTTAAATGGGTGATGAGTATTAAGGAGGACACTTTTGATACGCACTGGGTGTTGTATGTAAGTGATGAATCACTAAAGTCTGTACCTGAAACTTAAATTACTGAATGTTAAACCACTTGAATTTAAATAAAAATTTGAAACTGCAGAAGGATAAATAAATACCTACATACAAATATTGACACCAGAAGTGTGCTCATGTATGTTTAACGACTAGTTCTCTACCTTGTTTTGTAGCTGATTTCCATGATGTAAATCACACCACTACCCCTCAACTTCAAAGTCTTAAGTTGATATCCCTGAATTTAAAGTTGGGAAACTATGTACACACTCATTTCTTATGATTGAGTTCATATCAGCTCCATCACACTACTGATTGAAAACTAACTGTTCTTTTCTCTTAGGGCTTTAAAATGCTGGCTTCCCTCTGGGGACACAATTCTTAGAGGAATACCACCAGTCTCAAGAAACAACTGATGTCTCATGTTCTCAAAGAAACAGTCTTCTAACCCTTTCTCAAACAAAGGTCTCATTTGGCAAAGCCTATTCATGTCTTAGAGCTTCCATTTTTAAACTCTCAAATATAAGCATGCAGTGAAAGAGCACTGTGTAGCTGAGAAAAGTTTCTAAAATAAAAATAAAGAGACCAAAAAAATAAAATAACTTGATGAGAACAAAAACTATGGTTGAAGAAAGAAAAGATCTTCCTAAAGATTATTACATCCCTGAAAAAAGATCAGATGCTTTTTTTTTTTTTAAAGTAAGTTCTATACCCAATGTGGAACTTGAACTCCTGACCCCAATATCAGGAGTTTTATGCTCTACTGACTAAGCCAGCCAGGCACCTCCACTAGGTGCTGTTTCTAAAAAAGCAGAAAATGAAATAACTCCATGACTCTAAGAGGAATAAAAATCACAAAATAAGTTTTAGAAATTAAATTTGTGCTCATATCCCAGAAGGAAGGAAAAAACAAGAAAGGATAGAAAAAAGAGAAAATCAGATAATTTGGGATCAACTCAGAAGTTCAAAAACTAAAACATTGAATAAAGAGGAAATAGGGTATGTGTGGGCAAAGCCATTAATAAACTCATTGAAGAATATTTCTTAGTACTTAAATTTATTTCCAGATTGAGAGAGTCCATTACAATGGATAAAGACAAGTTTATACCAAAGCAGGTTATAACATTTTAGAACATGGAAAGTAGTAGAAGCCTCTATGAGGTTCCAGAGAAAATAAATAAGTTATGGGCTTTACAGGCTAAGAGTGCTTTGTTCATAGCTTCAGTGCTAAAAGCTAGAAGGCAACAGAACAATGCCTTCATATTTCAAAGAGAAATGAATTCCAATGTAAAATTCTCTAGCCAAAGTATCAATTAACCTAGGGGGCTGAATGAATACATTTCAGACATGCAGGTTCTCAGTTAACCTTCATGCGCTATTTCTTAAGCAACTGTCAGAGGGTGTGTCCACCAAAACAGAAGAGCAAACCAACAGGAGAGTTAGATCCAGGAAGAAGGGATTCATGTGAGGAAGAAGTAAAAGGAATCATTAGGATAAACATGATGGATCATTTCATAATGAGAGTGTACCCCAACAGTGTAGCCAGTCTGCTCTGCTGCTGGGTAGAGGTTCCCAGAGAGTTCTCCAGGGCAATGAGGCTGACCGACCGCCAGATGCATCTAGAGTTTTGCGAAGGTATTTATACAACTGTTGCAGAGCTCGGGTTGAATTTGTGATACACATATAGAAAACTAAGCAGAAAAAATCCCAAACCATAGAACATTAAATCTGATGCTTAAAAAGAAGACCAGGAAGAAGGAAAGCATATTTCTATTATATATCACTTTGTTCAAAGACAAGCTTTTAAAAAGTAACAATATTAGCTCAAGAACCCAGAGTTCTGTGCTATGTACAGTGACTGAATAAATTGATAAAGCACACCACCTGCTTCTAGGAATGTGGCATGGCCCCTGCACAGATTGTGTTCTCTGCATTCTCTGAAGTGCTAACTTAGCAAGTAATGAAACAACTTGGAATTTCTTTTTCTTTGACGAGGTACTCAAAGAGATATCAGAAGTATCTCTGGTTTCAGAACATTGGGTCCAGGATTCCTAGAGATAGTTTAACCCTTTTGTTTTATTCTCCTGGAGAAGATGTGAGAACCTCATGTCCACTAAGGTACTTCAGGAAGATTCATAGAATATGAATGCATTCAGAATTTTGTAAATTTCTTCACTGATATTACTTCTCTGTTAAGGGGCACGGGAAGCTATCCTTCCAAGTTTTGTTAATGCATACTTGACTAAGTATAAATAAAAAATGTAATTTCTGCTTAGACTGTGTTATAGTTGGGGCGCCTGAGTGGCTCAGTTGGTTAAACGTCCAACTTCGGCTCAGGTCATGATCTCATGATTCGTAGGTTTGAGCCCCGCGTCAGGCTCTGTGCTGACAGCCAGCTCGGAATCTGGAACCTGTTTCAGATTCTGTGTCTCCCTCTCTCTCTGACCCTCCCCTGCTCACACTGTCTCTCTCTCTCTCTCTCTCTGAGAAATAAATAAAACGTTAAAATAAAAATAAGACTGTTACAGTTTATGAAGTCTTAGCTTTAGTTAATACAGAAATAAATGGTTTCAGAATTCAGTCAAGATTAGGCAGTTATAAGGTTCCTCTTTCTTGGAATTTTTAAATGAGATTTTACAGTATTTTCCCAGAGAAGAGTGTACAAATTTTTTATTGTATGTTTTTTATTCATTTAAAAATCAGTTACTAATTACTGATTAGTAATCCATTGCCATCTAGATCTCAGACAATGGAATTGCAAAGGCAAGGCATGGTCTTGCCCTAATAATGGTGTATTTGGCCTGAAAAAGAAAAACATATCAATATTATTCCTTATAATTTTATAAAATGCATTTGAAATCATAGATGTAATGTAGGAACACCAGAGGAAAATTTATACACTGGGAAAGGCCTTAATAATATCCATATTTAAAGGGGCCCCTGGGTTGCTCAGTTGGTTAAGTGTCTGACTTCAGCTCAGGTCATGATCTCATGGTTCACGACTTCAACCCCTGCGTCAGTTTCTGTGCTGATGGCTCAGAGCCTGCTTCGGATTCTGTGTCTCCCTCTCTCTCTGCCCCTCCCCTGCTCAAGCTCTGTCTCTCTCTGTCTCTCAAAAGTGAATAAATGTTAAAAAATTAATAATAATATCCAATAATATCCATTATGGGGATAATTTTCTTCTGAGGAAGAAAAACTTATTAAGGAGACAGAGTGATGGTCCAGAGGGAGAGAAGAACAAACCAGAAAGTATCCTGAAAACCAGGGACAGATGAACTTCAAGATGGCAGGGAAAATTCCATTGAGAGAGAAAAAAGATGACAGTAAAGTTAGCAGTGAATTTGACAGGGCAGAGATGTTTGATTATTTTCTTGAATGGAACTTCCATGGATTGATGAAGGGGAAGCACTTTGAGTCACTTTTTTTTAGATTTTTATTTATTTCTAGGAGAGAGAGAGAAAGACAGCGTGAGCAGGGGTAGGTCAGAGAGAGAGGGAGTCACAGACTGAAACAGGCTACAGGCTCTGAGCTGGCAGTCAGCACAGAGCCCGACGCAGGGCTTGAACCCACGAACCGCGAGATCATGACCCAAGCGAAAGTCGGACGCTTAACCGACTAAGCCACCCAGGCGCCCCTGAGTCACTTTTGTCTATAGATAGGGATTAAACACTACCCTCTGATTCTGTCCCACCTCCATTCTCTAACCTCTTTCCTGAATAATCTCTCTCCTCTTGACTTAACCAAAACCTCTTTCTCTCTTGGGATCTCTCTTCTCTGTGGAAATCACAAGCGGAAACGGTTCGGTTTGTAACTCACAAAAACTTGAGGTTAATTAGATGGCAATTAGGCTTCTTAGTACTAAACACCATGAATAATAAAGACAGGCCAGAACCACCACTAACTGAGGGCTTAGTGTGTGCAGCACGGAGCAGTATCCTTGAGGCTCATTCCCTCTCGCACATACCACTACTTCTTTTGGCACTGATGTCTGCCAGCCTTCCGTCTGTTTCCTTGGATTCATCTTCTCTCTGTGCAGATGTGTTTGGTTACCCTGTGCTGTTCAAGTCACTTGAGTCATCGACGAAACACGACTTTTATTCTTCTTTGCCTCCCTAATTGTATTTCCATCAATCCTGAAACTTGTTCTCTGTGGTTTATGAAGGATAACAGGAGTGTTAGGGGAAAAAGTGAGAAATCAGGTGAAGCTAAGTGTCTCTGGCAAGTTGAGCACAGCATAAGGGGGGAAAAAAAATTCTGGACAAGAGAGTGAACCAACGAATGAGGGATTAACTTTGAATTAGTAACAGAAAGACCACTAGAAGGATATCATATTAAGAGACAGTAACACTTAACATATCCCATTTATCCCATTGTATCTCTTGATAATATCATAGGTGTTATCTCAAGTGCTGTCTTACATCGCATTCCCGGGAAGATCCTAAGCTGTGTATTGGTGCGAAGGGTGCTTGGCTGGCCTAGTCGTTTAAGTGTCTGACTTTGTCTCAGTTCATGATCTCACACCTCCTGAGTTTGAGCCCTGCATCAGGCTCTCAGCTCTCAGTGCAGGGCCTGCTTCAGATCCTCTGTCTCCCTCTCTCTCTCTCTCTCTCTCTCTGCTCCTCCCCAGCTCTCAAGTGGATATGCACTCTCATTCAAAAATAAACGTTCAAAAAAGACTGTTAGTGTGCGAATGATTTTTTTAAGTAGTCTTCCCAGGAGAGACTGGTAAGGGTCATGGAGTGGGGCTCAGGACAAAGAATTAGGGGAAAAACAAGAATAGCTTCAACTTGTTCTCACAGGGGAACGTTAGGTTGTAAATTAAATCCTTGAGGTGCCCTGACTGATACAAAGGCTTTTCTTTTGTTGCAACTGTCACATAATTGGTCAATGGCTGGCTGAATAAATACATTGCCAGGCACTTCCGGCTTTTTGCGGTGCTGGCAGGAGAGCTCCAGCAGATGAATACTGCAGCTATGAATATGGGATGTAAGAAATAAAATCCCACCAACCCAAAGAGACACACAAAGAAAACAAAAAAATGGAAAAAAAAATATTTGAGGGCATCTAGATGAAGCTCCCAAAATTAGTTTTGGATAAAATTGTTGCTTCAGGTAGCATTTAGGGGAAAGCTCATTTATATTTCTCACGGATTAACCATGATGTCCTGTCTGGTACATCTGTGTGACCTTTCTGTGTAGCGCCCCTGTATGAACATCTTCAGAGTCCTTTCACAGAACACATCTGACGAATTCTCGTCTCTTCGCTGAGTGACACCGTAGCGTTACTACATTAGATAACACATGGTTACGTTTTTGTTAAGATAGCTGTCGTAGGCTGAATTCTGGTCCTCCAAAATGTGCATGTTGAAACCCTAACCCTTGATGTGATTGTATGTGGAGTATGGAAGTCATTATGGTTAAATGCGGTCATAAAGGCCTTTAGGGTCCTTGGAAGAGATACCCAAGACCTCCTTGACTCATTCTCTACCACATAAGGATGGATCAAGAAGGTAGCCGTCTCGTCTGAAAGTCAGACAGAGAACTGTTATCAGGAACTGAATTGGCTAACACTTTGATCTTTCACTCCCAGCCTCCAGAACTGTGAGAAAGAAGTTTCTCTTATGTAAGCCACCCAGCCTGTGATATTTTGTTGTAACAGCAAGGCTAGTACAGTGCTGCATATCTGTATTCATCTTTAGATGTTTTCTTTTCTTCTTTTTTTAATTTTTTAAAAAATTTTTGTTTGTTTTTATTTGAGAGAGATAGAGAGGGAGAATTTGAGCAGGGGAGGGTCAGAGAGAGAAGGAGACACAGAATCCGAAGCAAGCTCCAGGCTCTGAGCTGTCAACACAGATCCTGACGTAGGACTCGAACCCACAAACCGTGAGATCATGACCTGAGCCAGAGTTGGACGCTTAGCCAACTGAGCCACCCAGGTGCCCCATAATCATGTTTTATTTTCTTAAAGAAAACATACAACTTAAAGCAAAATTCCAGAAAAAACATGTTTTTACTTTCCATACCACCTTTTCCCTAGTGAGAAATATTTCAATTGCTAAGCCATTGAATAAGTAATTTCCATATATTCATTGTTATAAATTGTGCAAGACTGGAATAGAATGGTGCCTAAATTTACTCTCAGACCTCTCCAGCTAAACCTAAATGTTGCCTGTGTGGCTTCGTAAAGTGTTTTTTCTATGTTTAGGAAGTCAGACCCCACATCCTGGCAGAGATTGGTCTGTAAGACACTACGGGAGAGACTGTGATTTGAAAAGAAAATGTTCCTTGGCATGAACTGCTGCATAAGTCCCTATAAAATTTCCACTGGCATTTTGTGCATCTATATGCAGGATCTTAAAAAAAATCTTAAAAAGTCCAGGTGCTTCCCAGAACAGGGACCAAAGCATCTATTAACTGCAATGAAAACATTCTATTTACAGGCAGACTGCAGAAGTGGGAGTTAGCCATGTGGCTGACATCTTACTCACCCTACAACCCTGTGCCCCACACTCAAAAAGCCCCAAACAGAGCAAGGCAGGTTGCTATTGGGAGTCAGCCAGCAAAACCTGGCAGCATTCCACCTTATTCTCTCGGGCTGGTGTTTATAACAGGCCAGTTACAAAGAATTTGGACTTGCCAATTTGCTGTGATTGGCAAGGCTGAATTTGGCTAAATATTCTCTCAGAGTGGCTATGTCTTTAAATGGACTCAACAGTTACTTCTATGCCCTCTGTCCCCTAAACAGTATTTGAATTGGAAAACCTATATTTGCGTGCTTTTCTTAAATGAAATAGAGGTTAACATTCTGGTACTGATGAGAGAGGTAGATTTTTTTTCCTTAAGAGGCTTTGGACCCTTACTGCTGCCGGGTTAGTCTTGAGCATGTTCTCATTGCTCTTTGCCAGACTTCCATGGAGCCCACGTTTGCATTTAGTCCCATTCCCCACTGGTAGAGTTGTAGAGGTGGTCGAGGTGGGAGGTGTTGATAAGAAAGAGGATAATGGAGAAAGCTAACATCGATTCTGTCCCCCAGCCCTTCTCTCCAAGGTTCTTTTGTGGTTGAAGGAGCTGGGTAACTGAGATGGCAGCAGCCATCTGGCCTGCCCGTTCCTGAGATTCCCCAGTCTCCTAATGAATGTAATTCACTCACTCTACCCTCCTAGGCAGAACTGGAAAAGAGAATTGTGAATGGCACTCAGTAAATATTTAAATGGATGCCGACTGTCTGGATCAGAACAGTTTGAGTCTTATTCCATCATGAGAGATCAGAAAATAGCCAGAAAAAAGGTCCCATCTTAGTACCGCCACTGACAAATGAATACCAAGAGTACTTTTATTATAAGCTTTCTTCAACTATAGTCTATATGTTCCTTCGTCCTTCACATGTTTATTGAGCACCTACTCTGTGGCAAGCTTGGGGATGGAGAGGCAAATGGGGTGCTTAGGAGGACTGGACAGACCAAGCAACCTGCTTTGTGTCTTTGTTCTAAACCTCAAGATTTGTGATCTCAGACAAGTTACTTAACCTCTCTGTGCCTTGATTTTCTCTTCCATAAAATGGCAATGAAGCATTATCTATGTGGGGTGGATGTGCAAATTTCGTCTGGCATATGTGGTAGACCTTCAGTATGCTGTTATTACCATCTATGCTCAGTTCTACCCATACAGAAATCAATAAGGCTGAACACCCAAGATTCTTATAGTTTGGTGAGGTCTAAAGATAAAAATATATATACAATGATTAAAATGTAGTATGATAAGTGCTCTACTAGAAGATATATTCCAGAGCTGTAGCTCTTCTAACAGGGGTTATTTAGTCTGAGGAGAGAGGGGTGATGTCAGGGTTTGGTGTGAGTCTTGAATGACTTAACCAAAGAGACAAGATGCTGAGATCTCTAGAAAAGACAGACAGGAGAAAACACCTTCTAGGAATGTTACATAATTTAGCATATCCACGACTAGCAGAGACTCTGGGAGCATGGTAGAGATTGAAGTTGGGATGATAAAAAAGGTCAGGACCAGGCCATGATAAAAAATGTCAATTTTGTGTTGCAGGACATTAGACAGGTCAGATTCTGAAAAGTTTGTTCTAGGTGTCGTGAGAATGACATATTTGAGTAGATAAGTCTCAAGGCCAAGATAGGATAAAACTTAGGAGAAAGAACTTCATGGGGGGCGCAGCTTCATTTTGCTAGAAAACAGGGACATATACCTGCATGGAAACAAGAAGTAAGCTTAAGTCTGTGGAGTAATAAAAGGGCAAATGGGAACTTACATGAGAGAGAGGGCTGTGCTGCAGTCGGCACCCATAGGATATCCAGGAGGAAAGGGGAAGGAAGCATTACTATGGGTGCTCACTGACATCTGGTGCATCTTTGTCCTCTCTTATCATTAATGACTAAAATGTTTTGCTATTTTGCCATTTTGCATAAAACATTTAATTTTATCCTTATGGTAATTCTATTTGATAAGTGCTGTTATTTTCATTGGATGGATAAAGAAACTGATATATATGAAGCTAAGTGATTTGCCTAGAATGAAATACCTAGGAAGAAAAGGAGCTTAGGGTTAAACTCAGACTGAAACCAAAGTTGATTTTTATACAGCTTTCCCACTCTGTGAGCCTCTTTCCTCGTTATATGTTCTCTTTCCTTTTGCCAATCTCCAGTTTCAACCACTGGCATTACCATCATTGTAGATTTCCTTGTACCTTTTCCTTTCTTTACTTAGGATTTATTAAGTGTTCACTCATCTGCTGTCTCTTATTTCTGGGCAAGTGAACATATTTGGCAAAACTCACAGTTGTTAACGCAGGTTCCCCAACTTCAGCTGAATCCTTATAGTGTTCTCCAGACAATTTTCCACATGTATCTTGCCCGTTTCGTGGCCTGTTCCCTGTAAATACCTTCAAGTTGAGACTATAATTCTTATGTACCAATTACAAGTCCATCCCCAACTCAAAAGATGTCATATATTTTCCCTTTCATGAGGAAAACCAAGAGCGTCTTGTGCACTTGCTCACATTTCTATTCATTCTGTAGATTCTTTCTGTCCACTTTTATACCCCCTCATACACTTATGCACTTCTAAGGCCAACAGTGGCTTTGGGATTTTCAAGCTCCTAATGGAATTAACTCTGCTGATTACTTTTCTCACCCAGGATCTCCAAACGATTCTTCTTCTTCATGGTCCTCATTTACAATGCCTGTATAAACGCATCCTCATTTACCCCAGACCCCCCAAAAATTTTACCATTGTTCCTTCTCATTCAAATTTCTCTTGCCTCAGATCCCAATAGTGGTTAAAAGCTAAAAAATCTCATGTTCCATTACATGACAATTATATGGCATACCTTGCGAGCACCTGAACAAAAGGAATTTTTACTTATATGTTCTCTTTTTCTCATCCCCAACTTTCCTTTTCCCTCTCTTCTGTTTAACGGTAAGTTTGCCTCTTTAGGCTTCTGCCGTTCTTATCCCTAATCCTCACTCCATTCTTCATGATGTGGTAAGGGAATAGTTAGTCAGGAAAAGTTATCTGTCTCCTGAGAAGAGGGTGGCTGAAAATGAGGAAGCTAGTAGACAGTGCATTGCAAATTCTTTACTTAACGATTCTTTAGTATTTTTTATTTTTCCCTATCATAGGTTGGAATATAGCAAAAGCAGCATTTCCAGGAATATAAATGCAATTAAAAACAGGAATAGTTTTTCTTTCTTTAAACTTCTGGATAAATAAAGCTTGCAAAGTTGCCGATGTATTTAGAACGAGCTCTGGAAGTGTCATTGCTTCATTGCTTACTCTTCCTCTGCCTTGACAAAGCCAACTTGTTATTTACAGAGTAGAGTGTGGAGAGGCCATGGATCAGTCTTTCATGCTCTGTCTAGCATAAGGCAGCTGCAAAAACACATGATTTGGAGCATCAAGGCCATGGCTGAGGTCTTCCCTTGTCAAGGCAGATGTGTAACTTCAATGCATGTGCTTGCAGACCCTGAAAGGAATAGGGTCGATGTGACACAGGGCCTTTAAAGATGTGTGGTGGTTCTTTGATTTTGGTAGTCACAAGAGTACATTGAGTTTAAAATTGTATTTTGGGAAGCAAAATATTGTATGGACTGGATATAGGATTCTCATAGTAACAGCTTCTCTTTATATATACTATGTGCTATATATACTCAGGACATGCACATATGATGTCTTTGATTGTTCATCCTTACTTTCACTACTGAAATTTATTACTGTAGTTTCACTGGAAGGCACTGTTAAGAACCAAACTCTCTGAAGCATGTCTGGTACAGTTCAAAACAATGTTGCTGGTGAAGAAACTATTAATTCTCTGCTACTAAAACACACCATGTTGTGTCCACTCATGTTAACTATTAAACTTAGGTGCTGTGAAGAGATCAGAATACGTTGGCTTTGATGATGGCAATAAATGTGTTCTGTCTGCAATAAGCATTTATATACAATTATTTATAATTATTGAGTTGACATAATATTGACTTATTCCCTTCAGTTACCTAAGCAGTATTATCTCTTGGCAATGTCAGAATCAAGTAATAGAAAATAATTTTCATCTTTCTTTTCTTTTTTAATTATGTAAAAAAAAATAATGTTTCTACTTATTTTTGAGAGATAGAGCAGGAATTGGGGAGGGACAGAGAGATAGGCAGACACAGAATCTGAAGCAGTCTCCAGGCTCTGAGCTGTCAGAACAGAGCCCAACACAGGCCTTGAACCCACGAACTCCAAAATCATGACCCAAGCCAAAGTCAGGCACTTAACTGACTGAGCCACCCAGGTGCCCCTTCGCGTTAAGGTTTTCTAAGTATTGTTTGCATTCTGAAAGATTTCAAATTTGCATTATCTTTATAATGGAATTATGGTACAACTTTGGATTGTCAATAACTTGTTCTGTGAGTGTTCCTCAAGATGAGCAAACATTTCTAATAAATTTTAGCTTTATAAACAAGTGATATCTTGCAACATGAGCAGTATGTGATGCTGAATGTCGCATGATCACAATTGAGCTAATGGTTCTTGAAATTCGCTTTGATATACAAGTGTCTTGGATTACAAGCATGTTTCGAGAATGAATCATGCTTGCAAATCAAGGTTTTACTGTATATTTTTCCTTAAATAAGCCTTACCATGAATTTTTTTCCAAGCAAAATCAGTGTTGAAAAACGTAGACCAAAATATCTTTACATGTTTTTTTTTATCTCTGTCAAACAATTTTTAAAAATTACTGTAACTGTCTAAATGCCTATTTGTAAAGAAACCATTTTCTCTTTAAAATAGAAAATAGGGATGTCTGGGAGGCTCAGTCGGTTCCATCTCTTGACTTCGGCTGAGGTCATGATCTCATGGTTCATGGGATCGAGCCCTATGCAGGGCTCTCTGCTGACAGCACTGAGCCTGGTTGAGATTCTCTCTCCCCCTCTCTTTCTATCTCTCACTTCCTCCTTCCCTCTCAAAATAAATAATTAAGCTTAAAAAGGGAGTAGAAAACACATTTCCTTTAGAGGAAGTATCTGTGAAGCCATGACTTCATGACTATTTTATGTTTGACTATACACGGCAATTAGTATTGTGCATACAAATACTTAATTCAATTAGTGAGTAAAACTAACTTTCCAGGGAAGAAAATTTATAGTTTATTGTTATATGTTGTATAAAAACATCAACATAATGACAGCTTCTTTTTCTTACGATAACTCAGTATTTCGGAAAAATATATAAAATCCAATGTCTAGTTATAGTCTGTAAGTTTTGCCATTTCTAGGTGGGCAGTATTTGTATAGCTCCCTGGTAGTAATCCTTTCTGTAGTATGCTCTGAGGACTAAGGAGGTGGATAAACATAGTACAGGCACATCTTGGGCTTTTCCAGTATTTGTAATGGGAAGATGATGTGCGTGAGGCATATCTCACACTCTCCGCTCTTCCAGCCAGTGCTTCCTTGCCAAGGAGACTGTACGTTAAAGAAATCACTATCATTTTCTGCTAGTTTTCTTGATACTGGTGCTAATAAATCAGATCACCTTTCATATAAAAGCACAATTCATACAGAAGACCCCAAGTACTTTGTAACAACATTGACTTATAATTGAGGACATTTCTCTTTTTCCTAAGAAAGTCTTTTATTGAGTTTCAAAAGCACTACGCAAAGTAAAACACCTGCAGAGCAGGAGGCTGAGAGCATGGGGTCCCTGCCCCCTGCCTGGAGTAGCTAGAAGGGCAAGGAGATGAGGCAGGAGGATGGGGGGTTGAAGGCGTTGAGTGGGGGAAGCCCCGGGTGGACTGATTGCTTCTCCATCTCCCATCTGACCAAGGCCTCTGCTTTGTTTAAATTTAATCTCTTACTTGCCCTGGCAAGGACAAAGCACATTTCAATTAGTCAAGCCTCTGCTGCTGATGGTGGTTGCTGTTTCAAGAGGGAGGAGAGAATCATGCGTGGGAAAAAGAATGTTTCTTCATTTTGTTACCTACCGTGTGTATACACCTATAGGAAAGAAGAGTGTGCCGGTAGGGGGTGAAGCATCTCAGTAAATATGATGCTAATCATGATCTAAGTAAGATGTAGGTTTTTCTGTCCCTCTTGCTGTCCTGATTCTTTAAAAAATTTTTGACAAATGCAGGTGAAAGCAGCCTATGTCTATCTAATCAGAATTTGTTACTGAATGTCTAGTTAACAATGACCATGAAAATCTAACTTGACTCCATTAGTCTTTCTTCCTCCTTAGATTAAGAATAAGAATGTTCCACTGCTGCTGCTGAGTGCTTTCCAATTAAAGAGGGAAACAGCCCCTAGATTGTGCATTAACCGTGATATTCTCATCAGCCAGTAAAATTTATAAAATTGATATAAAGCCAAGTTTGGCATGCGGTCACATTGGACAATAAAGTTTTTCTTTTTCTTCATTTTTAAGAAAACAAAGTCTTTAGGAAAGACGACTTAACAGAGATCTATGAGAAGCTTGTTAGATCCTGAATTTGAACCTTTGGTACTTTTATACCAAAAACGTTAAAGAGATTTTGACAGCTTGATCAAAGTAATGTGGCATTTATTTGAAACATATATAATTGGTTAATGGCATCTGAAAACCTAGTTTTCTGAGTTCTAAGAACACAGTGTTGTTATTGTTTTCCTAAGTGTATGTGCTGAAATCACGCAGCCAAATTGTTTCTCTTATAATATGAAGGTGTATGTATGGTACATTTTTTTAAAAGAAGACTCACACGTGCTTTTATTTAATGGTAAAAGATAACCTAAATATGGTCTCATAGACTTTCATTTTTTTAGGAAGTTCACCTTAACATATCAATGGTGTAACTAAATTTATAAGATTTTAACATTTGTGCAGTCAACATTGGACAATGATTGTATTAATTTGTTTTGAGACCAATGTGTACTTTTTGCTCCTAATTTAAAATGTTTTATGTCACCTCTGTGCTGATTCTCCTGGGAACTTTGAGCCGAGCATTTGGAAGTGTTGGGAAGGGGTAATTATGCTGTCCAGGGAATTTGTCAAGGAACAGCGCTGTTGGAGATTAAAGGAGATGTGATGGGTGCAGGGGTCACAGCCTTGATTTTGAGCCAAGACTCACTATCACTTTTTTAATTGAGTCTGAAAACTAGAAAGCGGTGATGTAGTAGCCACCTATTACCGGGGAGGACACACCGAGCTAATTGGAAATGAGTGAGCATGGGGCTTAACAACGCCGAAGACAAAGAACTAGAAGAGCCAAATATGAATGGCAGTTCATTAAAACAAATACTCCGATAAAGACTTTTATAATTGATGCATACCCTTCCTTTGATATTTTACACAGATAAATGCATTTTGAAGAATATGAGTAGGTTTAGCTTCTGTCCTAGCTTTAGGAAGGCACTGAGAAAAATGCTTTGCATTAGTGGTGAAGCTTTGATTTTCAGAGCAGTTTTGGTTTTATATACTGTTAAATAGAGTTTTTAAAATTTTAGTGTTAATGTATCATATTTTTATTACTGTGTTAAACCAACATTAAAAAGCAGGTACGATTAATGTCATATTGTCATATTCAAAGTACAGAAGCAGCACATGCTAGGATATTTATAACACACTTATTTACCTAATTTAGCATAATTGCTTTTGTTATGGCTCTTGTTCCTTTTCAGCACACTCCCTTGTGTCTTCAGACTTCAGATGATAAATTACTAAGTCCAGATCCTATATCATAAGACTAGTTTTTGTAGCTGCGAAGTAGTTTGCAGTTGTAAGGAACTCTGGCATATATTTTGTTTCTATTTGTTAAGCTCAAACTTAATATTAACTACAACTGTCTCTGAAAAACAATCAATTGATTTTTCCCCGTTTCTTTCTTTTGGAAGTCACAGAGCATCAGAATAACATGTAATGCCCGTCCCTCCACCTTGTTTTATCCAAGGTCTGTGGACACAGTAAAATGAATGCAGCTGATCCACAGCTTGTATTTCAAGAGCTCTGTGGTTTGGGAGGCTCTGCAAGTGAAAAGAGAACAAAAGTTTCCGCCATAAGTAATTTAACAGTCTATACACGGCTTCTTTGGGCTTGCCAGCCTGATGTATCTGCTAATTGTATCTCCCTCTGCAAAGATTCTTCTTCTTCTTCTTTTTTTTTTTTTTTTCTTTTTGTCTGGGAAGTGTGTTTGCTTTCCCCAAGCCCGCAATTTTAAAGGAACAGTAATGGGCCAGACTTGGGAGAGCAGCCACTTGGATGACCACTTCAGTTAAATGAACCATGGGAATCAAATGGAAGGACATGTCAGTCCTAGGATGTTTCTGGACTTTACCTTTAAGGGCCTAAACAGTTTGCCCTGTTCACCTTCCAATCAATTATTATTGCATTTTTTTTCATTTTGGGGTGGGGGGTAAGCAAATAAGATCAGCAGATTGTGATCTTTCTCTCTTGTACAGAGGCAACACTGACACTGGATGCTCTTTTCTCAGAAAATACTTTTCATATACTGCAACAACTAGAACATAGAATGATCTCTTGCTATTTTAATTGTTGGTATTAGAGAAGAGGGGAGGACCTTCCCTTGACTCTAACCTCATTGAATGAATGAAGATCTCATTGATCCAAATTCTTCTCCCTTAGAAGCATTCCAGCTGCTGGTAGGTAGGGACCAGATTTTCTCATATGTTTTCAAGATGCTCATTCACTGAGCAAAGGAGTGCAATCATTTGGAATAATCATGAATGTTGTTTTTATAATCTTGACATTAGAACCCTTTGACAAGTCTCTGTTTGCTGGTATACTAAAATGTTGCTTCATTTCTCACTATTTAGTAAACACATTGAAGCGTGACCCAAAGAAATGATTCACTTCTAATATTGATAAGCACTGTGTACCATATTCCACCACATTTTTACAGTGCGTGAGTTAGACATGGCCTAACACCTTTTAGACCCACTAGATTTTTTACCTCAATTCCTTCGAAACCTACAGATGACAGGACACACTGATAGTTTATTAAGAAATCTGCAGAGTTGAAAGCCACTCAAATCAAACTCTCAGAACTCAACAAAGACGTTTAGGTTTGTCGTTTTTTTCCCCTTTTAATTGTCCTTAAGCTGAATGCTGAAGCACTACCTTTCAAAGGTAAACTTTCTTAACAGTTCAGATAGTCAAGGGTAGCCATCATACAAGATGTGTGATATCTTAAATATAGTTAGCTTTGTGAACAGTGTACAAAACAGATTCATCATATAAGAGGTGTCTTCTGGGGCAGATGAAGGATATTCCACTAAGCATCGATTACTCACATCATGGAACACTTTCATAAACACCAAGGAGCAGCCACACTTGTTTCCATTATTATGTCGATAGAATTTTCAAGTAAGATTTTTTTCTCATTCCTTCTTGGTCACTCTGTAATGTCAAGCAGTGATCAGTTGATTTTTCTGCTTTTCTTGACTCAGAATTGGATGATGACTGGAACGTTTTGGTAAATTTGGTATTCTGGCGATTCTTTAACTGTGAACCTGTGATCACCTGCATATAGTTTTTGTATCTTGTCTAATAGCTGAGCATCAGCATAGGCATTCTATAGCAGAGGTTCTCCGTTTTTCTGTCATATTAACATTACCTGGGGATAGTTAAAAACAAATGCTAGTTGCAGACCGAATATACCCAGCTGTCTTGGCGAAGGAAACAGTCCTCAGGCTTTTTTAGAGCTTCCAAAGTTCTAGGAAAAAACAGATTCAAAATCGGCCTGAAGAAAATCTCCCTCACAGAGCCCTGAATTTACCATAAAAAGTAACTTCTTTTTTCTGTCAGGTTGATGGGTTCCAAACTAAATTCTTGGCCAGATTACATCGACTTTTGTGACATTGTTCAGACATACCCTCATGTGTCATGGAGAGTATCTGCCTCCAGAAAATGAGGCCAAAAGCGAACAATTTAGTTGGCTCTGGATTCCCTATTTTGGCTACATAGCAAAGCTGTGTGCCAAGACCTAGAAACCTGACCTGTTAGGGCAACATTGTGAACACTCTATTGGTGTCAACCTCCACATGTCCCTATGCCCCCCCCTCACTCCTACCCTAATATTATCCTTTGTTTCCACTTGAGAAACACCCCTCCTCTAGGCTCATCAAATGCCATATTTACAGTAGACCCAGTTCGAGTATTCAAACAAAGCCAAGTTATTAGCTGATAAAGGTTTGAAGTATAATCCCTCCCAGAGGTCCCAAAATTTTAATAGGGTCTTTTGAAAGCCACAAATATCAAAGTTGTAAAACTTTAATAACTGGAGAAACCAGGAGGGGGATTAAATAATTGGACTCAGAGGCCCCTCTACATTACCCGTCTTTAAATTATACCACATAAGCAGTCTTGCTCATTAGCTTAGTCCCTCTGGAAAACATTAAGCTTCTGTTCATAGCAAGTTCAGAGGACTCACCATTACCTAATCAAAAAAATAACACCTTTTGTCTTTTTGCTACCCACCATGGTGTCTTTATTTCCCTCAAATATGGTGTCTTATTGGTCACAGAAGTAAGGTCGTCATTATGATAAAACTCAATTATTTTGATAACGGTAACTTGCCACCGGTACACTAGAAAAACTATTTACCGAGGGAGTGTGCTAATTAATTGTCTTCCAAAATTTTAATTTACTGTAGATAGTTTATTATCATAAAATACCTTATAAGATGTCATACATTCTATGCTTTATCAATGACTACTAAAGACGTGAATGAGGTGACTATAGAATTTTTGATATAGTAATTGACTTTGTAGGAATCCTAGCCTCTGTTAGTGATCTTGTCGTGGCCAAAGAAAATCATGTCACCAGTCATTCCTTTCATTGTTTTGTGTTCTTGAATGTTCTCCCTCTAAGCACATCAGCAAATATGAAGTTATTTCATAACTTAGGCATAGTAATACATGTTTTTATTCCTAATCGAGGACCTCAGGAGGCTGTAAGGGGACAGGCACTGAGAAGTTCTACAAAAGCAGGCTGGCACTTCATAGCTTTAAACACCTCAGTCGCATGTCGATTTGCATTATTTTTAGCAATGTGGACTGTAGCCAAAATGATTGTTTCTTGATATTATTTGTATCAGTTTTACTTACCATTTTTCTTTTTTTCCCCCTGCTGCAAAGTGAGTGGAAAGGTTGAAGTGAAAGCTTTTACACTTCCTGCTTACCACCTCCACTACATTAACACTCTTTAAATGTCCTCTCTCTCTCTTTCAATCTCTCAATCTTTTTCTCGCTCTCTCTCTCTCTCTCTCTCTCTCTCTCTCACACACACACACACACACACACACACACACAGCTCTGAAGGTGACAAATCCTAGCAGTTACTAACCATGAGCATTCTAAAATCTTGCATCCTCACTGTGAAAGGTGTCTGCTGGTCACCGAGGTTAATGCATTTGCCCCTTTCCAGTGGCAGGGGCTATCTCTTCTTGGTCATGGCAGGAAAAGAAAATTGACCTCCTGTTCCCAATTTCATATGGAATTTCTTACCCAGATAGGGGCAGTGACCTTGCCAGAAGGATCCAAGTACACATAAAATCATATTTGACTTGATGATGGATGGCCAGTTACCTGGGTACAGGCATCTGTTCTGATAAAGTTGGGAGCTGGGATAGGGCAGCTGCATGTTACTCTTTTTAGCTGCCTTTGACTCTTGCCTCCAGCTGGAGTACTGATATCTTCACAAATTCAGTTGAATCTCAAAGGAGATTATTGACAGTCCTATCATAAACTATGGAATAAGTACCTGATGTTGAATTTTGTGGCAGAACTTAGGTTTCAATCTTTCAACTTGCTCTACTAATACATTGCTTGTCTATAGCTAATTTATACTTTGAAGTTTCTCTAGTGAGTTCTACAAAAGACATTTTAATTTGTCCTATCAAAATGTCTTCCAGGTTTTCCATGGTTTTTCTTACTCATCATCAGTTCTCTTTTTCTCAGCATGTGGAAGGGTATTCACATTTGCCAAGTTGTTTCCTGAATACTAAGGTTTTGGTTTAGGTGATTGCCTTATAATTTATAAATGCATTGTTAGGTCTCTGGTTCTAATGTAAGAAATACATATTATGTATTTTCTTATTTTCTTAATATGTATGTTATACTATGATGAGGTTAGCGAAAATTTGATTTATATCTTCCCCTTTATGTGTAAAGCCTACCAAAAACTACAGGAAGACTGATCAATAGCAAAAGATCTGTTGCTTTTTATACTGATAGTGGTGTACTTTGTTGACACAAGAACTTAGCTGATATAAAATGGCATCTTTAGCACTAATTCTTACCTTCCCATGTAACGAGAATTAATTCTGTAGTTCTCATAGTTTGTAAACACTAACAAATTTAAAAATTCTAGAGAGTATCTTTTGGACACTACTACTCTGTATTTGCCCTAACTGGAGATCTAGTTCATGATGTGGTATGGTGTGTGAAGGAACTTCAGTGATGATTTCATCTATTCCTCTCATCCTACAAATGGGGACTTTAGATCTCCTATAAGTGGTATATTCAGTGGCCGAGGTGGGAACCAATCAGAGACATCTGTGCTTATTTTTCAAATTATTTTTTGTTTTGAAGAACACTTTCTCTTATTTGAAGTCAGTAGATTATAGGTTTTTATTTCATTTATTCTGATCTCTGCATTGCCCAATCCTCTCTGCATCCCATTTTCTTCTGTTTTGATTCGGTTGTGCTGGATAAAGACAACTGCTGTGTGATAGCTTTTCGGATGCATGAGGCAAATTATGAGAAAAGGCTGACGTATAGGTTGAAAAAAATGCCACTCCAAAGATGTCTATGGCCATTTATTATGAGTAAATATTATTTGATAAATGCATGAAATATAAGGGAAAAAAACCTCTAACATATTCCTGAGACATTTACTTCGCTGAAGACCTGTGGCCAACCTGTTTATGAAGAAACTGTGTGATTATACAAACTCTTCTGTTATGGTCAAATAACAAACGAAGCAATCCAGAGGTGTCAACATTCAAATGGTGTGTGACACTAGGAAGTTTTTAAGTTTTTCTGTGAGCTTCTGTTTCTTGATCTCTAAAAGGAAGAGCATTACGCATCCATTATTGGAGTGATATGAAAGGCAAATGAAATTATGTACATTGGATATTTCATGCAGGACCAACCACATAAGAGCCTTTCTGTGAATGTGGGTTCTCTTCCCTTCATAGTTTTCAGAGAAAACACAGGTGGTCTTTTAAGGTACTATTTGCCTTGTGACAGGTTTTAAACAACAGGGGTTTCTGGGAAGTGAATAAATGTTTGTTGGGGACTTTCAGAAAAGGAAAACAGGAGAAGAATTTGTTAGCAGCTTAGTTACTAAGGCAGCTTTTTGTGAAAGAAAGTCATCAGTGAATTGTACACACAGCAATGGTGTGTCTCATCTCTTCGCGTTCCTGAGCCACATCTGAAGAGACCCCATCTACCCAGGGGGCCTATTACCTATTAAGAGGCATCCGGTTCACATGGCAGCAGCTACAGTAATTGAGGCATGTAATTTAAGAGCAAATGAGCTTTTAGTGGTTGTGTAGCATTCTCAAACCTAGCAGAGGATGACAGATAACACATAGCCTCATTTCTGTATCCAGATGTATATCTACCAACGGTATGACTGGTATTATTGTCTTTGTCTTATAATGTGAATCAGCAGATTCAATTTCCATTTAATTAATGGGATATCCAAAGATTTAAAGTTGCTTTTTACTCTGCCTGGATTTGAAATTCAGTTATTATTCTGTAAGAATTGAAGCCATGAAGAAATGTGCTGTTAATAGAGATACAGGAGTCACAACTTTATGGTGATAAATGAAAACCACATATTTTTTAAAGGTGCAAATTTTCAATGTGTTAGATGGTCAGAGGGTATGTCTGGAAGTCATTTTTTTAGAGAAAATGTTTTATAGTATTAAATTGTATGGCCTGAGAGAAAGCTCTGTTTTTTCTAAAGATGAGACTGAAGATCTTTAAAAGAGATCAAGAAGTGAGAATGCAAAGGCTGTTTTGCTATAATGTTTTAACACTAAGTCAAACATACACCTGTCTAGAAATTGACAACTCTGTTCTTATAAAACCAGCTACTAAATTAAATGCTGGAAAACTCATAGAAACTCAGGCTTTGGTTGTAATAGCAAAAATGTTAAAAGAATCTTTACCTGCTCTTCTGGTACTTAAACTTTAAATTTCAAAGGTAGAGATAGTTTTGCATAATATAGGTTAGATTGAGCATATGAATGATGAAGAAAGGAAGTAGATTTTTTTTTTTTTTAAAAAGGCAAATTTTCTCTTGCCAGCTGAGGTAGAGGTAGACTGAAAGAAGGAGTAGAAAATTATTCCAAAGTGCTATTGGGAGCAAAGAAAGGTTTTAACTTAAAATACAACCTAGCTGTTTACACTGATCATAGTAATCATGTACTTGCAAAATTTCCTATTTCTCTTTAAGCCTATATAATAAGCCTAGAGAGCAACTATGTCCACTTGACAGAATATAATTAAGAAAGGCCTATTTCTTCAGAGGAAATTTTCATTCAATGCCCAATAGTTTATCAACATCAAAGAAAGGAGAAAGAAATCCCTATATATTGGCCATCCATTATGAATTATTTGATTCTTACAGCAACCCTGCTAATTAGTTACCATTATCACCATTTCATACATGAAAAGTTGACAATCAGAGAGGTTCTATTTATCTCCCACATTGTTATCAGTGCCTACTAAACAAGTGGCTACCCCTGGACTAGGCTCTGGGGTTATCATAGTGACCACGATGGAAAAAGTCACTCCTCTCGAGGAACTTATTTCTTGTCAGGGAAAAAAGAAGATACCCAAGGAAGGAAAAAGATAAACAGAAAACAAAACCAAGTAACATTTACACACTGTAGGATTATGCTGCAAGACAGTGATGCTGCAGCCAGTGCCTCGATGGAAACTTGAAACTCCTTAGACAGGGCCGACTTCACAGAGGGAGGAACCAACTAACTATGCAGAGGTCAGAAGGAGGCACAAATCAGGCAGAGGGAAGAGTCGGGGCAAAACTCTAAAGCCTGTGCCCTGGAGCTCCCTGAACAAGAGAGAAATTGGAGCAACATCTGGCATGAGGTGGATGACTGACAGATAAGATTATGACAGACTTTGAACTAAGATTTTAATCTAAAGATATTGGGAGACAGTTGCAAGGTTTGATGTAGAAGAAGTTTAGAGTCATGAAGTTCTCATGATTCAAGTTAATTTCTTGGAAGAGGCACTGACTACTGCAAAGTAAATAGTAGGAGCGGACATAAGGGAGGGTAGAAGCAGGAAGATAGGAAGTTCCTTCACTGGTCCAGCCATGAAGTGGTAGAGGAGATACTGAGGATACATGATGTGGTATTCTGAGAAACAAGAATCAGGACAAATCACAGGTACTGCACAAGATCCAAAGTGCCATTTACTGAGAGTGGAAGACTGGCAGAGGAGTTTGTTAGGTGGAAATCAAGAGTTTATTCTTCATTTGCTAAGATGGAGAATTCAGTTAGACTCTAAGAGAAGACAGCAAGTAGACACTAGCTAAACAAGTATGGATTTGGGTGTCAACAGAGGAGATAAAAAACAGAGTCATGTTACTCTGAAGAACTTCAGATATCATATATTTGAATCAGTATGTGATCAAAAGAAAAAAAAAGTCTTCCAATCTCCTTTCACCCAACTTTTGTCCCCTTCTGTTTGCTAGGCACATTAAAAGCCATTGTTATTTTTAAATAAGTCTGGTCGTATAATTGCTCTTCAGACCTTTGATGGCCATCCTGTTACATTTGGAATAGCAAGCCCTAGTTTACAACATCCTTTAAGGAATGTTGAATGAATGACCAGTCCAGAATAGCCCTGGCACACAGGTTCAGTTTAGGAAACTATTTCACACAGAACTTGCTCTTTTGGCCTCCAGTGAAATGTAATTATAATTAAACATTTAGGAGACCATCAAAAATAAATTGTTTAGTTACTCACTTTAGAGAGTAGCACTTTATATATCATGATTTTGTTCAATAATTTAAATACATTCAGGGGCACCTGATGGTTCAGTGGGTTAAATGTCTGACCCTTGGTTTTGGCTAAGGTCATGATCTCAAGGTTAATGGGTTCAAGTCCTACATTGGACTCCACACTATCAGCATGAAGCCAACTTGAAGTTCTCTCTCTCCCTTCTCTACCCCTCCCCTGCTTGCACTCTCTCTTTTTCTCTCCCTCTCTCAAAATAAATAAATAAACTTAAATTAAAAACTACAAATACATGCAGGGGCGCCTGGGTGGCTTAGTTGGTTAAGCGTCCGACTTTTGCTTAGGTTATGATCTCGCGGTTCGTGGATTCGAGCCCCTCATCGGGCTCTGTGCTGACTGCCAGCTCAGAGCCTGGAGCCTGTTTCAGTCTGTAACTCCCTCTCTCTCTGACCCTCCCCTGCTCACGCTGTCTCTCTCTCTCCTAGAAATGAATAAAACGTTAAAAAAAAGTTTTAAAAAAAACTATAAATACATGCATAGCTCATAGACAGTGATTCTTTATAACCTTGACCTTTTATAACCTTTTGTGACCCTGGGTTCATTCAGTTCATACACCAATAATCTAGAAGAGCATGTGTAATACTAAATAATAATAATTTATGTAAGAGAGGAAGACAGGAATCTTATAATTCTGACACTGTGTTGTTTTCCATGATCAAGGAAATAAAATGCTATATAATACCTGGCTATTTATATGTACATTTAAAGCCCTTTTGCTTTTGTTGAAAGTGGTTAATAGTTAAAACGTGAGGCACAACAGTGCCTGTTGTGAACCTTTGCCTTGTAAGAGAGAATCTAAAAGCTCAGAGAATCCATAAAGGCCAGCACTCCATTGCTAGAAAGAGCACTTAGGAAGCCACTGAGCTATCCCCTGTTTACACTTAAAACAAAAAACAAAAACAAATAAATAAACAAAAAAAATAGCTAGGGGCACTTGGGTGGCTTAGTTGGTTAAGTGCCTGACTCTTGATTTACGCTCAGGTCATGATCTCATGGTTTGTGAGTCTGAACTCCCCATTGGGCCCTTCACTGAGTATGGAGTCTGCTTGGGATTCTCTCTCTGCCTCTGTCTTTTTCTCTCTCAAAAATAAATAAACTTCAAACAGTTTTTTTTTTTTTTTACAAATAGTTTATTGTCAAGTTGGTTTCCATATAACACCCAGTGCTCATCCCCACAAGTGCCCCCCTCCATGCCCATCCCCCCTTCCCCTAACATCCATCAGTCCTCAGTTTTTGTCAGCATTCAAGACTCTCTCTTGATTTGCCTCTCTCCCTTTCCCCCACCATTTCCCCCCTTCTTCTCCCCCATGGTCCTCCGTTAAGTTCCTCCTAATTCTCCTATATGTGCAAACATACGATATTTGTCCTTCTCTGCCTGTTAATTGGTCATTTCTTTACCACTGTGTTTCAACTTTCTTATAAGCCATTGCCCATCATTGATTGGTTCTGTCAAAATCATCAAAGTGTTTTGTAAGAAACCTTTTCCTTTCTGGACCATTAAAAAGTTGGAGAGAATTTCTAATAGTTATTCCATTTCTACATTTCATTTTTATTAGCAGTGCTTACTGTGTATGGAATTTGGTACTGTCAAATTAACTTTAAAATGTGCACTAAATAAAATAATGAATTCAGAAAATAATGAAAAGTTTAAATTCCTGGGTCTTGGGAAGTTACTGCTTTGCAGGTGACAATAGAGGAAGAAAACACTCCTCCCTTGGGAATCTATTTTTGTTTGGGAACTGAAAATGTGTACTCTCTCCTCCCCCTTCTTACACATGGGAATGTGGAATTTAAATATATTTAGACAAAGTGTAGAGAACTGTCTCTGTAACATATTGATGTCAATGAGTTTTAAAACTATTTCCCTTACAGGTTAAAAGAGAAAGACCATGAGAGGAAATGACTAAATCCATTGTGTATATCTTCATTGACAGCCGATAATTAGCACGTAGCTTAGCAATAATAATTAGTTCCCTCTTTAGAAAATTTCCGGATGAACTCTGAGTTGGTGCATTTCAGTTTAGTCTTGTTTCTTTGTCCAGTCCCTCCCCCCAAGTAATTCATGTTATTTTTAGAGTAGGAAGAACTCAAGATGAGCTCTCTCCTTTTAACCAAGTTAGCACTGTCCATTATTTGCACTGTGTTTTCTGCAGATTACCTGAGATTAGAGTTTCTTTTGTCTCCCCTCTTCCTGTATGTTTTCTGATTCTTTCATCTAGACAGCTTGACACAGTGGAGGTGGGTAAAGAAGTTAGCCATTGCTGGGTAAATATGGCAAGTCCACAGACTATAATTTGGAGCTGAAATCATTAATATGACTTAAAGTGCTGACCTGAAAACTAAAAAGAGGAAAATGTCTTGAGGGAGGGAAGCTTCTTGCTCAAATTTCTTTGGCATTTAATATAAACCTTAATACTTCTAATACATTTTGAAAAAATTTTTTATGTTTTATTTATTTCTGAGAGAGAGAGACACAGCATGAACAGGGGAGGGTCAGAGAGAGAGGGAGACACAGAATCTGAAATAGGCTCCAGGCTCTGAGCTAGCTGTCAGCACAGAGCCCGACGTGGAGCTCAAACCTACCAACCATGAGATCATGACCTGAGCCAAAGCCGGACGCTTAACCGACTTAGCCAACCAGACACCCCATAAACTTCCAGTACATTTTGAAACCCTGTGGTAAACTAAATAAAAATATTTTCCTTTTTTTGAAAAAGATGTCTGATGCCAAAAATGTCACAAATTCACAAGTCAAAACAACCTAGAAAATTTTGTCATTATTTGAGTTTATAAAACACATATTAAAGGAAATTAAAATTAAAATTGCTGTGGACGTGAATGTTCTGTTGATGTTGCCACTGTTGAATTATTTTGTATTGATACCGATTTTTCAATGTTGGGAAAACCTTCCATTTTATCTTTTTTATATCAGGCTCTGCCAAAATGCTTTCTACTTCTGACATGCTGCAATCCCTTAATAGACTAGATTTTTCTTAGTTGTTTCTTGAAGCGTTTTATATATCATAGGTTCTGGAGTCGGTGTTAGTAAGGAATGAGCTTTTAATAAGTCATTTTTTTTTGTTCTTAGTCTTCAGGGAGCAGAACAGGAGATGACTAAGCTGTGTGAGTTCGTAGTGGTGATAGACATCCCAGGTCACACATGCTTCTTCAAAGCAAAGGTCCTCATTTGGCTTCTCTTGGCTCTGACAATGACCACATCACCCTATATATGCACCAAATCTCTTCAAACCTCTGTCAACGTTTAGAAAATGGGGTAGTTGTAGGTCCTCCTTTATGGAAGTGCCACATGATTAAATGAGATAATAAATGCTAAGTCCCTAGACAATATATGACTTACAACTACTCAATGAATATTAACTGTCATCACCACCTTGAGAGTCAGGGCTGAGAGGAACAGAATCAGGAAATATGAGGAAATAAGGTTGCATGAAAGAAGTGATTTCTTTCCCACCTTTCATTTATCATGTAATTTTGTTTTTAATAAAGCAATATATGTTAACTGGGAAGAATTTGGAAATCACAGAAATGTTACATTGGCCTCTAAAAGAGTCCTAATAGTAATACTCTGAGCCTCATTTTTACTGGCTATTGTAATTTTTTTGGTAATTGTTTAAAATACCATTTAAAATATTTTCACATTTATTTCTTTGTATATTTAATGAAGTTGAATTCTTTGTGTGTGAATTTGTTTTTGTCTGTCTTCTATTATGACATATCTGTTTACAAAAAGAATTGATAATAGATTTTTTCTTTCCTTAAAATATTTTTTCAACATGCTGAAAGATCAAGAATTTGTTTTTAAAAAATTTAAGTGTATATATTTATTTTGAGAGAAAGAATGGGGGAAGGACAGAGAGAGAGAGAAAGAGAGAGAGAGAATCCCAAGCAGGACCCTCGCTGACAGTGTGGAGCCTGATGTGGCCTTAAGTTCATAAACCATGAGATAATAACTTGAGCCAAAAACAAGAATTGGACGCTTAACCAACTGAGCCACCCAGGTGCCCCAGTATTTTTTTTTTTTTATATCTGTGCTCTAATAAATATATTTCCCTAAATTTTTCCCTAATAAATGTTTCTATTTTTTTCGTTTTAGAATTTTATAATTTATCAAACTGTACTGCTTTTCTCTTATTAATTGCTTTTCTTTTAACAGTACTCTTTTTATAAGTAAACCAAACTTTAATTCATAAGAATTTCATGTGGATGATATAGATGAATGTTTTCCTATCCCAACAGAGAACAAAATTGAAAGTAGTTTTCTCTGTGCTGACAGGAAGTTTTATTCTCTGATTGAGTGAAAAACTTTAACGATTCAGTTATTATTAGGAAGTATGGCTCAGGATCAGATAGTGAAAACTGAGATTTTCATATTTAAAGATGGTCTTCAAAACTTAGTAAGATTATATAGAAAATCTCTAAACTGCAGCTAGCTTATTCAGTCTACAGGAAATACAGGTTGTGATGAATTTATGCTACTATACGTTTATTCATGAATAAAGACAGACAGACTAGACAGGTTTATCTATGGTGATGGTTCTGATCCACATAATTATAGGGACCACACTATTTAGCACATGTCTTCTACATTTAAGCATGGATGGGTAATTGATCATTCCAAAGCAGCCAGGCTACAGGAAGCTAAAAATTTATGAATTGTGAACACTGGCTTAGCCAATTACATTATTTTCCTTGGGAATTTGAATTGAAAGATGCAAAAATTATTGTTCTGTGATGGGGTGGGAGCTAGACAGTCATATAATTGGGGGCTAATGCACACCTATTTGGCATGAGCAAACTAATGAGCAAACCCTTTAGAATCAGTACAGTGAAGAAGTGGCATTAAGAAAAGCAAGAAGCAAAGACATATGATTTCTCAAGAAGCAAATTCCTTGTGCTTCTGTTGGTTTTCCAGTTACTATGAAGCTAAGCTTTCTGTCCTTGAATCTTTGTTGACCTGATTTAACTAATCTCTGTTACTTGAAATCATTGATGTCCTTGCAAATAAGGCCATAAAGTCACTTTTGGTAGATTGCACTTTGATATGAATTCAGTTGACTTGAACTGAAGCATGTAATTATAAGTACAGGTATGGCTCTTGATACCTTATTTTCTTCAGTGATGTTGGGTGTTCATCATAGTATTTTTCACCACATTCATTTAGAGGACCTCAGGAGAAGTTTCTCTTAGTCCTTAGTACCCGGTGGTTTAGCCGAGGTTCTCCAAAGAAACAGAACCAATAAGATAGATAGATAGATAGATAGATAGATAGATAGATAGATAGATGATAGATAGATAGATGGATAGATAGATAGATAGATAGATAGATGATAGATAGACAGATAAAGATAGACTATACCATGGAATACTACATGGCAATGAGAAACAATGAAATGTGGCCATGTGTAGCAACATGGATGGGCCTTGAGGGTGTTATGCTGAGCGAAATAAGTCAGGCAGAGAAGGACAAATATCATATGTTTGCACGTATAGGAGGATTAGGAGGAACTTGACGGAGGACCAAGGGGGAGAAGAAGGGCGGAAATGGTGGGGGAAAGGGAGAGAGGCAAACCATGAGAGACTCTTGAATGCTGACAAAAACTGAGGACTGATGGATGTGGGTGGGGGGGGATGGGCATGGAGGAGGACACTTGTGGGGATGAGCACTGGGTGTTATGTGGAAACCAATTTGACAATAAACTATTTGTAAAAAAATAAAAAATAAATACAAAAAAAAAAGATAGAGATATAATGAGGAACTGCCTTATTCAGTTACAGAAGCTGAGAAATCCCACAGTCTTCTGTCTGCAAGGAAGACAGCCAGGAAGGATGGTGATTTAGTTAGAGTCTAAAGGCGTAACAAACAGGGGAGTTGATGATGTAAGTCTCAGTCTGAGGCAGGAGAAAAGTGATATTCCAGCTCAGTCAGACAGCTAGAGGAAAAAAAATAAAAGAGTGGGTTCTTCCTTCCTCTACCTTTTGTTTTAGTCATATCTTCAACACATTGGATTATGTCCTCCCATATTGCTTTAGTTAGTCTGTCAATTAAATGCTAATATCATCCAGAAACACCTTAGCAGATACACTCAGAAGTAATGCTTAGCCAAGTATTTGGGCAGTCCTGATCCGGTCAAGTTCACAGTAAGATTACCCATCACAGCAAGCAACATTCCTAAGCAACTGACACAGTTTTTCTATTGTGTTACAGTGACTTTTACTTTGAATTTTAGGAAATCTGGGGTCCATTTTGTAATTCCCTTCAACAATGTATAGGGATATTAAAGAATAACTTTCAGTTAATAAAATTAATTATAATGTCATTTTCTGTATTTTTCTCCTTCATCTTGATACCTCTAGCATTATATTTATTTGTTAAATTGAATGTGTTTGCATAAGTCATCTCAGATCCTTTTGGGAAGAGGCAAGTTAAATAATCAAATAAGAGTAGAAAATTGGAGTTAATCTTGAAGCATGAATCTTTTAAAAAATGTTTCTCTTGTAGAATGCCTCTGTGTCCGTTATTCCAGACATATGTAGATATATGTTCAAAACACAGGTATTTACTCATAACACATACTTTTGACCTTTTCTGACTTAAAGTCAGGGTTGTTGGAGACTCAGCTAAGAAGGACAGTTTGTGTCTTAGAGAAAATTAAGGATCACAGTAAGGATTTATACTTGTAGAAATTGATAAGGAAAATATAAATAATCACATTGATAGGTTTTGGTTAGTATCATGATTCGGAAAAAATGTATCTACTGACATGCTTGAACAATCAGTTACTGGCACTATTATGTGATATGGTGATGGTCGAAGTGGAGACTTGGAGAAGCAATCCGGGACACTTCTCTCATTATTGTCAAAATGTTAAAGAAAATGATAGTCTGTTCATTGGGTCTTAAAAGTTTAAAAAGTTAATGTGACTTTAGGAATTATTCTAGTAGTGTCTTCATAAGTTATGAAATTTCTTCAGTTACTGCCTGAAGCGTGTATGTGATACTCAGTTTAATGTACCCAAAGGTATCTTAGGTGTTGGGTTTATTTTTTTACAGTATTTTTATGACCTCCACTCTAGAAATGCAATGTAGTCAAAGAATTAATAATTTTGAATGCTGAAGGGTGATTAACATGTAATGAAGTCAGTCTCACCATTATTCAATAAAGAGGCTAAGTGGTTATTCAAGGTGACTCAGGCAATTAACGGCAAAGCTAAGACCTGAATGTGGCTCTTCAGTTTCTCAGTCTACAGGACTTTCTGTGATGACATACACATCTGTTGTACTTTAATTTTCATGGGATTTTTTGGTAATTTGAGTAATTTTTCACTGTAATAATGTGTGTAGAGGGTAGTCATTTAATTTCTGGGCACCTGAGTTTCTCTATCAGTAAAATAAAGGTTAGTAGTAATTTTAACTATTATACTGTGGTTGATCACTGTTGTGGGGAGGAAAAAAAGATACATGTAAAGGCCATGAGAAATGAATAGTTTTAAAAAAATGTACTTGTTGAACGTACATTTCATTTTTTTTCTCTTTTTCTTTTCATTTTCATTTCAGTTTTTTTTTTTCTCTTTTCATTTTCCAAACTGTTTCTCCATAGGAGCATGAGTGTATCTTTGTGATCTCATGGGTCAGACTTAGCCACAGAGATGGGCAGATGGGTCAGAATAAAAGTTGATACATTCAGGATAAAATAAGATTGATGAGTCAGTAATTAGTCTCTATTATTACAGACAAAGAAATCAGAACTACCACCTTTAGACTATGAAAATTACAGTAAGCATAACAGAAATTGACAAGTCATAAAAACAAGTAGATGTTAATGGCTATCTCTCCCTGTGTATACAGGGATTAATGAGACCCTAATGACCTCATTGGGAAATAAGCAAGGTGATCTTTAGGTGGAATTGATTCATGGATGCCTCCTTTACTGGTTGAGCTGCCCTTCATTTCAATTCATACTTTTAAATATGGGCATAGACTATACTCTTCGGCAACATTTTAGGGTATGCTCTTATACTGTATTCTTTTCATCACTTGGTCTTATTTTCCAGCAAGCTTAACCACCCAGACTCTGTACCTTACTGTATTTGGCTTAGAGGCCTGTTAATTCTAGATAACATGTAACCATTCTTTGATGAATTGTGTCCTTTCAGGTAATTATTTCACTGTACATAAAACTTGGAGAATTTTAACAACTTATTGGAAAAACTGGGGAACCTTTTCTGAAAAAGAGTCCATTTAGCACCCCTGACATAAAACTGTAAATTTTTATATATAAAGACAAAGTGTAATGGAAGTAGACAGTATTGATTCATATTTTTGTTTGGATACTGGATCCTTAAACTGTGCATCTCTTGTTGGGCTCCTGGGTGGCTCAGTTGGTTAAACGTCCAACTTCATGTTAGGTCATGATCTCATGATTTGTGAATTCGAGCCCCATTTCGGACTCTGTGCTGACAACTAAGAGCCTGGAGTCTGCTTCGGATTCTGTGTCTCCCCCTCTCTCTCTCTGCTCATGTTCTTTCTCTGTCTCAGAAATAAATAAAACATTTTTTTAAAAAACCTTAATAATTAGAAAATGTGCATCTCTTCCTGTTGGTGTTTGCCTAGTAAGGAAGGAAAAAATATGATTTTACCTTGACAAAATTAGTAAATGCGAAAAATCTGTCTTCCAAGATTCTGAATCCCTAGTCTCTCAGATTCATGTTTCTTCCTCCCCAAATAAAGCACTTTATTATTCTGTGCATCCTTCCCTCAAAACTTGTTCTCACAGTCTTTATTTAGATGAAGAGTCAAATGACTCATCATTACTTCTACCTTTATAAGAGATACTTTGATGTTAGCAGTATTGGTTATTTTAAACTAAAGGGTTTTTAATTTTTAAAATTTGAGTAGAGCTGATACCCAATGTTACATTAATTTCAGGAGTATTAAATTGAAGGTTTAAACTTAGCCCTACTCCATAAAATTTTGAACATCCACAGTTTTAGAGTAGAGATATAGACACTGAAGATATTTTTAATTGTTTTTTTTTTCAGTGTTTACTTTTGAGAAACACAGACAGAATGTGAGTGAGAAGGGGCAGAGAGAGAGGGAGACACAGAATCTGAAGCAGGCTCCAGGCTCTGAGCTGTCAGCACAGAGCGTCATGCAGGGCTCGAACCCATGAACCATGAGCCGAAGTCAGTCAGCTTAACCGACTGAGCGATGTGGGTGCCCCAATGACCATATTTTTAATAGAGAGGGCAAAAGTATTTCATCTCTCCTTTTTCAGAAGAAGAGTGGGCAAAAAAACTATACAGATGTGTCACATTTCATACCGCTATCTGGATTTTACTGTTCTAGTTACCACTATTTCACATTCTTTGTCAGATGCATTAGGATTTGACCTTTGGATAATGAAGCTATCTTCTCACCTGTCAGTACTTCCCAAAAGGCCTCTTTTGGGAATTTTTAGCATGCAGGGTCTGGTATTAGGGGCAATATCCTCTAATCAGGAGAAGGCTGTCATGTATTACTTTTGAAGCTTAAGTACTGAACTGCCATATGGAGTTAAATACCTTGAACAAACAAACAAATGCACACACATGAGAGGTTTGCCAGAATGTGACTTTCTAAAAGTAAATGTATATTAGTTGAAACAAATAATTTGTAATTTCTTCTGTGGGCATAAATCATAAAGACTAGCCCAAATCCCAGTGGTAGAAAAAAATCCCCAACAGTTTTATCAGTTGTCTGAACTGAATACCGTCATGTGTCACCCCATTGTATTAACCACCCTGATAGTTTCCAGATATGGACAATTTGATTGCAGATGTGACTCTCAAAACCAGTTTTAAGTGGAGACATTTTTTGATGAGTTGGTGTTCATCTGGAATTAAATGCAATTAATCTCTTCTAGAATATTTTTTTGTGAAAAAAATAGAATATTTTTTGTAGATTTGTAATTTCAGTTAAGCATAAAGAAGTAAGGATAAAAGTCACAATAAAATGAATCTTCCACATAGTACTTTACATAAAGATTGTGAAGGATAATTCTTTCTGTATGTAAAAACATAAGATATTTATCTTTCATATTGAAGGTTTTTAAAAAATATTTTTAATATTTATTTTTGAGAGAGAGAGAGGCAGTGTGAGCAGGGGAGGGGCAGAGAGAGAGGGAAACACAGAATCTGAAGCAGTCTCCAGGCTCTGAACTGTCAGCACATAGCCCGATGTGGGGCTCAAACTCACACAATGCAAGATCATGATCTGAGCTGAAGTTGGACACTTAACCGACTGAGCCACCTAGGCACCCTGAATTGAGGTTTTTAGGTTCACAAATTTATAAAAGATTTTAATTGTGTGCATTAAAATTTATACCCAGTTACACTTTTTTACTGGTTGAACAATTTTTTTTGATTTTTCTAGTTTTATCAAGAAAATATTAATGTATAGCACTGTATAAATTTTAAGTGGACAATTTTATTTGATATACACACATATTATGAACAGACTACTACAGCAAGTTTAATAAACATCCATTATATCACATAGAATTCTTTTCTTGTGATGAGAACTTTCAAGATCTATCCTCTTAGCAACTTTCAAATATGCAGTATGGTATTGTTAATGCACTGCATATTTTTAATCCTTTGAGTAATAAATTCTAAAGACTTTATATTGGGTGAATGTTAACTACACAATTCCAGTAGGCATGACAGTAGAGCCATAAAAAAAAAAAAGTGTCACAAAAATATTGGTATTTTGACTTTTGTTGAGCGAACATTTTCTTTTGCCTTTCAGAACTCTTGGATCTAAACCGAACATCAGTCTTTCATAGTCCTTTTGGGTTTCTTGATCTCCATTCAATGCTGCTGGATGAATATCAAGAGAGACTCTTTGTGGGAGGCAAGGATCTTGTGTATTCTCTCAATTTGGAACAAATCAGCAATGGCTATCGAGAGGTATGGAAACATCAGACTGTATATCAGGAGGGAAAGAAAAAGGGTGAGGGAGATAACTTCTTGCATGGTGTTACTTAAATTAGTTTTTTGATTGTTGGCCAATTTAATATTCTCAATGATTATTGAAAGAAATAAAATATTCATTAAAAATGAAGTTATTTTGAAAGAAGTTTATAAATTATCAAAAATGAACTTTTCTAGCACAGCATTGATCTCTGTATTACCAGAAGACTTCAGGTTAGTGTGTTTGACACTACTGTTTGCATAATGGCCCTTGTCACCACACCCACTGTTCTGAGATCTGGGTTTGGTTTGAACATGCTTTTACCATCAATCCATCTAGGTTTTATTACTACAAAGACCCTAGCCTAAAGAAATATGGATGTGTGATCTTGCTATGGTTAACCCTTGATGTTCTCTTGGTAATATCGCTGATTTAGGTGGATGCTCCTTAAACTTGGTGGGTTAAAGTATATTAAAATAGGCAAGTGCCCATCATTTTCAAGCAGTGCTTAACTGTGATGAGAAAGACAGCACGTTTTGAGTCTGTGTTTATACAGAGTTGAGTTGAACTAAATTTTTTTTCAGACCCAAATCAATTTTAAAACACGCAGAAATATTTAAACAACAGTACTTTTTGGCATAAAAGTATTACATAATGTATTTTCTTTATAATACACATTAACTTTTTATGTTTGTCAAAATGATCAATGTCCATAGTTTTTAAATTAACTTAAAAGAATTTATGATGAAAAACAGTATCCCTTCATCTCTGCCAGTTCCTAATTCCTAGAGAAAATTGTTTCAAACTCTTGTTCTTCTGATTCTTACCTCCATTTTTTTTTTTATTTTTTTATTTATTTCTAGGAGAGAGAGAGAGAGACAGCATGAGCAGGGAAGGGTCAGAGAGAGAGGGAGACACAGACTCTGAAACAGGCTCCAGGGTCCGAGCTGGCAGTCAGCCCAGAGCCCGACGCGGGGCTCGAACCCACGAACCGCGAGGTCATGACCCAAGCGAAAGTCGGACGCTTAACCGACTAAGCCACCCAGGCGCTCCTCTTACCTCCATTTTCTAAATAACATTTCTATACTATTCGTACTTGACACCATTGATTTCAGACAATATCTGTTGACTTTTATTTATCAGAAAGATGAGGATATTAGCCTTCTTTTCTTGCAGTACCATAGCTAAAATGTCTCTGCACTGTACCCGTAGCCCACCGTTACCTGTCCCCTCATCTTCCCAGTTTAGCTATAGCACAATTTTGAGTTACTAATAACCATTTAGATTAGTATAATTAGGAAAATAGATCCCACTTCTTCTTTGTCCCCTCTGGGTAAATTAAATAGTATCCACTCCCCTTTGTATTCCATTCACTTAGATTTTTTTTATATTACTTTCACTGATTTTTCACCAAACACCAAACTCTCTACCAAACTTCTCTTTCTTTCAATTTTCATTAGTCCAAGTTTTTTTTTTTTTTTTTTTAATTTCAGGAGTAGAATTTAGTGATTCATAGCTTACATATAACACCCGTCACCCTCCTTAATGGCCATCATCCATTTAGCCCATCCTCCCACTGCTTTTTAGACTCGAGGTATCCATTCCGGTACTTCTAGCATCCTGGGGTTTAACTTCACCATTATCTTGGAGGACCCTCCTCTGTCTCATTTGTACAGTCTTCTGAGCTTATTATGACCTTTTACTGAAGTATGCCTTCTAGTAGCGTCTTGAAGGAGTCAAATAAAATGTTGGGTGTTTTACGTTTGAAAATAATATTATTCAAACTTCACATGTAATTGATAGGTGCATATAAAATTCTGGAATGAAAATCATTGGCTTTAGAGTTTTGAGGATATTGTTCCATTATTTTTAGATTTTCAGTGTAGCTTCTGAGAAGCTGATGCCTTTCCAATTTCTAAATTTTGTATGTAACCTATTTCCTGCATCCTGCCCTGAATTTTGACCCCAAGACCTCTGTGTTCAAATTTTTTTTTCAAATTTCTCTTAGAGTTGATCTTTTTTCATCCACACTGGGCCTTGTACAGGACACCTAATGGCCTTCCCCTCTGGAAAATGTTCATTAGTTTTTAAATGTTTTCCCTTCTTTTTCTTTTCCTCTTGATTGTCTTTCCATCGGTTTTCTGGCCTATTTATTATACAAACTTTGGACCAAACTTTGAAAATCTCCTGATGTCACCCACACCCACTATTCCTACTCTCAGACAGACTGTGGGACTTTGAATTCCTGAGCATTTCTAAAGTTCTTTTTCATGAATCAGCTTGCTTATTGGCTCCCTTCACCTTGCAAGCATTTAGATTTCAGCTTTTCTAGTGTGCAAAGACAGTCAACACTTTTCCATATGTCATAGAACTTCCAAAATGCTGCTGACATTTCTTTGGCTTCACTCAAGTTCTCTTTGTCCTTTTTGGACTGCGTCCTTTACTGTCATTTTAGTAGTGGCAAGAGGGAATGGAAGCACATACTCTTTTCTTTTTACTATCATCATTGGTTTTATTTTCTCTGTAGTTCTTAAAGGAAATGCTGTCTCTTTGTGTATGTAATATATATATATAGTATTTATATTACACACACACACACGGGGTTTTTTTGTTTTTGTTTTTACAACTAGTTTATTGTCAAGTTGGCTTCCATATAACACCCAGTGCTCATCCCCACAAGTGCCCCCTCCATGCTCATCCCCCCTTCCTCCCCACATCCATCAGTCCTCAGTTTTTGTCAGCATTCAAGAGTCTCTCATGGTTTGCCTCTCTCCCTTTCCCCCACCATTTCCGCCCTTCTTCTCCCCCTTGGTCCTCTGTTAAGTTTCTCCTAATCCTCCTATACGTGCACACATATGATATTTGTCCTTCTCTGCCTGACTTATTTCGCTCAGCATAACACCCTCAAGGTCCATCCATGTTGCTACACATGGCCAGATTTCATTGTTTCTCATTGCCATGTAGTATTCCATGGTATAGATAAACCACATCTTCTTGATCCATTTGTCTATTGATGGACACTTAGGCTCTTTCCATGTTTTGGCTATTGTTGAGAGTGCTGCTATGAACATTGGGGTACATGTGCTCCTATGCATCAGCTCTCCTGTATCCCTTGGGTAAATTCCTAGCAGTGCTATTGCTGGGTCATAGGGGAGTTCTATTGTTATTTTTTTTTTAAGAACCTCCACACTGTTTTCCAGAGGGGCTGCACAGTTTACATTCCCACCAACAGTGTAGGAGGGTGCCCGTTTCTCCACATCCTTGCCAGCATCTAGAGTCTTCTGATTTGCTCATTTTAGCCACTCTTACTGGCGTAAGGTGGTATCTCAGTGTGATTTTGATTTGTATTTCCCTGATGAGGAGGGATGCTGAGCATCATTTCATGGGTCTGTTGGCCATCTGGATGTCCTCTTTGGAGAAGTGTCTGTTCATATCTTCTGCCCATTTCTTCGCTGGGTTGTTTGTTTTTCAGGTGTGGAATTTGGTGAGTTCCTTATAGATTTTGGATATTAACCCTTTATCTGATATGTCACTTGCAGCTATCTTTTCACATTCCTTTGGGTGCCTATTAGTTTTGTGGATTGTTTCCTTTGCTGTGCAGAAGCTTTTAATCTTGATGAGGCCCCGACAGTTTACTTTTGCTCTTGATTCTTTTGCTTTTGGGGATGTGTCAAGTAAGAAATTGCTACTACACACACACGTTTTTGAGACCATCATGACTTTTCCAGTCAAATTAATGGTTTTCCTCTCTGTTTGAATGTCTTTCCCCCGCTAACTGTTATGTTCACCATATGGCCCTCTTCTTTTTCTTTCAAATAGATCGTCTACATGCTCTGATTTCTTGTAAAGGAATGTCTAAGCTAGGGAGCCTAAGTATGGAATCCATAGAAAAATCTATTATGGACTGGATGTCCCCTAAAATTCATACATTTAGGCCCTAACCCCAGGACCTCAAATATGACTATATTTGGAAATAAGGCCTTTAAATATGTGATTAAGTTAAAATGAGGCCTTTAGAGTGGACCCTGATCTAATGTGATTGGTATCCTTATGAAAAGAGGAAATTTGGTCACACAGACATCAGAGATGCATGCCTAGAAAGGAAATACCATGTGAGCCACAGCCTGAAGGTAGCCATCTACAGACCAAGGACAGTGGAACTAGTCTTCCTAACACTTTGATCTTAGACTTCCAGCCTCTAAAGCTATGATATATATATATATATATATTTATTTATATGTTATATATATACACATATATTATATATATATATAAATATGTTGTTTAAACCACCCAGTCCATGGTATTTTTGTTATACCACAGCCATAATAAACTAATACAACCCCTATATTAATATTTTAAGTATGTGAATATGGAAAGATCGTTCAAGGGATCTGAACCCCAGAAGATTCAGAATCCTTGCATTATGGAACTGGTTCTTAAATTGTTATCCTTGGGTCAGGATCATGTAACCCTCATGGAGCTGGCCCTGGAATCCATATTTAAGCAGGCTTTCTAAATGATTGCTGTGTACATAGAACCTCCTAATGATTTTCCTCAACTTTTGTTTCCTACTTAGAACTAAGATCCATGAGGTATCAGCTTCCCACATTAATGTGATCCCCCTTTTAGAGCAGAGGAAATTGAATCATCTACTTATTCTCCTTTATTGTTTTGGCCAATTGTACCCTTAGGCTGTAAAGACTGGCTTTATAGAGAAAATGACCTGTGAAGACTATATAAGGGACGAGGATGGTGGTAGGATTTTATGAACTACATCATAGGGAACCAAATTGACTAGCGTGTGGTCATTGAAGCTTCAGGGTGCCATCTCACAAGGATGCCAAGGAAAGTAGCTACACAAATTATTAAATTCAATAACTTTCCTGAGTTCAAGGGTAAATCCTCATTTTGTGGGGCCTAAAGTGTATATAGTTTAGCAGCCCTCTTCAGGAAATATACTTATTCAAACATAAATATCAAAGTAGCTAAGGTCCTTCTCTGGGTCACAAAAGGGCCATGTACCAGCAAGGAGTCCTGAGGCTTAAGCTTCATTAGCTCTGCGGCAACTTCACTCCAGCTGCATTTGTTCTATTGTACCTTTCCTGCCTGTTTCACAGAAGTGAAACTTCAGTTAGGACTTTGGTGTTTGTTTTCAATAACAGCAGAATTAGAGCTAGGTCTGCTTCATGCACCCTCTGTTTACTGAAGTGGACTTGAAAATGAAGGTGCCTCAATGCTTTCCAGGCTCTGGAGATACAGTATGTCAGCCTCTGGGCCAAGCTTTCCTCTCATCTTTTCTGGACCTTGCTCCCTCAATTATTTACCTGTTACTATATATTCAACCTCTTCTGCTTTCCTTTATATATATCTCTGTTGCTCAGCTTGGGTACTATTGGCATTATAAATAACTGTCCATTGTGGAAGAGGGTGTCCTGTGGATTGTAGACTATTTAACTGTCCCTGGCCTCCCTCCAATAGATGCCAACAGAACTCTCCCCCCAGTCATGACAATCTAAAAGTCGCCAGACATCACAGGATACCCCTTTACAGGCAAAGCTGCTGAGGTCAAACCACTGAGTCTAGCCCATCATTCTATAAGCAGGGTCCAGGCTCCAGCATAGAAAAAAAAATACCCTTAATTATGTATCTATGTGATACCAAATTCCTCCATCTTCCCATGAGATCAAGCACTTTGAGGGGAGCCAAAGCCCATTTTCTGTATTTTACCACTCAGTATTTATTTCTCAGCTTTTAATACCTTTTAAAATGCAACATTTCATACTTAAAATAATATAAATAATATAAACATGTTAGCATGATAATGAAATTAACACCTGTGAACCCACTGCCCAACTCAAGAATGAGAGTATCTCCAGTCCCATTTGTAGATGCTACCTTTACCTTCCTCTGTCTTTCCCTCCTCATAGCTCTGCTACTTAGAAGCAATTACTACCCAGTATTTTATGGCTATCCGTTTTCATTTTAAAACATTTTATCATAATAATTTTTTCTTCTGGGAATTTTTTTTGGTTTTATTCAATATTATTTCTTACATTCAGTCATCTTTCTTGTAGATAGAGTACCATTTGTTGTAGAAATAGAATAGTGAATTAGGAACACAAATTAGATTTCTAGGTTCACATCCTGGCTATGCATTTATAACATTCTGCAAATTCCTTTACCCTGTTATGCTTCTGTTTCCTCACTTATAAAAGGAAAAGTGTTAGTCTTCTCTGAGGATGAAAATGAGTTAAGGGAAGTAAAAGACCAAGCGCTATGCTTGGCACACATTAGAAGCTATGGTATAAGCTCTTGTTATTCACTTTGACTTGTATGTAATGTATTTCATCATATGAATATAGCACAATTTACCCATTACCTGTCAAAGAATAATTAGGTGGTAGCCAGTATTTTTGCCTTATTGATGTTTCTGTTATCACTGTAGTAAACACCTCCTAATACACATTCCTCAGGAATACCCCCAGAACCTATATCCTGGAGGGGATTGGCTGGTTACAGATTCATTGCTGTTGATGTTCACCTGTACAAGACAGTGCCTCATACTTTTCCAAAGTGGAAAGTAGTGTTACAAAGTCCCCTTCCCTCCAGCAGTGTCTGAGTTCCTAGTGATCCATGCACCCTCCAAACCTTCCATCGGTCTCTTTCATCAACATATTTTTCACTAGTCTTCCCTTGGTTCATTTGTTTATCCCCACCTAATACCTCACTGTCATTACAATTACAATACATTTTTATTTATTTTTTACTTTGCTTTTTTATTGTAATTTTCATAACCCAATTTTTATTTCATAAGCAGGACATATATATTCTAAAGATTATATTAAAGAAAATACAGAATGGAATGCCTGGGTGGCTCTGTTGGTTGGACATCTGCCTTTGGCTTAGGTCATGATCTCACTGTTCATGAGTTTGAGCCCCACATTGGACTTGGTGCAGAGCCTGGAGCCTGCTTTGGATTCTGTATCTCCCTGTCTGTCTGTCCCTTCCCCACTTGCACTTTGTCTTTCTCTCTCTCTCAAAAATAAATAATAAAAAAAAGAAAAAAGGGAACACAGACCAAAAAATATCATACTGTAGTAGCAGATAGTGCTAAGTGCTGCTTATCAAGAAAAATGAAGTGAGTTAGGAAGACAAGAGTTGCTGTATTAGAAAGGGTGATCCCGGAGAAGATTTTTCAGAGAAGTGATACTTGAGAAGCCACCTAACTTGTACCTGTATTTCAAGGCTCAATAGCCAGTTGTGGCTAATGGCTCCCATATTGGACTGTGGGGGGCTAGAGAAGTAATATCAGACTGTGTGACTGAGTTGATTTCAAGGACTAGATCATTGAATGATCAGAGATTAGGGCGCCGGTTGGAGTGGGTGATAGCTGATGATCCATCTTTATGAAGAGGAAAATAGTAATCTAGTTGAAAAAAAAAACCTTTCAGTTAATGTGGAGCATGTGACAAAGGATGATGGTGGATTACTACAAAGAGATAGCAAGTGGTATTGTTTTGATCACATGAGCTTCAAAGGAATAAGGGATTTACACTTATTATTTTGTTTTATTTATTTTTTAAAGTTCATTTCATTATTTTGAGGAAAGAGAGAGAGAGAGAAGGGGAGGAGCAGAGAGAGAGGGAATCCCAAGAAGGTCCACATTGTTAGCACAGAGCCCGGTGAGGTGCCCTAACTCAGGATCTGTGAGATCATGACCTGTGACAAAGTCAAGAGTCAGGCGCTTAACTGACTGAGCCACCCGAATGCCCTTACTCTTTAGTTTTAAATTTTTGTTGCGTAAACGAATTTAGAGAGAGTGAAAATTAATTAGTTAACAGGCAAGAAAGGCTAATTAAAACATCTTTCTTAACATGTGGGTTTAGAGTAAAAAAACCCCTACCGAAAAAAGTGGCTGGTTGAGAAACAATAGTTTCAAAGGACATGCTGGATGTGATTAAAGCAAGGAGGTAAAGGAACACTGGAAAAAGAGGTGGAAGTTACAGTGGATTTTGCTAAAGACAGACCAGGCATTTGAGATGATTTAATGGAAGTGTTTGAAAGGTTTGGAAAGGTGGAGTCAGATTGGGAGCTGCACAGAGCATTTTATGGAGCTCTGAGTCCTGGTATTGATTGTTGATCTCTTAGGGGTGGGGGATGGGGGTGTCAGCCCTTCTCATGGGGCCTGCCCCATGATGCAGGGATATGTTCCAGTGGCTACTCCTGATGATCCCTTCAGGGAAGATTACGAACTTTCATTTTTAACTAACCATCAAACAAGGGGATCTTCTCTGCCCCGTCACCAAGTCTGGTACTTCTGTGTGACTTTTCTGCCTCCCTCCCTGTTACAGTGGGTGTGCTCTTTCTCCTTTATGAAGTGCCCTTCCTTCTTTTCACACTCTGTAGCACACACACCCTGTTGACTTTTCTTAAGGATTGGTTATTTTCTGTCTTTTCTACAACATCATTTCCTCTCTTTCTGTAACATCAGGAACAAATAATAGTTGTGTCTAGGGGTTCTCAACCCTTTTTGTGTCATCGATCCATTTGGCAGTCTGGTGAAGTCTGTGGACCCTTAAATGCATTAACTCATTATGTAAGATTATGAAATAAAATATTGAAAAAGTCATCAAATCATGAATATATTGAAATATAGCTATCACACTACAAGAATAACAATTTGGAGTATGAAAACATGTAGCTTCTTAATTATATATTAACTAATAAGACCTAGGGGGGAGCCTGCATGCCTCACTTGGATGAGCATCCACCTCTCGATTTCAGCTCAGGTCATGATCCCAGGGTCATGAGTTCAAACCCCACATTGGGCTCTACACTGAACTTGGAGCCAGCTTAGGATTCTCTTTCTCTCTCTGCCCTTCTTCCCCTCTCATGCCCTCATTCTCTCTCTCTCTCTGAAAAGTAACAAATAAAAATAAATATTAACTTTAAAACAATAATAATAATACCATCTAGCAGTTGGTCTTTTCAGTACTGTAATTCCAAACTAATGATGAATATTAATATTGTGAGCTATCTATAACAATTCTAAAGTAATATTAAAGTATCTCATATTTCTCTTGGTTATTAAGCCACATATTAATGCTACTGTGATTTACTTTCTGCATTTATATGGTAGAAATGCTAAATTTCCATTGGAGATATGCAAATAGATAATGATGTGTTTTGTTTTGGGTTTTTTTGGTCATTGAAGCCTATGCATTTCAGGCCATAGTTAACGGCTCTTGGTCCATAATTTCTATCTGATAAAATATTAAAATTTTTAAGTAAAAATAAAGTTTTTAGTTCAGCAGATAGAGATCCTTATGATCTACTCTTATTTACCTTTTTAGTCTTATCTCCACTTGTCCACACCATCCCATTGCTAACTCATCATTTCTATTTTCACTTTTTCCAATTTTATTGAGATATAATACATAACATTGTGTAAGTTGAAATAACATGTTAATTTGATAAAAAAATATATAGCACAAAATGATTACCACCATAACATTAGGTAATACCTCCGCAATGTCACATGGTTACCATTTCAGTTTTGTAGTGAGAACATTTGTGATTCCCTCTATTAACAACTTTTAAGTATATAATACAGTATTCATCATCGTGCTGTACATTAGTTCCTCAGAACTTACTCATCTTATATTCATCTTATAAATGGAAATTTGATTAACATCTTCCCATAACCATCCCTGTCCCCCCTTCCCTGTTTCTGGCATCCACTGCCCTACTCTCTGTTACTATGAGTTTGAATTTTTAGATGCTACAACTAAGTGAAACCACACAGTGATTTGTCTTTATCTGACTTATTTCACTTAGCATAAGACTCTTATAGTCCGTCCATGTTGTTGTAAATGACAGGATCTCCTTTTATCTCATGGCTGAATAATATTCCATTGTGTGTATATATACCACATTTTCTTTTTTTTAAATATTTTATTTATTTCTATGACAGACAGAGACAGAGACAGTGTGAACAGGGGAAAGTCAGAGAGGAGACGCAGAATCAGAAACAGACTCCAGGCTCTGAGCTGGTTGTCAGCACAGAGCCTGACATGGGGCTCGAACTTGCGAACTGTGAGATCATGACCTAAGCCGAAGTCGGACACTTAACTGACTGAGCCACCTGGGTGCCCCTACACCACATTTTCTTTATCCATTTGTTCCATTGACAGACACTTCACTTGGTTTCATTTCTTGGCTATTGTGAATAAGGCCACATGGGAATGCAGATCTCTCATTGAGATTCTCCTTTGATTTCCTTTGGATATATACCTAAAAGTGGAATTGCTGAATTCTGTGGTCATTCTAGTTTTAACTTTTTGAGGCTTTTCCATGCTGTTTTCCATAGGAGCTATACCAGTTGATAATTCCACCAACATTGCACTAGAGTTTCCTTTATTCCATATCTTCATCAACCCTTATTTTTTGTTTTTTTGATAGCCAATTTAATAGTTGTGAGGAGATGTCTCATTGTGGTTTGATGATGATTAGTGATGTTGAGCACCTCTATTTGTCCTTTAAGAACTCCTTATCCTTACACACTCTCCTTCCCTGGACTAACCTTCAAACATACCCATGTTTTAAAAAACTGTTCCTTTCTTTTCTAAACTAGATTTGAAGAGGTTCTTCCAGCCCTTTCTTAATCCTTGGTCTGATTTCGATTCTAATATTATATTAAAATTGACTGCTTACTTGCCAGTCTCCTTTACAAAATAACTGCTTTAGAGCAGGTATTATATTAATTTCCTGCTTGAAGTTATAGGCACTCAAAAAATGTAGACAATAAAAGAATGAAAAGTGTGTCTCTTGTTAATCCTGACATCACCCAGTAAATATGTTCTTTTCGTTGTCTGCCTCCTTGCAAATCCCATTGTACTTATTGCCAGAACCACATAAAAAAACCAAATTATTCTCTAATTTCTTTAAGGTTAATTTTGTCTGCCTTCTGCCTCCATCCCTTCCCCACCCCACCCAGCACCTTCCCACCTCCCCACTGGCAAACAAGGAAAGATCCTGTTTTACATTGTGGCAGTAGTTTTTACTTTGGCCACACGTTAATAATGCTTGAGGACTTTGTAAGTAATATCTATGCCATGGTGCATCTTCCCCTTGGCTAAAGTGAGGATTTTAAAGCTCTCCCAGGTGATTGTATGTGGGCCCAGGATTGTGAAATACTGAAGGATTATGTGCCCCTGTAAGCCCTAGGAAATACTGGTCCTATATGTGATGCCAAATAAATAATTGTTTTTTATATAATCAGAACTCATATGGGCGTATGTGTACAAAAGACATTTTTCCTATACAGTTTTAAAATAGATAAGAACTTTCTATTTAATAGACTTGCTATATTATAGTAGTCTTAGACACTGGTTTTGCTTTATAATTTCTTTCATTTATAGCATTTCCCAGACTTTGTAATAATAGTATTTTGCAGTGAAATTCTGCTCTGTTGTACCTGTATTACGTTCATGAACTTAGAAAAGTCAATCCTGGTATTAAACCATACTCTTCCCTGTGAAAATTTCTATTTTTTTTATAATTCCATTTGCTTTATCTCATGTTTCATTTTATTTGAGGGGAACCTCACACCTGCTAGTAAAGGGTGGCTTCTGCACATTGCTCTTTTCAAAGCTCTTTACAATCTACGGATAATGTGAGACGTCTCAGCTGAAACTGATTTCATCAGCAGCTTCCTGAGAAATATAAAAAACATTTTTTCCTTTTTATCTTTCTCTAAAATCCTTTGGTGTAAAAAGTTCTGAGTAAATTAGAGGAAACCGTTACGTGAGTGAAAAATTAAAGCATCTTGAGATTTTCTGATTACATTGTGACAATATGAGGACATTAGTAGAAAATGTGGATGGACAGGGGCGCCTGGGTGGCTTAGTCGGTTAAGCGTCCGACTTTCGACTTTCGCTTAGGTCATGATCTCGCGGTTCATGGGTTCAGGCCCCGCGTCGGGCTCTGTGCTGACTGCCAGCTCGGAGCCTGGAGCCTGTTTCGGTCTGTGGCTCCCTCTCTCTCTGACCCTCCCCTGCTCATGCTCTCTCTCTCCTAGACATAAATAAAACATTAAAAAAAAATTTAAAAAAAAGAAAATGTGGATGGAGAAGGACAAAACCTCCTGGCAATTGCTTTCCATGTGTCTTCCTGTAGCTGCAACCGGGATCTGTATGTCACTTAGACAAAGCACTGATAATAAAACCCCACAGTCTGTACATTGGGGCAGAGCTCTGCCCATGGGAGTTCAGGGCTAGTCATGTTTACATCGGGTTTTGTTTTTCATCTGTTAAAGCGGTCCTGACTAAATTTTCTCTGACTTACTACTTAATTTTAAAATTATAGTTTTGTGTTTAGGAAGCACTTCTAATCTAGATCATTTGAAAAGGAATTTGTATGTTTCTTCCCACATCTTCTACTCTCAATCTGTTCTTCTTGCAAAGTTGAGATGTGGCCAGCAGAGAGTATTCCAGTTTATTCTGTTATTATTAAATTCTCAGGTGAGCAGTTTTACATTCAGCAGAATTACATTTTATTTTTCCATAATGCATAGTTTTTTGAACTTTAATCACTGGTATAGTTTAATTGGACTTGAGGCTAAGAAGATTTAATAGATGCATGCAAAATTAATGAGTTAAGTTTTTTAGAGTTAAACAATTTGTAAAACAAACTATGAATATATTAGAGCTATCAAAAATATGCTCAAGAAAAGGAAAAAATAAAGAATTAGCTACAAATATGCTGGTATTTTCTTAACACTTAAGAACCACCCCAGTATTTACACAGTTACTTAGTAATTCAGTCCTTTAAAATAGGATTTAAAAAAACACTTTTCATGTGATTTTAAAACATTTTAATAATGTATATCATTTCAAAATATTGAGTGATGATAAAATTCATCAGTAAACTAAGACTAGTAATAATCAAATAAAAATCACTCTTGATGTTATACAAGGTAAATGTTTTCATATAGAAATGAAGAATTATTGCAAATATTTTTAACGATGCCTGCGTGGCTCAGTTGGTTAAGTGGTTTAAGTCATGGCATCCGACTTCAGCTCAGGTCCTGATCTTGCAGTTCTTGGGTTCTGGCATTTCTAAGTAAGGTTAAAGAGTCCTACATATTTTGGGGGCACCTGGGTGGCTTAGTCGGTTAAGCGTCCGACTTTCGCTTAGGTCATGATCTCGCGTTCGTGGGTTCGGCCCCGCGTCGGGCTCTGTGCTGACTGCCAGCTCGGAGCCTGGAGCCTGTTTCAGTCTGTGGTTCCCTCTCTCTCTGACCCTCCCCTGCTCACGTTCTCTCTCTCTCTCCTAGAAATAAATAAAACATTAAAAAAAAATTTTAAGAAAAAGAGTCCTACATATTTTTAGTACTGTTCAACTACATTCTTTTTTTAAAAAAATTATGTATTTATGTTGAAAGAGTGAGGGAACACAGGTTGGGGAAGGACAGAGAGAAAGGGAGAGAAAATCGCAAGGAGGCTCCATGCTGTCAGTGCAGAGACTAACAAAGGGCTTGATCCCAAGAACCATGAGATTATGACCTGCACCGAAATCAAGAGTTGAACACCCAAGCAATTGAGCCACCCAGGCACCCCTTAACTACATTCTAGAAACATAATGGAGATATCAAGAATGAAGAAATGAACAATCCCTACCATAAAATATTTGTAGTATAACGGAGAAGATACATACATTTGTCATATATAGCACAATTTAAATAAAACTGCAAAAGTGTCTAAATAAAATGCTAAGAAAGTATATGGAATCTGGGAGGCGGGGGTTCCTGAAATGGAAATAATTTAAATTGGACTTTTAATAATACTTGGAATTTCAATTTGTACAGAATAGTAGTGGGAGTGAGTAGAGGAAATAGAATAGAGTGAGTAGAGGAAAGAACAAATTTTAGAGTGGTTTAAAATAACGTATATAGGTGAAGTGAGGGGGATGTGGGTGGGAACAGGGTACAGAGTGAGAGTGAAAGATTGAAATGTGGTTGAGATCAGATCATGGAGAATATTGACCACTGTGCTGTTAAAAACTAATAAACACGATGCAGGAACCAGTGAGAGATTCTCTAAAAATTGCATAACATAACTACAATTGTAGTTTGTGTACTCACTTTACATTAGTATGCTGGATGAATGGAAGAAAGAGGAAAATGGAGCCATGAAGCCAGTAAGTCGTAGTTAGAATTTAAACCCAAGTCTGTGTGTCTGAGAAGACTATATTCTTTCCACTTCTGCATACCACTGAGAAGCAGATTACTGCCTCAGTGTGAACTTCGTGTCTACCAATCTGGTCTTCCGTTTACCGTGAGCCCTGCCTTTTGTTATGTGGTGTTTGTTTTTCCTTGGTTCTTAGTTCCTTAGCATGACTGCATTTTACCTTCATGATGGTGAAGAACTAGAAGAATAGTTTGTTGGTGATAGGACTGGAGAAAAACCACTGATTAGTAAGAAAGAACTGTATTCCATCTGTTTACTTGTAGCAGAGATTGAGAGCCATGCCTCCACTATTCAGCCATGATAAGAGATTGGCTTGGCTGTGCTCAGTCTTCCCAGCCCCGTGTGCAATCTGTACTCATTGGAGGGTGACTAACATTTCTTGAAAAACAAAGAAAAAATTTACTCTGGAAGATAGCACTACTAGTGTGACGTACAAAATTTTGTTTTCTCTTTTTTTCATTTCCCAAGAAAATCAAAAGTAGACACATTTATTTAAGCTACATTTTATGGGACTTCATAGACTCCCATATTAGTATTTACATTTAACAAACATTCGGTAGTTTTTCTCTAAGTTTCTAAATTTCAGGGTTTTTTCCTAAAATTATTCTCACCACTATTATTCTAAGCTGACATTGCTCTAGTTAATTTGGATATCTGTACCTAGAGCTCTTTTAGACACGTTTATTTTTGAAAGTATTTATACTTTTCCCATTTATTCAATTTTATTGCATCAGAAGTAAAAATTCTTGTATTTTAGAATTTAATTTTTTACTGAGTGGAAAAAGGCATTAAAATATAGTTTGCATATACATGGCAGATGATATTTCACCTTAATGATAACATTTGAGTAAATTTTATCCATTAAAAAGGGCATGAAGCAGGCCAATAATGTCCCTGTAGTAATAATATTGTTCTAGTTCAAATACTTAGGAGTATAAACATTTCAAATACAAATCTTGTTTATAGTTCAAAAGATTATAATTCTGGCATATAAACTACTTGAATAATGACAGTCATTATAATTAAGTATAAAAGCATAAACACTAAGAATGATAATATGTCAGGTTAAAGACTATCATTTATAAACCATTAGTACTTTTGTAATGTGTTACATTCCAAATGTATTTTCTTACTTTTCATGCTATTTATAGGACAATAGTTAAAATATACATTGATGGACACTGGTACTGTGCATAGATGTAAAATGTAGAACGGCAAACAAAAATATAAACAAATTTTTTTAGAATAATAGAATTTAGAAAGAGAATATATTAGATGAAATTATAAATAGTGGATTAGCCATTTAAATATATTCTATGAAAAGAGATTTACAGGATAACTGTATGTATGCATGTATTTATTTATTTAAATAAAAAAGCACATCTTTTTTTAGACAGCTAAATTATTCTTTGTGCATTTGTTTTGCTTCCCTAAATCTCTGAGTGTCATAACATCTTGTAACAGTAAGCTATTAAATCCTTAATTGTAGTATAATTATGAGACTCAATAGGGAGTCCAGAAAAAGTTGCTTTGTAATTTAATTTTTACTTTATTTTTTTCTCCTTTGAGATATACAAGAATAGTAAATAGCCCATTAATGTGTGTTGGAACAATTAAATTGTATTTAGGAGTATTGTGATGAAATGATACATACTTAACCTTTGGCTTTTTATACCTTTTTAGAGCAGAAAAGTCAGAGATAGCATTACACCCAGTCGTTTAATTGCCTTTAAAATATGTTTTGTGCAGAACAGATTATTTGTGTGGGTTTCTGTTGATGCTAAACTCTGGAGCAGAGCCAAGGGACATCCTGACTTTTACAGTAAATGAAGATTGTCATTTCCCTTCCTATCCTGACAGGTTATTTGTACATGATGGCTTGAAAATAACTCCATTTTCAGTGGGTCTTGCTCTGTCGTCTTTAGTCACACGAATGAACGTTCAACTGCCATCCTAAGCCTATTACATTTTGGTAAAACAACAACCCAAAAGAACAAAACTCGAGTAAATCTATAATTACATCATTCCTTTGGAGAGTTCTCCGTATTTCACTTTATCATAGTAAGTGTCCATAGTTTAACCTTCTGCATCTCTCCGTTCCATCCTCTCAGAGTGATTTCCTTCAGAAATCACTAGCAGTCTTTCAAAGTCTAGATTTTTGTTAACATCCTACAAAATTTCTTTCCTGATTAAACTGAAAATTGTCTCATTCCTTTGCCGCTGGTTACAGCAATTTTATGTTAGTCATGCTTATCTCTCAAATTTTACTGTAAACTAATTCCTTTAGTGAATGGATTTTTACAAAGAATGTGATAAAGGTATATTGATTGGTACAAGTCAATCAGTAGACATTGAATAAGCAGTGACTGCCTTGAAGGCATTGTGCCTGGTTGGGATTATACATTGGTAAGAATACAGAAATAAGACACTACCTTGTTCCCTATAACTTGCAGTTTAATATGAGAGCTATTTCCAGTAATTTCTTTGTCCTCGTTAAGTCCCAGAGGGACTTAGCATCCCGGGTAGATGCCACACACACAGGGAGGATGTGTTACGCCTGATGAACCTCAAGCTTAGGAAATATGAACTCTCATAAGGGGTCTGTTAGCAAACGTATTCAACCTTTGTCTAGAGGGAGACATTACTTTTATTTTCCTGGTCAGGAAACTAGTCTTTCATTTGACCTGGAGGGAGGTTTTATCTCTATCTTTAAGCCTGTTTGAACAGATAATCTGGAATAAAAGATATCAAAAGATGTGTAGAAATTCTGTAGAAAATTGCTTCCTAAACAGTATATTGAAATAGTCCTAGAAATAAATAGTCATTATGGGGGCGCCTAGGTGGCTCATTCGGTTAAGCGTCTGACCAGCGCAGGTCATGATCTCACGGTTCGTGTGTTTGAACCCCGTGTCTGGCTCTGCGCTGACAGATCAGAGCCTGAAGCCTGCTTCAGAGTCTTTGTGTGTCTCTCTCTCTGACCTTCCCCTGCTCACACTTTCTCTCCCTGCTCTCAAAAAGAAATAAAACATTTAAAAAAATAATAAATAAATAAATAAATAAATAATTTATTATTATGAAGCAATCATTTAGGGGAATACAGGATATAACGGGTTTAAGATTGTTTTACTAGTTTGGATACTATTTCAACTTTGAAAATCTGAATTTCGTATATTTAAAGAATTGGTTAAGTTATCTCATATTTGAAATTGTGAAAATACAGTGTAAAGAAGTCATCATTTTACATACTGAAAAATGGATAAGAAGGATATTTTAAGAAGAATAACCCTGCATCTCCTAAGTGTGTTAATAATATAAAGCCTTATTAAAGTATTTATGATTTATTGATGCTGATAACTGAATTACTCATGAAAATCTTTCCAATGACAGATGATCCTAAAATAAATTTCTATTTACACTTAGTTACATATGTAGTATATATGATGAATACTGTTTATGCATTCCATATTATAGGTATACGTATGCACATGTTCTAATGTATCCTTTTGAATAGTTTACCCATCCACAGTGAAGTCGTAATTCCAAAACCAAATTGAATGTCAAGTGAAAATGGGTCTTAGAAATCATCTAAAAGAAATCTCACCCCAGGTGCAAAAATGGTTTCCAAAATAATGGATCAGTAAAGTTTTCAAATCTTCAGCTTCACTTTAGGATGTTTACCCTATAATGATATTAGTTACTCTGTTGGAGCTGATGCAAGGGCGCATTTGAACCTGACATTGATGTATTTATGTGATGTCTTTCCTGATTCATGTTAGATTCACTGATGGATCCACTGCTTCTGTCAAACATAGATTCTAGGATTTCATGTGTTGTGCCTTTGCCTTTTTAGTTGGTTTTCTTTCACATTCCTGCCTTTTTCCTTTGTCTTTTTTCTGTGTTGCAAATTAAATGAAAATATGTGATTTGTTTTAAGTTTATATGCCACATTATGAAAGCAGAACACCTGATGTTGAGTACTGTTAGTAAAAACTTGGTTGGGGATCTGTTACACTAATAAGAATATCAAAGTAAGATGTTATATCTGTAATTCAAACCATAGGGTGCTTGCTTCTATGATAGTACATGTAGCATGTAAAAATCATCGTGATAAAATGCCATTATCACTACTTTTATAAATTCCCAATATTATTCATGTATCGGGGACTGGATTTTGCTACATAATGTATGATAAATCTCTTCTACTTCAAGCAAATACATGCCTCACCTGTCACTTTGATGGGACACAGCTTAAAAAAAAATTAAATCTTGACCATATTTGGGATTCAAATACTAATAGAATAGAATAGAATAGATATTATAATATATCAATTTTCAAAGACTAAAATGACTTCAGGGGTCAATTAGGTAAAAAGAAAAGTCTGATGCAAATCAGAGAGTGCCTGGCCCATTTAAAGAAACTTGAAATCTTGATTTTTATGTGAAAGTTCTCATTTGTAAATGTTGGCCACTAGTTAAAAAATAATTAAACAGTGTACTCACTAAATTAAAAAAATACCTCCAATCAACAACATCTAATATTTAGTTTGAATACCAGAGTGGTTTCTTTTTTAAAATTTTTTTAATTTTTTTTTTTAATTTCTGAGAGAGAGAGATACAGTGTGAGCAAGGGAGGGCCAGTGAGAGAGAAGGAGGTACAGAATACGAAGCAGGTCCAGGCTCTGAGCTGGCTGTCAGCATAGAGCCTGAACGGGACTCAAACCCATGAGCTGTGAGATCATGACCTGAGCCGAAGTCGGATGCCCAACCGACTGAGCCACCCAGACTCCCCAAGCAGAGTAGTTTCTTAGGCTAGCAGAGCACAGCATAGGATGGTGGTAGTTGGAGGGAAGGGAGAAATCAGGGGGAGAAAGGGACAAATTGACGTAGATATGAACAGTCTGGCTGACTGGCACAGGCCTAAATTATACTCTAATGACAGTAAACATTGACTGTGAATTGTAGGAAGATATCCCTGAAGCCTTTCTCTGGGGACTCTTGCGCACCCTGAGGAGGAACAGGTTATTTGTAGAAATATTAATATCTTGAGAGGCCCAGGCTACTCTACTGGAATGTTTCTACTCCTTCACCAGAATATTAACTTGAGAACAGAAACTGATTGCCTAAAAAAGAAGAGAACCAAAGAAATACTGATGTAGCCTGGCTCAAAGTGCCATGGAAGTAGAAAAAAAAAAGAACTTCTTAGCAATTCTGTACCCCGGTACATGTGGATCTAAGGAGAAAACCTTTGAAGCCAATCAAGAAAAAATTACAGGGTGTTCTCATGAGAGCCAGCATCTCCCAAAACAAAATCTACTATCACCTGACCGGCAGAAACCAGGAGATGACACATTAGCTCACACTAGTTGAGCTTTTTCAGTCTGGAAGGAGTGGGTGATGGATCCAGCAGATGTGGGGATGAACTGTTAATTGGGGCACTTAAGGTCTTGAGGCACAGAAGACATTTGGGAACTTACCACTTGCTACACTTATTCAGAGGGCTCACATTTGAGTTCCAGACCATAGATCTAATGCGTTGTGGAGCTGGACAGAGAAATACACTTTGTTTTTAAAAAGAACTCCCTGGGGCACCTGTGTGGCTCAGGTTGTGATCTCACACAGGTTGTGATCTCAGGTTGTGTCCGTGAGTTTGAGCCCCTCATCAGGCCTCTGTGCTGACAGCTCAGAGTCTGGAGCCTGCCTTGGATTCTGTGTCTCCTCAGTTTGCCGCTCCTCAACTCATACTATGTCCCCCCCACAAAAGGTAAATAAACATTAAAAGACTTTTTTTAAGGAGCTCCTGAAATAATACTATATCTTTGATAAAGTTGTGGTAAGGATTAAAGTAAACATTGAATCTGAGGAGTTTAGTACAAAAATCAGAAAGCTGGGAATGCAGTGAAGATATGAGGATTTTGCTGGTGGAATATGAACACGTTGCCCTTTCAGAGAACAGTGTGGCACTATGTTAAAAGATTAAATACATGTTTGCCAAAGACCCAGCAATTCAAGTTCTGGCTCATATATACCAATCCTGCTCTATTGGTTATACATACCAATGATACTCTTTAACAGATCTCCGAGGGACAGGTACAAAGATGTGCCATGTCTGATGTGCTAGAGATTTGGAGGCAGTCGGGGTGTCCATCCAGGACATAGGAGTCATGCATCCTTTCATCCCGTCACTTAGCAAACATTACCAAGTGCCCATTCACCAAGCTCTGGGCTAAGTGGTAAAAATGCAAAGGGAACTCAAGGTGGTGCCTGACCAGGAGGAACAGCCAGTCAGGTTCAGAGGAGAGACTGGATTACAGAATTCAGGGCAGGTTAAGTACAGAGCAGTGCTGCTCAAAGTGTGGGCGGCTTCTAAAGGGCTGAGACTTGAAGGAGCCTTCGGAAAGACTTGTTTTAAAAAACTTAAGTTTTAGCCTGTAATAGCAGCTCAAATGGACGTGCCTTCATTATACAAATAATGATGTAAAGAAGATAAAATCTTAATTTATCTTTTGAGGAGATAGAACAAAATGAATATATATTGGAAATCCAGAAAAAATGAAATGGTTTTTCAGTGTGGTTTATTTTTGTATGCATTTGCATAATAGTACATTGTCTTTTATTTCAGATACACTGGCCTAGCACAGCACTAAAAATAGAAGAATGCATAATGAAAGGGAAAGACGCAGTAAGTATTACTCATTGTAAATTAAACACATCATCAATTATATCCCTGGTCAGTCACAAGGGACTGACTCCCTAACCTTTTATTTGCTCCCAAAAGGCAAATATACAGTTTAGTCAGGGAGAAAATAAAATATATGTACGTGAAACCATATATACATAAACATTTAGAGATAGTTATTTACAAGTTAATTTCAGTGAAGGGTTAGGTATAAAGGGAGTTGAAGTTCCTCTAGATCTTGGTTTTTGTTTTATTATATTTTTATCCACTCAGATTTGTGACTTTCTTTCTTTTCTTTTCTTTTTTTATAGCATTTGTATTTTTTTAAATGTTTTATTTCTAGAAGAGAGAGAGACAGCGTGAGCAGGGGAGGGTCAGAGAGAGAGGGAGTCACAGACTGAAACAGGCTCCAGGCTCTGAGCTGGAAGTCAGCACAGAGCCCGACGCGGGGCTCGAACCCACGAACTGTGAGATCATGACCCAAGCGAAAGTCGGACGCTTAACTGACTAAGCCACCCAGGCGCCCCGATTTGTGACTTTCTTATTCTAATGCTTATTTCCTACATATTTGGGGACAAATAATTTCAGGTCAATTTTTAATTCAAGGGAAAGCTAACCACATTCTTTGTGAGGTTTCATTTTGCTTTGATGAGTCCGTTAGAACCTACCCAAGAGAGGAAAGGGGAGAAAATGGAAAGAAAGGGGAAGGCAAAGTCAGTAAGCATGCTTTACCTATTCCGTGATGTGCCTACGATCTCTTCTACTGGAAGAGTCAGTGTTGTGTCTCTCCGTAACTTCCCTGCAGTGTGTGAGCTTGTGTAGGAACAGTGGCCCCAACCCAGTTCCGAGCACACTAAAACGTGTACGATGGGGCTTCCGTGTGCCGCTAATAGCTACCTGATAACATAGTACATGTGCTTGGAGGAAGGCATGCACATCTCCTTTTGAGTTAACTTACCCTTTTCTTTTTCTCTTCTTTTAGTGAGAAAAAAAAAAAAACCATGGAAAAGGCTAACACACATTATACCAACTCCTGAGTCTCTGTAGCAGCTGGGTCACAGCCAAGGAGTGAGTCAAGACATTCTTGCTGCCTTAGTTCGCAGCATGATGCTGACTAATTGAACACACTCTTGGGCTATGTCAGTCTAAGCCCAGCAGAGCCAAAATGTTGTATAATTACCTCATTCAAGGTGTGACAGTGTTTGATGACATGAAAAGCAGGTGCTTCTAGTGATAGGAGACTAGAATGTTTTCCCCATGCCTGAATGATTAGATTTTTCCAATGATATGGATCATTCTCAGAATAAAATGTATGAGTGGGAAATTGAAGAAATTATATCTACAAGCTCTGGATAATCAGGATAGTAGTACATTCCTCATTCTTACCAAGGGAATGCCATAATCTGAATCATTTATGGTAAGATGGTTCGCTTTTTCATTCAATACTGTTAAATGAGAGACTTTAAAAGTCACATACACTGTTTTTATAAAACATTACATTTCCTGACTATTGCATGTATTGATACTAAAGTAATATTTAGCATTAAAACAGTATTTTGTAACATTTTAAATGAAATAGTAGTACCAGGGGCACCTGGGTGGCTCAGAAGTTTGAGCGTCTAACTTCGGCTCAGGTCATGATCTCATGGTTCATGAATTCTAGCCCCATTTCGAGTTCTGTGCTGACAGCTCAGAGCCTGGAACCTGCTTCAGATTCTGTATCTCCATCTCTCTTTGTCCTTCGTCTCTCTCTCTCTCAAAAATAAATAAACATTAAATTTTTTAATGAAATAGCAGTACCTACTTTAACAAGAAGATGTTTGATGGAATTAATTTGGACAAGTTGGTTTGAGCAATTTTAAACTTTTTTTCATTCAGCATATTGATCATAGAATTCACCTAGTGATTTATGTTGTAGAATTCGTTAAGCGTACACAATATATTTGGTACTGTGTTTGATTAAGCAGGGAATACAAAGATGTGTAAAATAAATATTCTGTCCTCAAAAATTTTAGAGTTGAATCCCACTGTAGGCAAACTAGAGCTTCTTGGCCAAATACAGCCCGCCATCTATTTTTGTAAATAAAGTTTCCTTGGAACCCAGCTGCACACAGTCATTTTTGTATTGTCTCTGGCTGCTTTCATGCTCTATCTACAGAGGGAAGTAGTTGGAACAGAGATCAGTTGGGCATTCAACTAAATGTATTTATTCCCTGGTCCGTTATAAAACAATAGTTTCCTGATTCCTGGACAACAGTCTTATAGTAATAGGTATAAAATAAGTATTTTCTCTTGGTTAGCTTTCTACATATTTATTTGAAAGCTGTCTATGAAGGTGCTTTAGTGAATTTATGAGTTTTAAGATAGGACTTATCTTCCCAAACCTTAAACTCTGTAATGCCTTAAAGTTTGCATATGTTTCCTTGAGGGTTATGAAGCTTTTCCTAATTACTGGTTTTCTGACTTGGTGCTGATCCATTGTTTACATGTACTTTAAAAAAATAACAGCATTGGGAATAACTTAATTACTCAGTGGAACATATTGCCATGCAAATCTTTATGTTTGAATACATTTCTGAGCAGCGTTTTTTTATTCTTTGGGTATATGCTACGATACCTGAAAAGTGATACAATCCCATTGTAAGTGTAATTCACAGCGCGGTAAACTACAGCGTGCATTGGTCACCTCACCTCACGGACTATTCCTTGTCCTCTGGCATCTGTCCCATGTGCCCCCACTAACTGAGGGAGACTTAAACATGAGATTTGTAGGCTTAGGAAATACAGAAATCAAAAAGAGCTAAACATTTTTTAATATTAACCAGTATCCTCCTTTTTATTTTTTTTCTGTGATAGAGTGAATGTGCAAATTACGTTCGGGTTTTGCATCACTATAATCGGACACACCTTCTGACCTGTGGTACGGGAGCTTTTGACCCGCTTTGTGCCTTCATCAGGGTTGGATACCATTTGGAGGTAAGATAATTTCACTCATATCAATAAAAGTCATGCTTAAAAGAACTTTATTTTAAAAGAATGGTAGCGACTGGGGCACCTGGGTGGCTTAGTCAGTTAAGCGCCCAACTGGGTTTGAAAGCTCAGGTCATGATCTACAGGTTCCTGAGATACAGCCCTGCATTGGGCTCCACGCTGAGCATAGAACATGCTTGGGATTGTCTCTTTCTCTCTGTGTGTCTGTCTCTTCCCTGCTTATGTTCTAAAAAAATGATTGAATGAATGAATCAATGATTGAATAAAGAATAAAAGAAAAAAGATGGTGGCATTTTCTTTGGTGAAAGAGAAAAGCATTTGCAATGTGCTGGTAAAATTTTCCTAAGTCAGAGAAATGATCTCTCTGGCCCTTTAAAATCCTCATCAGCTATAAAATCTGTGAATCAATTAATTCTTTATGTATTCATTCCCTGAACAACTTCATTTACTTAATTGTGCACTTAAAAGTATTTCTTCATATCAAACTGTGTTCTCTGTTGTGTTCTTACATAAATTTTATTAATGTAACTGCCAAACTAGAATGCGTCTATGAATGTCTGTAAAAATAAATGTATATAAGCAAAATTACTACATGTAGTATTTTATAAAGGATATGCAAAGTCTTGCTGATTTTGTAATTCCTCTTATTTTTAGGCAGGTGAAGTGAAGGAGGTGGACTTGGGAGTGGTGTGGGAGATTACAAACTGAAGCTAATTATTAGAGGGTGAGAGCTGTATGCCCCCAGACCCCACTACCAGGCGGTCAGTATAAAGAAAACAAGTCTCGGGTGCAGTCTGTCACACATATAATATTGACCAACGAGCTGGCTTGAAGATCAGTCATATAACCTGTTTCAACATGTCAGAAGAACTCTCAACTCTCCCTTATTTTAGACACATTTTCAAGCACTTTTCATCACACTTTCACTCTGAAATATATTAAACAGTATACTGTCTGATGTCAGAATCTGCTACTGTTTTTTAGATCAGAAGGCAGAACCCTACACGAAGAAGCGATATAGGTAAAACAGACATCTAGATATTCTGTGGTGAAGTAGCTAGTCTCTTGATTCTCATACTGTATTTATGAAAGGGCAGTGGTGACCCTAAAATATTTTTGGTCACCACACATAAAGAATAGCATTCATTTCACTAGTGAAAAATTATTTCTGATATTCCTTATACTAGTTAACACTCAGGTGCACATATAATTAGCAATATCTGAAGTGCTTACTTTAGTTGCCTTTTGAGAGAGCCCCTGATTGAGATACTTCAGCTGGTAAGTGTGCTTATAGGCAGGATTTTTGATTAGTCTGCTTTAAATGATAACAAACCACCTCTACTTGTAGATTAAAGCTAAGTAGCATACACAAACACACTGAGTGTATTCACTGAATTATTTTAAGGAAACAATACAACTGATCTCTTTAAAAGGAGATATGTAAGGCAAACCTCCCCCCCCCCCACCTCACCCCCCGGCAAAGTCAGAATATTTACATGTATACACAGTATATAGACAGGGGCACCTGGGTGGGTCAGCAGGTTCAACTCTGCCTTTCAGCATAGAGCTTGTTTTGGATCCTCTGTCTCCCTCTCTCTCTGCCCCTCCCCTGCTTGTTCCCTCTCTCTCTTCTTCTCTCTCCCCCTCAAAAATAAATAAACATTTAAAAAAGTATACTGACAGACATGTATGCATATACACAAAGCCAGACTATATACTTTTTGTGCTGCAGATCTATTGGCAACAGATGCTCTCAGTTTTCATTATCTGAAAATACCTTGATTTCATTTTTATTTCTGAAGGGAATTTCCCTGGATATAGAATTGTGGCTTCACAGGGGTTTGTGTTTTGGTTTTTTCTTTTAGCATTTCAAAAATACTTTATTGTCTTCTGATCTCTTTCCAGTGTAAATTCAGGTTTCCCTCTATTGATATTACCCTGTTTGCAATTGCTTTATCTCTGAAGATTTTGTCTTCCTTTTTGGTTTTCACCAGTTTTTCCATAATGTGCCTGTTTGTGTGTGGGGTGGTGGGGAGTGGTGGTGGTGGTGGTAGGAGATTCATATTTCCATTTCTTGAAATACTGAGATTTTCGGATAAAAACGTTTCTGTTTTGCATCTAATCTGGCACATTTTTGGCCATTAAGTTCCAAATAATATTATTGTTGTGCCCTCCTCTTCTTCAGGGTTGTGTGTGTGTGTGTGTGTGCGCGCGCGTGTGTGTGCGTGTATATGGCATTGTGAGTGTGTATGTGCCACAAATGACTGAAATTCTGCTCATTTTTTATTGTCTTTGTTTTCTCTCCTTTGCAAATTGGGTGAATTCTTTTATTTTCAAGTTTAGCATCCCTTTCTTCTGACATCTCCAGTATGCTGTTAAGCTCCCCTCATTAGTGGTCAATTCGGATATTGTACTTTCTAGTTCTAAAACTTTCATTTTGCTTGTATTTCCTTTCTTTAATGAGCATTTCCCCATATTTTTATTCATCATGACTATCTTTTTATGTAAGCTTTCAAACATACTTTTAACAGCTGTTTTAAAATTCCTGTATGCTAATTTTAACATCTGGGTCAACTAAAGGTAAGTTTGCATTGATTGATTTTTTTTTCTCTTAACTGTAGATCATATTTTCTTGTTTCTTTGCCTGTCTAGTAATTTTCATTGTGTACCAGACATTATAGATCATATGTTTTCAAGATTGTGGATTTGATTATCTTTTAAAGAGAGTTGATTTTTATTCTTCAAGCAGCTTACTTGCCTGGACTCAAGCTTGAAATTCTCTTGTGATGGGCAGCAGCCCAACACCTCTTTCTACTTTCCAGATGGTGCTTTTTATGCTCTGCTTGCATGTGCAGTCAGGTGTCCACCAAGGCTTCGGGAAGGAATGTAGACATGGATTCAGGGTACTTCCCTCAGGTTTTGGATATCTCCTCTTACATTTCAGCTGGCCTGGTACTTTCAATCTCAACTTTTTTCCTCTCTAACCTAGTAAGTCTGTAGCTTTCTGCTTGAGTTCTAGCCATTCCTCACCACATAGATTAGGGTATTTCCTTGAGTGAAAAATCTTTCTTGTCTTTGCTCTTAACTATCTCTATTTCCTTAAGGTAATGTGTTTAAAAAAAATTAGTAGCTTGTCATCATTATCTGTGTGAGAGTCTAGACAAGCTGATTGTCATTAGCCGAGGTAGAACTCCATTGTAAGTCACCTACATACACATGATATTGAACATTTTCTCTTGCGTAATTATCTAAGTAACAATATGATTGAAAACACGTTTTGAAAAAATTCTGTGTATGTCATAAGAGGAGCTTGTGGAATATGATAATAAGAATAGTGAGAGATTGATCCCCCAAACTCCATTTGGAGGCTTGATAACATTTCATACAAGAGAATGAAAAATTACAAATTATATAGGCAAGGAAAATACTTTGTTTTAAAAGCACAGAGTCAGCCACAGATGGGATAGGTTTGCAGACATTAGTGGAGTTGGTTGGGGAATATCAGGAGATAAGGCTGGGGCAGTTTGGCAGAGGATTTTTATGCTAGACGGTGACATTTTGTAGTTACTTCCAAAGACAGCATAGAGACTGAACGACATGACTTTAGTAATATTTAGGATTGATTTGATATGAAAGACAGAGAGGAATTAAAGAAGACTATTACAAGAGTCTGCAAGATCATAAATATATTTAACAGTGGGGTCACAATAACAAAGGAAAGGAAGTGTGGAACCAATGTGAGAACCTGGTCAGAGGTTCTATAACAGGTTCTATAACAACATTCTGTTGGATGTCGATGATTAAAGTAAATTAAAACACAATTCCAATTTTATTTCTTGATGACTGAGAAGAAAAACTAAAGATTAGAGCTACGGAAGCAGAGTAGGTTTTGATGAAAACATTTAAAAAGTAATCCATACTTCTTGGTTGTAACTTTTTCAGTTCTGTTTAGTTATTTGAAAATTGATCTGTGGGCTAGGAGAGGGTATTATCAGAATAAGTTGAATTATTGAAGCCTAGGTAGTGAATTGTCCCTAAATGAGTCTCCCCTCTCTTTCTCCTTCTCCCCCTACCACCCCTCCATCTTACTACTTCACTCTCTCTCCCTCTCGATTGATCCAGGTACTTGGAAAATTCCATTATTTAGGTGACAGTGAATCTCTAGGGAGTATCAGTGTAAACACAGATTGAGCAGACAGAGTAGTATAAGGCACATCAGGTAGTACAAAATTTATAATCACACTCGAAAGGGGAAAATTATTATAATTTATTTATAAATATAATATAGATTTCATTTATTAAAAATAATATATTTTATCATCAATAGTATAATATATTTATGCATATTAGAAATATCATAAAATTATTATAAAATGATAGCATCATCAATTCTACAGAGAGGGCAGCTTTGCTAAAGAGATGAATAATTAGAATATTGGAGATTAAGAAGTGACTCAATAGTGACAAAGTAAAGATAGTAATATTGCCTGTTTAATCCATAAATAGAGTTTTTAAGGAAAAAAATAAGGGAAAAATACAAGAAGTGTAGAAGCATCGAAAGGAGTTTTTTCTTAGGAGAGTAGATAGAGAAAAATCAGTTATGCAATAAGAGGAAATGGCCACTTCTTGCAGATGAGGCGAGCCAGGTGGGAAGTAAGTTTGCTGAGGGAAGGAGTGAGATATTTAATAGAGAGATCTCATCAACAGTTGGCTATAAGGGGATATCAGGAGAGAGAGATCTATGGTAGAAACAGGGATTTGAGACTCAATAGTATGTGTATATGTGGATGTGTGCATGCATGTGTGTATGAAAGCTGAGATCTTTAGGCCTGATATCATTGCCTAAGAAGAGAATGTGAGTAAAAAGGAAAAACAGCTAAATACAGAGCCTGGAAACACCAGTGCCTGAAAGTCTGATGGAGGAGGAAAAACCCACAAAGAAGAAAAAGGGGTGGGCAGCCCGTTTAGAAGGGAAATCAGAGAGTGAGATAGCACAGAAATAATGGAGTGATCATCGAGGTTACAAGTTTTGAAGAGTCAAAACTGTCATTGGACCTAGAAAGTCTTTGGAGGCTTTTATGAGAGATTAAAATATGGACACAAACCATGGCCTTCTGGCATTAAGGATTAAGGCAAACGTTTTCTTGAAGCACTTTTATATTTTTCACATTACATTATTTTCAATTTTTTTTACTGAGGTATAATATAAATACAAGGAGTATACAGTGTATAAATGAATGACTCGATCATTTACCTAGTTCAAATAATTTACTTTTATCTTTGTTTTTATTTTCACCTTTTTTTCTCATAGGTCATAAACTTCTGGGGTATTTTTTGCTCATATGCTCCTTCTAGTTTAGTCTTCATTTTTAAAATTATTTTCTTTTTATTCAGAATCCTTCCTGAAAACTGTCACCTCATTTTTCAGTTTTTCTAATTATGATTGATGGTTTATTTCTTCTTCTTTTTTTTAATGTTTATTTATTTATTTATTTATTTTTGTGAGACAGAGACAGCATGAGTAGGGTCAGAGAGAGGAGGAGACACAGAATCCAAACACAGGCTCCAGGCTCTGAGCTGTCAGCACAGAGCCCGACACAGGGCTAGAACCCGTGAACCATGACATCATGACCTGAGCTGAAGTTGGACTACTGAACCACCCAGGCGCCCCATGGTTTATTTCTTCTAACAACTTCTTGTTTTCTTCTAAATTCTATTGAAATACTAAGTGGCTTTTTTTTTTTTTTTTTTTTACAAACCTTCATTATCTGTGGTAAATATTCTGTTCCTTCTTGTTGTTTCTTGTAAGAACATTGTACTGGATTTATCTGGATCTTTCACTGTTGCTCATTTTTATATAGAATTAGTTTTCCTGAACTTTTAAAAGGGAAGTGTGGATCAGAATAGATGTCTAGTACCTTCATGTTCTAGAATTCACCGTTCTGTTTTGGTCATTGAAGTGTTAAAAAATAAAGACAAGTATGTATACACATCTTCTCCTGGCTATCATCTTTTATCGGGATATTGCCTTTTCTTTGGCTTTCTTTATCTTTGTCTTGGACAAATGGTATTCTACTTACAGCAGTTTCTTCTTGGAACGGAGGTGTGCTGTTGAATTTTGAGGATTCACAGAGTTTCATCTTTCCCACAGGCCTCTGGCAGTCACTCACAGATTGAATCAGCAAAAATCCCTTCCAGCTCCCAAGTTCAGCTGATGTTCTAAAGCGATGCTACACTCTGTGTGAGCACTTGGAAATTGGAGAGTTCTTTTTTCTGAGGTGCATCAAAACCTGGTTGCTTCTCTCTGCTTCTTCCTGCAACATATTAATACCCTGTGAGCTTTATAGCTCATGGGAGTTCATCCACACCCGTTTGTACTTGGTTACTCATGAAGATGTCTCAACAGCCAGTTTTGCTCTAAGTGTTGTCAATGAGCTTTGGGGTTTGCATCCTTAGTTGACCCATCTGTTTTTCTGGGACAGTTTATTGAGGATAGAATATATGCCTCTTCTGGTATCCATGCAAGAGCCCACAGGACTTTTAAATAGCAAAATGCTGTACAAATATAGAGTACTACATGAAATACTACACATCTGTGTTTATTGCTCATTTTACACACTTTCCAATGAAAATGGAAATTATGTGTTGAAATGTAGAGGTTAAGATACAACGAAACCCAGCAGCTCAGGTGTAAAACATGTATTTCTAGAGAGCTGGCAAAGGCCTTGAACAGCCACAAAATTAAAAGTGCTTTTGTTACTGAACAGCCTAAGTTTTTCTCAGAACACAAAGACTTTAGCACAATCACATTAGCATATTACTATTTGTATTAGTTTCCTAAGATGCAAAAAAAAAAAGTATCCAAAGTTTGGCAGCTTAAAACAACATACATTTATTATCTCACGTTTTCTGTGGGGCAGGAGTCCAGGTACTACTCAGCTGGCCCCACTGTTGAAGATGTCTTCAGGTCTGCACGTATCTTTCCGGAGTGCAAGGTCATATTCTACCTTCTTGGAGTTGTTGACAGAATTTAGCTACTTGTTGAGCTGTGGGACTCAAGTGTCCATTTTCTATATGTCTTTCCCCCTGGGGCAGCTCTGAACTCAAAGAATTCTGCCTGCAGTCCCTTGCCACGTGATCCTGTCACAACATGGTACCATACATCTTCAAGGCTAGCAGGAGAATATTCCTGTTTAGTTTACCAAGAGAGAGTGATATGATATAACCTAGTCATGAGAATTACTGTACCATCCATAACCATAGAAAGTGCTATAATCTAGAGAGTGGTTGCCACCATATTTGTGCTCCTGCCCATGCTGAAGGGGTGGGATTACCCAGGATATCTTTGTGTGGGGCTGGGAATCTTGGGTGCCCTTAGCATTCTGCTTACCATGTGTTATATATGACAGAAAGGTTGTATTAGCACAGATGTTTTAAGAGGTTCTTTCTAGGGGAGGCAAAGCAAAGGCATAGAATAAAGGGTGAGAAATGAAGTCATTTGTTTCTAAACTTTGTGGCTCTCCTCTTAAAAGAAGTCTGTGCTCCTCTTTGCAAGAACCATGAGGATTAAGGAATGAACATGCAGGCCACCTCCAAAATTTGTCTTCCCAAACATGGGAAAATATGATTATTCTTGTGAGCATGACATTGGAATACAGATTGCTGTCATATGTCATTAGTGTAGGGTATATTTTCTCAGCTTATTTTTATTTTAAGCCTATTTATATCACTTTTTAAGTATGCAGACTAAATTAGTCATGCAGCTATGCTTGGCACCAAATATAATCAATAATGCACTTTTTGATTTTCAGTATACAGTTGTGACACATTTCCTCTAATGCATCTCAGCTATTTAAGTTGGGATGTTATCAGTTTCAAAATCATAAGAGTTCTACACATTCTTTATATTCTTCTAATATAAATCTCTTTAAGAGTATGTTAGAAATTGTACTTAATCTAACAGCCCATGTTTATACTTCATAGATTAGAAATTTTTATTCTCTAGTTAAATATTTTATAATATGCCAGTAAGAGGTTACAATTTAGACACAACAGGCCTTCTAGAGTCATATGTTTTACACATTGTTTCTTTAGAGTTTGAACTCTGTATTTTCAGTAAATATTAAAACTATCGTTTCAGGCAATAATTTTTAAATATTCTTTGTGGTTTTCACAAAGAGATATGTATATTTTTATTTCACAAATTACTTTGTTTAATACCCATTCTTGCCACACCCAGCTTCTGATCCCACAATATTACAAAGATTTTTAAATCTGTTTTTTTCACTGGGTTTCTGTTAGGTCTTTGTTTATTTCTATCTGTTTAACTGACATTTTATCATAACAGTAGGTGAAAAAATGTAAGAGTAATAATTTTAAAATAATTTTGTAACAATCAAGAGGGGGCATTACCCATTTGAATGGAATAGATACATGAAAAGTTGCACCAAGTATTTAGGAACATGTAAACGTTCAAATAATTTTTATAAATTAAACTAGCCTTTAGTTAACAAAAAATGTCTCTCTTTTTTAATTTTTTTAATGTTTTATTTATTTCTGAGAGAGAGACAGTATGAGCAGTGGAGGGTCAGAGAGAGGGAGACACAGAATCTGAAACAGTCTCCAGGCTCTGAGCTAGCTGTCAGCACAGAGCCTGACACTGGGCTCAAACCCATGAACCAGGAGATCATGACCTGAGCTGAAGTCAGAGGCTCAAACAACTGAGCCACCCAGGTGCCCCCAAAAATGTCCATCTTGTTGGCCACATGTTCTATAGGGCAATCCTGGTTGTAACTTCCTGAATCCTTTATGCAAAAGTTTATAGAAATGTTTTGTTAATTTAAAAATCATGGCAATTTTTTATATTCTCTTTTTAAATAAGCGATTAGAAGGCAACACATATCACCATATAAGATCAGGTTTAGGTTTGTTTTGGCCTCACTTTATGTATTTTTGACTAAAAGTGTCATGGAAATTATGGGCAATGAAAATAGATATTACCTTACAATAATATTTTGTTTATTTTTGAGCAGGGAGAATGGAAATATTTTGTGAATTAAAACGGATATTGAAAATTAGCTGTGGAAGGAGAAGTTACTTATACTAACATAGTAGGTCCCAAAGACAACATATCAATAGCTCTTTAAAAAAGAAGACAAAATCTTATGAATAGGTAAATAAGCCTCTTTTAAATTTTATATTACATTAGGGGCCCCCGGGTGGCTTAGTCGGTTGAGCGTCCGACTTTCGCTCAGGTCACGATCTCGCGGTTCGTGGGTTCGAGCCCCGAGTCAGGCTCTGTGCTGACTGCCAGCTCGGAGCCTGGAGCCTGTTTCAGAGTCTGTATCTCCCTCTCTCTCTGACCCTCCCCTGCTCATGCTGTCTCGCTCTCGCCTAGAAGTAAATAAAACATTAAAAAAAATTTGTATTACATTGTATCAAGATTTATAGTTTAGAAATTAGCATTAGCACCTTTAAATAGAACCATCATTTTATTTTATTTGTTTATTTAATATTTTATTTATTTCTGAGAGAGACACAGCATGAGAAGGGGAGGGTCACAGAGAGAGGGAGACACAGAATCTGCAGCAGGCTGCAGGCTCTGAGCTAGCTGTCAGCACAGAGCCTGACGCGGGGCTTGAACCCAGGAACCGTGAGATCATGACCTGAGCAGAAGTCGGACACTTAACCGACTGAGCCACCCAGGCACCCCTAGAACCAGTATTTTAAAAGAAATTATACAGTTTGTCAAATGGGTCCTTAGTCATTGTCTGCATTGTTTCTTCTGCCTTTACTGCCAGTCAAAAGAGTGAGTATGGTACTTTTCATCAGGAGCTTGCAGCCTGTTATTTTTGTGATTTAAAAAAAAAAATACCTTAGGTTATTTTAAAATGTCTTCAAACAGAGGAATTGCTTCTTCAGGTCTTTCTCTTCTGTCACTTTTAACGGTGAAAGCTGGTTACATGACCTGGTGAGAAGGAAATCAGGATTCCTTGTGCTAGTTTTTGTCCGAGAATGACTATGAAAGCTTCTGGAAAGACAGACTGCTTGACACACTTTACTTACAGCTCTCTTTTGTGTGCTGAGGTGAGACAGTTAGTAAGAAGCCTCTCTCTCCAGCTCCATCTGTTGTGAGCAGGAGGAAAGTACAGGGAAAAACTGGGTGATCCTGTGTTGCCAAGAAGCTTCCCCCGTGGCTTGGATCAGGCGGAGCTGATGCCTCGTCCACGGCACTCATCTGATAGTAGTTTGCTGCTTAGTTTCCTAAACATGGGTGTGTGTATGTGTAAAAATAAAAAAAAAAATGTGAAACTCCACTTGAAGTCCTGATTTCATTTATTTTAGCTCAAAAATATTTCACAGAAATTCATTATATGGTAGGACGCAGTGATTCTGTCTCATTCATTTAAATGGCTGCATAGTATTTCATAATAAGAATGAATCATAAAGTGTGTAATGAAGCATTTTGGTTTTAGTCTGTCAATCCCCAGGCTACAATGAAGCAGAGAATGAGCATGATGCTTGGGGGGCTGGGCACCCAAAGGGCAAATGAGCTCCTCATGGCTGTCGACCAGTGAGCATTCTTGTCTCTTGTGTTTAATCAGATGTTACAAACTGGGAGCCATGTGCTGGTTTCGGCTCACAGATGTGCTTTGTTTGTCACAGTGTTTCTTGCTTGTTCTCTTTTCAAGAGCCTACCTTTGAAAACTGGTTGGTTTCACATTGTGAATTGTGGTTTCCATTAAACTGACATGAAAAGAATCTGTTGGTGCCAAGTAGTTGCCGCTCAACTCCTCACACGGGGGCATGTTATTCAGTGTTGCATGGTCCCCATCATTCTCGCTCATACCCAGGCTCCTTTCTGGTTTGTCATCTCCACCTGGTCCTGACACGCATTTGCCTTTGTTCCCCAAGGATGAGAAAATTTAGGAATTTTCCCCAGATCCTCAAGTGCTTAGGATTTAGTAGTCATTGAAATAAACTTGGAGTGAATGAATGAATGAATGTGTGAATTAATGAACAAATGGGTTTTGTTACATTCCTACTTTGAGGTAAAACTCTAAGATTCTAAGAAGTCCAATTAGAGAAATTGGTGGAAGTTTTTATCAGATAGAATTTTTGAGTACCGACCCCCACACATTTTTTTCTTTGCATTATGTAGATTTTGTCCACTCTTGAGAAGGTTTGATGATGGAATACTAATAGGTCTTTATTTTTACTTTTCTGGTCTTTAGAACATAAATTGGGCAGCATGGTATATTACATAGCAGAGTCATTCTTTGTAAAAAATATTTTTAATGCTTATTCTTGAGAGAGAGAGAGGTTGAGAGAGAGAGGCAGGGGCAGAGAGAGACACACACGGAGAATTTAAAGCAGGCACCAGGCTCTGAATTGTCAGCACAAAGCCCAAGGTGGGGCTCAAACCCACGAGCTGTGAGATCATAATCTGAGTCAAAGTCAACTGCTTAACCGACTGAGCCACCCTGGTGCCCTGAGACATCCTGTAGGTGTCCTTTTTTTGTTAACTTATAAAACACATACAGGAAAGTATATAGATAAAAATAAAATGTATCCATGATTAGTTTTTACAAATTGAACCCATCTGCGTAACCAGTATCCAGATCAAGAAATAAAACATGACCAGTACCCCAAATCCCTACTGTGTACTTTTCCAGTTAATATCTATCCCCTGCAAATAACCACTATTCTGACTTCTATTACCATAGATTAGTGTTGCCTATTTTTAAATTTTATGTAAATAGAATCACATAGTATGTATCTTTTGTGTCCAGCTCTTTTTCTTTCCTTAAAAATCATCAGATAATCTGTGTCGCACGTGTAGTTTTAGTTCATGCCTTCTTATTGCTGGGTAGTATTTCTTTGTATAGATAGACCTCCACTTATTTACCCATTCCCCTTTTGCCGACTGAGTTGTTTACAGCTTTGTGGTATTATTGTGCTGCTCTGAACAGTTTTGTGCATACCTTTTGGTAAACATACGCATATGTTTTTGCCTAGTATTTTCTGGGGGTGGAATTCATGTATTGTGAAGGACGCATACACCTAGCTTTAGGAAATACTACCAAACTGGCTTCCAGTCATTGTACTAATTTTGTGCCTCCAGAGATGTGAGTGTTACAGTTCAGCCACACCCCACCGACAATACCTAGCTCTGTTTCTCTCTTTCCAGGCTAGTTTGGTGGGTATGTAGTGGTATCACGTTGTGGTTTCAGTTTTTGTTTTCCTGATGTCTAACAGAGTTGACCATTTTTCTTTTTATTGAGGCTTAGGATTTTTGAGTCACTCTTGAAATGAAGTCTCTGGTTGTCCATTGATTGGTAGAATTTATGAGGGAGCAAATAGGAAGCATCCTGGTTAGTTTTGGAGAAAATAATTATCTACTGGTGATGGATAATTTCTAGTATAAATCCTTTCTTTGCTTTTCAAACTGATAGAAAATTTAAAGTAAGGGTCAGAAATAAAATTAGGGGAGGATGGTGAAAAAGAATAGTTAGATTATATATAAAGAGATGGGAGGAAAGAAGGGACAGAGAGGGAGGTTAAACTTCTATTTCCTGATTATGATATTGACCCTTTTTTTTCAACCAAGGTAAGTCTATGAAAAAAGAGTTACATAGTTCTCATGAGAGATTAAGGCATGAGCTTTGGATTCAAGAATACCTGAGTTCTCATTTTTTCCCTGTAACTTAACTAGATATTATACAGAGTTATCAATTATACTGTCTTCAATGTCAATAGTGAGAATTATTTTAAAAATTAAATATAAAAGCATATTAGGTATAAAGTTGGAATAAAAGTCACATATAAATTAATAATGTAGCCCAATAGTGAAGTCAGTACTCAACCAAAAATAGTAAAGTAAGTACTCAACTAAAAGTAGCCTGGGTGGCTCAGTTGGTTAAGCGTCCGACTTCAGCTCAAGTCATGATCTCACGGTGCATGAGTTTGAGCCCCACGTTGGGCTCTGTGCTGACAGCTCAGAGCTTGGAGCCTGCTTTGGAGTCTGTGTCTCCCTCTCTCTCCGCCCCTCCCTGGCAAAAATAATAAACAAACATTAAAAAATAAAAGTAGCTACTTATATCACCTTTTCCATATTTGAGCTTTGATGTATACTTATGACATAATTCTTTATATGGGGAACATTAACAACATAATGAACAGTGGCCACAATGGAAGTCCATTACACAGAAAAAGTGACTTTGTACTTGTGGCTTTTGTACCTCATGCCAAAAACTTCATGTTATCATAGTTTTTCACTTTTCACATATAAAATACTGTGACAGCTACATGATTTCTTTCTGTGCTTCCATGAGGGCTATTGAGTAATGGTGGATGTTTTATAGTAGCTTTAGGTTGGCAATGATGTGAAATGGATTCAGTTTTTAAAAAACCTCCTGAAAGTATCTGAAGAAATTTTGAAAAAACTATACCTTAGGATGTTAAAATTATCTCACTCTAAAGACATATTTGATATTCATTGAAATTTATTAACTGTAAGGAGAAAAACATGCTAACCTGGTGGGTTTTTCTTGTTTTCAAGAATGTTTTCATTAAGACGTTTGAGTAATATTAGGTGATCAGGTGATATGTTGGCTCCTTACGACTAACTTGAATTTTATTAGTGTAGTCAAGTTAAATTAGTTACATTTAAATTAGTTAATTTTTACATTAGTTAAATTTACAATAAATTAGTTAAATTTAATCACATGCAATACTGCTAACTCAATGAACATGATATAGAACAGATGTATATAGAGTGAAATTTGGTGGTCTCATTAACATATTGGCTTCATTAAAATGACTTGCTTACGGGGGCACCTGGGTGGCTCAGTTGGTTAAGCGTCCAACTTTGGCTCAGGTCATGATCTCACGGTTCGTGGGTTCAAGCCCCCACGTCGGGATCTGTGCTAACGGCTAGCTCAGAGCCTGGAGCCTGCTTCAGATTCTGTATCTCCCTCTCTCTCGACCCTCCCCTGCTCATGCTGTCTCTCTCTCAGAAATAAAATATTTAAAAAAAATGACTTCCTTATTCCAGTCTGGCAAACTGAATTTTGTCAGGCTTTACTTTTCAAAGGGAGATATATTTAAAGTAAATAAACTCTAATTGTACTCATTTATTGTGTTCACTTTTTTCATGTTTGTTTACTTATTTTTGACAGAGAGAAAGAGCACACACACATGCATGAGCAGAAGAGGGGCAGAGAGAGAAAGAGAGAGAGAATCCTGAGCAGGCTCTACACTGTCAGCACAGACTCCTGTGTGGGGATCGATACCATAACTGTGAGATTGTGGCCTGAGATGAAATGAAGGGTCAGATTCTTAACCAAGAGCTACCCAGGCACCCTTTATTGTGTTAACTTTCAAAATTCTTTAATGTTGTGGACATATTTTCCGGAAAACTTGTTTGTTATAGATGAAACATCTAGGCAGAGAAAGGTAAGGAAAATTGGAGTTTAATAGGAATACAGGATCCTTGATGTGTTGCTTATTACCATCATTTTCCTACAAGCAAATGAAGAAAAAAGTAACAGAGTCGACCAAGATTACAATGTTAAATATGCTTTTATAGGTACATCAATATTCTCACACCTGAAACATTTGTCAGATTATGGTTGTCTCTGTAGATTGATCAACATGTAGATTCCGTTTTATTTCCTGAAAAAATCCTGGAGCAACATTAACAAGGTATAGTTTCATCCTAGTACAACATCCTCAGGAAAGTTTTTCTTCTCTAATTCCTCATTGTCTCATTTGAAAGATGAGATAAGAAGGTATCTTCTAATCTAAAATTTACATTTCAGTGAAATAATACTGTGTACCTCACAGACTTAGTGTGAGAATCAAACTATCCCACTAAGCATCTTAATAAAGTAATGACCATGTATTTGGTACATGCTGTGTGCCAGATGTTTTAGTTCATTTGCTTTGATACTCATAACTTCCCACAAGCGAGGAGTTACGCTCTCATACAACAGATGAGGCAAGTAAAAAGAAAGTAAAGTTGCTCCTTAATGTGGCACAAGAAGTGGTCAAACTTGGGCTTCATGGTCCACGATCAAGTTTTTTCCATTATGCTGTGCTGCTTCCCTTCATGACATACTACAGGAAGGCATTTTGTAAATGATGAAGGTCATATAAAGAGGTTAGTGATGGTGATAATAATTATATGTGAGTGGCCATGGCCTGTGTGAATTTGTGCTCTCCCACGCTCTCGACTTTCATCATCTACTTTCTGTAGACTTTTTCCATTTTCTCTCATCCTCAGTCTGTCCAGATTTCCCTACCTTCTTGATACAGTAGAGACCTCACTGAAGTGACATTGACAAAACATGACCACAAACGACTTTGTTCTTTGTTTCTTTGTTCTTCATTAACCCTGGTTCCATTGAACCTTTTGTTTTCTCCAGTGGGACTCTGAGACTTCTGAATATCATTAGAGACAATTAGATGATGTTGGTTATTGCCATCGTTATTCAGATGAGCCCATGTACATCTAGTCAGTCATTGTTAGTCCTTCATTAACTGTCCGGCTATTGTCCAGTCACTACAGTTCTCGAGGTGAGATGGAGCTAAAATGGTATCGCGGGAAGAATATAGGCTTTGGACTAGACAGATGAAATTTCAAGTCGGTGCTGCTGTCCACTACCTGTATGATTTTGTGTCAATATGTTTGAACTTTGGTTTCCTCATCTATAATTTTAAGTCTCTCTTGCAATACCTTGCTTGCCAGATTGCATGGATTTTCTGAGATCATATGTGGGAAAGGAGCTGCCTAGAATCTGGATTTACCATCTCTACGTTCTCAAATTGTGTTCATTCTTCAATCTGGGGTACATTTATCACTTTTCTAAAATTGCTTCTTTTACTGTTACTCATGACCTTCTGGATGTCAAATTAAGTATCTTTTGAACACCTTGTCTTATACTTCTCTACTGCATTGGACAGCATTTGTAATTTTTGTATAAAAGCTTTCCTCTTGTACGTTTTAGGACCATCATTCTTTTCACAGTTGTGAAATTCTGAATATTCTAGCTTGCTAGCCCTTTAAATTCTGGTGACTGTAGGAACTCTGTCCTTGGTATGTGTTTTTCTGTATTTCATGCTTTCCTTGGTATCCTGATGAATTCACATGGCTATATGATCTTTTGTTGGCTCTGACCTTTGTCTAGAACTCTAAATCCACATTTCCTATGCCTTCTAGACACCCATGAAATACTGTCATAGAGACATTGCAGGCAAAGAGTTCTTTTAATAATAAAACTCTGAAAATTCAGGTTGAAAAGGAAGGAGAATATCCATGATGAAGGAGAAGGTGGATCTTACACTACCTGGAAGACTCACCTTACCCTAAAAGACCAATGAGGCAATCACGACATGTGTGCCATTTCTCAAAGACACCACATTCACTCACTTGCTCCCGTCTTTGTACATGCTGATCCCTTTACCTGAACAACTTTTATCCTTATGCTCTGCTTGAAAATCCTAACTCGTCTTTCAAGACTTAGTTTATACGTCACCTCCTCTGTGATGTTTGTCTCGACTCCACTTGGTGAAGTTAATTGCTTTTCCTTTGGATTCCCATTGTACTGGATACAGGCCTAATTATAAATTGTGATTCCTGTATGAAAGCCAGAGTGTCTCTGGGAAAGAGATGGTCATTTCTGTCTCTACTCCTTCAGGGCCCAGCATAACCCTGGCAGTGGCCATTGAAACCATTCACTGAAAACATGGAACAGGAACTCTGCTTTCTGGTGCAAACAGCAAAATATACATGCTGTTTTGTTTCTTTTAAAGTATTATTAAGATATAATTTTATATCCAGTATAATCACACTTTTCCTTGACAAATCTATTCTAAATCTGGTTTATGAATTTTGAACATAGGCAGAGATTCTAGAAATCACCCCCACTGACAAGACTGGAGGTCAACTTTTGGACCCCTCCCCAGCCCTTGGCAGCCACTGACTTGTAATCTGTACCAATAGTTGTGTAATTTTGAGAATGTGATTTAAATGGGATCATACAGTAGATAGACTTTGAGATTGGCTTCTGTCACTTAGTATAGAGCCTTTAAGATTGTATCTGGTAGTGTGTATATCAATAATCTGCAGGTGTAATTAGTCCCTACTCAGTTTTCTTAAGCTGGCAGTTGCTAGATGTTGTCAGTAGATGGCACTGAGAGACATTCTGGAAAGAAGAGGCTGTCCTGGTTCTGGTAAGACTCCTTCCTCAAGTTTCTAGAGAGTGTCTTTTGGTTCCATTGCCCAGACCAGGTGATTTTCTAACTGTGAAGTGTCCACTGGATACAAATCTCTACAGGACAGGGGTGCAGTTCTCAATGCCAGCAGAGGAAGCGTGGGAGCCCAGGACCGCATGCAGATTGCTGCTTCCCTGCTCCCTTTCCTCGCCATATGCAGACTGTGGGCCCATGGGGCCGGCCATCCGGGAGACCACCCATTGCACCCCATCCCGGCATGCTAGGTTCTGCAAAGGAGGCCTCCCCAACTCCAGGTCCCCTTGAGGCCTGGTGCATGCATGACATGGCCTGCCTGGGAGCTGTTACCCTTTCGCGGGGACAGTGAACCCAGTCAACCTTGGCAACAGCGCAGGCTCCTCCACCCTCCAGTGGCATGAAACCACACCCTCTCTAGTGAGGTGTGAGAGCCCCCTCCCAGGTGCTTCCTTCCGAAGCCTTCCTTTCATCACACTTGCTCTCTTGTCATCACTTAATCATTGTTTACATTAAACATCCCCTGTTTAGCTCACTGTATCATGTTTTTGGTCCTTGATTGGATCCATACTGATGTGAAACGTGACCTACTTTTTCTGCCATTTAGGAGCCACATATTTGCTGATTTTCCATTCAAGTTACTGAAGGGATTTTCCCAAAGCAGAAAATGTGCATCAGCGTATGCTCCTAAACAGGAGTGAGTGCTACCATATGCTAGAAAGTCCAAGGACATTTGATTAGCTATGATGCAGAACCAGATTGGAGGAAGGCACTGAGCCTCAAACTGTCCTACTTGACAGAGTAGTGCTTCCTTAGGGGAAGCAGAGAGGCTTTCTGGCAAACTCTCCAGACCTTGCTAGAAACATCTGGAGAAGGGCTAGGTGAAGCACACTGCTTTTGTGACACAGAGACTGGCCTCAACATAAAGCTGTATACAGAAGGCTTATAACACAAAACTAAAACACAAAAACAAAAAAGCTGGCCTGCAAGGTAGTGGCTTTAGGACAAGCAGGAAGTGAGAAACACAAGTCATCCAACCTTGCACCCATGTTGTTTACCTTCTGGGGCTTTCTTAAATTTTGTTTTTAATGTCTTATTTATTTTTGAGAGAGACAGAGATAGCATGAACAGGGGAGGGTCAGAGAGAGAGGGAGACACAGAATCTGAAGGCACACTCCAGGCTCTGAGCTAGCTGTCAGCACAGAGCCCAATGCGGGGCTCGAACCCACGAACTGTGAGATCATGACCTGATCCAAAGTCGGATGCTGAACCAGCTGAGCCACCCAGGTGTCCCAGTCTTCTGGGACTTTCCACAGGACTCCCATCCTCTTCCTCTCAGGTGGCTGAATCCTGTCAAGATAATGTAACATTTATATCAGTTAACTATGTGAGAGGACGAAAGTACCATGAGTCAAGAGGACCCTGAGATAGTTACGTGGAGAATTGCTCACCTCATTTCAAGAGAAACCAGGCTGATAGACACCTTTGCTTTAAAAAACTTTTTTTAATGTTTATTTTTGAGAGAGAAACACAGAGTGTGAATGGGGGAGGGGCAGAGAGAGAGGGAGACAGAGAATCCGAAGCAGGCTCCAGGCTCTGAGCTGTCAGCACAGAGTCTGATGCGGGACTTGAAACCATGAACTATGAGGTCATGACCTGAGCTGAAGTTGGACACTTCACGGACTGAGCCACCCAGGCGCCCCTGTAAGACACCTTTTCACTCCAGTGATGTGCACGTAAGAATCCATGGACCTCGGGACTTAAAGAAAAGGTTCTGAATCTAAAATATTGTAGAACTGGAAATGGAAAAGTATCCATTAAAGGAATGGAGATAGAATATAGTATTCTTCTGACCTGTAGGTAAACTCAACATGAGTTCTAGGAAATAAGATATCAAAGGTGCTATAAAGACTGGATAGAAATAAAACACAGCTTCAGCAGTGGTTCTCTCGATATTAGGATTATGAATAATCATTATTTTCAGCCTTTACTTATTAATAGTCTATATTTTCCTCCATGATTATATATTGTTTTAATAGTAATGATACTGTTTCCATCCTTTACAGTTGTACAAGTCACTGCCTTCTCCTTTTAAGGAATTTAAAGAACTGAGTCAAATTGAAAGCAGTTTTTCAACGTTTCTGCAGCCTCATTCCCTTCTCCAGACTAAATCACCATGCCGTGCGTTGGGTTGTCTCTCTCACACCTCTCTTGTTCTCTCTGGAGGTGCTCAACCCATACTGATAAGTGTGGTTCATTGTGTGTGTATGTGTTTATATTTCAGACCTGTAGGCTTAAAATCCCGGTCTCCTTTTGGCTATCTAACTCGGGGCAGTGTCAGTGTCGTCCTCCATAAAATGAGCTTATGACAGTGTTCCATGTATAAGCTCATTGTGAGGATTGGAGTAAGGTAAGTAAAGCACCTCGGACAGTGTTAGACACGTAGCGAATGTCAGGGATCACCAGCTGTCACGGTCCCCACCAGCAAGAGCCTCTCATTCCTTTACACTCTTCAGGGGTTGGTGTCAGTCATTGCCATCACATGTTCCTTCACAAATCTGAATTCTTAGCTCTAACATAGCTTTTGGTATCTCATATCTGATATCTTATAAATGACTTCCTGCCATTCAAAAGGTTTCCATGAAATAGAACCCTGCACCGAGCACTGCACTAAATGTGGAGCCTGCTTAAGATTCTCTCTCCCCCTTCCTCTCTCTCTCTCTGCTCTCTCTCTCTGCTCCTGGCTCATGTTTTCTCTCTCTCTGCTCCTGGCTCATGTTCTCGATCTCTCTATCAAAACCTCAAAATAAATAAACATTTTTTAAAGTATCAAAATCAGTAACTCCAACACACTCCTAGTATGAAATGTACCATGTTTCCTTTAAAATTGATTCTTTAATGCTCTTCTACTGTGCTCCTAATCACAGTTAAGATATTACTCTTTTCCTTTTCATCCATGCTGGCAACCTCACTGCTTTGTTGTCTACCCGGCTTTCCCCCAGACTGAATCAGGAGCAATGTTTTTTGTTGTTTTTTGTTTTGTTTTGTTTTTTTGTTTTTTACTGTATCTTTAAACTACCTTTCCAATTCATTCCTCTTTCTGTTCCTTTGCCAGAACTATTATTATCCCTAACTGTTTCCACGAGTTTCCTTACAGTCTCACTGGCTCTTCACCCTGGTTTTATCTCTGCTGTCAAATTAACTTCACTAAACAATAAGTCTGTTCAGAACATTCAAGATTTACCATTGCACATTGAGTGAAGAAGGTCCGAGTGCCTTATGTCAGACAGCCTGGGTTCTTTAGTCTGCCTCTAACCTACACTGTGTCTTCGCTCCCTCCCCCTCATTAAACTTTCCCTGTAGAAGTTTGGTTACAGTCAGTCAGGACTCCTCACTTCTTTCTTACCATCATTCATGATGAAATGTTTTTTGTTGTTCTGTTTTGTTTTGCTTTGTTTCGCTTTCTAGAATATCTTTCTATAAAAGAGTAGCTAAGAAGGTTGGGAATTAGATCTTCCTGTTAATAGCTATAAAAATCTGAATAAGTTTCTTTATATCTCTGAGCCTCAGAAACTTTACTTATAAAATAGGATAAAAACATCTGTCTTAAAAGGTTGTGGTAACAATGAAATAAACAAGCAGTGTTCTTAGGGGTGCCTGGCTGACTCAGTCATTGAAGTGTCTGACTCTTGATTTCGGCTTAGGTCATGATCTTGGGGTTGATGAGATCAAGCCCCACATTGAGCTCATGGATTCTTGCATAGGATTCTCCCTCTCCCTTTGGCTCCCTGCCCCTCCCCAACTCACATACTTGTGCCCCACTCTCTCAAAATAAATAATAAAAATAAAACTTAAAAAATATATATGTCTCCTTAGGTTGTAGTGACAATGAAGTACACAAATAGGCAATGTTCTTAGTACAGTATCTGAGATATAGAGAGTGTTCCTAATATAAATCTTAACCAACTTTAGTGGGGGTTTTTTTTCTTACTTCCCTGGGAAAAACACTTCAGAGTATCACTCCTACTCCTCTCAGCCCAGACCACTCTACCCCAGTACTAAAATTAGGTTCCAAGTTCTCATTCTCATCATAGTGTGTCCTTTTTTCTAGGACTTTACACACTGAAGCACTTATTATAGTCATTATATTTCCCCTATCTCTAGCCTGAAAGACGTAGTTCCTGTCTTGTGATGTTCTTTGGAGGATCACGGTACATTTATTTTATTTTATTTTTATTATTTTTTTTTACAAATAGTTTATTGTCAAATTAGTTTCCACATAACACCCAGTGCTCATCCCCACGAGTGCCCTCCTCCATGCCCATCCCCCCTCTCCCCTACATCCATCAGTTCTCAGTTTTTGTCAGCATTCAAGAGTCTCTCATAGTTTGCCTTTCTCCCTTTCCCCCACCATTTCCCCCCTTCTTCTCCCTTATGGTCCTCAGTTAAGTTCCTCCTAATCCTCCTAAACGTGCACACATATGATATTTGTCCTTCTCTGCCTGACTTATTTCGCTCAGCATAACACCCTCAAGGTCCATCCATGTTGCTACACATGGCCAGATTTCATTCTTTCTCATTGCCATGTAGTATTCCATGGTATAGATAAACCACATCTTCTTGATCCATTCATCTGTTGATGGACACTTAGGCTCTTTCCATGTTTTAGCTATTGTGGAGAGTGCTGCTATGAACATTGGGGCACATGTGCTCCTATGCATCAGCATTTCTGTATCCCTTGGGTAAATTCCTAGCAGTGCTGTTGCTGGGTCATAGGGGAGTTCTATTGTTACTTTTTTGAGGAACCTCCACACTGTTTTCCAGAGGGGCTGTACCAGTTTACATTCCCACCAACAGTGTAGGAGGGTGCCCGTTTCTCCATATCCTCGCCAGCATCTCGTGTTCTCTGATTTGCTCATTTTAGCTGCTCTGACTGGTGTGAGGTGGTATCTCAGTGTGGTTTTGATTTGTATTTCCCTGATGAGTGGGGATGCTGAGCATCATTTCATGTTTGTTGGCCATCTGGATGTCCTCTTTGGAGAAGTGTCTGTTCATATCTTCTGCCCATTTCTTTACTGGGTTGTTTGCTTTTTGGGTGTGGAGTTTGGTGAGTTCCTTATAGATTCTGGATATTAACCCTTTATCTGATATGTCATTTGCAACTATCTTTCCCCATTCCATTGGTTGCCTATTAGTTTTGTGGGTTGTTTCCTTTGCCGTGCAGGATCACAGTACATTTAAATACCTATCTTAAAGATTTGTCATATACAGGAGAACATTTAGGTGAAAGTGTTTTGTGTTTCAAGCGTTCTGCAGAAGTGAACTGTTACTCCCTATGTAGCCCCTTTCACAGTGCTGTGCAGAGTAATGTCGTGCACGTTGAATGAAATACACAATGACATGATATCTAAGCATATGTTAGGTAGTGTGTTTATTCTCCATTCCGTTATCACCGATGCTGTGATCTTAGTGAAACATGCTGGTCGCCTCTTTTAATTGTATCATATCTCTATTCCATTTGGATCTACAGGCATGAGCCTCCAAAGCAATCAGTCAACACAAGAAACATGTTAAGAATATGCTCACATCCCTTTTATGTTTGTATAATAAGCTGATTTTTGTGGTTTGATAAAGAAGGGGATGAGATGCCAGAAGAAGGGTAGGACATACACCCTCACTCTCAAGACCAGGTCATGGAACGGTCCTTTCCATTTCAAGTACATAGCAAATTAGGCCATGGCCCAAGGATCGTAAAGTCAGAAAGGGTTTAAATATTATCAGCTTTGAAACTAATTTTGGAATACTCTTCTCTAAATGGATAAGAATTCTATGGTGGAGATACAATTCCTCATATGTATATTTCCTCTTTCTCAGAGAGAAGGCCAGGAATCCCTTAACCTAGACTCTCACAACCATGGAAGACTTTACCCCTTCACCCTATTTTCCAAAAATTTCCTCTGTTGACACCATTAACTCCAAGAGCTGTATGGATCCAGCCAGGACTAAATGACAAATCAGCTGTCACAGAAAGCGTCCTTTCCCTTGCAGCTGGCCCATCCTTACTGTGCAGATGGTGAATTTATTTTTTCTTTTACCAGAAATTCTTTTCTGTCTTCTCCACACAGGACTGTGATGCTTTGTGATCATGTATGACTCAGTCAGCAGTGGGAACACTCATAAGATTGAGGAGGTTTCAGACGTGTCCAAGGGAAAGGGAATAGGGACTGAGAAACCAGGACTTACTCCAAAGGCTGTCTGTATGCTGAAAGGGGGCTATGACTTCCTTCCCATGAAAAGTACATATTCATAGTTTTATAAAAAGCATCTTTGTCCCCAAAAAAGAATCTTGATTCTTACTTCATTGTGTGTGGTCAGAATAACAGTGAGAGTAGTCAAACCCAGAGGAGGTGGACAGGAAAAACAGTACCCAAAAGAAACCCAGATCTTAAAGCTAACTTGAGTGAAGAAGGATCTTTTCTTGCCAAGTGTAAATGTCTAAATAATTACTGCCATCCTTCGGTTAACTTTTTTTAAGTATACATGAAATTTTCTTCATGAACATTTCTAGCATTCTCTGCTATGTGTTGATATTAATATTAAGTTTATATTAAAGAGTAACTTAATATTATATCTTAATATTTTATATATTAAAATATGTAAATGATTGCTTTTATTGTCATATGTATACATTACTACATATATATAAATTATATATATATGTACTATGTATTCTAAGAAGCAGACTTTAATTCCTCATTTATGCTATACCAATGATTTTATTATACAGAATATAGCAAATATCAGGAGTTAAACCCTGTTTACACTGAACAAATATTTACTATCACTATTTTTTTCTACTAAATTTGCCCTAAAATATCTACATAGGATAGAAGTCCATATTTGCTCAAAAAATATCCAATTGTAACCACATTTGCTAGACTTCTTGGTGTTTAATTAAGCAGCTGAGACTATGAAATCTAGGTCATGATGCCCATTATCACAAAACTCTATTTTCTTCAGCTTTTTTATATGTAAACCTGCTTTGAACATTGTATAATTTGTTATAATTTGTCTATGTAAAAAGATTCCAAGTAAGCTACTTAGTAATTTATTATGGAATGTTGCTTTAGTTTCACTATGACTGGTAAATTTAGCAGCAGATAAACTGGATGGTCCAGGCAAGGATTGGCTAGACATACTGTGGTAGATTTTTCTATCACATTGAATCTGACTTTTTCCAAAAGCCAACACAGATGATCATGAGGCAAATGAATCAAATTAGAACCAATGCCGTTCTTATTAGAACACTGGATCTGCTTATTTTTCACATAATTAAAGTACCAAATTTCTTAATCTCAGAACTAGATATTTAATTATAATATGACATTTTCTAACGTGGCCTTATATGTCCAAAAAATATTCAGCATCCAGATCTTTATTTTCTTAAGCTTATTTCAGTCTATTGCAGTTATTCTTCTTAGGGATAAACAAATTTTGTCATCTTTGTCCAGTAGGTAGCCCTTCAAGTTGACATCCCTCTTCTAAGCCTTGTGATGTAACTCTCATAGTTTTCTTCGCTTCTTTGCTTTGTAGGAAAAAAAAAAAAGATATTCTAAGACGACATTGTACATTTATGGCCCCAGAATATTTTTAAAATTTATTTTGTGATCTTCATTGATATGTGTGAGTTCATCATAAATAAGGAAAGAAGAAAACCTTTTTTATTTGAGTGAAAAAAATGTTTATGGCTTTTCCCATTTTAAGATATTTTTTCTCAAAATCATGAAGTTATATTATTTATCCATCTTTCTTTTATGCCTCCTAGATTTCGTGTCTTGTGTTTAAAGGCCTTTCCCACACTGAAGGTTACATACCAAATTTTTATGTCTTTTTTTGTTCATTCGTATAATCCTATTTCTTATGTTTAAATTGTTGGTCAATCTGGAATTTGGCTACAGGGCTGTAGGACATGAGGTAGTAATCAAACTTTATTTTTTTCCATATGGCACTCCAGTTGTCCAAACACCATTTATTGAATAATCCATCATTTATCCTCAGTGCTTTGAAACACTATCCATATTAACGTGCATTCTTACACTTATGGCTTCTCGTAAGATAGGATGAAGTTTTAAAGTTACCTGCAAAACAACAGAAAACAAAACCCAAATAATACTGAATGACTCAACCTTATGCACCATCGGGTTTGATATAAAATCTGGTTGCAAACCCTTGGAGTAGTAGGGGTCGGTTTTCTCCTCATATATAGTTATGTCACATTCAGAGAGATTATTTTATAGTAAATTCCTCCCTCTGATTCTCACAACAGCCATAGGAGACAGCAGTATGGAATTGTTATTTCTTCTTTTTCACAAGTGTTGAAATTGAGGTTGAACGAGGTTATGGGACTTGAGCCATGGATCAAATCAGAGGCTTTCAATCTCCATGTTGGATGAGCTGTCTTGGGAAAAAACATTTTTTAAGTCTTACTTGACTTCTTATCCCAATTCCTATTTTCATTCCTTCCTTCTACTTCTTGCTAATAATTTATAAGATAACATCAGAGACATTATTTCTGCCATGAAATGGTGTATTTGCCTAATATGATTCTTCTATTAAAATACAGTTACTAGTTATTGAAGCGTAGTTACCTGATCAATGAAAAAAATAACTAATATGTTAGTGGTAGTCACCTGTTCATTTTAGCTTTACTATTTGTTAAATTTACAATTTGATAGGATGCTTCGCTTAATTTTATGGGGTTTAAAAGGATTAGCATGCATCCTGTTTCCTAAATTCATTCAGGATTGACTGAATGCTTGGGATGTGGTAGGCTTCTTAAATGTTGCTTGAATTACCTATGTATACATAATCACAATGCGTTGGAAATAATGTTACAAGAGATTTGTAGCACAGTCTCTGGGAGAAGTTTTGCTTGCGGAAGTCTTGGAGAATATCAGTGAGAAGTCCTTTGTCAACAGTATTTCCTCATTATGCAGTATTTTTGTGTTGTAGAGAAAAGGAAGTATGAATTCCCTTCCCCCCCAAGGGAACGTGTAATGAAAGAGCTGTGGATATTATCATGCATACAACTTTAAAGAAAGTCAATCAGCTTGTGCTGCTGGAGTTTTGATTGGAGGGTGGGTTTCTGGGCCTCCAGTCAAACCGTGAAGATCCAGAACTGCCCTTCTAGAGATGGGATTTTATAACAATGAGGAAGCCCCTGAAAGAGAGACACAATTATGTGTGAGAAGGTGGTGAAGAAGAGGCAGGCAGCAAGGTTGATGCTGTTTTCTAATGAAAGTAGGCTTCAGAACAACATAATAATAAAAGTTGGAAAAGTGTTTGTGTCTAGTACTTTTCGTGCACCAGACATACATTTCTGGCAGACAGTGCTTTTGGTGTGGAATTTCAGAGACTGTCGGAATCAGATGAGGGTGAGGAGAATGGAAGGAACCATGAAGAAATAATTAAAGGAAACACAAAAGAGGGAGAAAGATTATTTTTCCTACAAGTACAGGTTTGAACAAATGTTTATTTACAAACTGAGCACAAGCAGTGAGTTAGAATTTTACCTCAGATGTATTATATGCTTTTTATAAATGTTTGGTGGCATCTGAAAGCTATTCCAGTCATGTTAAAGGGAATAAAACATTTAAATATGTAATTTCATAAGTAACGAAAATACAATAAATATTTTCTTCTTACAAAACCCTTCATATACATATTCAAACCTTGATTGTGCATTAGTTACCTCTTAAAAGGCACTCAGAGTGCCCAGCAGCACATCTACAATGCCTTGTCCATCTACAGTGGTAGGTAAGATGGAGAATATTGTAAAATGAGTATGGAACTAGAAGTTAGAAGATACTGTTTTAGACTTGCAAAGCATCTCCCTTCCTCTCATGTCTCATCTATAAAAGGAAAATAATATTTGTGAACAATGTTATTGACTCTTTTACTTCATAGGCTTATTTTGAGGTTGAAACAAAATAATATATGCAAGGGTTGCCCGTAAACTTTGAAGTACTATACAAATATGACATTATATTTTGGAGATAAAAAATGTAAAAAAGAAAAAAAAGAATTAAAATGCAAAGCTATCAGCAAGTGTCAAAACATTTACTTAAAATTTCACTCCCTTTTCGTATTTTTTTCTGCTGGTTTATTGGGTCTTTAGGAAATGTTTCAAATATACTCTAATCTATGTTTTATATTGATAGGCAGAAGAAAGGAAAAAATGTATAGTCATATTCAGTCATACTAAAAATTAATTTGACGCAGATTATTAGATAACTATTGTGTAAAGAATTAAAGAACATGATATGGTTATTTATTATAGACATTTACGTTTCATAACTGCATCTTTATTTTTCATTGTTGATGGGTCCATGTATATGTGCCTTGTGTATTTTACTACTTTTTCTCTAACATTAGAAATGGTTAATGAAATAGGGAATTATTTGATTTGTTTTATAGTATCTGTAATGTTCTCATTTTTTTCTGACATCTTTCAGAATATACTGTTGACACTAAGGGCACAAACAGTTCATCAAGCTGACTTATTAATGAGAAACTCTTATTTAATTGGCATGACATTTAAACGTGATATGTGTAGTAACTCACATATTGAAAAGAGCTTACAGCAGGCTGGCTAGGTCCTGAGCACTCCCCTCAAGGCCTTTAGGGGAAAACTCGCCTGGAAAGACTTACCTTTTATTCTTTAAACATTTTTCTGAAGAGCACGTGCATCTGCTCACGCATTTGCAAACCATAGGCCGTGCTTTCTTTCAAGCACAAGAGAATCCATTGAAAAACTTCTTCATACCACACTGAAACAAAACGCGTAGCTCACACTGCTAATGCCGGTGATGTCTTGTAAACGTAAGCCACATTACTCACACAGAAATTCCAGCTGTTAAAACACAGATAATGGAAAGCCAGGGGAAGCACTGACCAACATTCTCAATAAGGTTAAACACCAACGTTACATATTACTTGAACCATAAGCGCAATTGCTTTGGGGTCACTGACAGTGTCATCATGCCTCAATTTTTCTGGTTGGTTTGGTTGCTGAATTCCACTTCATGGCAGAAAATGTTATTACTCACTTTTTAGTATTTTATTGGATTGTGCACTAAATTAAACACTGCATTTAAGATCACAGTGAACTCTCAAAATGATGTGAGCAACTACTTAATTTTGAAGTCAGCTTGATCTGTGCAGAACAAAGCAATAGAAGTTTGGAATTTGCCTGTGGGTTGTGTTATCATATCAGCATTATCCAGGTGAGGATACATTTTTTTTCTCTTTACCTCTTCTCAACAATGTCCACATCTCTGTTGTATGAAATTGCAAAAATAATATATTGAATCCCGAGGCACTAAGATGAATCGAACCAGTGTACCTTTCTGTGCTATGTAGCCTAACAAGGTATAAAGAAAGTCTCCACTCTAAAAGCATGAAACAAAAGATCAGATAAATTATTAAAAACTACTGTCAAGTTAGTTGTTTGATACGAATTAAGAATTGAGTCTTTGGTCTCAGCTCAGTGTTATGGTTTCCTGACTACACACCACACTATCAAAGGAACGCCTTATACTCATTAAAAAGAAAAAAAATCAGTCCTGTGTGACAAGCCTTAACTAAAAATGAATATACCTTTATGTCACACCTTCATGTTACTTCAAATTAAGTATTGTCACTAATAAGGTCATGGTGGGAGGGCGCCTGGGTGGCTCAGTAGGTTAAGGGTCTGACTTCAGCTCAGGTCATGATCTCCTGTTTCATGAGTTCGAGCCCTGCATCGGTCTTCTGCTGTCAGCATAGAGCCCACTTTTGATCCTCTGTCTCCCCCCCTTCTCTGCCTCTGCTCTGTGTATGCTCATTCTCTCTCTCTCTCAAAAACAAATATACATTATAAAACATAATAATAAGGTCATTGGGATTAAAATAAATACCATTATTATTCTTCAGTATTTGATTTTATTTTTAATAAATGCCATGGAATATCCAATTATGTTATATTTATTCTAACCTGTAATCCATTAATACTAGAAAGAAATCATCATAAATCATATAAGCATATACTTGTATATATATGTATATTATTTTCATTAAATAGCTGGGGAAATTAAGAACATGGCTATTCTTCAGTTTTTTGAGCAATGTAATAGTTTTATTAAAGCCAGTGGCAATCAGAATATAGTTAAAAACAATAGGACCATGACGTTTCTATATGAGTAGCCCTCAGAAACTGTACACAATATAGAAGAGCATAATAATTTGTACATATTGTCTAGTTTTGAATCAACATACTTGTATGCCACAGTTCTGTGAGTTCTTTTAGATATAAAAGAAAATAAGCATGGGCAAAAAAAGACGTTCGTTTCTAGAAAGGTAGTAGTTTTTCAAACATCATAAGCAGTTGTGCATTTATTATGTGCCAGATTGGAGATTAACATCACATGGGCAGTTTCCTCAAGAAAACCCTGCAAACCAGTAGGAAGGAGAGTTAGACACAGAGGCGATTATAATACAGAAAAGTAAATGATATAAAAGAGGGATTCATATGATGCTTGCGAGGATGCAAAACGGAAAAGGAAGACATTCTCGGGTGGTCAGGGAGGTCAGATCAAGATTCCTGGGTGTAATAAATTCTTTGCTGAATTTTTAACATCATATGGGTATTATTGCCCTGAACACATTGAGGAGCCTGGAAAGAGATACTCAGAAACCTGCCAGTAGTTCAGATTGGCTGGTACACACACTGCGAGAGCAGTCACAGAATCTTTGAGTGTTCAGAACAACTCTTCATTAGTTTGTTAGAAATATTAGTCTTCAAAATGCATCTCTCAGTCATTTTCAGATTTAAGAAGCATCCCACTGTGCAATCCAATTTGTCATTGTCTTTATTTTTAAATTATTTGACTCCTGGAGTATTGTTAACCAGGTGCTATGTGTAGCTGAAATGACTACATCCTCTGAAGATTTGGACCTTCCTTCTCTTTGTGTGTAAAGATAATGGTGCTTATTTAAAGTAAAGGTATTACAGGAGTTTATCTTTTTTTTTCTTTTTATTCATTAGTGGGCTAAACAATTAGAAACCAAAGAACACATGCATTTTTAACTTAAAACGCTATGTCTATCCTTTAAACTATTCAAAAATATGCATTTTAATAGTGATGTAAAAAGCAGGCAAAAAGTTTTAATTTAACTTTTTTATTTTACAATGACTATATGTTGAGTTATAGTATTAGCCATTAATCGTAAAATTGGATAGATATTTGAAATCTTCTGCATAACAGAGGAAGAGATCTGTCAAGGTACATCCGAGTTTGGACATGAGGCATACATCTCTGAGAATATTTGAGTATCTGGCACTCATTTATTCTCAGGTTTAAATTTGAGGTTTTGTACAAGAGCATGTCCTTTTACAGATGCAGATAGTTTTACATATGTTACAGAATTGTGCCTCATATGTAACTAAAAATTCCACATGATCCTGGGTTCCCATTGCAAAATGGGTTTGCAAAGTGTTAGGGTCACAGGCATCTTTTTGAATGTAGGTTTCTGTCAATTCAGTCTACCTCTCTTGAAAGCTGAAGATGCTGATATGCCAGGTGGTTAGTACCTCAGACATGTGCTGACATTCACCAATAGTAGCCTCGGGAGCCTTCGTTATGATTTAAGAGACCTGTGATTTCTCTAAGAAAGTGTGACCCCATCCCCTTTGTGTAATTACCCTTCAAAGTTTGAGATTCTCTCTATCTTAGATTTCTTCATTTGCATTTTCTATGTTTCGTCTACTTGACAGTTTAAACCTCATATGTTGTGCTGACTTGAATAAACGAGCAATGTTTGTTTTTCTCTTCAATTTAGTGTTGAAGGTATCCGTTAGGTAAATTACCTTTCTCTGTCATTTGTGATTTTAAAAAAGTTCAGTATCAGAATTTTAAAGTTATAGAATGTTCTTGATTTAAGAAAGCACTTGAGTATACATATCTCTTTTCCGGCCTTCTGTGACCAAAACTTGGGACTTTTGACTGCATTAGAAAAAATGTAAAATGTAAGTCCTACTTACTTTTTTCAAATATCCACAAAGTGGCAGTGTGACTAAAGGGTCAGACATGTGTTACATTCACACACTTGATCACTTTCTCCTTCATATAATGCTGTGGGTCTGATTTGCAAACAGATAAACACCCTTAAGCACAGCTGTTGGGGGTGAGGACCAATAATTCTGTCTCATTTTAACAAACTTTTTTCTTTCCTTCCGTCACTGCAAATTTTTCATCTCTGGAAACCAAAACCAAAAATGTCTCAAATTACTTATTGGCGTTCTTGCTCTCTGCTAATTTGTGTAACATGTATGAGTAGGGAAAAAATTGACTTAAAAAAGGTTTTATGGCTTTTGGGCACCTCTGGGTCAGGAGCATATATTTGTTCTCTAGGCTGTCATTCAATTCCAGGGATAAGACTGAAGGATTATAGGGGTCAGGTGAACTCTGCATTTACTGGAAAGGTTTTGGAATAGCAGTATCAGAATGGTAGTTATAGAAAATCAGAGAGAGAAGGAAAAATGTGTCAAATAAAATGCAAGATAGGGACAGAACAGGTAACATAAAGTAAGGAGCTTGGCTAAGTCAAAATCAAGCTTGAGAAAAGTACCGGCAACTCTCAAAGATTACTCGGGACGTTAGGATTGCTTTTAGGTTCGTAGTTCACAGATGGTCAGGGCTATTCATAAATACCAGTGGGCAGTATTGGCAGTATTTTATTGCAAAGTGGTGGGATTTTTTTCCTATAAAAATTTCTATATTGACTCCTATTGTCACTTTTCCATAGTACTTTCTGTACCCAAACCATTTATAGCCTGGTTTGTAATTTTATAATTAATAATAATTATAAAACTGTACTAATAAGGATCTTGAAACCTGAGAATATTCAGAGAACATTTCTGTGGTTACAGGTTTGCAATAGGAACCAATGTACTAGTCCTTTACAGAAATATTTATTTTCAAATTCTCATTTATGTGACATGAGTCTGACATATTGCTCATAATGTGACTATTTATGCATCTATGTTCCAGTAATTATTTTTGCAGCCATCATTCTCTAAATTATTAGAGATAAGTGTCTATACAAAGAATATGTGATGAGGAATGAAAATGATTGGAAATAAATAATCCAAATTGATAAAAAAATTTTATATTTTCTTTTATGGATGCTTCAAAAAAAAATCAGTCATGGCCTTTCTGGCATAAAAGACCATTTGTGTATTTAACACTGAACCTCCCTTTTAGTAACCTTTCTTCAGCAAGTTTTCATTTCTTTGGAGTGATAAAAACTGTGAATAACTTCTTTCATTTCATCACCTGTCTTCTTACTGGGAAGGAGCGAGAGAATCCACGTGGGCCTGAAAACCCATCTATTCATTGACAAAACCCAGTTTGGTCCTAAATAACTTGATGTTACTCACTGGTGCCCTATTTACAATAGCAATTCTGTAAAAGGTCAACATGTCTATGTTTTCTCTGAGCAATTAGATTCTTATTAAAGTTGGCAAATACATAATGGCATCTCTGGCTTTCTTCCTAGGACCCCCTGTTTCATCTGGAACTGCACAGGTCGGAGAGAGGAAGGGGCAGATGTCCTTTTGATCCCAATTCATCCTTCATCTCTACCTTAATCGGTACTTATTGGCGCCACAATCAGTTGATCATCATATTGATTTTAAAACCTCAGTTCGATTCTTTTGGTGTTTCTTTATATGTGTTGCCTTATCATATTTTTTTTTTTGATGCTGAGAGCAATGATACTAACTTTGCAGTCATGCTAAACTGAGCCAATTGAACTCTAAAATAAGTACAGCTACTATGAAGTAAATGTGTCTCATTCTGAAAACACAAATTGGTACTTAATATCTGGTATAAAACACCTTGTAGTGTACCATTTATTTTTCAAAAAATGCAGTTGTAGGAATACTTTCTAAAAACATTGCCAGCTAGAGAAACTGAACTATTTTGACATATGTTAGTTAGTTATATTTTACTCTCTGACTTTAGGGGAATTTTTTATATTCTCTTCTTGGTGCCTTTCTCTGTATCAGTAGAAGTCCTCAAAAAGGCATCTCAATTAAGAATTAAAGTTATTTATCTAAAGTCCTGTTAATCTAGAATATAAATTACAGAGGTAGACCAGTTTAAACTTCTACCAAATGTCCACATTGAAATAATAGAAAAAGCTACCATGTCTGATCCAGATTTCCATTGGATTCCATTTAATTAGATGAGGTACCTGAATACCTCACTTAAGACACAGTGAAATTCTTTTTCTTTTACATTCTTGGGGTTTAAAAATGGCATACTTGACAGGGTGCCTGGTGGCTCATTTAGGCATCTGACTTCAGCTCAGGTCAGGGTCTCACGGTTCGTGAGTTCAGGCCCCACACAGTCCCAGAGCCTAGATCCTGCTGCGGATTCTGTGTCTCCCTCTCTCTCCACCTCTCTCTCTCTCTTTCTCTCAGAAATTAGTAAACATTAAAAAATTTTAAATAGCATCCTTGTCAAAGTACGCCAGTACTGTGAAGGTACAATGAAGGAGATCCCAAATTTAAAATTGAAGAGAGCTACCCCTAACACCTAACTGGGTGCCACTAGAAATCTTTATTTTTCCCCACAGTGTTGTGAGGTTCTGATATGGGTATGACACAGACATACAGATGTATGAATTTCTGTGATTACACCTGCAGTGCTTAGAGTTGTATGCTAACATTAGGTCACCCTGTTTGCAAAAAATTGGAAAGTGTAAAATAACATGTAAGGACATTCTATTCAAACTAAAGGGTTAACACTTAACACTCCCCTCTGAGGAATAATCAGAATACCACACGCTTGATTTTGTGTGGATACAGATATTCCTGTGTAGCCAAAGAACTTTATAGTCCCTGAACTTACTCCAGACAGTTGATTCTAATGGGCCTTGTGTCCCAACCCCACTCTCTGCTTCCCCAGCCCAGTCATGGTACTTGAGTCCAAGTAAGCAACGCTTCATTTATATATACAGTTGACCCTTGAACAACACAGGTTTGAACTTAACAGGTCCAGGTGTATACAGATTTTTTAAAAATAAATCCAGTGCAGTACTGAGATGAGATTTCACACAGTAATGAAGGTCTCCAGGAGCCTCAATAAAGAAAGACATGTAATATTCTTAAAGAATATAAAATTGTAAAGAAAACTAGTATTTGAAGGTAGCTGGTGTTCCTCTGTTCACCCATTGTGTTTGTGTGTGTGTGTGTGTGTGTGTGAACAGAATATGAGGAAAGGAGAATTTAAGTATGAAAATAAGTTTAAACTTTTAGTATTGGGAGTGATACTTGTGACAAAAGTATCACTGTTAATGTTAGAAATGACAGAGTCTGAATTAAAATACATGCATTTGTTAAACTTAGTTTTTGTTTCTAATGCTTTTAGTGCTTTGGGGGGGGTAAGTTCATAGACTGAAAATCAGAATATGTTTGGAAGAGATTTTCTTATCATTCCTTTTTCCATACATCTTGCACAGAAAGGGCCTCCATAAATATTCACTGACTAGAGTCAATATCCTTCAACAAACAAACAAAAAACAGATCTTGGAATATGATTCATAAGAATGTTATAAGTGATATTGAACATTGAAAATCCAGACTGAACACTACGTCTATAGTGAAATCCCAGGAAGGTTAGAACACCACTTATTTTTAACATTTCATTTGAAAGGTTGAAACAATTTCTTCAGTCGCCCCGCCACTCACCACTAAGGCTCCCTGGAGCTTATTTATGCATAAAACTGGCAACTTAAAACTGAATTTTTTAAGAGGGGAAATATTACTGGAGGGACATTTCCAAATGAGTTTCATTGAACTTCCAAATCAAATTACACTGTGCTGAAATGTGAAGTGCTTGCCATCTGGGTGGCTGTTTCGCTTATTCAGAAGAGAAATCAAATCCTAAGAGCCCTCCAAACCAAACACAAAAGTTATGGGAATAATCTCTCCAAAGAGAAGAAATAAAAATATAATTCTTCACATTTATCCACTAGCTTTCATCCCCAAGTACCTTTGAAGGATCATTCACTCACTGTAGAAATGTAGCAGCCACTGAGATATAAACCCGATAACCTATGTGAGCCAGCAACTCTAAAGGAGAGGAAGTGGAAATAATTCACCCAGTTGAAAAAACAGCAGGAATTTGGGCTGGAAAAACGGAGCTACCTGAGTTGGAATTTGGCAAGCTCCACGTAGCTTACTCTGACAGGGAAAGAATGTGTTAATGTGGTATTTTATGACCACACATGTTCTCTGTTGATGGGTTAGGACAAGACTCCAGCAAAATGATGACCATCTTTAGAGCATGCTCCTTTGTTTCTTTGTTAATTATAGGCCACACTAATGGTTTAGTGCCTGCTCACTTTAAGATGTACTTTCGTAATAAGAGATTCAAATTTGTAACAATACTCATAAAATTAACATGGCCCCCCAAAGGGAAAAAAATAAATGTGCTGGCAAATTGAAGAACGTCTCATAATTTCTTAACTTTAGATACAGTTTTCATCTTTCATGCTTTCATCTGAAGCAAGGCTCAAGCCCATGAACCATGAGATCATGACGTGAGCTGAAGTAGGCCGCTTAACCATCTGAGCCACCCAGGTGCCCCAGTAATATTATATTTGAAATGGTCTAAGTAACCATGTGAAGAATATAAGAAATCACACCTTGGCTTTAAAAACCTTTTGTCAAAACAATGAATTATTTAGTAAAAAAAATTGCTGCATTATTTGCCTATACCCTTCATCCAAAGATACTTAGTACTTACCATGTTACCAAATTACTGGGCTTGAGGACTGGCTAAATAAAAATTCAAGATGCTTGGGCACCTCGATTGCTTGGTTGGTTAAGCATCTGACTCTTGACTTTAGCTCAGGTCATGATTTCATGGTTCGTGGGTTCAAGCCCCACATCAGGCTCTGTGCTGACAGTGGGGAGCCCGCTTGGGATTCTCTCTCTCTCTCCCTCCCTCTCTGCCCCTCCCCTGCTCTCTTTCTCTCTCTCTCAAAATAAATAAATAAACAAAAACATTCAAGAAATATTTTCTTTATGTCATATATCATTTGGGCCAGGAAGGAAAATATTGGCTGACTCTTTTTCATCAGTTATAGTGGTTGAAATATCACAATATTCTTAATAAGTTGATAACATCTTCAGCAACTGCAGGATTTTCCTTATACTTTGCCGTCTCAATTCTCTTGCCATTTTTTTAACATTTCATTCTGACTCACATTTGTATTACTAGCCCCAGGTGTAATTTAATATTGACCATACTTGATGTGACTAACGTATGCTAACATGCATGTTACTAGCGTTTGGAGGGTACCACTCTAATTTGTCATGTACTTTTTCTTTGCTTTCAAAGTGTTAACTTTCTTGTTAGGATATTTTTAGGATATTTCTTAAAGACTTACTAAATTTTATTTCAACAAATAACCATGAATAAGATATTTTACTCACTGAAATTTTCTTCCTATGCTTTCTTGGGTGCTGTTACCTTTTTCAGCAAATAAAATTTAAAAAGTTTATAGCCGCTGAAATTTCCTTCCGGCCCTTTTATTCATAATAAAGAGACCTTTGTGAATATATCTCCTCATTATATATTCTGTGAATTGGAGGTCAGTACTGATTGAATGAAAGGGGGCTGGACTATATGCAGCAAAATTTAAGTGATGATTTCAAGCTTTTAATAGCCTGAAAAGTCTTTTAAATAAACGTTCCTTTTAAATTCCTTCTATTCAGGACAGAGTTATGAATGAACATTTCTGGCACGAAGTAGGACTTCATAAGTATTAGAAAAATAGGTGAAACAATCTAAATGAAGGTAAAATGTATGTCTTTAAAATTGCATCCTCTATAAACATAGCAAGTGAAGTGCATTGGCTAATTTCTTGAATGCATCCCGTTTGTATGGAAACTGAGACTTAAAATTATTCTTTTCCCGTGTTCTCTCCCTAAAGAATATCTATAATTTCTTATCCAAGTCTGTCGCTCTCCCACATTTGGCAAAACACCAATTATCCACTTGTTTACTGTTGCTTCTGGCTGTAACTATGAGTCTCTAAGGGGCTCTTTGGATATTTTGCTTATGGATCCCTCAGAACAAACAAACAAAAGTTTAAGGATAGAAGGAAAAAACAGTCCAAACAACAGCTGTATACCTGATAGGAGGATACATTCTGCCTGATTCCTTTTAGCATACCGAGCAGAGTGTGAGTGGGACCTGGGATGTGGATGTTGGAATGTACGGGTCATTCTAATCCATGCCCTCCTCCCAAGAGCATTTGGTTTCTCTGTGCAGTGATGCGTGTTGTAGTCCTTCTGCAAAATGATGCATCTGATATCAGAATGATTTTCTAACAGAATAACACAATTCAGTTATAAAATGAGGCAGTTAAGTCAGTCTTTAGCCATGTGCTTTCCATAAGGCAAATATAAAATATATTTCACATTATTTAGACATAATGAGACATCATAAATAGAAATGCTTGAGTAAGAAGGTATAAAGGTGTGGAAAACTGTATTTTTTCCTTAGGAAATAACTAAAATTTGTATCTCAAACATAGTGGATAAAATCTTGAATCAATTAGTGAGTATACAACCCATGAGCAAAGCTGTTGATAAGTTTCATAAAATATTAAGGCAATGCAATGTGGTTAACTGAAACTTCAATTAGAGTTTGTATTGTAAAAATAAAAAGCAATTTTGTAGAAAACTATTTTATTATGATGCATTTTAACTTAGAATTATTTATACTGTATTTGTTTTTGTATCAGCCAAGAGTCAAAGATGATCTTATTTTCTTTCATAAAAGCAATTTAGTGTAGACACAGTTTTGGGGGCTGAAAGTATAAGGGACAGATCTGGAAGAAACAGACTCTTGTGTTCATGACTTAAAATGATTAAATAGGACTTTTCGGGAACAAAAATTCAGGTAACTCTGTTCTTCGTATAAATGCCTAATCATTTTTTCCTAAAACATTTGTGAAAAATCGAGATCTTGTCCTCAGTGTTCTTACTGTATTTCATAGCTTTTGAATTTAAACACCTAAAATATTTTTTTTTACAAATAGTTTATTGTCAAGTTGGTTTCCATATAACACCCAGTGCTCATCCCCACAAGTGCCCTCCTCCGTGCCCATCTCCCCCCTCCCCCCTACATCCATCAGTCCTCAGTTTGTTTCTCAGCATTCAAGAGTCTCTCATGGTTTGCCTCTCTCCCTTTCCCCCACCATTTCCCCCCTTCTTCTCCCCCATGGTCCTCAGTTAAGTTCCTCCTAATCCTCCTATACGTGCAAACATATGATATTTGTCTTTCTCTGCCTGACTTATTTCACTCAGCATAACACCTCAAGGTCCATCCATGTTGCTACACATGGCCAGATTTCATTGTTTCTCATTGCCATGTAGTATTCCATGGTATAGATAAACCACATCTTCTTGATCCATTCATCTGTTGATGGACACTTAGGCTCTTTCCAGGTTTTAGCTATTGTGGAGAGTGCTGCCATGAACATTGGGGAACATGTGCTCCTATGCATCAACATTTCTGTATCCCTTGGGTAAATTCCTAGCAGTGCTATTGCTGGGTCATAGGGGAGTTCTATGGTTAGTTTCCTTAGGAACCTCCACACTGTTTTCCAGAGGGGCTGTACCAGTTTACATTCCCACCAACAGTGTAGGAGGGTGCCCGTTTCTCCACATCCTCGCCAGCATCTAGAGTTCTCTGATTTGCTCATTTTAGCCACTCTGACTGGCGTGAGGTGATACCTCAGTGTCGTTTTGATTTGTATTTCCCTGACGAGGATGGATGCTGAGCATCACTTCATGTAAACACCTAAAATATTTTTTAAATATTCTCACTTATTAACTCACTATGCTCTGCTCGGATTCAACAATCTTACTGAGCATTTTCTGTATTCCAGACACTATGAAAGAGAATATATAAGACACATCAGGAAGCCTACATTGTAGTGAGGCGTAACGTCAAACATATAAGCAGTCAGTTAAAATATATTAGGGTGAGCAATTTGGTCAAAATAGGCATGGGGCTCTGGTGGTAGTAGGAACCACTCTAACAAACGTTTAGTCAAGGAAAGCTTCATGGAGGACGTGAGCAGTTGGTGGCTACATGGAAGGTAAAGTGGGAAAGGGGAGGCAGAGGACCAGGCAAAACATTTCCAGGCAGAGAGAACATAACAAGTTGGTAAGCTCAAGAAATTACATGTCAGTCTCTGATTTTACAAGTAGCCAAGACCATGAGATGTTGGACAGTTTTGCCACAAACGGCAGAGTTGGAGCTGAAGACTTAGTCTGACAGATTTCCAGTGCAGACAGAACTATTCTTGTATCTGTACACAGAGACTACATTGAGCATGACAATAATAAGTTTCATTCACCTGTCAGAATACCCTGCAGATGTTCTATTGTTTAATTATAACCACACATGACCATCTAAAATTAACATAACATCAGTTTCCAATACAAGTCAGTGCTATAACAAATGGAAAGTAATTTATGGCATAAAAATCAAGTTAGTTATTTATCTTCAGTATTTATCAAAAGAGATCAGATACTAGTTAAACTTCTGGCTAAGTTAATGTGTTTATTAAATATCATGTCTCTATCACATGTTTCGTTTTAATCCATGAAAAATATGATTTATCCAGATTATTTTGGACTTTGTAAAATACCAAACTATTGATTCACATATTTATCCTAATTATATCAAATGGTTAGAATTTTAAAGTAAAGTTGTCAATTAAAATATTGTGATATGTAATTTATGTATTTGTTGTAAACAGACTCAGTTATTATAATGATGCTGAATATTTTGGCTCATTTAATTCCTATTAGGTAATATGTGTGCCCAAAACCTTACTTTATGATCTTTCATTAAAGTTTCTTTCCTTCAGAAAGCATTGTTTTATGAAGCATAATTATTATCTTTTGCTATGAATTTATTTTGTTCTTTACACTGATAATAAGCTATGAAAAGAGAATCTTTCCCTTCTGAGGAAAACCTAACATTTCCAACAGAATACACATTTGGTTCAGTTTTACACAGCATAGAGTTTTTAGCACCTGTCTGGTTTCTTTGAAGTTCAAGTCATACAGTTCATCTTGTGTTATTTGAATTGTTCACAAACTATTTTCTTTTATCTGAATACAAAAAGGGAAATTGGGTAAAATTGGTAATCTATCATTTTTCTTTTGTGCAGATTACCTGTTTTGGATATAGTATTATTTGCTGTCCTAAGGTTGCCATCTAGTGGCTCCAAGGGGTACTTGTTTGTTAAGTTTGTAAAATTGATTAAAACAAGTAGAACTTTGACACAGTGTTTCATACTGGGTGAGTGGAATGAAATTGATGTTAACTAATAAGAATATCATTTCCCTAAGATAGTAGTGTTTTCAAATACCACAGTTCTAAAAATATTTTAAGAAACTAATCAAATATTAAAAGCTTAAGGAATAGAAAACTGTCATGATTTTTAAGAATTCTATTTTTGTACCCCTTATGCTTTAAGCATTCAGCCAAGTCCATATTAGAAAAATGAGTTTTGCTTAGAGTAATTATATAAAATGGACTTCCTGTTTAATATTGGAAATATAATGAAGTTTAATAATTAACAACAAAAATATTTCAGAAAAAGCCTCACTCTGGTGGTTCACTAGTCATTTAATACTTTTATGGATCAACTCATTCATTTATGCCATCATGTTCCCCAAGGGCTTTTAATGAATTTAACATGACTCTCTTTTTATCCCTGTTCAAGTAGTGCAGCATGCATCCCACATGCGGTTTCTATTCCTAACACCGATACATTTTATCTCAAAATATGCCTTCTTTGCATACGGATGTAACTTTCTGGTGAATAGGCCACTGACTTTGAAGTAAACTGTGGCACTTTTCTCCCTTTCTCTTACCAAGGAACATGCTTAAATAAGAGTTCTGATATCACTTTTCTCTGTCAGATTATATTTTAAGTCCAGATATAAAGCATCTTTGATTTTTCAGTTTCTGTTATTTTCTCTGTCACGTCTCTCACTTAGTATACATTTGAGTATATGGGATGAACTCAGTAAATACAGGTCTTTTTTTAACTTATCTTGACAATTTTCAAATACAAAGAAGAATTGAAAGAGGAGTAAAATTTTACCTTTATACCATTTACCTTGATTCACCCATTATTAATACTCTACCACATTTGCCTCTGTCTCTCCTTTTTCTTCTATATATATGTATAGTTGAGAAGTGAATTCCTTTGTGGGAAACCTAGATTTTATTTATGTATCTCCTATATATATTTTAGAGTATCCATAGTGGATTTTTTGAGCCAAAAACAACAACAAAAAAATCACCAACTATTTCCTTGCCTTTGTATAAATGAAAATTATTTTTTTATCATAACCGAAAACTTATTTTTCTTAAGCCTTCAAATTCAAATCACATCTCATTATTCTACTTTTAAAATCTGCTATAATAAAAGCAATTATTTTAACTTTTTAAAAATTAAGTCAGTTATTTCAAGTTGAAAATAAACTTCTTTATAAAGTGTCCTACTTACAACTCATTTGATTACTCTTTCACATTTTCAACCATTAAAACATATTTAGTTTATTCCAGGTTTTTCAAAGTTTTAACGGCCTTTCTGTAGAAAAAGCCCTTTATAAACATTGAAATAATTTTATCGAAATCTAATTAATAAAATTTATCAACAGGAAATCAAGTTCTTTTAAATTCTGTTTATATATTTGGTCAAAATTTTATACCTCTAACTTTAATAATTCTGATTCAAAACTAAATATTCAATTACATTTATTAAATTAAAAGTCAATTAATTTGAATTCTCTTACACTTAAAGCACTTTAAATACCATGTGTACACATATCTGTACACATCCCATATTTAACAGAAAAACATTAAGACATTGAATTTGGTAGAGTCATCAGTGCTATATTTTTAAACCTGACCAGAGTTATATGATATTCAATATGAGAATTTTACCACCCTAAACTGTGGTTACTGCTTCCATCTGTTACCATCGTTTGCTTCTTTTAGAGATTTTTGCCAGGGACAGGACATCCAAGCTGCGTGTGCTCAGGACAGTCCTTCTGGCACCACTCAGGGACATGCTCATTATCTTTTGCTGTCCCTTTGACAAAAGAGAACTCCAAGCCCCAATGCTTGATAGGTGCTAGTCTTCCTCAGTTCCCTTTATGTTATCTTTCTATTTATTTATTTATTTTTTCCTCTTCTCTTACACTATTTAAATGTCTTTCTGGCTGTCTCCAAGGACACATTGTCATTTCTTGAAACCCTGCATCCATTTGTGGTTCCTTGGTCTGATTTAAGTCTGGGACCTCCACCACATGGTATAGCCAACTTTATTCATGCTGACTGATTAAATCATAAGGTCTTTCTATCATTCCTTTCTAAACCACTGACTTACAAGCTAAATGATAACTAAGTGGATTATATGTGACTTTGTCAGACTTTGTGATTCCTACACTAAAATCATGTTAATGGAAGCAATTTCTTGTTCCCAGAATGGTTTGGGTGAACTGACTTGCTTATAATACCAATTAAATAATGATAATAATAATAATACTCTGATATGAAGGCGAAAAGCAGTTTATAAAATAAGATGAATCAGATTTCTTATCAAATACTTATTGGGGTCTTGGTATATGTCAGCTACTTTTTGAAGTGCTTTACTCTTCATGATACTTTTGAGTGCTGTTCCTATTTGGAAATGAGGAAACTGAGGCACAGATCGGTTAAGCAACTAGCCCTAGTTCACACAGCTAGGAAGTGGCAGAGTCAGAATTCAGAGCCCAGCAATCCGACTGCACCATCTGTGCTCTAATAATGTATTAATTTCATAAGGTCGGGTATGCAGTAAACCTGGATATGTGTCATGTCATTGTGGCTTATACATGGTGGTCAGATCCAGAAACAATATTGAGATCTTTTTAACTGGTGTTTCCCTGTAGGTAGTGAATTGTTTGCTGGCCTCTATAGTGACTACTGGGGGAGAGACGCTGCGATCTTCCGGAGCATGGGGCGCCTGGCTCATATTCGCACCGAGCATGATGACGAGCGCCTGTTGAAAGGTGGGGTTGGGAGACAAAAGTATGTAAATCAGAATCGAAACCAAGTCTAGAACTCAGGGGAAACTTGACACTTTTTGATAATAGTAACAATACAAATGTCATTTTCTAAAAATAAATTTCAGGATTTTATTAGTAATGTTCTTAAAATATCTGCAATATGCATATATCATTTTATATCAAAATGATTGGCTTTATTATAAAACCAAGTTACCCCCATTACAATACTTGGAAAACAGAATGTAAATGAAGAAAACAGACTAAATATATGAAAAGCAAAAAATCCTTTCATCCAGTAAGTAGCTTTGTTTTCTCTTGTCAGTTGGTATAATTTTGGATGAATTGATTGCTTTGCTTTGCTTCCTTTAATAGAATCGCATTGTATTTAGAGACAAGTAAAATCCTGGGAAAATCACTAGCCATTCATTGATAGAATTATTTGTAAGGAATAATGTGTATATTTGAGCACCCTAGACTATCCAGAGATTAAAGCATCATTTAATAGTGAGTGTTTTTGTTATTTTTCACATGTTATCATTAAAATATTTGACATAGCATATCAGTCAAAAGTGCTTCACTTAGATCCCTTAAACTGTAAACACAAAGATTTAACATACATTTTCCACCATCAAATGGTCTTCCATGAGATGCCCTGGTAGATAATCTATAAACTTAAAAAAATGATAAACTTCTCTATTTTATATTTATGTTGACTTTTTATATATTGGGGAGGAAATTTATGGAGATGATCTCTCTCATGCCTCTAATATGTTCTTTGAATGCATTTTAAGGTGTGTTGTTTCACATTGGTTTTTCCTTTCATGACTCATATTTTCCAATTAAAATTGCCTTCAATAATTCCAAACAAAGCTTTTTGTTTGCAGAGCGAAGGGAGATACCTACATGATTTTAATGTGCATACAACATTTCACAGAAATAACTTTATTTCTTCATGAAATGTTGAAAGTTACACTGAAGTATTTATGTGATCTGTAACTTATTAGAATTACATATTATTTTGTTGTAATAGCTATTTTTACTTTTCTTCTACTTCTTTATACCTATAGAACCAAAATTTGTAGGTTCATATATGATTCCTGACAATGAAGACCGAGATGACAACAAAGTATATTTCTTCTTTACCGAGAAGGCCCTGGAGGCGGAAAACAGTGCCCATGCAATTTACACCAGAGTGGGGCGACTCTGTGTGGTGAGGCCCACCTTTCTCTCTCTGATCTGCTTAGATCACGATTTATAGTCAGGCTTTGGTCATTTGTTCTGTTTTTTTCTTTATTTTTTAAGTTTCTCTTTAAGTTTTTTTTTTAATGTTTTTTTTTTTTTTTAATTTATTTCTAGGAGAGAGAGAGAGACAGCATGAGCAGGGGGAGGGTCAGAGAGAGAGGGAGTCACAGACTCTGAAACAGGCTCCAGGCTCTGAGCTGGCAGTCAGCACAGAGCCTGATGCGGGGCTCGAACCCACGAACCACGAGATCATGACCCAAGCGAAAGTCGGACGCTTGACCGACTAAGCCACCCAGGCGCCCCTAAGTTTTTAATGTTTATTGCTTTTGGAAGGGCAAGGGAGAGAAAGCTCAAGCAGGGGAGGCCACAGAGAGAGGGAGAGAGAGAATCCCAAGCAAGGCTCTGCCCTGTTAGCACAGAGCCTCACACGGGGCTCGAGCTCACGAACTGTGAGATCATGAGATCATGACCTCAGCCCAAATCCAAAGATAGACATTTAATGCACTGAGCCACCCAGGCATCCCAGTAGGCTTTCTAGTCTGCCTAAAATCGTTATTTGCTATGTAATATTTATATTTCATGTCTCCGGAAAGTTTGATCTGTTTTTTTTTTAAGTTCATTTCTTTTTGAAGGTGGGGGGAGAGCGAGAGCGAGAGGCAGAGGGAAAGACAGAGATACAGAGAAAGAATTCTAAGCAAGCTCTGCATTGTCAGCACAGAGCCTGATGCAGGGCTCGATCCCACAAACCATGAGATCATGACCTGAGCTGAAATCAAGAGGTGGACGCTTAACCAACTAAGTTACCCAGGTGTCCTCTCCTGAAAGTTTTATCTTAAGAGAGGTGTGCATTTTGTATTATTTCCCCCATTTTCAAAACCATACTAAGAAGAGATAGTCTATAGTTAGGCTGTACCTCTTCTCAAACAGAAATTTGAACTCCCTTTGTAAAAATTTGATTTAGCCAAAATCTTTTTAGTTTCTTTAGTCCACATTCTCAATAATTTATATTGTTTCAATAGTTCTTTTGGTTGACCCTGTTGAAAAAACATCTGTGGTTGATTGGGTATTCAGATTAGCTGTTTGGAAATATTCAAAACCAACTGTAGAAGCAATATATATTGAAAGAATGCTAATAATATTGCAAATGTAAAGTTACTTTGATATTTCAGAATAAATTTAAGAAATTTGTATATATATGTATGTACATTTGTGTGTGTGTGTGCAAACATATAGGTATTTTGTGTATATATATGTGTGTGTATGTATTTCAAGTTTTTTCTCTAAGAGAAAAAAAATAGTGGATGCTTTTTCTAAAATAAACAGATTATTTACCAGTAAAATAATATTGAAGATTACTGTATTATGAAACCCACCATTTTACATCAGAAACACCACTCTATCAGCATTCTTTAATACATAGAAAGTATATTTAATGGACAGAGTAAAAGTATACTAACCAGGCAGAAGGTGGAAATCTCCAAGAATTTTTATGAGCAAATACATCTGGGGTATTATTTGAGGATTAAGCTATAATTTCCAGATTAAACAGAAAGGCTACAACTCTTACATCTGCATGTTTAATAATATAAAATTTCGTGTTAAAAGTTCTTTAGGTACTCATTTACGTGCTCCTCTTTGTCGCAGAATGATATAGGAGGACAGAGAATCCTGGTGAATAAGTGGAGTACTTTCCTCAAAGCACGACTCATTTGCTCAGTACCAGGAATGAATGGAATTGACACATATTTTGATGAATTAGGTAAATCTTATTGAATTGAAGGATTAAATGTTACCCTTTGATGCTTATCCCTCTGGCTAAACCCTCACTGTCTCTAGCACTTAGGAAGACTTGGTTCCTGCAGCGTGCAGGTTTCTATCCTTCTCATTTTGGCCAGGTCCATGTGGTGGGGTCAGAGGAGCTGCCGCAATGGAAGGTCCCTCTCAGTAGCTTACAGTCAGCACCTTGTTCCTTCCTTAAGGCCTAGCTCAGAGTCATCCTGAATAGCCAAGTACTTCACTTTTTTGTAATTTGGTCATGGTCGTATGACCGTTTATGGAAAGACATTGATATCTTAAATCTGTAATGGACGCTAAGCTCTTTTATGTCAGTATCTTTTCTTTACATGCAAAGAGCACTACAAATACTCATGTAATGGCCTTTAATTTTTCAGAGGATATTTTCTTGCTACACACCAGAGATCATAAGAACCCAGTGATATTTGGACTCTTTAACACTACCAGGTAAGTAATTCATATGGTCAGTAAAAACATTACAAAACAAAATATGCCTTACCCCTTTATGGTGTCTGCAAATTGGGAATACTGTAGACCCATTGTCATTGTCTGTTTTTTACGTCACCAATTTCTCTTTGTTCTCATGTTTGCAAGTGTTCTTTCATTTTTAAGCCATGATCTCAATTCAGATCTTCGTGTCTGTTTGAAGCACCCCAGCTTCCTTCCGTGCTCAGTATCCTAATTTCCTCCCTCTCTGAGCTTCAACAGAATGGTTTTCTTCTCATGTAGTTTATAAGATACTAGTTTCATGTTAAAGAGGTTAGAATAATTACTTTAATTGTGATAAGTTTTCCGAGTCAGTTTTTCAAGCCTCTTTGTCAACTGTTACTCATTCAGCTTTGGAATTTTTTCCTCTAAGCAATCTGATGTCCTGTTTTTTACAAGATGTTACCTTGACAAAATCCATGTCTAACTCACTAGAATCCCAACACTGTGATTTTATTTACCCACCTCTCTTGCTTTAAATGACTGTCTTCCAGCGCTGATTTATATCAGTTCCCCAGTACTTGTCAGTTGCCATCTATAAGAAATATTCCTTGATTCCATAATTAAGAGCATTTAAATAAAGCACTTTTGCTCGCTCCCTTACTCAGGCTCTCCTGCTCCTATGCAGATTCATAGAGAACACATATTTATGATTTGCCTTCTGTGTTTTAAATTTAAATAAGATGTTTAAGTTTAGGGCTTATGATCTATTACTTTTCTCTTTAACATGTTTTATTTTGTATCCATTAAGGAGTGTTGAAGAAAATGAAATACTGTTTCATGTGTAGCAATACATGAATGAAAAACACTTATTAGCATCAGTTTTGATTGAGAGTTTACACATATTGGGGCACCTGGGTGGCTCAGTCAGTTAAACGTTCTACTTTGGCTCAGGTCATAATCCCACAATTTGTGGGTTCAGGACCCACGTGGGGCTCTGTAGTGACAGCTCAGAGCCTGAAGCCTGCTTAGGATTCTCTGGCTCCATCTCTCTGCCCCTTCCCTGCTCATGCTCTGTCTCTCTCTGTCTCTCAAAAATAAATGTTAAAACATTTTTTAAAAGAAAGTTTACACATATAATTTCCTGAGTGTTTCTTTCCAAATAGGAGATGGTGAAGACGAAATGACTGGAATGAGTAGTAAAGAATATACCTCAATTCTCTAGACAGGGATAGAATGATAGAACTCACACTTCCTCTTTCACATTGCACTGGCCTTCAGCTATGTTGTAGTGTTTAGCCTTGTTTGCTCTATCTCTCTCCACAAAGTTGTTGTTTGTTGTTCTTCAGCAGGTGCTTTCTTATGCTCACTTTGAAAGAAATAATCAAGTTCTTTTTATAAGTATTGTGCAATTGTAAGGAGACCTTCTCTTTAACAAAGAAACATGGAAACAATTTTGCTATCAATTCTTCCTTGATGCAAAGAAAAATAGTGAATGTAGATTGGAAGTTGTCACAGTCCACAGTCCTCGCTTTTTTTTTTTTTTATTTCATCTTCTCTCTCACGCCTGTGAAGAATTTAGAATTGCATTCTTATTCCATGGCTTTATAATAAATAAAAGCTATGGTATAACCAGAGTAGTTTTTCCACAGGTTAGTATGATCACTTCGTAAGGTACTTTCCTAAATGATGACATAATGGATCTGTCTAGATTTCAAAGACAACACATTATTTTTTTCCCATAATTTCAATTTTAACTGTTCAATTTATACATAAATCTGGGGGAAAGGCATCCCAGCTGTTACCTGACTTATAGGGTGATATTTGTAGCATGGTGATCAAAGGTTTATTGCCACTTTAGTTGGGAGACTATCTCTGGTTTTCTCACTATCGGAGGCATTTTCAATTGCTTCAAGGTGTATTATAAAATGTGTGAATTGATGTTCTAAGACAGTTACATAACTGCTGCTCTACAGGTGACTCGGAGTGTAGGAACTTTCACGTTTATAAAGAACTATGCGTTATGGAAAGCACTTTCGCAAACATTCATTATGTTGATTCTCACAGTGAGGAGGCCAGGCAAATGTTTGAATTCATTCAGATCATACCGGATTAAGGAATACAGCCGGACTTTTAAAACAAATCATTTGCAAATATCCTTTTGCAGAGATGTATCCCAAATGCCCCAGTAAAACTTGCTGTAGTCATCTGCTATCTTTATCCTTTATGAGTAGAAATTTTTATTTAAAAAACTGGTTCCAATTGTTGCTATTCTGGAGGTAAACCATCCGAGTTTTACATAATTTAAGTCATTTTTCCCAAAATTAATCTAGTGCGATACAGCTGTCTTTCCAATTTTGTGCGGTTTCAGCAACATGGAGGTCACCAGAGAAGGAACTACACAGCAAGCTTATTAATGCCTGTGTGACCCAGTGTAAAGAATGGAACAAAGCCCCAAAGTTTCATGAGATTTAACTTGTTGTTTGATCATATACACTGAGAAATCAAATAAAACTTGAACAGAATTAGCAGCTCTATCAGCATAGTGATTAGGCGAGCAGTGACTACTCTGAATATTAAACATCTGTACAGGGAGATAAAGCTTAAAATGAATAATTCAGGGGCACCTGGGTGGCTCAGTTGCATAGGCATCTGACTTTTGATTTTGTCTCTGGTCATGATCTCACAGTTCATGAGATCGAGCCCCAAGTCAGGCTCTGCACTGACAGCATGGAGCCTGCTTGGCATTCTCTCTCTCCCTCTCCCTCTGGCCCTCCCCTGCTTTCCCTCTCTCCCTCTCTCAAAATAGATCAACTTTTTAAAAATGAGTAATTCAATTTGGGAATGAATCTTTTTAAATATTCAGGCCATATTTCCCTTAATAAAAATATAAAAGCACAGTAGAAGATTTAGTAATACAGTGAGGTGACAAGTGTCACTTTTTTAAGTCTAGCAGTGTCATTTTTATTTTATTTTATTTTATTGTAAGAAGATAAAGAAATGGTAAGTGTTGGAGTTCTAGTACTTGAAATATTGCGGTAGTTCATATTTGTAGAATATCCTATACTTAAGAAGTCGCAACTTTTTTATCCAAAAGACTTTAGACCATTCTCTGTGGTCTGAAGGGTTTGACTAGGTGACTGTTAGTCAGTTCCAGAATAGTAATTATCTTTTTTTTTTCCCCAGTAACATATTCAGGGGACATGCAATATGTGTCTATCATATGTCTAGCATCCGGGCAGCCTTTAATGGACCATATGCGCATAAGGAAGGACCTGAATACCACTGGTCACTCTATGAAGGAAAAGTCCCTTACCCAAGACCCGGCTCTGTAAGTTTAGGCATTTAACAAAGTATTCTTAGGTTTTAAAGGCTCTTTTAGTAGTATTTTGTTCAGTGTTTCAGATGCTTTACAAAGCTTGCATTAAACAATTAAGAAATTGTACACCTAAAAATATGCTTGATTACTTGCATGGTAAAGAAATATCACTCCTTATATCTGGTGTATGCTTTTTATCTAATAAAAAAATGTACAGTGGGTACATCTTAGCAGCATGATAAAGTATGTATTATCATTGATATTTTGACCAAGAAGCCCCAAAAGAAATTTTATTTTTGAGATACTGTTGAACACAGAAACATCCAACAAAAAGAGCATATATTCCTCCATTTCTTCAGAAGAATTGGTGCCATGTGTCATTTCCAAGCATGAGACAGTTGCCATATATTTACATCCTAATATTTGAGTCAGCCTCCAAGTTCTCCCGGACAAACTTTCTCCTTTCTTCTCACTTTAGCATCACGGAAAGAAGCTTTTTCTTTGCCTTATCAGTATACTTAGCATCTCATTCTGCATCTTTCTTGGCTCCTAGAAGGAAAATGCCAATACAAAAGTGCTTCTAAAGTTCTAGAAGTTTCCCTGCTTGCCTGTGAGCTCGGGCTGCTGACATCCTCCCTAATTAGCCATGCAAGCTTTTGTGCTCTCACTTACATATGTATCTAAAAATGATGATGACGATGACAATGATGATGAATTTGTGTCATGTGTCCTGGGCAAAACTCAGTTGGAAAAATGTCAGCTCATTGTATGTGCTCATGGACCACGGAGAACAAACATTTAACTTGTCATACAAGTCAGAGTCTACACTTTTTCTTGAGCAGCTGGTGAAAACCCGTCACTGTGCTCATTCCACAAGTGCTTGCAAGTCAAGTAGATACCATTTTGCAGAGCCAAAATTCAAAGTGGAAACAAACCTTACCTCCATTAACAAGTGTAAAGCTTTACCATTTCAATCATTCTCACTAGCTTAAAATTATTACTTCCAGTAAGACATAAAGTATAGTTTATTTCACTCTATTGATTGAAATTACAATTTAAATGGAGAAAACCCACTCCTGTGGCTTTGCTGGAAATGCTTCTTGAAACCACATGGTATTAAAGGAGATTTGGAGGAAGTGACTGGTTACTGAACTGCTTCCAGGCTGGTCCAGAATGTTTCCAATTATGTATCATGTAAGTACACTCCAGTGAAAAATTCAGGCCAAATTAAGAAATATGACCTGAATTTTAAAACAGACCATTAAAAATGCCCTCTTTGCAGAATCTGATTACTACACTACTGTATTTATTCTCTAAAGTGGAAAATTCTTTATCAACATAATCGTAGTCGCTGCTGATTCTGGAGGGGAATACATGAAATGAGGGAGTGCTTATAACAAGCATGAATCAACACAGTTAAAGGTATTCCGAGAAGTCACTTAGGTCCTGTTGAACATTTATTTTTAGAATCAGTAATTTAAGAATTTAAGCATGTTATTGCAAATATTTCTCATTTTCACAATTTATTGTGTTGAATCTATACAGAAATAATATTAATTCATACAGTTTACAGCAGAACGGAGAGGGATTTCTTTTCTTAATTAACACTGACTGAATATAAATGGGCTTCTTTGTTACAGCACTAAAATTCTATAGTCGGTGAGTCCATTGGAATCATCACCAATCATATTATCTAAGTCTCAGTAATGGGAAAACTATTTTGTGCAGTTGTGATCCTTAATTTGGGAGGAGGATTTAGCACAACAGAGGCTTTTTCCTTTGTTATGAACAATGCATCGTTTACCTTCAAAACTTAAATTACAGTGTGAAAAAGTAAATTTCAGAAAAAGGGAAAAGATAACAATTTGTATGATGATATACAATTTTACCACCTTCACATTGTATAATATTCAATATACTTCACTTTCCCAAGAATTCACTGCTTTCTGTATTTTTCTAGTGTTCCCAAGAATTCACTGCTTCCTGTATTTTTCTAGTGATGCCTGTTTGGCATGATTCCATGTTTATTTGCAATTTTTTAAAAATGCAGAATTTATTTCTCTAGTGAAGGGTATGTAGTTACTAAATATTTCTAACTGCAGTTAATTCATTGAACACATCCAGTTTTCTGATTGTTTTCATGATTGATTACAAACTTGCTCTTTAGGTTTAAGGCAAAAAAATATCTGCTTGTATTTCAGTGTGCCAGCAAAGTTAATGGTGGGAGGTACGGAACCACCAAAGACTATCCTGATGAAGCCATCCGATTTGCGAGAAGCCATCCACTTATGTACCAACCCATAAAACCTGCCCATAAAAAACCAATCCTGGTAAAAACAGATGGAAGATATAACCTGAAACAAATAGCAGTGGATCGAGTGGAAGCTGAGGATGGCCAATATGATGTCTTGTTTATCGGGACAGGTAAAGAGATTAGAAAGTACTGAGACATATATATATATATTTTATAAATATATATATTTATATTAAATCATTAACATTATTAATATTTTAAAAGCCTATCAACAAATCTCCTGTTAATCCATTAGCCTCTTTTCACACTGCTTTTTAAAATGTTTTTATTTATTTTTGAGAAAGACAGAATGTGAGCAGGGGAGGGGCAGACAGAGAGGGAGACACAATCTGAAGCAGGCTGTCAGCACAAAGCCTGACCCCAGGCTCAAACTTAGGAACCACATATCATGACCTCAGGTCAGATGCTTAACCAACTCAGCCACCCAGGTGCCCTTGCACACTGCTTTTTCTCTTCATTGGAAGAGAGGATTTGAGGCACTTATAACCCATAATTCCCGATACACCATCAGTACTTAATACCCTTGAATAAATGGATGAGGATTGAGTAATTGATGTTAATAAATAGCACTGGTTCCAAACAGAACTTCTCCCAGAGGAGGTAGGCAACCATAGCAAACATGATTCTGTCCGCAGCCCCCAGATCCCTTGCTGCCTTTGACTGTTCAGTAAGGTCTCAAGATTTGTTAAACAGCTTGGGACCATAACTTCACCTAAGTGTATAATCACAACAATGCTTATCAGGCTCCAACAGAATCAACCATTTGTAACCCACAATGGAGGCAGACTTTTAGAGCAAAGCTATAATATCCTGCATTATTAAAACAAAGTAATAAAAATGTTAAAAAGGGACATTTTCAAATAAATATGTAACTTCAAGTAATTTCATACATCTAGCTTGTGGAAGAGAGCTTGGAATCTTTGAAGCTTTTAGCATCTGGATAATAGATAAAAATTCTGCCAAGTACTTTAAAAATCTATAGCCATTTAAAAAATCGTTTAAATTATCGTTTCATTTTCATATACATTATAGTCATTGCTACAGCAGTTGCTATTTAGAAAAGTAAGCATCCTACCATATGTGACTTAAGGCAGAGACATAATTCGACAGAGACATTGCATATACTTAGATTGGGAACCAGAATATAATACCAATATTGGTGCTTGGCCTTCTCCATTCTTCTTTTTGCTAAAGGAAAGATTTAAGTAAGGAAACATTCATCTCTGATTTGCAGAAATTGATCTCTGGTGTAGGCTATATTTTATCCTTATTTTATGAGGTTAATGTTCATAATATGCTCTGCACTGCAGATTCAAGATTAATAAAGCGTCACATTTCTTTAACATACTTCAAATTACTTGGCCATGAATTCACTCATAATGACACCTAATAGAGCTTTTTCTTTTTAAGTTTCATAAGCAAGAATAATATTTGATAAAATTAATCATGGGAAAAGGTATGTTATTTTTAAATGTCCTGGAAAAGTATCAGTCATAAATCGTATATCAGTCCAAGACTGTTTTTAGAAATACTCTCTTGTTAGATTGACTAAAGCTATTTGAGAGAATTCCAGAAATATCAGATATATATTTATGCTATCATGTAAATGATTTTTAACTCAAAGATATTATATTGAGCCACACCTTTTCAGCACAAAAGAATATATTTGATGATTGTGTGATGGGTACATTAGAAAATCCCACAAATGATAATGATATTTCCACGTGCTTTAATATTAAGTGTGGGTGTGTATAAAATACTGTATATAGGGAGAGTCTCGCTAGTTGCAAATTAGTAATTTGAGTTTCATCTTTGCTTTTTGCTTGGTATAATAATCATAAGGTGTTTATTATATATTCTTAGCTTAAAATGTATTGTTTGTATTCCTTTTCATGTATTATATAGGTAATTGTTATTTTGTTTTCATCAAATTTTATTTGTCCAACCTCATGATTTGATAATTTTTAAGCAAACTGCCTAGACACCATAGAAATTCTTAAATCAGCACTTTCAAAGTGCTTATTTTTCCTGAGCTATTTTTAGCAATACACCAAAACATTCTTACAAGCGAATTAGTGTCTTATTAAATTTTTATTGGAAAGAACACGTTCAGAATATCAAGTAAATAAAAATTACGTGAAATTTTAAATTCTGTATTTTAATTTATAAAATTATTGATAATTATGGGAGTTAAATGATTAGTACAGGAGGACTTACTCTGTTCTCTCAGTAGGTGCATTCTTGAAATTTTTCTTATTAAAGTGTGTATATAAGTAATATGATATCAGATAAAATTATATATTTAAAAATACAGTTCAGTTTATGAACCTTTAATTGAGCTTCTGAATCACATTATTTGGAAAACAATTACATATTACTTATTTCTTAGCCAGACATATAAAGTTATTTTTTCTAGTATTTTTAAAATATGAATATATGAGTGATCATATTGTTTTAACTACCAATGAGTAAATGTTTCATGCATCTAGATCTCAGATTTTATTCAAATTCACAGTCCCTTCATGGTTTTTAATTGTTTGAAAATCAGATTGTGACAAGGCTCTGGTTTATCTCTCCTTTTACTTTCTTACAGATAATGGAATTGTACTGAAAGTAATCACTATTTATAACCAAGAAACAGAATCAATGGAGGAAGTAATTCTAGAAGAACTTCAGATATTCAAGGTATTTTTAGTAAAAAAATAAAATAAAATAGCCAACAATCATGTATAACAGACTATTGTAAAGGAGTTGTGAATATTAAAGATGCTGGATCATTTTTTTTCTAACAGGTATGTTGTGAATTCAGAATGAATCTGAAGTGAAAAATGGTTTAAAATCCTGATGCATCTCTTTGATTATTGTAGACTATTCAAATGAAAATGCTAATATTAACCTAGCTAGCATGAAGGGTGACTTAAAGAAATGACACATACCACATATGAACTCCAGAATCATTATTGCAAAGTTTCATTTTACAAATGCACTGTCAAGACAATTAAAAGAAGCAGTAGGTTACATATTGTGCGCGTTGTGATGCTATAAGTATACTGCTTTTTATTCTAACATAGCAATTACACAAAGAATTTGCTAAAAAAGAGAAAACTTCAAAATGATAATGGAAGGATTAGACATGACACAAGCAATTTTATGTATGCATACACACCCATACACACACACACACACACTCACACGCACATACATACAGACTCAAGTCTCAATATTTATGGCACTTATGGTCTTTAGAATCACAGTCAACACTAAATTAGTGAATCCTGACTGATGCTCCTAGGGGAAAGAGAGGGTTAGGTTCCTGTGAGTCTCTTGTCACAACATTTTTGTCAACTGATCAAGATATAGCATTGTTCTTTTGTGTTTTTATATAAAGACATCTTGTTTCATATATAGTTTATTAACTAACATTAAACTTCTGGCCCACAGCACTGTAACTTATGCCTGAACAAAGCTTATTTAACACATGTATTTTCCCATAAGGCACATTACAGCCTTTTGAAACTTAGACTCACTATACAGCACTTCAACCCTTTGCCTAAAGCCCATTTTAAACATCAAAATTGTCCAGGAATGACCAAAGAACACTATAAGTATTAATGATGGGATTACAGATACATTTAAGCAATTAAGAAAATTTGAAAAAAAAATACAGTCTACAAATTATGAAGATTGACTGTGTGTGTATTATGAATATGTACGAAAATATTTCTATTGATGAAAAACAGTTCATTTCATTTTAGCTGCCCTGGAGATTAGCCACACCCAAAGCTGACCATGTTTCTGTCTCAACCAGAGAAGCTATGTTTTTGTCTCTCTTGCATATTGGATTTCTGTGTAAGATGTCATTTCACAATAGGGACCAGAGCTACCTCATTCGGAGCCTTCCCCCACAGTATCTTGTTTATATCAACGCTAGAAAACACTATCACTTGAATGAATAAATAAGTGCATGGATGCATGAATGAAGGGTTCTATAGTTTAAAATATCAGAAAAAATATTGACACAGGGGATGAAACTTCCTCTTTCAAAAAATAATTCTTTGAAGGACAATCCTCCATTGTGTAGATCCCACCTGCCTAATTGCTTGTCTACTTGCAGAGTCCTTTGAGTTGGGATCCTCGTTAGAGATACTCTCGTTTTAATCACCATCCCTAGAATAACACACGGGTTCCCCAAACCAGGTGATAGATGGTCTTTCCTCTGATGCCGTTCTATGGCAATGACATTATTCTTCTGGGAGCATCCTGGGCTCATAGTGTTTGACCATAATAACTCCCCAACAGAAAAGTATCCCTATTAGACTTGGATTAAAACAATTAATGATCACATGGTTTACTAACAATAACACCTATTGAAAGACCTAACTGTTTCATTTCCAATGGTTCAAATTGTAAGAAAGAATGCTGTGACTTTGCTATTTTATTTAGAGATGTTTGGGTTTCCAAAGCAAGAGTAATATTCAAATGCAAATGCAAAAATTACATTTCAGAAACAAACGGCTTACTTAGATAAGCCACTGCTTTTTTCATGTTACCTATCTGTTCTACTCCATTAAAAAGATTTTTTTTTAAAGAAAGCTATATTTACACGGCTCCTGAGTGGCTCAGTTGGTTACGTGTCCGGCTTTGGCTTGGATCATGATCTTACAGTTCGTGAGTTCAAGCCTCGTGTCAGGCTCTGTGCTGACAGCTCAGAGCCTGGAGCCTACTTTGGGTTTTGTGTCTCCCCCTCTCTCGTACTTTGTGTCTTCCCCCACTCACACTTTGTCTCTCTCTGAAAAATAAATAAAACATTAATAAATAAATAAATAAAAATAAAAGAAAGCTTTATTTTAATGTAATTATGTTTTCCTATTGATTTGCTAAAATGAAAGCTTATAGACTAGCCTAGAACCAACCACTCACATACCGAATACGAGTTCATACGATTACAACCATATTAGGGTATATTCCTATATTTCTTTAAAAACAATCTTTAAAAAATTTTTTGCAGGATCCAGTTCCTATTATTTCTATGGAGATTTCTTCAAAGAGAGTAAGTTATGTGTATGTGTTTGTGTTCTATATGTTAGTAAAGGGTAAGAATAAAGAGTAGAAGTATGTATAAACAGGTGACAGTTGTATTCTGGTAAGAATATATAGTGGTTTACATGTAATAGGTTTCTTTATTTTCTATTATTAGAGGAATGTAGATAAGAGTAGATTTACCTCTATAATCATGATAGGATGTTATTCTGTAATTTTTTTAATTAACATTTTTGCAAAAATAACAGTAATGATAGCAACACAAAAGAGTGTGCAGTGAAACACAAATTCCTCTCCACTTTAGAACCAGTTACTGGTACAGCTTTCTCCAGAAATAGTTGATGCATATATGACCTCACATTTATTTATAAATAACAATTTATGTTTAGACAAACAGGGACATGCAACATTAATTATTCTATCACTTGTTACTTCACAACAGATCTTACAGTTTATTCCATGCTATTCTCTCTGTATATAGCTGTATTACTCTTTTAGGTGTTTAGTGTTAATGTGCACTATTGGTGGGAATGTAAATTGCTGCAGCCAATATGGAAAACAGTGCAGAGTTTCCTCAATTTATTAAAAATAGAACTACTATATGATTAAGCAGTGTCATTTCTGGATATTTATCCAAAGGAAACAAAGTACTCCCTCTGGAAGCTCTCTGCACCCATGTTTTTGCAACATTATTTACAATGGCCAAAATGAGGAAACAATCTAAGTGTCATCAATGGATGAATGGTTAGAGAAAATGTTGTATATATGTGGAATATTAGAATATTATTCATCCATAAAAACGAAGGAAATCCTCCATTTGTGACAACATGAATGGACCTTGAGAGCATTATGCTAAGTGTAATAAGTCAGAGAAAGGCAGGAACCATATAAACTATAAACTCACTGATACGTGGACTTAAACACAACAACAACAACAGAAAACGAATTCATAAAATACAGAGAACAGTTTGGTGGCTGCCAGAGGCAAGGGATGGGAAGTGGGCAAAATGGGTGGAGGTGATCATAAGGTACAAACTTCCAGTTATAATGGAAAACCCGGGATGTAATATATGGCATGGTGATTGTAGTTAATAATACCCTAATACAGATTTGAAAGTTGCTAAGAGAGCATACTGTAAAAGTTTTCATTAACCTATGAGTGTTGAGGAGTGTTAACTAGACTTGTTCTGTTGATCATAATTCAGTATTTCACAATACGCAAATATTGGATCACTACGCACTGAAACCAATGTAATGGTATTAGTTAATTACATCTCAGTTTAAAAAATGAAACAACAGGGGCAGCTGGGTGACTCAGCCCTTTGAGCGCCTGACTTCAGCTCAGGTCATGATCTCATAGTTCATGAGTTTCAGCCGCCTGCATCGGGCTCTCTGCTGACAGCTCAGAGCCTGGAACTTGGTTTGGATTCTGTCTCCCTCTTTCTCTGCCCCTCCCACACTCATACTTTGTTGCTCTGTCTCAAAAATAAATTAAAAAAAATTTTAAGAACAATTTTAGAAAGATGAAAAGCAACAATGACGATGACAATAGCAAAAGAGCATTCACATATCCAGTCTGTTCTTGGACATTCCCATAGGTCTTTTTTTTTTTTTTTAACAAATAGTTTATTGTCAAATTAGTTTCCACATAACACTCAGTGCTCATCCCCACAAGTGTCCTCCTCCATGCCCACCCCCCCTTCCCCCCACATCCATCAGTCCTCAGTTTTTGTCAGCATTCATCCCATAGGTCTTTAAAAAGACCTACAGCATTAACTGATGAGTCTTTCTATTTAGATAGCAAAAGAATAGTCAGCTTCATGAGATTTTGTCAAGCCCACTTGTGCAGTTTTTTTGCTCGGGACTTCAGGTCTAAGATTATTTCAAATCTTAGAGAAATGAAATTATCAGTGTTCCATTATCCACCCTGAGTAACTGCAATAATTTAAAGGAATATTCACAGAGGCGAAGATCAGTGAGAGTTCTGTCCATTTCTGCTAGTGGTCTCTCTGTTCTTTGATGTCTCTAGCAACAGCTGTATATTGGATCTGCTTCTGCCGTGGCCCAAGTCAGATTCCATCAGTGTGACATGTACGGAAGTGCTTGTGCTGACTGCTGCCTGGCTCGAGACCCTTACTGTGCCTGGGATGGCATATCCTGTTCCCGGTATTACCCAACAGGCACCCATGCAAAAAGGTGAGAGAGCCCTCAATGGGATACTTCCCTTGTTTAGAAAACCCATAACACTTTTGAAAATATTTTTCTTTCTGCACACATTCCAAGAAAACACCCATGTTATTTTTGTTTTAAAAAGCCATCATAGTAATATTTTGTTCATAATATAAGCTTTGAAAGTTGAATTTTCCCTGAAAATAACTCCTGTCAATTATTGTGTAGAGATTGGAGTAGGGCATGCTGCTGGGTCGTTTTTTTCTTTACCCGTGTTTGAATCAACTCTTCCCCCTCCTGACAACTTTCCTGCAAGACATGAAACCAGTTTGGATAAACTTAAAATGTGGAAATGGTAAGCCACCACACGTGAGGGATTCAAAGACTTAAAAGAAAAATAAATAAATAAATTCTAAAATACATCCTGTATTTGCCCCATGTCTTCTCGACCAGCTGGTCTTCATTTATTTCATTTTGAAAGTGAATATTTTAACTCCTAGGTAAATGCATGACCTGTATAATTAATGAAACGTGTGATTTAATTCAACACAAATGAAAAGTACTTAGAGACTTCCAAATTCTAATGTCTATAATTCAGGGAGGTCATTGCAACTTATAAGAGAAGGTAAATCCCAGTATTCTTTGAACAGGAAATCTTGAAGTCCAGAAAGTATTTTGAAGGCTGGAGATCTTTGCTCACTCACTCGAGCCATATGAGATTGTTCATTCTTTGCGGAAAAACATAAAGGAAGATACTTTTATGTCATATAGAATAAGCAGTTATTTTTTTCTCCTAGTAAAGTAACAGAAGACAATATAAAGCAAAACATAGAACTACATATGATTTCCTTACTGAAAAACAATTTTTATTAATTTAGTTATTTTTACTCTTCCACTCTGGGGTACTTCAAACTTTTAAAAAATCTAACCCACCTTAATATAGTTGTTACTTTTATAAGTTCACATATATGTAGTAGAATCTCAATTATAATAAACATAGTCACTAATTAAGAAGTTTTCTTAACTCGATGTTAACTACATTAACATTCACTCCAGTGAATACTTAATGAAAGTATATAATAAACAGTGAAAAGATACTTTGGGAGGACATTTGTAAACTAAACTTACCACCCATCTTAAAGAATTGAGCAAATTAATTGAGTTTGTACAAATCCTTATTGATATTTAAAAACACTTCTTCGGGCGCCTGGGTGGCTTAGTCGGTTAAGCGTCCGACTTTCGCTTGGGTCATGATCTCGCGGTTTGTGGGTTCGAGCCCTGCGTCGGGCTCTGTGCTGACTGCCAGCTCAGAGCCTGGACCCTGTTTCAGTCTGTGACTCCCTCTCTCTCTGACCCTCCCCTGCTCACGCTGTCTTTCTCTCTCCTAGAAATAAATAAAAAACATTAAAAAAATTTAAAAAAATAAAAAAATAAAAACACTTCTTAAAGAATAGAGCCATGTTACTGTGTAAAAATATTGTTCAATGATTTATTTACCCATGGTGCCAACTACTGTACTGTGTGCGAGGAGTGTGAAGAAGCAGTCAGTACTCCTTGGCTACAAGATCAGAACCTAAAGCGGAGAATGGAATTGGAAATAAGGATGGTAGCAGGTCACTACTGGGCACTTACTATGTATAACATACTGAACTAAGTGCAATATACATTACACATTTTTTAATGTTCAAAATAACCTTCCAGCTCAGGCTTGTAGGTAGAAATATAAGAAGATTCTAGTTAAAGAGAATTTGTACAAAAGGTACAGAATGGTCAGGAAAAAACATGTAGTTCCCTAGGTTAGAAGTAAAGTAGCTGGTCTGAAGGGTGGAAAGGTCATTTCACCAAAAAAGAATAAAATTAAAATTATTAGCAGCAATAACAATGTTTGCAAGCCTTGCATCCAGTACTTATGAATAACAAGTATTGTATTTTGTTACTGTATTAAGGGTGCAGTATGGGTGATGAATTCTAACTGAGCAGTTTCCAAAACTAAATACTTCTTGACACATGGTACATCTTTTTAGAGTAGATGTCCACAAACTTGATAATATATTTACAAAGGGTGGCCAAAAAGTTATTTAGTAAAAGTTAAACGAAGGGGCAAAATCTTAGGAAGGAGCACCATGTTTGAGTCAGGAGCTGTGCTCATAAATGAATTAGTTCAGTTCAGTGACATGTAATGGAGATCTTTCCATGTGTCAGATGTTTTTGAACCATCACCCACCCCTGGAGGAGAATTTTTGGATAGGCTCCAGCACATGAAGGGAAAGTAGTTTGCTTTTATAGCAGGTCGTTTTTGCTTCAGACCTGACGAGCAGCAGAAAATGAAAACTGGTCACTAAAATAAATACTTTTCTGTTCACAGAGTGAAAATGAGTCAACAGAGAAAAAACATTAATTCACAATCCAAACCGCTTGTTTAAAATAGTCTTCCAAAATACACTCTAATTTATAGACCTAAGTCTTTTGCTTCCCCTTGCTCTTATATTTTGTCTATTTCCGGTGTTCTCTTAAAAAAGTTTCTAAGTGGCAAGAGATACAAGAAAAATATACAATATTGAGAATAAAAGGCGACTTTGATTAACGTCACTAAAAGTCCTAAGCATTTATAGTCTTTTTTAAACACTGGAATAAAGGGCAGTTGCATTAAGATCGCATAAAATGAACTGAAACCTTGTTGGGGGATCTGATAGCTTTCTTTTTAAATTTATGTTTTCAGTGATTTTAAACAAAACTTTTGCATATGTATTATTCACATCTCTTATCTAGAATTATCTGATCTGTCTCCCCTATTCTCATATCTCTTGTGTCATAATCCTGATACAACATTTCTGCAAAGTAGAAACTATTTCCTGTTTCATGGATTTACCCCTGCTCCATTATTCATTAATGCTCAGTAGACTTTAGATTCCCAGGACCAAAGCAATACTTAATGAAGCGAGGGATCGACAGCAGTGGAATATTTCGTATCCAGATCTGCTACCAGTTATACATAGCTGTGTACACGCTAGTTAAAATAATAAAGGAGCATAAAGCTTTCCATTTTAGCTCCTTCTTTGTCAAGTTCTTTTTTCAATTTAATTCAACAGAATGATTCATACAGCAGTTTTAATCTTTATAAAATCCCACGTTTTTAGATAAACTCTTCTAACCTGCAGTCTCTCTTTCAAAGCACCATGCTTTTGCACACAGGTCATAATTCAAAAAATTGGAAATATTCATCTGCTTTAGCTTACAACATAAGGAAATAAACCTTTGTTTTTCTGTTTTGTTTTTTAAATGTTTATTTATTTTTGTGTGTGTGTGAGAGAGAGAGAGCGCGCGCATGCACATGCACTTGCTCCTGGGAGAGGAGCAGAAGGAGCTGGGAGAGACCATCCCAAGCAGGCTCCCCATTGTTAGCGCAGAGCCTAGTAGGGCTCGAACATAGAACCCACAGACTGTGAGATCATGACTTGAGCCGAAATCAAAAGTCAGACGCTTAACCAACTGAGTTACTCAGGTGCCCCTAAACCAAAGTTTTTGAAGTATTGAGTTGTTAACTGAGATCTCAACTTGTATGTGAGAAAGCACTCCATCTCTTGAAATGATGTTCCATTATCATTATTTGGAACAATGAGGAGAGCCTAGAATGAAGAAAAAAAATTGAGCCTGGACTAGAATTTCGATGTCATTCGAACAAACTTCATTTTACAAAGGAGGGCAGAAAGAACCAAGAAACAGACAAGATACGTATATGATCAAACAGCACATGAGTGATGGCACTGGGATTTGAATCTGGTTCCCTGTTCCAAATTTTATCATTGCATATGGTTAAAGAATCTCATTGTCACTTTGGAAGCCTCTCCATCTCCCTCTGGGGTGAAACTTCTGCTTTGCCTTCTGTTTTTCCCTCAATCTTGAAGAAATGCCATGATTTAGAAAAGCAAGTGGTATTTTCTGCCTTTATGTAATACTTCTATTTTTATCTCTAATCTGAATTAATATGCTAAGAATCTTGAGGTTAGAATTTCAGTACTAATAATAATTTAAATTATTTAGTACTTCAGAAAGATACCTGCAAATTTAAAACCAAGATCTATATTATAAAATGTTTTCCCATGGCTAAAGGATGTTTTTATTTCTCGATTACATATCTAAGCAATATATAAACTATGACAATAACATGAGAAGTGATCCTAAATCTAATAGGCAGTTTTGCAAGACAGCCTATTAAATATGTATAACACACAATCAAATTCAATAGAGGCAGATCATTTCTACACATAATATCTGAATAAAAGAGTAAATTGAATATATGTTTACTGTATCTTTTTTATTAGCAACTCTATTTTTGCTATGTGATTATGATGCATATAGAACAAAATATTTGGATTTAAATACCCTTACCTTTTTTTGTATGCATTTCTATTATTTGAAGGAGTTTTATGATTTTTCATTCAAATAGATGGTCTGCCTCAAATCATATTTCCCTTTTGCACACCTCCCCTACCATCCCAAACTCCTATTTGAAACTGAAGAATTCTTGTCGCACTACATTTTTAACAAAATGTAAAGAGAGTTTTCTATAATTATTGTTTGAGGGGGTTCCTGGGTGGCTCAGTCAGTTAAGCATCTGACTCTTGATTCCAGCTCAGGTCCTGATCTCAGAGGTCATGAGTTCGAGCCCTGTGTCGGGTTCTGCACTGAGAGCAGTGGAGCCCGTGTGGGATTCTCTCTTTCCCTCTCTCTCTTTGCCTCTCGCCACCCCACTGCTCCCCATTCTATAAAGATAAGCAAACTTAAATAAATTATTGTTTCAAGATCCAAAATTCAAAGTTACATGGACACTTAAAAAACGTTGCATGTAGATCTTATCCATCGAATAATATTCAATGGAAATATGGGAAACTATGCAACTTGAATTTTACCCTTGTTTTGCATGACTGATCAATTTTTTTCAGTAGCAGAATACTACTTGACTCTTTCATGCGGTTGGCTACATTTTAAAGTCTGGAAAATTGAAATCTGAACATCTCCTCAGTGCATTTACTTTCTTTCAGGCGGTTCCGCAGGCAAGATGTCCGGCATGGCAATGCAGCTCAGCAGTGCTTTGGACAGCAGTTTGTCGGTAATCCATAGAAAATCAATTGCTTTGGGTTATTCAGGCTATACAGTGAAGATAAACTGCACACTCTTTAAAAGGGTCCTTACTTTCTCTGTGATTGATATATACTAGAACAATATTACTGCAAGTATTCTTTTTTCTTCCACATAGTAGAATTTTAAAACAAATTTTTTTAATTATATGTGAACATATAATTTTTAACTAGGAAAATAAGTTCCATATACCACTACGAAGCCTTGCTGTTGGGCCTCACAACAGGAGAATCTTAGAAAAGGTGCCAAAGTGATTTGTAGGACTTCTGTCTCCATCTCAACGCTGGGAGATATTTTCACCATGTTACGTAACCTACGATAATCTTTTCAAGAGTGAGCCAACTTATATCAAGTCACCACTAAACTTTGGGATAGAACAAATGAAAAACTTTAACTCCTCTACTAGAGTATGGAAGCCTAGAGCTCAGGTGCAGATGTGAGTTTCCAAGGAAAGGTAGTAGTTGGTCTGATGGGTAAAGGATGAGAGGAAATGTCAGCTCCAGCAAATGTAAGGAAGTCAAACAACACAGAAAACTATGCCCTGACTCTTCACACCTTGTGGGTGGCTGGAACAGGCTGGGATTGGTGTCACCAGCTTTAACCAGGAGGTAACAGGAAGATGAATCATCATAACTAGGAGACCAGCAGTGCTAATGCACAGTCCAGAGAATGCGCAGCATCAGTTTGCTAGACCCAAGGCTGACTGAGGGTTTGGTGCAGGATCTAAGCCTCTAAGAACATTAGCTAGAGGAAGGTAGGCTCCTAATCTAGGAAAATTTAGGGGTCAGTCTTGAAAGTGAGAAGGACTCATACATAAGGGAAAAAAAATCCCAGGTTCTAGTTACTGAATTTGATTACTGGTTAATACACTAGTGAATACATCCACTTGCTCTTATTCCCTGCTGCAGTTCAGTGCACTTGCCCATATGCAAATTTGAGTTCAAGTCCAGTGAGAGCCTCTCTGGGCCAGGATAAATATCAAGAAGCTGTGGATCATGTCTGTAGTTCAGTTTTGTACCCTTTTCTTACTACAGGAACCCAGTATCTGAATAAAGTGCAATCCCTTGACAAGATCTCACTCACGCTTGTGTTTATGTAATGCCGTATCACGTCGGTTTCTGCTTTCTGTTTTTGTTTGTAACCATGAATTTTATTTATCCTTTGTTTGACATGAATGTTTGGTGCTCACTCTCTCTTGCCTGCTTTATCAGTGGATATTGTCACTGATTCTCCATGCATTTAACACTGCTGGACCTTCTTACTGACTGTCCTGCCCTGTGGACCCACGCTCCCAGCACTTCCTTCTGGTCCTCTTCATAGCCTGCGGTACCTTTTTAAAGCCTAGATTTCGGTATATCACTGTCTCTAAATAACTTCTTTAATTGACTTGCGTAGTAATTAGCAGTGAGTAACGAAAGATATTTACTTTTCTGCAGAGGTCTAAATCGTCTTTTAAACATATTACTGGTAAAATTGAAGTCTCATGGCTAATTTTAACACTTATGTTGTAGGAGATGCTTTGGATAAGACTGAAGAGCGACTGGCGTATGGCATAGAAAACAACAGTACTTTGCTGGAATGTACCCCTCGATCTTTGCAAGCAAAAGTTATCTGGTTTGTGCAGAAAGGACGTGACACAAGAAAAGAGGAGGTAATTCATAGCTGCACATGCACACCATGCTGTCTGGCATATAGTGTGTGATTAGTAAATAGATGATGATTTATTTGGTATTTGAAAATGAATAAGTCTATTGTGCTCTGCATATGTTATTTAAAGAGTGGATTTATTTATTATGTGTGATTTATATACACATAAAATTTTTGAAATATACACATTTATTCCTATGTAGATATAATTTATAAATGCTATAAAAACTTGTGTATATTTAATTTTTATATGTATATAGACATGTAAATATGTACATATGTACACATATCAAATATAAAGTGCATACACATGTAAATAAATTATATATATGTGTGTGTGTATATATGTACATATATCTAATAAATTTGGGTTCTGAAAATTGTATTTGTATTCAGGAGGTACTCATAGTTTCATTATTTTGGTATCATGTCAAAATGAGAGTCTTAAATTCTATCACCCAAGGTAATGTTTTAGAAAAATAGCAAATTCCAACACTGTTAACATGTATATCTTAGACATATGGATAATAGAATTAAAACAACACCAGCAACATCTGTTTGATACAGCAGTTGAATCATATATGAAAAATCGACATAGGGATTCCATTATTGCCCACTGGAAATAAAAGAAAGGCATTTCTTTGTCCTTTTAAGTAGATTTACTAACAGAGATTATATTTCTATTATGATCTAAATGAGAGAGGAATCAGTTAGGCTGCTTTTGTAGATGGAAGAAGAGGAAGCATTTAAAATCTGGATTTTTTTTTTTGAAATTGATTTTGAGAGAGAGAGAAAGAGAGAGAACATTCATGCTCATGAGTGGGGGAGGAGCAGAGAGAGAAAGAATTCCAAGCAGGCCTTGCACTGTCAGCACAGAGCCTGATATGGGCCTTGAACTCATGAACCATGAGATCACGACTTGAGCCAAAATCAAGAGTTGGATGCCCAACCAACTGAGCCACCCAGGCACCCTAGCATTTAAATTACACATAAGGAAAAGTGTAGAGGCAGTTACTGGGTAATCTTTATATGCAAGTCTAGGGATTAGGTTGTATATTGGCACAGTCAAGGGCATGAAGCAATTAGTGAAGGCAGATAAAGCATTGTTGATGCTAATGTGGGCTTTGAACTCAATTTTCACAAAAGTTGAGTTATGAAAATAGAATGGAATTTGGTTAATTAAAAGGAAATAGATATCGGTGAATTGTAGCAAAATGTTCCACAGTGAAAAGGTTTCAGGTTGAATAAGGGAAAGAAATGATAGATGCCTGTCTTCAGACCCAGGGAAAAGTTAGTAGGTGCATAGCAGATAGAAAGTAAATAAATGAAATCATCAACTATAGATTCCAAATGTAGAGCACATTGACTTTTTAATGCCTGTTTTTCTAGCCTGTTGTGAAACTAAAAATACGACATGTTTTTGGTCCAAAATCATATAACACATCCTGGAAGATGATTAAATGTATAAATCCCAGGTTCCTGGGATAGTTATTAGAGAGGAAGACACTCAACAAAGGCAACCAGGGACAGGAAAAGTCTCCTAAATTTTCATGACGTCATAAGAATAAACATGTGTCCAAAAATGTTAGAGCCTATTGCGCTAAAATACATTATTGATTTGGTAGTAAAGTATTTTCCATCCCACAAATCTGATATAAAATTGGGTTTTAAACTCCGTCATAACTCACTTGGCAGGAGAGGACCTGGAAATATTCTATAGCTCCTCTAGTTGAATGGTTTCAGAAGACAGAGAAGTAATTCTTTCATCAGTGGTTTTCTTCCCTCAGTACATTCTGTTTCTAATTTGGAACTCACCATAATCTGCCTCATTTGGAAATCCTTTCCAAATCATTTTGACATGCTGCATTCATCATTGTTCAATTATAAGCTTCTTTCTTATATTATTAATATAATCTGCTTCTCCTTTCCCCAAATTTTAGCCCCTGTTTTTCAAATTTCCATTACTGATATATTTACTAATATTTGAAATTTTGAATTTACTCTCCATTAGATGTCATGATAATATAATACTTAGTTTCTCTAGGCATAGCAATATATATTGATTTATACACAATCCAGAAGAAAACACAAAATTGGTAGCTTCATAGAAAGATGGATGTGTATGCTTAATAAACAAAGCAGAATAACTTTGTCCTTTTAGGGTTTTTTAGAAGCCCTTTTAGAATCTTTTTTGAAGATTTTAGAATTTTTTCATGACCATTTATGTATTGATTGCAGTTACTTTTGATAGTTATATTATCAAATCTTGACCATTGTATAAGATATTTGTATAAGATATTTAAGTTCATCTATTCCATTTCTTTCCTCACATGGAAGTGCTTTTAGGGTACACCTGACAGTAGCCATGGAGGTCCATCACAGACACTACAGGCCAGAAGTCATTAATTTGCAGTCAGACCATAGCCTTTGTAAAAAAATTTGATTGTAAAATGTGTGTGTGTGTGTGTGTGTGTGTGCGCGCGCGTGCGCGCGTGTATACTTCCTTTTATAGAACCAAATTTTTGAGTCTGGAACTTCTGCCTACAAATCCATACTCAGCCCTGTCAAGTTATCTGGAAACTGCATATTCAGGTAGATAAAAATTTTTGCCCAATCAAGTTTTTGAAATGCTACATAGCTGAATTTCTAGAAAGCATCTAGAAATTCACCTATCTAGTTTCCAAACTGGTTTACTGCTGTTCTCTCACAGATGCATTTAATGGTCTCCTGCTTTCTTAAATACCACCCAAGAAACACAGTCACTGTACATGTTATGAATTCCATAAATGTGTATCGAAAGCCTGCTGTATAGGTACTTCATAAGGAAGTATTTTTCCTAGACTCGATGACCTAGGTATGCTGTGTATCAGTTACTGTAATATCCTGAGGGAAAAGTCTCATTAGAAGAGACCTTATAGGTAAGTCTGTTCTGTGTGCATCTGCTGAACACAGAAACTGCAGTAGAAGTAGGTACCTTACCTATTTGTTCTTAGATCTCACAAATGCACATTAGAAGGAATTGACCTGATCTTAAAAATGTGGAATGTGAGAGAGGTATGGGCCATAAACAAACTCTGTGACAGACCCAAGGTTTGAACTCAGATATTCCTGACTCCGCAGCTGAGATGATTCACATTTATTCATTGTCTAAGTACCAAGGAACTTGCTATGTGCATTTTCTAAAGTATACCCTTGTATTTGAACATGATTTACATATGACATAATTTTTTTTAATTTTTTTTAAATTTTTTTTTAAATTTATTTCTAGGAGAGAGCGTGAACAGGGGAGGGTCAGAGAGAGAGGGAGTCACAGACTGAAACAGGCTCCAGGCTCTGAGCTGGCAGTCAGCACAGAGCCCGACGCGGGGCTCGAACCCACAAACCGCGAGATCATGACCTAAGTGAAAGTCAGACGCTTAACCGACTAAGCCACCCAGGTGCCCCTACATATGACATAATTGAGACACTGAATGTTTAATAACTTTCCCTGGTTACTGACTGCTAGTAAATCATCTCAAATCCAAGTGCCTATATTCTTTCTACTAAACCCCACAACCTTCTGAAATTGGAACTGTATATACAGTTTCAGATACTCTGGGACATTGAGCAATGGAAAACCTTATAGAGCAGAGATTCTAGAATTTGATATCTGAAAAATGACCCTGATACACCCCCCCACACACACACACATATATTTATTATTTTCTGAGTTCCGTGGAACATGCTGATGTAGCTTTGTGGGGGGCGGGGGTGGGGCAAAGACGGTAGTCTTCATGTTTAGATGTTGAGAAACTGCCAGTAATTTGAACAGTTCTCACTATAAGCACTGATACCAAGAATCCTTATTATACAATATATGCATCAGTGTATTTCCATTCTCAACTGCCCGTCAAGGTTTCTACTCTACACCTGCTGGTAGAAGAAACTACCATCAAACTCATCAAAATATGAGTTTTCAATCATTTGGGCCTATGTAGATAGAAAACCCAGAGCATTCTGCCTCATTTTCTTAGGTGTTTGACTCAAATAATGCTTCAGTAATTATTTTGTAATGTTATCTGCAGAGCACCCAATATGCCCTGTTTCCGTAGAAACTGTATTCTGAAGAACAGAGGAGGAGGATGAAGATGATGAAAATAATAGTAATACAATGAGAAAAGAACCATATTTAATGTATCAGATGATGATAAGAAGAAAAATACAAGAGAGGTTACCTGTCAGGAGAGGTTGCAGTTTTAAAAGGGTGTTCATAGAAAGTCTTACTAAGAAGGTCACTAAGTGACATTTGAAAAAGGACTTGAAAGAACTTAAGTAGTAGGCCATATGGCAGAGTTGGAGAGTAACTTTCTAGACAGTGGGAACAGTAGGTGTAAAGGCCCTTGAGATGGGGTGTACCTGATATATTCAAGGAACACTAGACTGAAGGGCAGTGTGGCCAGAGGGGAATGAGGAATAGGGAGAATTTTATACTGTGAGTTCAAAAGTGAGGTAAAGGGTCTGCTCATGCAGGACTTTTAGGCCCTTATTAAGGGCTATAGTGTTTGCTCTAAATTAAATAAATAGCCATTGGGTCCTCTTCAGCGGAGCTATGACGTGGTCAAAAGTCGGTTTTAAAAGGATCATTTTAGTTATTATGTTAAGAATATAGTATGTGGAGGGGCGCCTGGGTGGTTTAGTCGGTTAAGCGTCCGACTTTCGTTTGGGTCATGATCTCGCGGTTCGTGGGGTCGAGCCCCGCGTCGGGCTCTGTGCTGACTGCCAGCTCGGAGCCTGGAGGCTGTTTCAGTCTGTGACTCCCTCTCTCTCTGACCCTCCCCTGTTCACGCTGTCTCTCTCTCTCTCCGAGAAATAAAAAAAAAAAAAAGAATATAGTATGTGGAGGTGGGAAGAAAGGCAGAAGCTAGTAATCATTGAGGTCTTAGGGAATAAATCTTCATATTCTGTGACACAACGATAACTCTCAGTGTGTCTCTACCTCGAAGTCAATTAATGTACATGTGACTGCCTCATACACAAAAGAGCAATGTGATTTGCATGTGCTCTCTGTTATTATTCAGAATCCTGAAGGCTGTTTAACTTCTCAGGTGAAATGAATACTTTTTCAACTTGCTGGTCTCCTTTCTGTCTAAGTGCCTGCAATTAATGTTTTGAGCTCAATACTCAGAGAAGGGGTGCCTGGGTGGATCATTCAATTGAGTGTCTGACTTCAGCTCAGGTCATGATGTCAGAATGTGGGTTTGAGCCCCATGGCAGGCTCTATGCTGACAGTTCACACAGATTCTGTGTCTCCCTCTCTCTCTGTCCCTCCCCTTCTTGCTCTCTGTCTGTCTCTTGCTCTCTCACTCTCTATCAAAAATAAAACATTAAAAACAATTTTAAATAAAAAATACACAGAGAATACTTTAATAGGCAGTGAATAAATCATAGCCTTAGCCATTCAGAAGCTTAGTCTTACAATGAATATGAGAATGTAAACTGATAATTAAATATATTGTTGAATATATTATATATAAATAAATATAGTAAAAGTTATGTTGCAACCATGAGAAAAGAAAAACTGTCAACAAACAGGCTGGGTATGGAGGTTGCATGATGGACAATCAGGAAAAGATTCAAGGCAGAGGTGACATGTGAGCTAGATCTTAATGGATGAGTAAAAGTTAACTTCAAGAGAGAACGAGATAAGTATATGTGATGGGGATGAGAAACAAAGTGGTATGTGTAGATCTGCGGCTGGAAATGATACAAAAATGAGTAGACAATCAAGGAACACATTTCACTTTACTTATAACCCAATGAGAATACTTTGACAACCTTTGACATACATTGCCTCTCAAATCTTGTATGTATGCTTTGAGGATAGGTGGGTGTCAAGAAGACTGTTTAAAAAGGTATTTCAGTAGTCAAGGGGAAGATTTTTGACCAGAACTAAACAATGGTAATAGGAAGGGAAATAGTAGGAAGGAAAGAATAAAGGTTTCCTTTTTTATGAGATAACATGCTCTGCATTTGATTTTTGAGATACAAGAGAAGCAGTCATAATGATTCACATGTTTTTTGTTTGGTGTTTCAATAGTTGATGGTGCAGTAACAATGATTTAAAGACCACAAGGAGGGGGGCGCCTGGGTGGCTTAGTCGGTTAAGCGTCCGACTTTCGCTTGGGTCATGATCTAGCGGTTCGTGGGTTCGAGCCCCGCATCGGGCTCTGTGCTGACTGCCAGCTCAGAGCCTGGAGGCTGTTTCAGTCTGTGACTCCCTCTCTCTCTGACCCTCCCCTGCTCACGCTGTCTCTCTCTCTCTCCTAGAAATAAATAAAACATTTAAAAAAAAAAAAAGAAAGAACACAAGGAGGAATAGAAGGTTTAGGAGAAAGATGTTGAGTTCATTTTTGGCCATGTTGAGCTGGGGTCTCCTGTAAAGCTTTTAGGTAGAGCTTTCCTGTGTTGTATGTACATTCAGGAATATAGAATTCAAAGGAAAGATTTTGAACGGCAAAAATATATGGTAGATGTCAGCAAAGAGGTAGTAATTAAATTCCTGGAGTATTTGGAGTTGTAAGAACAATATAGCAGCAGTCAATTCTTCAATAATATTGCTTACTGTATGCCTAGCACTGTTCTATGAATTTTATGTATATTAATACTTTTAATCCCTGCAACAGTCTTATGAAGTGCCTGGTATTGTTGTCCGCAATTAATAGATAAAGAAACCAAAGCACAAAGAGATGAAGTCACTTACACAGTATCACACAGCCTATGAAATCAGTTTGAGTTTGAGACCAGATAGTCTGGTTTCAGTTCTAGGCCCTTAGTCACAATATCCTGGTGCATCCAAGTGTCATAGCTTACCTTGGAGAATGACTAAATAAGAAGCAGCTGTGAACCAAGCCTAGGAGCAAAGGGAAAACCCACATCTCAGAAAAAATTAGAAGACAAATTCTGTAAGATAAAGTGAAAACAGAAAAACAAATAAGCATTATAGTTAGCATTCTTTTAGTGTTTACTATATGTCCTGTGCTATTCTAAGTGTTTCATGTGTAATAACGTTTTTAAAACCTACATTTCTCTGAGGGAGTTAGTAGTACTACTTGCATCATGAGGTTAAGTCATTCATGCAAAGTACAAAACTGGTAAATCCTTCTGGGACTAAACAGCGGTAAGTAGATAGTATATGGCTTAACTTAGTACTGACAGTGGAGCCAGGAGAGTATGAAATAATAGATCTGAGAGAAGAGAAGATGGAGAAGGATAAATAAACATTAGTCTTTGAAACGTTCAGAAAGCAAGTACTTAGTGTCCAGTGAGAATGTGCTCAGTGCAACAGTTAAGCCAGGAGCCATCTAGCAGTGGGTTAGGTGATGAATGAGGCTGTGGCGAATTAGAAACAGCTAGTGTCGTGTATCTCACCTAAAGGTTTGAATGAGAAAGAGAGAGGTCAACAGAGGGAGACAAGAGTGAGAGAACTTTTAGGGTTTTTTTTGAATTAAGAAAAAAATATGACTTGGTCATGTTTATAGGTTGAAGGGAAAACGCCATAAAGAAGAAAATGTGCAGCTAATTGATGAAGCAAGATAAAGAGCTTGTGTGAGAGAATGTAATTTTAGGCAAAAGTTAAGAAATGAGTTTCAGCAGGGAAGAGAAAACCCCCTCATTCCCTGAAGGGGGACAAAAAAAAAAGATTTTATGTATTTGGATAAGGAAGATAAATTCGTCCCCAAAAGCCAAGTTTAGCTGTTCCAAACTCCTATTTAAATTTGAAATACCAGTTCAAATCATCCTTATATGTATAAGGATGTATAAATTGTATTTTTTAAATGTTTTATTTATGTCTGAGAGACAGAGAGAGACAGCGTGAGCAGGGTAGGGTCAGAGAGAGACGGAGATACAGAGAGAGAGTCTGAAGCAGACTCCAGGTTGTGAGCTGTTAGCACAGGGCCTGATGTGGGGCTCAAATCCACGAATTGTGAGATCATGACCTGAGCTGAACTTGGACCCCCAACTGACTGAGCCACCCAGGTGCCCCTAAATTGTATTTTTGTAATTGCATAGGACAAAACTTTTATAAACATAAGTAAAGCACTGGAAATAATACATCCCGGAATTCATACTTGTTAAGACACTGGTTGGACAACTGAAGTATTTCTCTTCTGCAAAATGTACAGACACTGCACTTAAAAAATTTTTTTAATGTTTTGTTTATTTTTGAGAGAGAGAGAGAGACAGTGTGAGCAGGGGAGGGTCAGAGAGACAGGGAGATACAGAATCTAAAACAGGCTCCAGGCTCTGAGCTGATAGTCAGCACAGAGCCCAAAGCAGGACTCGAACCCATGAACTGTGAGATCATGACCTGAACCGAAGTCAGACGCCTAACCAACTGAGCCACCCAGGGGCCCCAGACACTACATTTTAAAACTAAGTAAATGAGGGAAAATTTACACGTGTATTTATTGCTTAGGTTTAAATGTTTATTAGTTCAGGATGTGTACTTCTCAGTAGCCATGATAAAGAAAACTTTAGTTTCTTTAAGCTACTATAACATGAATAAATCACTTTTTACCATAATACAATACTCACCATGAATGTTACTAAGTTTGGAGCATATAATTTTAACCTGAAGATAGGGTATGTCTTTGAACGTGACAATGACTTAAAGCAGAAGTTTGGCAAACTACAGACTGGAGGCCAAATCTGGCCCTCCACCTCTTCTATAAATAAAATTTTATTTGAAAACTGCCACACCCATGTTTTTACCTAGAATCTATGGGATGTTTTCATCCTATAACCACAAAGCTGAGTAGTTATAAGAGAGACCAGATGACCCACAAAGCCCAAAATCTTCACTGTGTAACTCTTTACAGGAAGTTTGCTGGCCTCTGATTTAAGGTAGAGTGAAGCTTTATTAAATAAGTATTATTCTGAAAAATATGTCTGTATGTTGGAGAAAAAACTATTTTCATGAATAACTAAGCCCTCACTTTGTGCTGAGCACTATAATGTTACTGGAATGGGTTTTCAATAAAATCAGACAATATGAATCATTTCTTGGAGCGTGTTCTTTTGGGCTATATTCATTAGCCCTTTACTGATAAAACCAATGTATATCCGAAAGACACTGTAAACAAGGTGGAGCTCCACAAGGAGTTCAACAAACGGATGTAAATTGCCAGTGCAGAAATAATGCCAAAACATATAAAATATTCTCCGAAGGGATATAAGGCAGACAAGGGAGTTGCTGGTCCCTGAGGTGAGCATCACAGTTTATTTTTTGGTAAGCACGGAAGTTTCATTTTCCCCTTAATCGTCATTGATCTTTCCACTGCGGATTCTTTATTTAAGGGAAAATATTTTGTGTGTGTGTGTCTTAAAAATAAAGTCTCTCACTTCAAAATAGCTGATGCTATGCACTGTGCAGACTGCTTAAATAATGCACAAATGTGCATGTTCATGTTTATTATAAAAAACCCCAGAGAGAATGGAAGTTGACATCAAAACTCCCACACTTCAGTTCACCCCATTCTCTCAATTCTGATTGTTAACTGGACACCACAGGTTGTCACTTTCAACTCTGCTTTCAGACCACCTACTGAGTAGGATAAATTCATCAGAGTCATCTAATTACTGCTGAGAAATCTAAGAGGCATGGTTACCTTATCAACCAGAAGTGCCTTCCAGATAACTTAGAGTTCACTGCATCCATGCAGAACTTTTACCACTTTAAGGAAAACATCAGTTTATTGATGATTCAGTGCATTGTGGAGACGGCTTCTCTTGTAAAAACAGAACAAAGAAAAATGGAGTATACAAGCTACATCTCTTGATGTTGCGCATTTATTACATCATCAGAACTAGGAGAATTATGATGTGAAAGTTCATCCTTACTCTACTATCTTGTTTGCTAGATGACCCATATTTTCTTGACCTTCCCAATGGTGACCCATGACAGGAAGCGTAGGGGATCAATGACAGCCATAAGTTTACAATTTTGTCTTTATATACATGTACTAAAAGCATGATGTTTGTTCCACATGAATATTATTTGTTTTTCTTGTCGTCATAACATAAAGTGCATGAACTTTGCCTCATTTGAAACATCTGCTTAGCAGTTTTGATGTTTCCACTTCAGCCTTTTAAAAAAAACTCTGCTCACTTCTTCTGAACTAACAATTCTTTACAAGTAGATATTCATGATTTACATTTTCAGCCTTGACAAGCATATTTTTATAATGTCATTTGCTCCATATTTTAGTTCTGGAATAATTAGCAGTAGAGCCCGTTAATTTCATGTTTGCCTTCACAATGATAATGACATGGTTCCTGTAAATGGAAAATATGGAGCAACTTTGTGGTCTTAAGGATGGAAGTCGATCTAGTGGTTGAGATAGAACTCTCTTTGGTTAATTTTCCAAGAGAATCCTTAATGTCTTTGAAAATTAAACATATATTCCCAGATCTATGGAATCAGATACAGTTCTACGTTTTATCCCACTAAGATTACTCTGACTCGAGGCATCTGATTAAACAAAGTAACATAGTAATGCAGCAAGCCCAGTGTCAAGCACATGGTAGATGTTCAAAGATATCAAACATATGAATTCTCTTCACTTTTTAATTCCTTTGGTTGCAGTAAAAATCATAATTCATACAGTCTTCTAGATAATAAAAATTGTGTATCTGCATGAAGATATATCAGCACGGAACTGTATATCTGTACGTATCACATTGTGATAGTCTCATAGAATAGCCCGTACTGATCTGTGCTTGTATTTACTGTAGGGATGTTGCTTGGATGCCTATGTGTCCTTTTATGAAAACAAAGAAGACATCTTTTTCTCAGCCCTCACTGCCAGAGACAGATATACTTGTCACAAGGAATAACTTTATTTTTTATAATAACTTTTTATTTGAGTATAGTCAACACTCAATGTCACATTATTATGTACAGCATGGCGATTCAACTTCTGTATATACTGTGCTGTGCTTGCTACAAGTATAGCTATGATCTGCCCCTATAAAGGCTATTACAATATCGTTGACTATAATTCCCTATGATAAAGAACAACTTCAAAAATATGCTTTAGAGACGTTCAGGTCTTAGAATTTATCATATTCTCTCCTTTCCCTTGGTTTCTAGGTAATTTAGTGTTGACTTTGTACTCCAAATATAGTAGTTGTTCAGTGCCTTATGATATGCATTTTTGTGTTCAAACATTATCTTTCTTTGATTCTCTCCTATTTTCCCTTCATTTTGAATCTTGAGTATTCTTATCCTTGGAAATTTTTAATAAAACATTACCCTTACACTGCTTTTGTTTATTTTCCAGCATTATTTCTGAAATCATAGATTATAATATACCATAGCTTGAACAGATCTTATAGACTTAGTTTATCGGTTGCCAAACCAAGATAATCGCTACGGTCATATTACTTAGTTCATAGCACTTTGTCTTATTGGGTTCACACAGATCTCCTTTCTTGTTTGAGTTCAATTTTCCTGGACCACCCTTCTCCACTTTCATCTTTGCTTCACCATATGCATGCATTGTAATGATTGGAGTAAGTCCAATACTATATCATTTGTACTATATTGAACAAGAATATAGCATTTTGAGTATTCATGAGCTATAAAAATAAAACTATTGAGTTAGAGATCTTACCCTGTTTCTCTTTATAACTCAACACTGTGTTTTTATAGTTTATCCCTGTTGCTGTGTGTGTCTTTATTTCATTGTTTCTGACTGTAACTTAATATCCCATAGCATGCATTCATTGCTCTTAATTGATTGATGCCCCTTAGAGTGGATCAATTAATTCCCATAATGACATCTTTAAGGATCATCTCTTCAAATAACCCCCTGCAGATGTGAGTACAAATCTCTGCATTTTTACCTTCTGACAACCTTCAATTCTACAGTTTCATCAGCTTACTTTCTGGAATTTTGGCATCATCTATAGTGTTCAAGCAGTCTATGTGGAGTCTCATTTTCCCACACTCTCACCAGTTTTTGATATTTTCTAATGTGTGCCTGTCTTATTGGGATAAGGTGCTGTCTTATTTAAATTTGTATTTCTAACATCACTAGTAAGATTGAACATCAACTTGCATATTTATTAAATATTTGGGTTTCTTTTTCTCTGATTTGCCTATTTATATATGTATCTTTCCTATTTTTCTCTTTATTTTTTTTAGTCTAACGAATCCTTTGCATCTTCTGTATATTAATTAGTTCTTGAATATAAATGTTCCAAATTTTCTTTTTGAGATAGTTGATGTTTTTCAATATAACATTTTTTCACAGTATGGTTTGGGTTCATATTTATGACTTCTCAGCATCTTTTTGTATTAGAAATAGGATTTAATTAGGACACGTGGGTGGTTAAGTGTCTGATTCTTGATTCTGGCTCAGGTCATGATTTCATGGTTCATTGGATTGAGCCCTGGATCGAGCTCTGGGCTGATAGCACGGAGCCTGATTGGGACACTCTATCTTCTATCTTCCTCTTTCTCTGCCCATACCCTACATACATGTATGTGTTCTCTCTCTCTCTCCCTCCCTCCCTCCCTTTCTCTCTCTCTCTCTCTTCCTCTCTTAAGATAAATAAATAAGTAAACTTAAAACAAAGAAGTTTTCTGCATTTGGATCTTTAATCTGAACTTTCTTTATATAGTGTGATAGATTTCCCTAAATGCGCCATCAAGTAATTCACCCTGTTTCTATTGGGTAATCCCCTCTATCATAAAGCAGATGTAAAACGTGTTTTTACAAAATATTTTTTTTTTATTTTTATGCTGTTATGTATGATGTATCTTTTGTAAGTCAACCAATTTTTTTTTTGTTTGTATTGAAGGTAGGCCAGATAAACAAACGATTATATGAATTGTTGGCCTTTATTTCTTGACTAAAATGAATTTCATTGTAAAATATATTCAGAAAAAAAAGAAATTTGAGGCCTATGTCTGTCCTTTACCGATGAAAAGTGTGGAACCATATGGTTGATACACATGGAAATCACTCCTTCTTCCTGACCAGCTACCAGATGTGCAGGGTTCTTTGTTCAATTACTTTTTTTTATTTGACATTACAAAACATACTGAATCAATCTTTATAACTCAGAATATTAAAACCACTTTGAGTAAGAAATGCTATATTTTTGTAGATTGCCTATAGGAATATTGGATAAAGTGATGTATTATGTATCATCTTCTTGACCAAGGAAGTCAGGTCTTCAGACATAGAGAAAGCACAGCTGATGAAAACAATTGTGTAATCAAGATTTACTGTCGAAGGTGCCCATGTGGGCTCAAGTGGAAAGATTAAATCATGGAAGGATGTCAAATACAAATTTCTAGGTAGTTTCTTTTTTTATTTTTAGGTATCCATAGGCTACGGAAGATACATTTAACTTTCAAGGTGATTTAACATACATATAGTGTACAACCATCCAGATTTCAGAGTTGGAACATCTTTTATTTCTGATTTTCTAACTCACTGTAAGCAAGAGGGAAGACCTACGTTCTAAGACAGGCACTGTCTCCATTGTGCAAATAAATGATGTAGGACAGCTTCCGTTCCCATTGTGACTATCACACCTCCATATCTTTAACCGGTGTGGGTTTATATACACACAGTGCAGTGTTTCTCAAATTGGGCTTCTGATTTTGAAAGAAGTACCTGCTTGAAAAAATAAACAAGCACTCCTAATCCAGTGGCCAAGGATTTGTATTTATTTTCATTTCTGCTTTTTGTTTTATTTTAAAACACTTTCATAAACTGCTCGGTGTAGACCAGAAGCTAAGCTAGATGACTTTCATGTTTTCATATGTGCATTCTCACAGGAGATAGAGTAAGGAGAAAACAAAGGATCGTATTCATTGAGGATGGTGTGCAGATTCCTTTCGGGTGAAGAGAGTGTCCTAGAAGTGCTTTTCCTATATATATCTGTGAAGCACAGCCCTTTCATAGTTACTAACTGCTCCTCAAATCATCTTCACTTCCTTCCTGACAAAATCATTATTGGATTTACTTCTGGAATAAATCCAGAAGTGAATAACTTCTGGATATATCTTTATGGGGATACCCATTGCCTTGCATTCTTGCATACTATGAATGAATTAATGTGTTCTCCTTTCACTATATTCTGAGCGTCCTACTCATTATGGACTATTCAGAATAATTAAGAGATAGGCCTTTGTTCTTATGAAACTTGTAATATGGTTAAAGGCGAAAAAATATGCACCACAAAATTGTTCAAAGAGGAGTAAATACCACCTTGTGTGCTACAAATATGAATGCTATTGAATTACTAAATACTGGCTAAAAAGAAAGTATTCATTAAGAAATGAAAATAAGCTTGGAAAGAAATTTTTAAAAGTGAATTAGTGGACATTATAAAGAAATTCACTATCGGAAAGAAAGAATAAGACCAAAATAAGACATGGAAGTAATGATGGGTGCTACAAGGAACTGAGGACAGGAGTTATGAAGAGGAAGATCTGACTCTGGTATTTCTACAGGTTGTTCCCACCACCTGCCCTTGAACATAAAATATTGTCCTGGGCTGCTGGCACAACGTATATTAAAATGTTTATTAAATATTCACAAGAATAAAACAAAGAGTACAGTTTTTTGTTTGTAACTTTTATTCAAATATAGAAACAAAATAAATTTACAACTAAAGTATAAACAAATCTATGCATCATTTAACCTTTGTTGAATGTGTAGCTTCTTTTCACTGAAATAAGGCATCACCATGAACATAACATGGGACACAGACAACCATGTATGTGTGTGTTCAAGTGTGTACAGAACATCTGCCTGTAGCACTTTGTGCCATGTGATGACTCAGTCCCCCTAACACTTTATACAAGTGACTTCAAAACTTTTTATGTACATTATTGCATGGAGATGTCATTTGGTTTTCATCTGGCTGGAACGTATCATTAACATATTACATTTATCTTTGTTCTCAGCAGCTGGAAACTGTTAAAGCCTTGAAAATCATTCAGAATCTATGATAAACACCAATACTAACAATAAAGTTGATCTTCCCCATGATCCCAAATATAGTTTATTAATTTACATTATTATCATGAAAACAAAACACAATAATCCAAGGAATCGTTGTATAAAACTGATTGATCACCAGAAATGTACCTATTCAACCAGACCTATGAGAAACATTGCAGTAAGCTGTCTGGGAATATGGATTTAGAAAGGCAGGATTTGGGGGCACCTGGGTGGCTCAGTTAGTTGAGCATCCAACTCTTGATTTCAGCTCATGTCATGATCCCAGGGCCATGCAATGGAGCACGGTGTTGGGCTCTGCACTGAGCATGGAGCCTGCTTAAGATTCTCTCTCCTTCTGCACCTCTACCCTGCTTTCTCTATCTTTCTTAAATAAATAAATAAATAAATAAATAAATAAATAAATAAATGGCAGGATCTAATTAACTGAACAATTTTCACCTGCTTGGGCAAGCAAGAGAATCTGAATAAGGAGCCTGAAAAAGGAAGTGAAATTTGAAACAGAGTAAAATAGTACACATTTGTTGAAATAAAGGGGAAAAGTATTAGTCAAAAGAAAATTACTTGAAGGACTTGTTCTTTTTTGCAGGTAATGTTGCATGCCATGTTGTAGAAAGGTTAACAGATGACATGATGGTTGTAAAAGAAAGAGTATCTTCTTACAGTTGTGTAAGAACTGATTGAAGAGGCCTGATTGAAGAGATGACACTTTCATTCAGTCTTTTCCGTCAGGAACCAGCAGTAGGGAGGTCCCTACAGGCAGGTAACAGCATAGGTCCTGAAACAGAATTAAGCCAGGCACAACAGCAGACACAGAAAGCAGGAAGATTTGGCAGGAATCTATCATGAAATAAAGAATCAGTCACAAAGTAAGAGAGTCTAACACTGTGGGAAAATGGTGAGGTGGAATGAATGTTTCCCACCATCACCACAGAAGAAATGTTGATAGGACTTTGTGATGTATTGGCTATGAGGACATAATAATGAGCAAGAAATATAACAACACATGAGGACAGAGGGACTAGAAGAAGAATGTAATTGTCATGAATAGGGAAGTTTGTACGTGGGGTGGGGGTGCTATTGGTGTGGAGCGACCCGGAATTGTAAATAATGAAGGATGATGTAAGTTTCAGTCAGTGTTTTGTAATTAACAGGAAATAGAAAACAATGGATGATCTGTGTGAGAGATGCATCTTAGGGAAGCTAGTTGAAATGAGGAAAGAGAAGAGTTATCAAATGAATGCAAATAAAACATGAGATCCAGGAAGGATGGAGGATGGTGCCTTAGAATGAGGCATCTACATCAAGAGACCAAGAAGGAACCAAGAGGAGAGCCAGGATAGTAAAGTGGCAGGTACTACACAGAAAAAAGTTTAAGAAGACAGGTCCCTCTATGTCAAATACAGCCACAGGTTTAAAAACAATAGAGGCTGTGTTTCAGAGGCAGAAACATCCAAGCCATGGTGGTGAATTTATGGAGAAAGTAGTGGTAAACGTGAGCAGAGACTCCAAGTCATTAAGAGTTACTGGCTGTGGCAGGTGCCAAGGGTACCTTCTCAGCAAAACCTATCAACAGTAAGCGACTGTTTTATGTAGTGACGTATGTAGTATGTTTTATGGTGTGACGGCCCTTCCTGATTCCTCATTGGAGAACTTTTTGAATTAGTGGCTCTAGCATTTTGCCTACTTGGACGTGGTCCTACCAAGTCAGATGAAGCCCCATGAAGGATTTATGGGGCCCCTTCATCCAACTGTGTTACTCTGAAGCTGCTGAGTAGTTAATTTAGCTTACATGGCTGGAAGAAAAAAAAACACCTCTGAGTGTCTTGTAATTTGTCCTTCACATTCCAGTTTGAGATACAATCTCTTACTACACTGCTAATGACATTTTGCCATATTATTCACAGATTATATAAATGAGTACACATGAGTAATTACATCGCAACATTGGACATGCCGGAACGGGTTAAGGCTCAGGAGAGCCGAGCCCAGCAGGTGTTGCCTGGACCTGCCACTGGGACAAAAATGTGCCAAAGTGGTGGTTTTTGTCCGTATGCCCCTTTTATACTGGCAAGGGAGCATATTGCCTTTGTTTTGTATTCTCAAGGGAGAAGTCAGCCAGTAAGGCGTGAATCACCTTTATACCATCATGGTATGATCTGGGGTCATCTGAAAGCACAAACCAGTTTATTTTCTGCTGTAGGAATATATGTAGGAAAGGTAGAGGTCGATGTTGACAGCACTGTACAAAGTGTTCTCACTTATATATTGTGTTCTGTAAACTTTGCATCATTCAAGTGACATAAGATTATCTCAATTTTTACAAAGAAAACTAAGGTGGAGAATACACATAAATGTCCTGGATGACGCCATTAGTAGTGGTGCCAGAATTTCAATCTAGATTTGTCTAATGTCAAATCATATACTCACTGGTACAACTATCGATGATAAAATATGAACTGTTTATCAAAAGCTTTATTGTGCTCCTCTTACCTTGAATTGTAATTATTCATAGAAATAATGTGCATAGGGGCGCCTGGGTGGCTTAGTCGGTTAAGCGTCCGACTTTCGCTGAGGTCATGATCTCGCGGTTCGTGGGTTCGCGCCCCACGTCGGGCTCTGTGCTGACTGCCAGCTCAGAGCCTGGAGCCTGTTTCAGTCTGTGACTCCCTCTCTCTCTGACCCTCCCCTGCTCACGCTGTCTCTCTCTCTCTCTCTCTCTCTCCTAGAAATAAATTAAAAAATATTTTAAAAAAAAGAAGAAATAATGTGCATAACTTATTATTTCACAAACGTGAAAAGGTATTTGAGCCCTGAAGTTATATGCAAACTTAAGAATTAGTAGAGTGTGAAATTCTTCAGAGAAGAATATGGATGTTTCTTGCTTAATTTTAAGTCTCTGTTAAATAGAAAGCCTTGTACTATAAGGAATGCTCACTTAATTAATGGAGGATTTTTTTTTGGGGGGGGGCGGGGAGAAAGAGAGAGAAGGTGTCTCCCCTCGCTTACTAGAGATCCTTATGGAGACGTTGGTCTTTATGATCTGAAAGGAGTAAGAACCTCTGAACTCCTAATGGGAGAAATGGCATGTGTTCTGTCTTCTAAGAACACAATAAATTTGATAGATCTTCATTTTACTCTAACTTTGAGTGCTGTACTGAACTAGATGCTTTTTTTAAAAAAATATTTTTATTTATTTCTAGGAGAGAGAGAGACAGCGTGAGCAGGGGAGGGTCAGAGAGAGAGGGAGACACAGGCTGAAACAGGCTCCAGGCTCTGAGCTGGCAGTCAGCACAGAGCCCGACGTGGGGCTCGAACCCACGAACCGCGAGATCATGACCTAAGCGAAAGTCGGACGCTTAACCGACTAAGCCACCCAGGTGCCCCACTAGATGCTTTTTTCTAATGACTAATTGAAATCATGAGGGAGAAAGCTTTTTCACTCTGCTTTTACTAATATTGTTGGGAAATGACCTCAAAATCATTAATAGGAAGTGATCTCAAGTAAATAAGTTGGACACACCCACACCTGATTCAATTAGTCATTCCCCCTCTCCCAGTCACTCTCTCACTCCCTTGTTCTCTCTTTCTCTCTCTCTCATGGATATATGACTCTCAGGATTTCATCATGTGATAACAAAAATTAAAAATCTGAAGATAGTGAAAGGGTTATAGGTTGGTGTTCTCTCCTAAACACTACTCCATTGCCATTCACTTTCTTGTTCCTGCAGGTGAAGACGGATGACAGAGTGGTCAAGATGGACCTCGGTTTACTCTTCCTTAGGGTACGAAAAATGGACGCTGGGACGTATTTTTGCCAGACAGTAGAGCATGGTTTTGTCCATACAGTGCGAAAAATTACGCTGGAGATAGTGGAAGAGGAGAGAGTAGAGGAGATGTTTCACAAAGACTTTGAAGAGGAGGGGCCTCCCAAGATGCCGTGTCCTGCTCAGAGCGTCATCCCACCCGGGGCAAAACCGTGGTACAAGGAATTCTTGCAGCTGATTGGTTACAGCAACTTCCAGAGAGTGGAAGAATACTGTGAAAAGGTCTGGTGCACAGATAAGAAGAGGAGAAAGCTTAAAATGTCACCTTCCAAGTGGAAATACGCCAACCCACAGGAAAAGAAGTCCCGTCCGAAAGCTGAGCACTATCGCCTGCCCAGGCACGCGCTGGCCTCCTGATGGGGTGAAACCATCTCCTGGCTTCTGAAGAATTCGTGTTTGGAACCAAAAACAAACAAACAAAATGAGAAACCATCCAGCTTCTTTGTGTCGCTTAAGAGATTTCTGTAGTGCAGAAATATGACTGTGAAGGTATTATGATAAATTATTCTACATGCTCATTTGACTGGTTAAAAATCATGTAAAATTAGCTAATTTTTCTAAACGAGCATATTACGCAATGGCTTCACGCTATATTTATCAAAAAGTGACCTTGGCTGTAGTTTTGAGTACTTGGCTGCTTTTCCATGCAATTATTATTTTCTCTTGGAAGACTTGTGGTTATTGGGATATTGAAGAAATAGAGATGTTAATAATCATGGGAAAATTAAATATATATTTTAATCGTTCTGAATTCTACCTGTCCACCACAATGTATAAGGTAAAGAATATCACATACTTTAACATTCTCATATGAAGTGTCTGTACTTTTTAAGAATTATTGTATTAGTGAAAAAATCTATTGTATTAGTATCTAAGCCGTGAGTTTTATGAAGCCAGGTGTGTTGAAATTATTGTAAACCATGAAAGAACACTGTGGTCACCTTGAGGCTAGTACCCTTCCTAAAACATGCATTAAGCCACTTTCGCTATAGTTACATTTCATGATGAAAACAAATCCTTTGAATTTCACTCCAGCGCAGAAAGAATGAACTTTAGATAACTTCTCAGAAAGATGGCAAAATATGCCAAGAACAGATGAAGTTACAGTTAGAAATCTAACTGAAAAATTTTTGCTACCCTCTTGTGGTAGAAAAAGTATATTCTTCTTTTTCTCTTTTTACAGACTAGTAAATGTGAAAGCAGTTTCTGTTAGTATATCCTGTCCATTTTCAGGGGAAAAAAAAACCTTAAAAATGTCTCAATGTTTATGTCATGCTTTAAGATGGAAATAATGTGTTTATGAATAATTTATTACCTCACAGGCCAAAAATGAAGATATCAAGCCCTAAAGCTCTACTAAAACTTAAATTTTATGCCTTCTAAATAATCTTCCCTGAAATATAAAAGATAGTCCAGAAACATATGTTTATTACTTTAAAAATATTAAAGCAGCTTGTGCTCAGATATCACATTTTCCTCACTATTTTATGTTAACAAATAACAAAATTGTTTCACTAGGTCATTTAACTACCGAGATATCCAGAACACCTTTACTTTATAAATAGTATCTAGAGTTTTTGAGAATGCTTATTTCTTGAAGTCTTTCCCTCTCCTTTTAATGTAGCAATTACTTTTCTAAAATAGGAAGTTTTGTTGAGATTTTTCATTTAAATAAAAATTAAAAGCAAGCGAATTACATGTGAAAACAATTCTGAATATTTAGTTAAATGTTTAGGTATTCATTTCAACTTTCCAAGTTAGCTTTTAGAGTATATAATTAAGAAAGTCAAGGTGTGGATAACTTGTCATGGCTTACAATTTCATTTGACAATTAACAAATACATACGTGTTTTTAAAAAGTTTATAAAGTTCATTTGTTAAGCCACGAAGGCCCCAAAGATCTGAAGGATAGAAATATTTTGAAAAAGAACATTCTCTGGAAAATCCAGTTGCTATTTACTCAAGAATCCACTGGAGGTCATTGCCGCCCACCAGTATTAACTGAAAACAGCATGTATTTCAGTAAAATCCCGCCCAATGTGGAGAAATCGAACCATAACCAGAGATCACAGGGTCCTTCGCAAAGTTCATGTCTGAACTACTCAAAGTGAACAGATAATTCAGTAAAGCACGATTTATTGAAAATATTCAGAAAAGGAAAAAGGAAAGCAGGATTTTCTCTCATCCTCAGATTTTTTTAAAGTAAGGCAGATATCATGCATGTAGTTGACATTTTAATCCCCAAAGCACATATAAGCGGTTGGTAACAAGGATAATAGTAATGTCATTTATGAGGCAAAGTATTTCGTAACTGAAGAGATAAGGCTGAGGAAAATAACTTTTGTACAATAATAAGTCTTAAGAATTAAATATACCTTGGGGCGCCTGGGTGGCTTAGTCGGTTAAGCGTCCGGCTTTCGCTTAGGTCGTGATCTCGCAGTTCGTGGGTTCGAGCCCCGCGTCGGGCTCTGTGCTGACTGCCAGCTCGGAGCCTGGAGCCTGTTTCAGTCTGTGACTCCCTCTCTCTATAACCCTCCCCTGCTCACGCTGTCTCTCTCCTAGAAATAAATTAAAAAAAAAAAAAAGAATTAAATATACCTTGAAACTATTCAAGGAAAATTAGATGACCGTTAAGGAGAGGGAGGTTTTTTAAAATGCTAATTTGAGAGCATCCTGATAAGAAAATTTTGAGGGCTCCAGTCTACCGTTTAGTGAAAGCACTCAATTTCCATATATATATATATATATACTTTTACCCCTTTTCTTAGTCTCCCTCTCTGCCTTTCTCCATGGGCAGGAGCAGTGCACCCCAGGCACACATCACCATGTACTTTCGGATAAATCTGTATCGCCCTCTTGAAAGACAAACCAACAGCCTATGTTGCTCGATCCTTCTTGAGAATCTGAAACATGCCACAGAACGCCTGCCCAGGCTTTTATTCTGTCTGGCGTCCGAATTCAAATTCAGAGTCTCCTTTGAGAGATGTCCAGGCTTAGAAAATCACTACTGTGTTGATCAGATTTATCCTCTCGTTCTTCAACTCAGGAAGGGTACGTGCTTAGCTACCTAAAGACTTGGAGGAATTTAAGAGTCTGCCCGGACTCGCCACATTTTCCCCCAGACAGAGAGAGACCTGGTGAAGAGAAACCATGCCCTGTAGGAACAGACATTGAGCTGAGAAAAGATCATAACCACCCATCCTAGGTTCAAAGAGGCACCTCCATGTAGGATCAGTCGCCCGCTCTTTCAGACCTCTGCTACGTTGTGCTCTGGAAGCAGAGAGGCCCGGTGGATAGCATGGAGCCTTGATGTCAAGCAGTGCACAGCTCCCCGTTTACTCCTATGCCTCCTGTTGAGCTAGAGATGCGAGTTTGTTAGCAAGGAGTATTACATCTCCAAAAGGGTTCACTTCATGACCTGTGAGGTCTCTTCCCTGTCTAACACTCTTCATTGCTAATTTGTTTCCTAGGTGTTTATTACTGAATATTTCCATGCAAAGCTATTAACTTGGAGAAACAGGGATTAAAATAGAAATAAACACGCGTAAGAGCTCTACGTAAAAGGGAACAGAGAGTCTTTGCCTGTTTAGTAAGTGGCAATTCTGTATATATTTTAGGGCTTTTGTCTTTCCCCAAATTAGTTGAACACTTAGGGTGTTTTTATTGAGTGTTTAATATTTGCCAGAGGGTGTAGGGCTTTGTAAATCTTCCTAGCGATTATGAGCATTTGTAAAATTTGTAAAATACGATACATTGTTCTGGGTGTCGGTGTTAAGCATGAAACAAACGCAACAGCTGTTGTCCTTATAAGTGAGTTGTCTTTAGCCTGACGGGGACATTAGGAGAACTGCTTAGCATGTGTGGATACTTAAGATCCCAGGAGAAAGTCTTTGCAGTTATGACGACAATAAGGAGTCGATGTTCTTGCTCTCACAGCACAGTATCATCACATCGAGTTGCTTTTTCAAAAGCAGTGCTCATTTCTCAGGCCGACACCTGTTGCGTTTGAATCAGTTATAAATAATAGATTTTCCATGAATACTGTTTTGATTGGAGTGTGTTATTTAAGCTGGTATGTTTATTTTTTCTTGGGAAGGTACTGTTATATTTTGGCTCTCATTATAATTGAGTGTGTTCTGTGTTCTCTTGTGTTTAAATGGCTCATGGCTAGAGTACTGTATTAGGGTGTTCTGGCCTCTATGGCTTCCTTTTATTTGCCTGGGCCCATAACAGCATGTGCTTTCTCATTTCTTTTCACTGATTATAAGCCACAAGACTTATTATCATCTAGTGGTAAGATACAAAGACCATAGACAGTGAGTCTCTGACTAGCATATGAATTTGCCGCTATGCACTGAATAATTTGCCTGTACTATTATGTACAATTTGTATTTAGCTCAACTTAGATGCTAAACAAATAAATATTTACTAAACCCTTAAGTGCTGTCCGAGGAGTGTTTCCTAAGTTTTTTGCCCGTTAAACTCGTTTCATAATGTGTCAAGCCTAAATATAAACATTCAGTGCTAGACCAGTGTCCGTTTTCTTCAACAAGGTAGAAGCGGATTCAATTCTCTGTCCTTAGAAATTGGTAAGTCAACTGCCTTAAGGAGGAAAAAGTCCATTCACTGTCTCATTACGTTGAAGCCTGTGGGTCTCTTTCTGCCCATCATGTTTCTCAGACCAGCAACCTGAAATTCCTTTCAAAGCTGCATCGCCCAGATAAGAGATATGGGTAATGAATGCTTTTGAAATGGTAACAAGTAGGATAATTACAATTTGTGCAGGCCTCAACATTTACCTTAATGTATGCCAATTGTTGTTTTCTCTGCTATTTTTATTAGACCTTGGAGAGGTCATTTAAATGCGATTTGGTGGTAAATGAATCTCTCTTTGAGAGTTCTGTTTTTAAGGCAAATTTTGTTGTTTTGGTCCATAATTAGTTACAGAGTTTTAAAGCAAGAATCTGGCAGCAGCTTCCAGATAGTGTTTCTGGTGGCTTTATGATATGACAACGCCATTAATGATAATGGCTTATATTTGTTTCAAGCTTGCACTCATTTATAATACAGAGCCTACTTCCAGTATAGTTTTTAAGGAACCCATTGAAACTGCTCTTTCGATATACACTCAGTCATCAGTCCAGGGAAAATAGATAAACGGTTATGGTCACAGTACTTTCTTGCGTATTATTCCAGGGAACAAAAACATGCACCCATTTTTTTTATTCAAACACTATACGCCAGGCACTGGACCAGGTGTTTCCTAAAGTGTAGAAATGTTAATAATGCCATTAAGGTATATGAATGAAGAAAAATTGACTTGTGTTTGTTCTGAGAATGTGTTTACAGCTTTTATTGAAAGCATACAAAATCCTATTTTTCACTTGATGCGGCTTGAAATATGATAAGAGCACAGCTTTTTAGGGGCGCCAGGGTGGCTTGGTGGCTTAAGCATTCACCTCTTGATTTTGGCTCAGGTGGTGATCTCACGGTTTCGTTTCTTGGAATCCTGTGTCCCCGTGTGTCGAGGCTCTGAGCACTGACCTCACGGAGCCTGCTTGGGATTCTCTGTCTCCCTCTCTCTCTGCTCCTCCTCTGTTCATGCTCTGTCTCTTTCAAAATAACTAAGTAAATAAATTTTTAATGTTTACTTATTTTTGAGATAGAGACAGAGACAGAGATGGGGCGAGAGGCAGAGAGAGTGAAACAGAATCTGAAGCAGGCTTCAGTCTCTGAGCTGTCAGCACAGAGCCTGATGCAGGACTCAAACTTGTGAACCATGACCTGAGCCAAAGTAGGACTCTCAACCGACTGAGCCATCCAGGTGCCCCCATGTATTTTCTTATAGCAGGCGTGGCAGACGAATACTTGAAGGAAAGGAAAGAAGAACATAAAGAGAAACATGCAAAATAAGCCTGCTATATAAGGTAATATAATGGATATATAATATATAATATAAATAATAAAAAAATATAAAGGTGTATAATAAGGTAAATATTCCAAAACATCTGAAAATATCTAAAGTTAAGTAAACAGGGGCAAGATGGCGGAGAAGTAAGGAGCTCCGTACTTGCACTCGCGCCCATACATCACACAGAAAAGATCTGAAGCCATTGGAAACCATACAAAACCTGAGAGACTCGGAGAAAAAGGACGCAGAATCCACTGAGAAAGTCTTGTAACGTGAGTGCGAACCGGGGAAGGTAAAATCGGGCCAGGATCGGAGCCTCCAGGGTGGGAGGCGATCCCCCTCTACCCTCTACGGGGAGTGAGAGGGGAAAAGGAGAAAGTCCGAGACAGAAAAATCTCCGCTCGGTGCATAGAAAGACCGTACTTGCCAAATATCTGCACACCAGGTCCCCTCGCGACAACTGGTCCTGGGGGAGGCTGAGCACACAAACTGCTTCTTTGTGCCGCTCCTGGAGGTGGGGTTTTAAAGCGGAGCGGGTGCGCCTGCCGCCATTGTAGCTCCAGGGCGGCTGGGACCCCTGAAAGAGACGCGCAGACACCGGGCATCCGCGCTCCTGGCTGGCTGGAACTCGAGAGGGAAGGCAAAAAGCTAAAAACTGGGAAATTTGCCTGTGAGTTCGTGTTTCGGGTGACGAGCCATAGAGAGACCCGGTTTTCCTCACTCCAGCGGGCTCAGGCTACGCGGACCCGGCAGGCAAGCCCCCGCGCATGCGCACCAGCCCGACCCAGAGAAGGAAGCAGCGATCCTGACTCCGCCCCCAGAGCTCAGCAGGGAGCCTGGAATAGCCCGAGGGGGTTGCCTGGGAAGCTGTGTCTAAGGCAACTTCAGCGGGGCGCGGGCTGGGATTTGGAGATTGGAACTGGCCTGGGTTGAAGAGTGCAACCAACTTCGGCTGCGTCCCCGGAACGGGGAGTTGACACGCCAAAAAAAAAAAGCGAGCTGCAGCGCGGGGTTCAAGAAGGGACTGGAGCACCGTCACTCTCCTCCCCACAATCGCCAAGGCAGAACCCCCGCCTGAGGCATCGGATCACGCCACGCCCATCCCTGCCTGAGAGGTGCCCTCCTCCCTCCCCTTTTCCTTTTTTTTCTTCTTTCTTTTTTTTCCCCTTTCTTTTCTCTTTTTTTCTTCTTCTTTCTCTTTTCTCGCTTTTTTCCCCAAAACACTGACCTGATTAACTCTGGTCGCCAGCTTGCTTAAACAATCACAAGTCCATTCTGTAAATGTAAATTCTACACCTACCGACTTTTTCAGCTATTTCTCTCAGGAGTAATTAGACTATATAGTTTCTCTGGATAATTCCAGCATCCTTCTCTCACCTATCCAACCACATTCTACCCTTTACCTCTTTGAAAAAAGTTTCTTATCCCTTCTGCCTGTTCATTCTATTTCCAAATCTGCCTTGTCTCACCCTGCCTTCTCTTTTTCTCTATGCTCTTCAACCAGCACTGCATACACACGGCTATTTAACTGTAGCTGGGAAATCCAGGTATATGCTTTAAACCATTCTTTGTCCATCGGTTTTCTTCTTTTTTCCTTTTCTTTTCCCCTTTTTGACCCTTTTATGTATTTTATGCTCCCTATTCGCCCTCCCTCTTCCGTCTTTTCTATTAACTTTTTCGTTTTCCCTCTCACTTTGCATGTTAGTTGAATTAGCCTGTGCGTTTGTGTGCTCCTGCTCCCTGTGTGTTTGTCTGTCTGTTTTCTTTTCCAGGGCTACCTCAAGAAACAAGCTAGAGTACACAAGGTGAAGAGTCCCAAATATCACTACGAATAGGAAAATAAAATAACTAAGGTCCCAACAAGAGTGACCGAGGGATACCATTCAAAAACAATCTCTGAAAGGATAGGCCCTGGAAAGTCAAAGAGTTTCTTGGATATAGCAGTGCTCATAGAAACAGAGAGCATAACAGGTCTTTAAAACCAACAAGAGCCGGAAAGCTAACTAAAATGACGAAACGAAAGAGCTCTCCTCCAAAGAAACTCCAAGAAGAAATGACAGCTAATGAACTGCTCAAAACAGATATCAGCAGCATAAGTGAACAAGATTTTAGAATAATAATGGTGAAATTAATAGCAGGGCTTGAAAAAAACATAGGGGACATCAAAGAAACTATGGCTACAGACAGAATGGAAAATAAAAATAGGCATGAAGAATTAAAAAATGCGATAAATGAGATCCATAATAAATTAGAGGCCTCCAATGCATGGATTGAAGAGGCAGAAAGGAGAATAAGTGATTTAGAAGACACCATTATAGAAAAACAAGAAGCTGACAAAAAAAGAGACAAACTGATCCAGGAACAGGAAAGAAGAATTCGAGAGCTCAGCGACACAGTCAAACGCAACAATATCCGTATCATAGGAATCCCAGAAGAGGAAGAGAGAGGGAAAGGTGCTGAAGGAGTCCTGGAACAAATTATAGCAGAGAACTTCCCCGACTGGGGAAGGAAGTCAATGTGGAAATACAAGAGGCTCAGAGGACTCCTCTCAGACGTAACTTGAATCGATCTTCTGCACGACATATCATCGTAAAAATGGCAAAATACAAGGACAAAGAGAGAATTTTGAAAGCAGCTAGGGAGAAAAGGGCCCTCACATACAAAGGGAAACCCATCAGAGTGGTGACAGACCTATCTACTGAAACGTGGCAGGCCAGAAAGGAATGGCAAGAGATCTTCAATGTGATGAACAGTAAAAATATGCAGCCAAGAATCCTCTATCCAGCAAGCCTGTCATTCAAAATAGAAGGAGAGATAAAAACCTTTCCAAACAAACAGAAATTGAAAGAATTTGTCACCACGAAGCCAGCCCTACAAGAAATCCTGAGGGGCATGCTCTGAAGGAAAGGTTGCAAGGAACAAAGATTCCAGAGACACCACCACAAACATGAACCCTACAAAAGATACAAAGACTCTAAACCCACATATTTCAATAATAACACTGAATGTAAATGGGCTGAATGCTCCAATCAAAAGACATAGGGTAGCAGAATGGATTAAAAAACAAAATCCATCTATATGCTGTCTACAAGAAACTCATTTTAGACGGGAAGATACCTTCAGATTAAAAGTAAGGGATGGAGAAATATATATCATGCTACAGGAAATCAAAAGAAAGCCGGAGTAGCGATACTTATATCAGACAAACTGGACTTTAAAATAAAGACAATCACAAGAGATGAAGAAGGGCACTACATAATAATTACAGGGTCCATCCATCAGGAAGAACTAACAATCATAAATGTCTACGCACCGAATATGGGAGCACCTAAATATCTAAAACAATTAATCACAAACAGAAACAAGCTTATAGATAAGAATGTGCTAATAGCAGGGGACTTTAATACTCCGCTTACAGCAATGGATAGGTCAACCAGACAGAAAATCACTAAAGAAACAATGGACTTGAAAGATACATTGGACCAGATGGACCTGACGGATATATTTAGAACTTTACATCCTGAGGCAGGGAATTTACTTTCTTCTCAAGTGCGCATGGCACATTCTCCAAGATAGATCACATACTGGGACATAAAGCAGCCCTCAAGAAATATAAAAGAATAGAGATCATACCATGCACACTGTCAGATCACAATGCTTTGAAACTTGAAATCAATACAGGAAGAAGTCTGGAAAACTTCCAAAAACATGGAGGTTAAAGAACACCCTTCTAAAGAATGAATGGGCCAATCAGGCAATTAGAGATGAAATTAAAAAATATATGGAAACAAATGAAAATGAAAACACAATTCAAAATCTATGGGATGCGGCAAAGGCAGTCCTAAGAGGAAAGTACATTGCTCTCCAGGCCTATTTCAAGAGATTAGAAAAAGCGCAAGTCCAAAATCTAACAGCTCACCTAAAGGAACTAGAGGCAGAGCAACAAGAACGCCCTAAACCCAGTAGAAGAAGAGAAATAGTAAAAATTAGAGCAGAAATAAACAACATAGAGACCAAAGAAACAATTGAACAGATCAATGAAACCAAGAGTTGGTTTTTTGAAAAGGTAAACAAAATTGACAAACCTCTAGCCAGACTTATCCAAAAGAAAAGAGAGAGCACCCAAATAGACAAAATTATGAATGAAAATGGACTTATTACAACCAACCCCTCAGAAATACAAGCAATTATCAGGGAATACTATGAAAATTATATGCCAACAAATTGGACAACTTAGAAGAAATGGACAAATTCCTAAACACACACTCACTACCAAAATTCACACGGGAAGAAATAGAAAACCTGAACAGACCCATAACAAGTGAAGAAATTGAATCAGTGATCAAAAATCTCCCAACAAATAAGAGCCCTGGACCTGATGGCTTCCCTGGGGAATTCTACCAGACATTTAAAACAGAATTAATCCCAATTCTTCTCAAGTTATTCCAAAAAATAGAAAGCGAAGGAAAACTCCCGGACTCATTTTATGAAGCCAGCATCAGTCTGATTCCCAAGCCAGACAGAGATCCAGCAAAAAAAGAGAACTACAGGCCAATATCCTTGATGAATACGGATGCAAAATTCTCAACAAGATCCTTGCAAATCGAATCCAGCAGCATATCAAAAGAATCATCCACCAAGATCAAGTGGGATTCATTCCTGGGTTACAGGGCTGGTTCAACATTCGCAAATCAATCAATGTGATACATCATATTAATAAAAGAAAAGATAAAAACCATATGATCCTGTCAATAGATGCAGAAAAAGCATTTGACAAAATACAGCATCCCTTCTTAATAAAGACTCTCGAGAAAGTTGGGATAGAAGGAACCTACTTAAACATCATCAAAGCCATCTATGAGAAGCCTTCAGCCAACATCATCCTCAACGGGGAAAAACTCAGAGCTTTCCCCCTGAGATCAGGAACACGACAGGGATGCCCACTCTCACCACTGCTGTTTAACATAGTGCTGAAGTCCTAGCATCAGCCATCAGACACCAAAAGGAAATCAAAGGCATCAGAATTGGCAAAGAGGAAGTCAAACTTTTACTCTTCACAGATGACATGATACTCTACATCGAAAACCCGACAGACTCCACCAGAAGCCTACTAGAACTGATCCAAGAATTCAGCCAAGTTGCAAGGTACAAAATCAATGTACAGAAATCGGTTGCATTTTTATACACCAACAATGAAGCAACAGAAAGAGAAATCAAGAAACTGATCCCATTCACAATTGCACAAAAAACCATAAAATACCTGGGAATAAACCTAACCAAGGATACAAGAGATCTGTATGATGAAAACTATAGAAAACTTATGAAGGACATTGAAGAAGACACAAAGAAGTGGAAAAACATTCCATGCTCATGGATAGGAAGAATAAATATAGTTAAGATGTCATTACTACCTAAGGCACTCTACACATTCAATGCAATTCCAATCAAAATTGCACCAGCATACTTCTCAAAACTAGAACAAACTATCCAAAAGTTTGTATGGAACCACAAAAGACCCCGAATAGCCAAAGTAATCCTGAAAAATAAAACCAAAACGGGAGGGATCACCATCCCAGACTTGAGCCTCTACTACAAAGCTGTCATCATCAAGACAGTATGGTATTGGCACAAAAACAGACACATAGACCAATGGAACAGAATTGAGAACTCAGAAGTGGACCCAAAAGTATACAGCCAACTAATCTTTGACAAAGCAGGAAAGAATATCCGATGGAAAAAGACAGCCTTTTTAACAGATGGTGTTGGGAGAACTGGACAGCAACATGCAGAAGAATGAAACTAGATCATTTTCTCACACCATGCACAAAAATAAACTCAAAATGGATAAAGGACCTGAACGTGAGACAGGAAACTATCAACACCCTAGAGGAGAAAGCAGGAAACAACCTCCTTGACCTCCACCGCAGCAACTTCTTACTTGACACATCCCCAAAAGCAAGGGAATCAAGAGCAAAAATAAACTGTTGGGACCTCATCAAGATTAAAAGCTTCTGCACAGCCAAGGAAACAACCCAGAAAATTAATAGGCAACCAACGGAATGGGAAAAGATAGTTGCAAATGACATATCAGATAAAGGGTTGATATCCAGAATCTACAAGGAACTCACCAAACTACACGCCCGAAAAACAAACAACCCAGTGAAGAAATGGGCAGAAGATATGAACAGACACTTCTCCAAAGAGGACATCCAGATGGCCAACAGACACATGAAACGATGCTCAGCATCGCTCCTCATCAGGGAAATACAAATCAAAACCACACTGAGATACCACCTCAAGCCAGTCAGAGTGGCTAAAATGAGCCAATCAGAGAACTCTAGATGCTGGCGAGGATGTGGAGAAACGGGCACCCTCCTACACTGTTGGTGGGAATGTAAACTGGTACAGCCCCTCTGGAAAACAGTGTGGAGGTTCCTCAGGAAACTAACAATAGAACTCCCCTATGACCCAGCAATAGCACTGCTAGGAATTTACCCAAGGGATACAGAAATGTTGATGCATAGGAGCACATGTACCCCAATGTTCATAGCAGCACTCTCCACAATAGCTAAAACCTGGAAAGAGCCTAAGTGTCCATCAACAGATGAATGGATCAAGAAGATGTGGTTTATCTATACCATGGAATACTACATGGCAATGAGAAACAATGAAATCTGGCCATGTGTAGCAACCTGGATGGACCTTGAGGGTGTTATGCTGAGCGAAATAAGTCAGGCAGAGAAGACAAATATCATATGTGTGCACGTATAGGAGGATTAGGAGGAACTTAACAGAGGACCAAGGGGGAGAAGAAGGGCGGAAATGGTGGGGGAAAGGGGGAGAGGCAAACCATGAGAGACTCTTGAATGCTGACAAAAACTGAGGACTGGTGGATGTGGGGGGGAGGAGGGGTGGGCATGGAGGAGGGCACTTGTGGGGATGAGCACTGGGTGTTATGTGGAAACTAATTTGACAATAAACTATTTGTAAAAAAAAAAAAAAAAAAGAATCATTATCATTAAAAAAAAATAACTATCACAAAAAAGAAGCTATTAAAATCTTAGTAACGTTCACTCAATATTTATCAGTTTGCTTCTCTGGCTTACTAATAAGTACCTTGGCCTACTGTTTCTATATTTATTTTTAAATGTTTATTGTCACTTTGGCTAAATAGGCAACCAGTTAATTTCGTAGGCACCTATGGTCCTATCCTAATCTAGTGTCCAAATCTCTTAACAACTTCAAAAAGAATTTTCTTTCCAAACCTTGAAACCTAAATAGAAAAATAAATAATGTAAACTTTCAGGATATCTTTACACTTAGGGGCCAATGAGAGGCTGTCCCAAGATGGGCCATTTTGGCAGGAAACATTGTTTTGAGTTAAAAGCAATACACGCAGGAAAAGCTTTTTACTTCCCCCTCAACTGCCTGCTTGTACCAGTAAGAGCTATTAAGAGATTCCTTTTTACCTAAGTAACTTATCTACATAATAGGGCAAGAGCTGTTTTTCAAACATGTGCTCTCCCTTTCCTGTTAGTTGTCTTTCTCCCCTTTGTGTCCTCAGACCCCTACCCCTCTCCTTAGCTCATATAAGCATCACGTTGCGTTTCTTTGAAATTTCAATATCTGTGTGTCTTCCCATAAGTACACTATTAAATTTGACTTTCTCCTATTAATCTGTCTTATGTCAATTTGATTCTTAGTCCAGCTAGAATGACTTTGAAGGGTAAATTCTCTCTCCCCAAGAACACTTAAAATTATACTTGAGATTTCATAGATGGAAAGATTTGTTCTTTTGCCTTAGAAAAAGAGATACTTAAAAATAGTTTGCTCAGTATGTCACTCTTTCAAGTGTTATGTGAGAAGAGCTGTCAAATCAAAAGATAAGGTCAACCTTCTTTAGGTTAAATTTGTATAGGTAAAATAGTATCGATAAAAATATTTTAGAAATTGTATGATTTATAGGAAGCCCTTGGAGATTTGTCAATGTCTTTGTCTTCCATACTATGTTGTAACTTCAGGAGAAATACTGATAATAATTCTTAGGAAATAATTCTCTCAACTTTTCTCTGCATATCTCAGAGTCCTGGTGGTATTTCGTCTGATAATATTACACAATAACAATAATGTTAATGTCACCGGTCATAATTTTAATTACTATATAAAATGTTGATTAATTACAATTTTACCTCTAATGTGACTCTAGGATTTTCAAGGGAAGTATTTTCCGACTGTAGATGTACATCAGACTCAACCATGAATTATTATAAAAATACAGATACATAGGTCTTACTTCAGAATTAATGCATCTTTTTGTACTGATTTTAATAGTGTAAAATTATTTGATGTTAAATCTTAGGGTTTTTTTCTCTTTAGATACTATGTCCATCCATTTTTATGAATTAGTTCTAACATCCACTGTCCTCTTTGAAATTGGACTTAATCACTTTACTTGGATACAATTGGTCTTATTTTTAAAATGACTTTATTACCTTTGTTTTACATGTCACTGAAGCAACCAAATTTCCTTGTCAGTTGTGTTATTCTTATTAAGAACTTCGCAAGACCTTTCACACTTGAAAAATTGTCAGTAATAAATTAACCACAGCAATTTAAAGTGTCTGCTTTCTATAGATAATGTGTGCTTTCTTTTGATGTGTGTAGAAAGGCTCTGCTATGAACTACAGTCCAGAGTTTGTGTCTTCAACAAAGAGGAACAGTCTCAAAGTCATGCAAGGGGGAACCAGATACTTCAAACTATTAACACTTGAAAACGAAAACTAGCTCTCATCAACTTTCAAACTGACATCAGACAGCTTTCAGATCATACCAGTAGACTGGGTTAGGAGATCCAGGAGTCTTGTTAGTAGAAAAGCAGATGGCTTCATGGTAACCTAAGATCCAGAAGAATGAGAATTAACTTATGTGACTAATAAACTTATGAGGAGAGTTTTTATTGCACTTATTTGCTTGAAATATTGTTGATATTGCTTTATATGCTGAATATATAATAGTCTTCAAAAGCTATGTCTAATCCACAGTAATTTCATAAATTCTACCTTTGTAATGTGAAATTAAATATTTTAAAATATCTGATTTTCATTCATTTCCAGAATTCAAACCCTATCAAGTGTCTCCTCAATTTCATTGCAATACTGGTACTCGTAAGCAAGAAAATGCAGTAAAAATATTCCTTCCTTTTTACCACGACATTGTTAACAAATTAAATATACAATGAAGGCATTACTTGAAGTGCCATATAGGAGAACGAAGCTTCTGAATTCAGGTAGGACAAACCACTATTAATGAACATAGGTTTGCTTTACCTTTGAAGCCAGTGCTCATAAAACCCTCCTAGAAAACTGGCCAGCTACTTGATTTTCAGGGTGGCAGACTTACAGGATTTAAGTGAAGAATCTTTCTGTTAGGCTAGAATCTTAAGACGTGTTGAAAACTTTGATGAAAGAGAAAGTCCCTCAAAACCATAGGAAGTAGAAGCATAATCTGATGGAATTTGTTTCTTGGAATTTGTTCCCTGGACTTGGGATAGTAAATTACAGAGACTTACAAATTCTAGAGCTTTTTAAAAATTATGAAAAGGTCCAGACACAGAAATTACTTTTGTGACTTTAGTAATTTTTCAGTACAGTGTGGCTCTAGATTTGCAAAGCAAACCCATGGTAAATTAACACTATTGCTATATGTATGTAAATTATCAGGACAAACCTACTGGAAATAGCCTTATTTTGTGACTAAGCATAATCTTTCTATGAGATTATTAAAATCAAATAGGTGGTACTGGCTTTTTTAAAAATTTTAAATTTTAGTTAGTTAACATATAGTATAATAATTGGTTTCAGGAGTAGAATTTACTGATTCATCACTTATATACAATACTCAGTGCTCATTTTAACAAGTGCCCTCCTTAATGCCCATCCCACGTCCCTACCGAACACCCTTCAAGCAACCTTCACTTTGCTCTCTATAACTAAGAGTCTCTTATAGTTTGCTTTCCTCTTTTTCCCCCTTTCCTCCACTATATCTGTTTTGTTTCTTAAATTCCACATATGAGTGAAACCGTATGGTATATGTCTTCCTCTGACTTATTTTGCATAGCATACTACTTTCTAGCTTCATCCACAACATCGCAAATGGCATTTCATTCTTTTTGATGGATGAGTAATAGTCCATATTATATGTATACTACGTCTTCTTTATCCATTCATCAGTTGATGGACATTTGGGCTCTTTCCATAATTGGGCTATTGTTGATAGTGCTTATATAAACATTGGGTGCATGTGCCCATTCAAATCAGGATTTTTGTTTCTTTTGGGTAAATTCCTAGTAATGCAATCTGGAATAAATGGGTAAATTCCTAGAAAAGTAGGTAGCACTGTTAAGAAAGATTGTGAAAATTTTTGAAATGGACCAAAAAGAATTCTGTGTCTATACTATAAATCTTAGATGTTGCCTAAATCCTGGTATTCTGATTTGATGGATTTTGCCTTTAAGCTTTGTACAGTTCTTTACCTTATAAATACCTGATAGCCATGCAAATGGCTCTTTTCCATAGACAGGCAAATGATTTCTATGCAGTGGAGGAACAATTTATTTTCCTCTGTGGGGACAAAAAATGGATTTTTTGTAAGTTAATTTCAGTGTTCCTGATTGACCTCCATAGGTGTGGCACTTTGAATTCTCCTTTGAATTGGTCATTACACCTTGCTTATTCCTTCATTAATTACTTAAATAAAATCACTAAAATGTATTTAATTTATACTTGTGTAAGAATCATGATTTTATCTTAACAACAACAAAAAGCTATGTTTTTTACACTCTTTTCTAGTTTCTTAAGTCTGTCTCTACATCTAGGATCTGAACTCTATTCATCCATGGCTTAACCTTTCAAATACTGGACAAAAATGTTTCCATTTTTGTTTGATATTTGTAATCACTGAATATATAAACTGTTCAAATTTTAGACAAAATACTGAAATGTTTTATGAGATTACAAAACATTCCTTAAGACTCATTTTCAGATCACTTCCTCTCCAAAATTGAAACCTTACAAGTATGTAATTAAAATCACATAATTGAAAATTTGTTCTATAATTTTTTAATGTTTATTTTTGAGAGAGAGAGAGAGAGAGAGAGAGAGAGAGAGAGAGAGAGGTGCAAGTGGGGAACAGGCAGAGAGAGAAGGAGACACAGAATCTGAAACAGGCTCCAGGCTCTGAGCTGTCAGCACAGAGCCCGACATGGGGTTCTAACTCACCAACTCCGAGTTCATGACCTGTGCTGAAGTTGGATGCTTAACTGACTAAGCCACCCAGGTGCCCTGAAAAAAAATTTTTTTAGTGTTTACTTATTTGAGAGAGAGAGAGAGAGAGAGAGAGAGCGCTTGAGCAAGAAGGGGAGGGGCAGAGAAAGAGGGAGACACAGAATTGGAAGCAGGCTCCAGGCTCTGAGCTGTCAGTACAGAGCCTGATGCGGGTCTCAAACCCACTTACTATGAAATAATGACCTGAGCTGAAGTCAGAAGCTCAACTGACTAAGCCATCCAGGTGCCCCCAAAATCACAGCATTGAAAGGGTCATTGTTGGCATTTTGGGAGGGACAAATCTTTGGTTTGCCTCACTGTCCTACATATTTGTGCTTTATAGCTTCTCTGACACTAGTGCTAAAATGCCAGTTGATAATCCACACACATTTTGAAAACCAAACAAATCTACAGATTTCCAAAAGGACTTGGAGGATAAAAGTCCTAACTATATGATCAGCAGAACTGGTTGTGAGGTAATTACACGACCATTCCAGAGGTCATGTGGCCTTTTTAGATACATATGTAGAGGAGAAAAATGTTCCTCTTCCCCCTTTCTATGTTATTTGGCCTAAAAATTAAATCAGTGTTAGATTAATGGGAAAAAAAATTTTTAATTTCATATGTATGGGAGCCCCAAAGATATGAGGCTCCAAAGAGTGACCAGAGCAGGCAGCTTTTATATCTTTCAGACAAAGAAACAATACGTTTGTGAAGAATTGTCAAGACAAAGAAGTACCTGCATCACTAACAGGCAATCTTTCAAGTGAAGATAGGATTTTTCTTTTGGTAAGGATTTTGGATACAACAACACATTGAAATATCTAGACCATGGGAATTGTAATTCAGAATAGTTTTGGGAATATTAGTATCTTTTTTGAGGTAGAGTTTTTTTTATTAAAGATAAAGACTTTTCGAATATATCTCTCATGATTGAGGAAATTCTATGCCTTTCGCATCAATATTGGCCTTTCTGTTTGAAGAGATTAACCATCTAGTATCTTATGTGGATTGTATTAGTGTTGTGTTGGGGTTTTCATGTTTAAGTAATACATTAGCCTCTGGGCCAACTGATACAGTACCATTTATCTATTGGTGTTGATTCATGCTTAAGGGTAACTTTTATAGGTGTGCAATTACTTCTTTACCTCCTTAATGGAGTAAAATTTAGTAATTCTTTGAATTTCTGAATAAGATAGAGTAAGTTGAGAATATGGTCCATTTTTCCACGTTAGGAGCTTGGATAGTAGTCTACAGATAGTTATGCAAAGCATACAGTGCCTAGAACTAGAAACTGCATCCTAGCAAAAGGCTGATGCAAATTTATCTTGAAGCATTTTACATTTTGCAGAAAACTGTCTTTTGAAAGTGAAGTACATAAAAGATCTTTATTTCACAATTATGCACAGATGGAAAGATGCCAGTCTTTGAACCACACATCTGCACAGTGGGGACCACATTTCAATGACCCTAAAGTAAAAATATCTGGTCTCCTGTGATCTTGTAACAAAAATGCCATAATCCCACAAAAAAGACAATTCAAACAACTTCATTGGTTAAGCTGTGAGGTGTTCTTTCTTGTCACATTATGTGATGTGACAAGACTTTATAAAGCTTAATGGGATGTAAACACTGTTATGTCACCCATTTGCAGAAGAGAGACAACTCCATTTATGTTACATCTATTTTGTAACAACGAGATGTAATTGAAACAGAGCAAACACAATTATCTTTTTCCAGCCAGCCAGTGAGATATTTCTCCCATATACAGAAATATGAAGAAAGATACTAAAAAAGGCCAAGAAGAAATAAGAATTAGGCTTTTTTTCCTGATCCTGGCTGCATAAACAGCTCTTTCAACAAATACCTAACTAAGTACCTACTATGTGCCAAGCCAGTGAGGATGACGGTGAGAATAGAGAGATGGTGAAGGTACTAATACAAATCAGGCAAACATCCTGCTTTCAATGAACTCATTATCTAGTATGAGGGACACAAAAAAGAGAGAAAAGCACTATAGTAGAGGGATGTATAAAAGACTAAGGCAAGTCAAAGGAAGAAAGCATATTTGAGTTGGGAATCTAAAATAAGTAAGACTTCATTATGGAAAATAAATAGAATGAAATTTCTATACTTTACAAATTGCTTTTGTTTTTTTTTTAAGTTTATGTATTTATTTTGAGAGAGAGAGAGAGAGAGAGAGAGAGAGTGCTAGTGAGTGGGGGAGGGGCAGAGAGACAGGGAAAGACAGAATCCTGGCAGGCACTGCACTGTCAGCACAGAGCCAAATGTGGGGCTCTAACTCACAAACTGAATCATGACCTAAGCCGAAACCGAGTCAGATGATTAATGGACTGA